>OZ007579.1:30775518-30908018 GCA_963931925.1 Onchidella celtica
TTACGTGTACCCACACTCATATTTGCAGTAGTTATGTTTGAGGCAATATTGTTTCCCTTGGCTGTTATGTAGCCAAATACATATCATGTGGCATTTCCTAGAGCATTTAAAACGTTTGGCCTTATTGACTGGATATGGCATTACCTTTGCCACCAACAGCGCGAGCGCGGATAGGACTACAAATGGAGCAGTTCTCATCTGTTGATGATAAAACACGGAAACGTCTAGTAGTTGTTGCATTATGGCAAAAAAGGAACTAAAAAGGTTGTATTTCACAAAGAATGTTGTTACAAGTACGTACGTCCCCCAAGTTCTTTGTACCAAAAATGGAAACGTCAAAAATCTATCAAGTAGTAAAAAAGAAAAAGTATTTCCATGTGTACGGAAACGGCCTTTCCCAACACAGGAAAACAATCATCCTGTCTATTTCACTACTTGAAGGGTTTTTGACGTTTCTGTTGACATTTCCTTTGACGGTTTCGTTTCCGTACACATGAAAACCCGGCTTAATGCATTTCTCTGAGTGTTCACACGGTTCTCACCAGGTAAATTGGATATTACATGGCCCCACACTCATATTTGCAGTAGTTATGTTTGAAGCAATATTGTTTCCCTTGGCTGCTACGGACCCAAACGCATATCATGTGGCATTTCCTAGAGCATTTAAAACGTTGGGCCGTAGTGACTGGATTTGGCGTTACCGTGGCCACCAACAGCGCCAATAAGACAACAAATAGAGCAGTTCTCATCTGTGGATGATAGAATACGGAAACGTCTTGTAGTTGTTGCATTGTGGCAAAAAAGGAACTAAAAAGGTTGTATTTCACAAAGAATGTTATTACGAGTACGTACGTCCTCCAAGTTCTTTGTATCAAAATGGAAACGTCGAAAATCTATCAAGTAGTAAAAAGAAAAAGTATTTCCATGTGTACGGAAACGTCGTTCCCGAAAACATGAAAACAATCATCCTGTCTATTTCACTACTAGAAGGGTTTTTGACTTTTCCGTTGACATTTCCATTGTCTTTTCGGTTTCCGTACACAGGAAAGCCCGGCTTAATGCATTTCTTTGAGTGTTCACACCGATCTCACCACGTATTTTGGATAATACGGTCGCCCACACTCCCAATGGCACTTGTTCCACTTGTAGCAATTGTTCCCTGGGGTGTTCTTTAGCCAAATGCATTCCATGTGGCATTTCTTAAAGAAGTTTATATGTGGGGCCGTAATGAGTAGATTTGGCGTTACCGTGGCCACCAACAGCGCCAATAAGACAACAAATAGAGCAGTTCTCATCTGTTGATGATGAAATACGGAAACGTCTTGTAGTTGAATTGTGGCAAAAAAAGAACTGAAAAGGTTGTATTTCACAAAGAATGTTATTACAAGTACGTCCGTCCGCCAAATTACTTGATCTAAGGATACGTATTTTAAAGCCTTTGTGCCTCCAGAGCTAGAGAGCTCCTCGAGAAATGCTCCTAACAACAGCCTTAATTACATGTAATTATTCTTTCAGATTTTCTTTTTGCTTCCCTCTTGTTTTTTTTTGGTTAGAAGGGTAGGGGGCAGGGTTAGGGATTCGATAAGATTTAGGGTTAAAGATAAGGACGGGGATACGTGTACGTACGCACCCCCAGCGGAAAAGGCTTCTGTTGCATACGTACTTATAATAACAGACAATGCAGAAGCGTCTTGTAGTTTAGTTGTGGCAAGGAAAAAAATGAAAAGGTTGTATTTTCACAAATCCTTGCCTTAAGAACAAGCAATAACAAACGAAACAAGAGATTTTAAAAACATCAAAATGAACGAAATTAATCAACACTGCCCCCCCCCCTACCCCGCGCGCTACCCGTAAAGCCCGCTGCACGGTCAGTGACCTTACTCACGGAGAATCTTATCTGGGGTCACTGAACCGTGATGACCGCAAACGCTGTCCACGTGGTTCGGTTTTTATTGATCGGCATGAAAACATTCGCTGCTATGCCTTATCACGCTTGATAATGAATTAACCAGCAAAACCTTAGTCTGTCAGTCTCTAACCAATGATCTGACTTATGATTCCAAACTGACAGCTGTAGTTTTCGTGAGAACGAAGCATGATAACTAGCCACGCCCTACACAAATGGTTTCATCCTGATTGACACATACTAATAAACCAATGTGGGCATTTGGACTTGCGGCTAACTGCAGGGCGTCAGCCACGCTGTGATTGGCTGTCCATTTTCGGCCGATTCAGGGTTAGTAGCCTAAGCTGTCGTCAAAACACAGATTCGGCAAAGTAACTGGAAATTAGTTTTGCTTTTATAATGTAGGCAGGCTACAGCAGTTCTTTTTGACGTTTTACCAATGCTATATTTTGAAAGTTCTCACTTCATGATTTATGCTGCACATAATAATTTTTATTTGTTCATTTATTCTGCACCCCCCCCCCCCACCCCCACCCCCGTCGCGTTCATCCTGAAATTTTTCCTTGCAGTTAGTGTGGGTCCTGTAAATCGTTGCCGTCTTCCTCTTCCACCCATCTCTGTTACTCTGCGTGACGACTCGTTTCCCCTTCCCCCTCAGACACAGACACACACACACAAACACGCACATACACGTTTTTCTCCCTCCTTTGCTGAGCATAACTACAAGCACTGATATAAGATAACGTTTGAAATGGTAAAAATGTAGTATTTATTATGATATTTTGTTCCAGTTTCATGATAAAGATTATGACATCTAGTACATGTATAATGAAATGTTTATACATGTAACTGAGCAATTGTTCTGAATTTAAGGTGGTTATATAATATACCAGAGAAAGAAAGGGGAAGAACAAAGGGAGAAGACAATAAAGACTGAAGAGGGGAAGAAGTGAGGGAGTCACAGATCAGAATATCGCAGTCACTTGAGACAGATTAAAGAGAAAGTGCTATTGATTCTCTCAGGCTGCAAAGGGCTGTTTTAAACGCAGAATTCAAATGCATCCTATAGTCAAAGGTATTAGATATGACACAATGTAGCCCCAAAATGGTTAAGATCTCTACATCAATTGCATTCATTTACAATCATGTGCATTGTAGAAAAGGCTTCTGACAACTGATGTGCTAAAGAACCTTAAATTAGATTCATACACACTGATACATATAATCCTATACTCCTATAGCATGGCAGCTTGGTCATTCCAATTTTATCTGTAGATGGAAAAAACTAACATGTTTCAATAGACTCTTAGGTCTGCATTCATATTCTGCAGGAGTTGTATTTTTACAGATAGACCCTAGGCACACAAATTTATGTGGTAATGAATAATATAAAGGACGCCAAGCTTCAGCTTCATGCTTTGTCAGAATCTAAGCCTAAGCTTGTTTTCGCAGGTGCATGTTTTTCTAACTATTAGTCTTCTATTTAATCTAAAAATAGTAGACACATCTATTATTTTAGGAAGTGCATAGGTAGGGAAGATATCCCCCACCTATACACTTTGCATAGGTAGGGAAGACATTCCCTACCTATTCACCTTGCATAGATCGGGAAGATATCCCCTGCCTATTCACTTTGCATAGGTAAGGAAGATATCCCCAGCCTATGCAATCCCTATGTGCAAAGTGCATGCAGAGAAGATATTTCTTGACTCTTCACTTAACTTAGACAAGGAAAATATTTTAGTCTCTGCATATTTTTTAGGTCGGGAAGATATTTCTTGTGTAATAAGTCTACTTTGCTTAGGCAGGGAAAATATTCCTTTCTTTCTGTGCTTAGCCTGCTCTGTTTGCGATAGCTGTGAAACATTATAATTATAGGTAATGATCATGTATCACACTCATCATCCGGCGGTAGGAAGCCAAATCAGCACCTATTCCCATTATGACCTATTGCCGACGGCAAACCTAACCTACCTTTGTCAAAATATGGCAAAAAGAAAAAGCTGTAAGAAGAAAGGCGACCCTATAGATTTTCTGTTGTTCTTACGCTACTTCAATTTACGTGCATGTATGAGGGGACAATGAATTTGATAAGCTTTAATTTTAAGCCCATAGAGGCAGAATGTAATTACATGTATTATTGTAATTGAGCATGGCACCTATGAAAAGTCCAGAGTGGATCTATTGGGAGAGGAGAAAGGGGAACAAGCTGCTGTTTCCTGCCTACTTGGGAAAACATAATAGGCCTACAGTAAAGCACATCTACAAGAAGAATACACAGGTATTTAATTTGTTGAGGCACTTGTAGGTCAAGCATTCCAGGGAATTTCCCAGCCAGCATCCCTACGCCAATCCGACGTATTTGTGTAAGATATCCCCGTAGAGTAGGTAGGATTACCGTAGGGGTGGGTTCCCTACATCAAACAGACGTCGGTCAATGCTGTCAACAGCGGATCTACGAGAGAACGATACCACTGCTTTGTGCAAACATCCTATACACAGGACTACCTTTGGGTTGCTGGCTGCAGTGATGAAACTTCGTCTACGCAGTAGTTCGACGATCGAACCCTTCACATTTCAGTTCATTCTCCACAGATTACACGGGAGAGGAGAAACAAAAATTTTGAAACTATTTCAAGCTAATATTTGCTTCTTGCCAGTTCAGTATTGTCCACGCAGATTTCTTTTGTTTGTTTTTCAATTTTGGTGAATAAAGAAATCGACCGATTACCCTCCCCCCCCCCCCCCCCACAAGTTCAGTTAGCGCATGGTTATGTTATAGTCCATGCTGCCACACCACGAGGTCGGCTTCCATCTTGACCTTTTCTGCTCGGAGTGGGCGATGGAGCAACGAGCCTTTGTCACGTTTTGCTTTGAGCTCGGTCTAGGCCGTTCCTCTGTCTCTTGTCTTTTCTGATTCGTCGGCTGATTTGAATGATTTTGATTCATATAACCTCCTGTCGTCGACTGACTCGAATCGCGATTAGCTCCTGCCGCCACTGGCTCGCCGACAACTAATTCTATTTAATATCGCGAATTCGCGATTCAAATCATAAATGCACTAAATTTAGACCAATAATAATTCCACACGTTTAGTGATGACGTTGTACACTATCTTCCCTACCTATGCAAAGTGCATAGGGAGGGAATATCTCCCCTCCCTATGCACTTCCATTATTTTATTGAGGTATAATACCCCATTTTCTATCTGGCCTGAAAACATACCAAAGCACCTGATTCTCTTTTAACCAGTTACAAAAGGTATTAATAGAAAAGTTAATAATAATACATAATGTATGGTGACTCAGTAGTAGAAAATATAAAAAGAACAAAACTGCACAAGGTAACTGAAACCAAAGAGCAATCAAATGGCAATGCTTTACCTATAACTATAACACTCAGGCTAGAATGGTTGGTGAGACCAACAGATATTCACTCAGTACAGGCCTCACTGCTTGAAACTACATAAAGAACAAATAACATTTTCATCTTGAAAGAATTAGATCTACATCCATAAGTAATCACTCACACGTCATTATAAATACATATAATGTTCGGTTACAATAATGCAATTAATTAAAACAGTAATTACATTGGAATAACTTAAAAGACTGACCTAACTAGTCTACATTAAATAAACTATAAGTTCATGAATGCTCTGTAAGTGTCAACAAAAATAGTCAGCCAGGTGATTCAAACTACATGTATGCTAGTCTTGTCATGCGTAGCAGGCAATTACTCGCTTGAGCTTCCAGCTGAGCAGGTCATTTCTCTGCTAATAAGCAAAGTAAATAAATAAATAAACAAATAAATAAATAAGACAAGAAAACAGCAGACAATTAGTTCACTAAAGCACTATCAGATCTAGATTCTACCTAACATTCGAACTGTATCTCGATCTGGCATAACAATGTCAATGAAGTAAACTTTAGTTTTCAAATCACTGAAAAAATTGGTTTTGCACACAGTTAACTCAGTGAAAAGACGTTTGAAACAAACTTTAACTACAAACAGCAAGTTTTCAAGTAATAGTCCTTCCTGCATTGACACTTAAAATATAACTTCCTAGTACAAGATGACTGTCATACACTTACCCCTACTAGTTCTAGATCTAGCTCTATCAGTCGAATACCGCAGTAAATGTACGGTAAGGTCGATGAAACTGGAGTCAGAACAGTTTTCATCCGGCAAATCAGTCAAAAGGAGAGAGGCCTTGGTCTACACAATTAAACTTCAAAAGAGGTAGAAACGAGGGCTAGCCGTTCATTAGTGTATAATTATATCTATGGGGCTAGCCGAGAGAATGACCCGTATGAACTCAATAGTTGACATTCGCAACGCCCGCACCGGAAATAAAAGCAGCCAATCACCGTGTGGCTGACGCCCTGCAGTTCGCCGCAAGTGGCGTTTGGGGCAAAGATTATTTCAGAGCTTGTTTCTGATTGGTTCTTAGATACAGACAACTCCAGATGGTGATCAGCTTGTGAGAAAATGAGATAATATTATTGCAAATTTGTTGAGCAACAGTTCGCATGTCGATGTTACATCTGTTGAAAGTGTGGGGAGAGCCTTTGAAAACTTAGTCTTTGTGATTCCGACCAGTGGTTCACTGGTTAACATGTCCGTGTCACAATGCCTTTGATTTAGAAGAGATACAGAGAACAATAACACGGTGGTTACGTCTCAAAAAGCTCAGTGACCCGATGCGTGAAAATACGGCTTGCGCGTGGCGCGGTCAGCTTGACCTTCCCGACTTTTGCCGCCCGTGCGGCGTGAGCGCTTGCGAGTAAATACCGACAATTGCCGCCCCTCGCAGGGTGAGGGTTTTAAGTGTCATCATAGATCGTGGAATACCTAGATGATCCACTCTCTTCTTTGCCTTTGTTGTTAAAACGTCCGCGCGGCACAGCCAGCTCGAGACCTATTTGCGCGGAAAGCGATCCCGTTGGCTTACCCGAGACACAAGGCGTACTCTAACCAAGGCTTATGTTAGCGATCACCACACTATCATTTTCTTGTCTTCTACATCCTCTCTCCCCTTCTCTCTCTCTCTCTCTCTTTCTCTGTATTTCTCTCTCTCTCACATACGTAACATTGAAGCTGTCTGTATGTGCGATAATATCAATAATTAACACACTGATTTTACAGATCTAGATCTAGAACACTGACAACAAATTAGTGACTTGTTACAGAGAGCTTAGATATTTAGAGAGGGTTCACTGTCGGCCGCTTTGCACTGCGAGACATGGGGGGCGCCGCGAACCAGCCGGCGAGCGGGCTGAAAGTAGGTCGCTGTGGTAAACAAAGCCACGTGTAGGTATTTTCAATGGGAGAAAGAGCGAACTCCGTGGTATAAACTGAGTAAACTGACGGCTGTTTTACACTTTCAATCAACCCCAAACTGTGGAGAAATCACAGTAAGTAGATCCTCACACTCTCTGTGATGCGGACAACCCTTTCCAAATAAAATAAACCATGTGGTTCTAATGTGAAGTGCAGATTCGAAATCAAAAGGCATGGGGTCGCCATTTATAAGAATGAACAGAAATCAACCCACCTAGCTCTTCATATTGCCATCGATCATCACACAGCTGGTATTCCCTCTCACTGCTCTGGCCTGGGCTAGATCTAGATCTACATGTGTTTGAAGGCTATTGCCTTCCTGTTCGTACTCGTCTGTGAAACTTGTGCCGTGAAGTCTTTGTTCATGCTGTTGACAAGGTAATGAAGACGGATATTGACGAACAGATTTACGACCAGGAAGCGGGTGTCGCATATAATATCGCTGCTTGGACAGGTCATGGTTATATTTGAAGTGGCCTCCATTATTTTTCTCACCAACTGACTCCTCAACCCAGAGATGTGCAGACTTAAAGGGGCATTGTATCTAAATGTGGTTTCAGCTACTGCCAACACTGCCTGCAGGGTGGCTGACGGTGTAAGCAAACCCCCTTTCTTGCAACTGTCAAAACTTTTCTCCATGATAAATATGTGACTTTCATCATTTGTGCTTTTGTCTTGAATGAGAGCACGCTTGCATTCTGGACATACCATAGCCTCAAGTTTCAGTGCCACATATCCACCGATGTAATTGAGGATGTTGGCTTCTGTAAGTAATAAAGCTGGCTTCTCGGATGTACTGGACATGATCTGGTGGAGTTTTGGTGGGACATCTCTCTGAAGTCGGGACTTTAATGTTGCTCTGGACCCTTGGGAAGATACATTTTCAAAACTAAAGAGGAAATGGTCCACATCATCCTTGCAGTTTTTCTTGCTGCTGGTTATTAATACTGCGTCCACCATAGTCTGCCGCAAAGCTATCCTAAATTCTTTGGGAGTTGGGTTGAATCGGTGTCTGCATTTGCCTCGGATGACAGAAAAAAGGTTTTCCAAGCAGTCCTGATTCAAACGGATTGTCAGTAGGAACTTGAACCCGCAGTTTTCTCTCAGATGGTCCCACAGTTGAATGAGGCATTCAACAGATAGCTTCCATCCCTCAATGCATGGCAGACTTCCACCTTTGTTGTTGCATTTCACGGTACTTAACCACTTCTGGGTCTGTCTCAGGAAAGTGACATGATCTGTTTTGGCAGACTCAGGATTGCTCATTGTTCTTTTCGACTTCAAAGATCTGCTGTTGAAGGCATTGAAGAGGCGGTCAAACATTTCAGCAAACTGAGCTGTGGCGGAAGCTTCAGGGGACAAGGCTCCAAGTGACACCATAGTGGTCAGTCCTGCAGCTACAGAATGGCTCAGCACTTGTGTTGCAAGGCTCACTCGTAAGTTGGAGAATACAGGTAGGTTCAGATGTCGTTTGGTAAGCTTTGGGGCCATCCGTATTGGGAGAGCTGAGTCCATGTCATAAAACTTTTGGATATAATGCCAGGTCACAGGCTGTCCTCCTACAATGTGACCATGTCGTTTCATGTTATTGCGAATGCTTTTAATAAGGTGGGGAGGGTTGTACATCACAAAGATTTTATTCCCTGTTAAGGAGAAAAAAGGCTTTTCCAAGGTTATTCCCAAGCTGTTAATCATTGCCCGATTGTTACTGCCTTGGTCACAGATGATGACAACAGGTTTTAATCCTATTTGCAGTATCTTGTTCAGAACATCTTCCAGCAGTGATTTTATCAAGGAGGCTTTGACTGGGCCACTTGTGAGAACATATGATAGTGGTTGCTTCCATCTGGTGCTCAGTCCCCTGACCACGAAAACAAGGGCGTGGTCTGCCGGTTTCTTTGAGCGTCCCAGTAATCCGTAGTCCTCAAAGCCTTCAACAGTGTCATGTATGGAGTCGTAACACAGGCCCTTCTTGACAGACATTTCATCAAAGAGGGCTGCGCATTGCCTTTCTTGAGTATTCATTGCTTGGACTTTGATCTTGAAAAGATTTAATATGTTGTTGCAGATACCTGTCTGGACATTAATATTTCTGAGTGACTTTGAGAGGGTTTGGGGGGATGGTAGGTGGAAGATTTTCTGGAGGAGGGTATATGCTTTTCTGCTTGCATGATAAAGTGATAGGGCAAAACTTTTCTCTGCAGGCGTCCAGCGCCGAGCGTTTTTAGACAGTTTGGACACTCTAATTTGTGTGAGGACAAAACTAACGGAGGGTTCTGGAAGGTGCTGCCTAAGGACGTCATTTAGGTTCTTAGGAATTGTCAGCTCAGAAGATGTACCTGGTCTAGACATATTCTGGACTTTTTTCTGCAACCTCCAGTTTCTCATTTGCGATGTTTTCAATTTTCTTTTCAACGCCTTTTTCTTGCTAATGGAAGCAGCTTCAGTCTCTTGCACACTTTGTAATGCAGGTTGCTCTTCCAAGTTTGCAGCTTCAAAAGATTTTCCATTTGTTGTGCAAGGGTCAGGTGGTGTAAATTTTGCTTCTGTATTGGGGTTGAAAATTGATACATGATGCTCTTTTGGGGGAGCCCGAGTTGACATTAACTTAGGGGGTGGATTTGGAATATTAAAAAGTGTAGGGACGGCATCCTTCGTTAGCAGCCTTCTCTTTCCTCTACTTTCTCTGAAGCAGCAGGCCTCAAAATGTTCTGAGCAGAGAACATTATTTTTGTATAGAAGGTGGGCTGGTTTCTTATCAAGGTCTGCCCGTCTTGTATTAATTACCCATCGCTTGCACCTAAAACCACACGTAAGTGTGAGAAAAATACAAATAGTTACCACAAGGATGGGGGGGGGGGGGAGGGTGTGAAGGGTTGTCATATTGTTATTCTTATTACAGCTGTATTGTTATTTTAATGTTCTTCACATCCTTTGTCAGAATAAAGGGAAGAGGAAGAAAGGTGGAGAGCACTTTTCTCCTGAACTTTTATTTAACCTTAGTAAGGCAACCTGTGATTGTTAACAGTGTTGCAGAGTATCAAAAAAGTTTGGCTTCTTCCATCTTTTTTTATTATTAGTTTAAGGCTACAGTACAAATCAGTTTTAGCAAATGTGACAGAATGAGTTAATAAATATGTACAATTCATTTTTGTATGTGTGATTTAAATTAGATCTAAGTGACTGGTGTCAGGTTTAAATATCATTATTATCAGTCCAGCTCTAGTATAATATATCTAGCCTGTAGCTAGATCCGTTAGATCTGGCACAGTAATCATAGAATCTAGATCTAGATCTAGACCCAAGTCTTGAAACAATAATTATAGGCCTAAATGTAGTTAAAATCATGAGAAAAAATGACTTTATGAAGTGCTAACTATAAAATAAACATAACTGACCCATACGATACATTCCCCATTAGATCTAGTCTAGATCTAATTCTGCGAGTTGTGAGTTTAAGAAATCATATCGTGAAAATCTTGACCCAGTTTATGTCTCGATTCCGATTAAATTATGACAATAAACTTTTGTAAAACACTGGAATATTTTATCAATACCTTTCTATATCAATTGGGAAGCGATGGAAAGTAAGATCGGGTCGCTTTATGCTTGAATTTTTGCAATTTATTGCAGAACACCAGCGACATTGCGAGTTCGCCATCGTAATTTCTGCTTTGCTGTCTGCTATGTTTCTGATCAGCTGTTTGTATTTACCACAGCGACCTCAATTTAGCCGCGCTGACCCAGTTTCGCGTTTTGGCGGAAGTGAACCCTCTCTAAATATCTAAGCTCTCTGCTTGTTATAAGGGCGTGAGGTTACGAATCTGAGTGCAGGGGTTGTTTAAGGATTTCATGGTCAAGCATGTGAGGCATATGAGCAAACAGGACAGTAAAAAATCGAATGAAAGCATGCCAAAATAAAAATAATAAGAATAATGAAAGATGGGAAAAAATCCGTACGAAGAAGAAGAAGAAAAAAACATGCACTAAGGACAAAGACTGGTATGGAAAGAAGAAGAATCAACTCTTGAACTTGGTAAATTGGCAAAAAGAAGATGGACAAAAGACAAATTATTACGAAGGGCAAGTACACTATAAAACATTAGACCTAATTAAAACAACCTTAACAATGACAGTTCAAACATTGCTTATGAAACACATGAGGCTTAACTTTAGCAGTAAGTGAGTTCAGGTTTTTTTTCTGTTCCTCTTTAATCCAACTCTAGTGAAGGATTGGTGGAAAAAAAAACAAAACACAAACAATCATCTGGTCTAGATGTCGGTTATAGGCTGACACATTATGTCAATGCCATTAAAAAGGCATGAATGGGACCTAAATGCTGTTCGCAAGTAGAAATCTTGACTAGACTAGATTTAGCAAAGTAATTATCCTTAGATCAACGAAATGAATGTTATTGTTACTTTTTACCGGTCATGATCTTTAGGAAATCTAAAGAAGGAAAGATTCGGATGATTCTGTCTTGAATTAATGCATCCGATAGCTCCACAGTGTTGACTTTTTGAGCGCCTCTTTGTATCAGAAGTCGCCATTGTTAACACAGCAGTGCCTGACTGTCCGCGCATTCGCGTAGGGTGCGCCGGGGGCGAGCAAGGACGCTATTTTCGGGGAATGGATCATCTAGGTATTCCACGATCTACGGTGTCATTAAGTGTTTCTTGGGTAACCTTCGGGGGGGGGGGGGCGGCCCCCGCCTATGGAGTGGTTGCCTGGCCTGGAGAACGTTTGATCCAGGGAGTGTTCTGGGAGACCTAGGTCGGGGAGGGGAGGGTCATTTCCAGTGCAGCCCCGTTGTAAGTAAGAGGTGTGACCGTCTGGCGAATCGGTCGATGGGGGCGGACAGAGAGCCCCCTGTAACATGTGAGGGACAATAGAAACACAAACCAGCATAAGAATGCTAAAGGCTAGCACCACTCTTAAAACACTCAAGCAAACTAATTCAACCAATCAATCCGAATCGGTGGAACCTACAACAGTAACAATAGCACAGTGGCATAGGCCTTCGTGCACTTTGTTTGTTTTGTTTTGTTACTGGTTAGGATTAATAACTGATGACGAAAAAACCTTTGATAGCGATGATGCCACTCGGGTGACGGCTTGGTTTAACCACGTCACTTAAAAGTTTTGAGAGACGAACTGAAAAGATCGATTAATTATTCCGAAAGAAAAATTTGACGATATGTAACAAAGTTGTGCGTTCGGGAAAACATTATTAATAATGTTATTTCATGATCCGAGTGTCACTAGCAATCTGAGTATTCCCTCACAGCTTCGTTGGTTGCACTGGCAGATAGATAGATAGATAGACAGACAGACAGACAGACAGACAGACATACATACAGACAGACAGACAGACAGACAGACAGACAGACATACATACAGACAGACAGACAGAGAGACAGATAGATAGATAGATAGATAGATAGATGGATAAATAGATAGATAGATAGATAGATAGATAGATAGATAGATAGATAGATAGATAGATAGATAGATAGATAGATAGATAGATAGATAGATAGATAGATAGATAGATAGATAGATAGATAGATAGATAGATAGATAGATAGATAGATAGATAGATAGAAGGCAGTATGGGAAAAACTTACTTCGATGAAAAATGGGTAAACTTCTGAAGTCGGCGAAACAGATATTAAATAAATTTCTCACCTGCAACCAATATTCTAGAGTGCACCTTTGACGTGATGAACATTGTTTTAACTTAACGAGTGGTCAATAAACCAGAATGATTTTAATGATACCGACCAGGACGGACATGTTTTCACAGGCCCAACCCAGTGGAGGATAATTCTTAGCGAATGGACGGACATTAAGACGTCTTGTCTATTGATTTCCAAGTTTATCTTCGACTGTATGGTTCAGTATATTAAATTTCAAATCAAGAGAGTAGATCTTCTGGTTGTTTGGAACACACACACACACACACACACACACATACATACATACACATACACTCAAATAACAAGAAGAGGAGGTAGAAGAAGGAAGAAGGAGCCAGAGAAGGTGGCAGAAGAAGAAAAAGAAGAAGAGGAAGAGGAAGAAAAAGAAGAAGGAGGAAGAAAGAGCTATAAAGAAGAGGAAGAGGTAAAAGAGAAGAAGGAGCTGTAGAAGAAGAGGAAGAAGAAGAAAATGCAGAAGAAGAGGAAGAAGTAAGAGCTGTAGAAGAAGAAGAAGAAGAAAGAGCTGTAGAAGAAGAAGAAGAACATGCAGAAGAAGAAGAAGTAGATGCAGAAGAAGAAGAAGAAGATGCAGAAGAAGAAGAAGGAGATGCAGAAGAAGAAGAAGAACATGCAGAAGAAGAAGAAGAAGTAAGAGCTGTAGAAGAAGAAGAAGAAGAAAGAGCTGTAGAAGAAGAAGAAGAACATGCAGAAGAAGAAGAAGGAGATGCAGAAGAAGAAGAAGAAGATGCAGAATAAGAAGAAAGAGCTGTAGAAGAAGAAGAAGAACATGCAGAAGAAGAAGAAGAAGTAAGAGCTGTAGAAGAAGAAGAAGAAGAAAGAGCTGTAGAAGAAGAAGAAGAAGAAAGAGCTGTAGAAGAAGAAGAAGAACATGCAGAAGAAGAAGAAGGAGATGCAGAAGAAGAAGAAGAAGATGCAGAAGAAGAAGAAGGAGATGCAGAAGAAGAAGAAGAAGATGCAGAAGAAGAAGAAGAAGAAAGAGCTGTAGAAGAAGAAGAAGAACATGCAGAAGAAGAAGAAGAAGAAAGAGCTGTAGAAGAAGAAGAAGAAGATGCAGAAGAAGAAGAAGAAGAAAGAGCTGTAGAAGAAGAAGAAGAACATGCAGAAGAAGAAGAAGAAGAAAGAGCTGTAGAAGAAGAAGAAGAACATGCAGAAGAAGAAGAAGAAGAAAGAGCTGTAGAAGAAGAAGAAGAACATGCAGAAGAAGAAGAAGAAGAAAGAGCTGTAGAAGAAGAAGAAGAAGATGCAGAAGAAGAAGAAGGAGATGCAGAAGAAGAAGAAGAAGATGCAGAAGAAGAAGAAGAAGATGCAGAAGAAGAAGAAGAAGAAAGAGCTGCAGAAGAAGAAGAAGAAGAAGAAGAAAGAGCTGTAGAAGAAGAAGAAGAACATGCAGAAGAAGAAGAAGAAGAAAGAGCTGCAGAAGAAGAAGAAGAAGAAGAAGAAAGAGCTGTAGAAGAAGAAGAAGAAGAAGAGAGAGCTGTAGAAGAAGAAGAAGAAGAGAGAGCTGTAGAAGAAGAAGAAGAAGAGAGAGCTGTAGAAGAAGAAGAAGAAGAAGAAGAGAGAGCTGTAGAAGAAGAAGAAGAAGAAGAAGAGAGAGCTGTAGAAGAAGAAGAAGATGCAGAAGAAGAAGAAGAAGAAGAAAGAGCTGTAGAAGAAGAAGAAGAAGAAAAAGAAGAATGTAGAAGAAGAAGAAGAAGAAGAGAGAGCTGTAGAAGAAGAAGAAGAAGAAGAGAGAGCTGTAGAAGAAGAAGAAGAAGAAGAGAGAGCTGTAGAAGAAGAAGAAGAAGAAGAAGAGAGAGCTGTAGAAGAAGAAGAAGAAGAAGAGAGAGCTGTAGAAGAAGAAGAAGAAGAAGAAGAGAGAGCTGTAGAAGAAGAAGAAGAAGAAGAAGAGAGAGCTGTAGAAGAAGAAGAAGAAGAAGAGAGAGCTGTAGAAGAAGAAGAAGAAGAAGAAGAGAGAGCTGTAGAAGAAGAAGAAGAAGAAGAGAGAGCTGTAGAAGAAGAAGAAGAAGAAGAAGAGAGAGCTGTAGAAGAAGAAGAAGAAGAAGAAGAGAGAGCTGTAGAAGAAGAAGAAGAAGAAGAGAGAGCTGTAGAAGAAGAAGAAGAAGAAGAAGAGAGAGCTGTAGAAGAAGAAGAAGAAGAAGAGAGAGCTGTAGAAGAAGAAGAAGAAGAAGAGAGAGCTGTAGAAGAAGAAGAAGAAGAAGAAGAGAGAGCTGTAGAAGAAGAAGAAGAAGAGAGAGCTGTAGAAGAAGAAGAAGAAGAAGAAGAGAGAGCTGTAGAAGAAGAAGAAGAAGAAGAGAGAGCTGTAGAAGAAGAAGAAGAAGAAGAAGAGAGAGCTGTAGAAGAAGAAGAAGAAGAGAGAGCTGTAGAAGAAGAAGAAGAAGAGAGAGCTGTAGAAGAAGAAGAAGAAGAAGAGAGAGCTGTAGAAGAAGAAGAAGAAGAGAGAGCTGTAGAAGAAGAAGAAGAAGAGAGAGCTGTAGAAGAAGAAGAAGAAGAAGAAGAGAGAGCTGTAGAAGAAGAAGAAGAAGAGAGAGCTGTAGAAGAAGAAGAAGAAGAGAGAGCTGTAGAAGAAGAAGAAGAAGAAGAAGAGAGAGCTGTAGAAGAAGAAGAAGAAGAAGAAGAGAGAGCTGTAGAAGAAGAAGAAGAAGAAGAAGAGAGAGCTGTAGAAGAAGAAGAAGAAGAAGAGAGAGCTGTAGAAGAAGAAGAAGAAGAAGAGAGAGCTGTAGAAGAAGAAGAAGAAGAAGAGAGAGCTGTAGAAGAAGAAGAAGAAGAAGAGAGAGCTGTAGAAGAAGAAGAAGAAGAAGAGAGAGCTGTAGAAGAAGAAGAAGAAGAAGAGAGAGCTGTAGAAGAAGAAGAAGAAGAAGAGAGAGCTGTAGAAGAAGAAGAAGAAGAAGAGAGAGCTGTAGAAGAAGAAGAAGAAGAAGAGAGAGCTGTAGAAGAAGAAGAAGAAGAAGAAGAGAGAGCTGTAGAAGAAGAAGAAGAAGAAGAAGAGAGAGCTGTAGAAGAAGAAGAAGAAGAAGAGAGAGCTGTAGAAGAAGAAGAAGAAGAAGAGAGAGCTGTAGAAGAAGAAGAAGAAGAAGAGAGAGCTGTAGAAGAAGAAGAAGAAGAAGAGAGAGCTGTAGAAGAAGAAGAAGAAGAAGAGAGAGCTGTAGAAGAAGAAGAAGAAGAAGAGAGAGCTGTAGAAGAAGAAGAAGAAGAAGAAGAGAGAGCTGTAGAAGAAGAAGAAGAAGAGAGAGCTGTAGAAGAAGAAGAAGAAGAGAGAGCTGTAGAAGAAGAAGAAGAAGAAGAAGAGAGAGCTGTAGAAGAAGAAGAAGAAGAAGAAGAGAGAGCTGTAGAAGAAGAAGAAGAAGAGAGAGCTGTAGAAGAAGAAGAAGAAGAAGAAGAGAGAGCTGTAGAAGAAGAAGAAGAAGAAGAAGAAGAAGAGAGAGCTGTAGAAGAAGAAGAAGAAGAAGAAGAGAGAGCTGTAGAAGAAGAAGAAGAAGAGAGAGCTGTAGAAGAAGAAGAAGAAGAGAGAGCTGTAGAAGAAGAAGAAGAAGAAGAAGAGAGAGCTGTAGAAGAAGAAGAAGAAGAAGAGAGAGCTGTAGAAGAAGAAGAAGAAGAAGAAGAAGAGAGAGCTGTAGAAGAAGAAGAAGAAGAAGAAGAGAGAGCTGTAGAAGAAGAAGAAGAAGAGAGAGCTGTGGAAGAAAAAGAAGAAGAAGAGAGAGCTGTAGAAGAAGAAGAAGAAGAAGAAGAGAGAGCTGTGGAAGAAAAAGAAGAAGAAGAGAGAGCTGTAGAAGAAGAAGAAGAAGAAGAAGAGAGAGCTGTAGAAGAAGAAGAAGAAGAAGAGAGAGCTGTAGAAGAAGAAGAAGAAGAAGAGAGAGCTGTAGAAGAAGAAGAAGAAGAAGAGAGAGCTGTAGAAGAAGAAGAAGAAGAAGAGAGAGCTGTAGAAGAAGAAGAAGAAGAAGAGAGAGCTGTAGAAGAAGAAGAAGAAGAAGAGAGAGCTGTAGAAGAAGAAGAAGAAGAAGAGAGAGCTGTAGAAGAAGAAGAAGAAGAAGAGAGAGCTGTAGAAGAAGAAGAAGAAGAAGAGAGAGCTGTAGAAGAAAAAGAAGAAGAAGAGAGAGCTGTAGAAGAAGAAGAAGAAGAAGAGAGAGCTGTAGAAGAAGAAGAAGAAGAAGAGAGAGCTGTAGAAGAAGAAGAAGAAGAAGAGAGAGCTGTAGAAGAAGAAGAAGAAGAGAGAGCTGTAGAAGAAGAAGAAGAAGAAGAAGAGAGAGCTGTAGAAGAAGAAGAAGAAGAAGAAGAGAGAGCTGTAGAAGAAGAAGAAGAAGAAGAAGAAGAGAGAGCTGTAGAAGAAGAAGAAGAAGAAGAAGAGAGCTGTAGAAGAAGAAGAAGAGAGAGCTGTAGAAGAAGAAGAAGAAGAAGAAGAGAGCTGTAGAAGAAGAAGAAGAGAGAGCTGTAGAAGAAGAAGAAGAGAGAGCTGTAGAAGAAGAAGAAGAAGAGAGAGCTGTAGAAGAAGAAGAAGAAGAAGAAGAAGAAGAGAGAGCTGTAGAAGAAGAAGAAGAAGAAGAAGAGAGAGCTGTAGAAGAAGAAGAAGAAGAGAGAGCTGTAGAAGAAGAAGAAGAAGAAGAAGAGAGAGCTGTAGAAGAAGAAGAAGAAGAAGAAGAGAGAGCTGTAGAAGAAGAAGAAGAAGAAGAAGAGAGAGCTGTAGAAGAAGAAGAAGAAGAAGAAGAGAGAGCTGTAGAAGAAGAAGAAGAAGAAGAAGAGAGAGCTGTAGAAGAAGAAGAAGAAGAAGAAGAGAGAGCTGTAGAAGAAGAAGAAGAAGAAGAGAGAGCTGTAGAAGAAGAAGAAGAAGAAGAGAGAGCTGTAGAAGAAGAAGAAGAAGAAGAGAGAGCTGTAGAAGAAGAAGAAGAAGAAGAGAGAGCTGTAGAAGAAGAAGAAGAAGAAGAGAGAGCTGTAGAAGAAGAAGAAGAAGAGAGAGCTGTAGAAGAAGAAGAAGAAGAAGAAGAGAGAGCTGTAGAAGAAGAAGAAGAAGAAGAAGAGAGAGCTGTAGAAGAAGAAGAAGAAGAAGAAGAAGAGAGAGCTGTAGAAGAAGAAGAAGAAGAAGAAGAAGAGAGAGCTGTAGCAGAAGAAGAAGAGAGAGCTGTAGAAGAAGAAGAAGAGAGAGCTGTAGAAGAAGAAGAAGAAGAAGAAGAGAGAGCTGTAGAAGAAGAAGAAGGAAGAAGAAGAGAGAGCTGTAGAAGAAGAAGAAGAACATGCAGAAGAAGAAGAAGAAGAGAGAGCTGTAGAGAAAGAAGAAGAACATGCAGAAGAAGAAGAAGAACATGCAGAAGAAGAAGAAGAACATGCAGAAGAAGAAGAAAGAGCTGTAGAAAAGAAGCAACAACAACAAAACTTAAAATCACCTCCAACATGTCCTGAGTGGAAAGAGATTTTTTTTTCTTTTTTCTTTCTAAATATCTCTACAGTGAATAATTACATGTACATGTATATATGTATCTATTTACCAACAGAACAACCGGTACTGACTATAGTACAGTTTGTATGCTGTCTTTGTCTCTGCAAAAATTTATTTAACAAAACAAAACAGATCCCCCCCCCCCCCCACCACCACTCCCGCCCCCTTTATAAAAACTATAATAATGACTTTGTTTAGGTTTCTTGTGCAAATTATTGAGTCAGTTATTGTTATAAGAATTGATAAGATAAGATAGGCCCTACATGTATAACTTTCTTATCCTGTTGTCAGGAAATTTTGCTGTCACAGCATCAGTAACAGCTAGCTCTAAATTAAATACAACAACAAAGGCATACAGTATACAGGTCTCCAACGCAAACTGCACACACGCCCATTGCTCATACAACATTACCAGTAAATTCGAACATCACTCACAGTCACATACACACACACAGTGACTGTCAGAACAGTCAGTTCGAAAACTAACAACAACATACCACATCAGGAAAATATTCGAATGGCGGATGGCCACCTATGGAAACTAAAGTGTACATAAGCAGCGTGGCTACATTCTATGTAATCTGTCTTACTCCGACGTCCTCTTGGAGTTTGCTGGCATGTATTTGCCTCTACACATGTTTACCTCATACATCCAATTCATTTAACCGTTCTATGTAAGTATAACTTGTCGGCTCCAGTTACAGGCAGTAAAAGAACTCAGATGTGTAAATTTGGTGATTTGCCGTGCATTTCAATTTCTATGTGTAAGGGGATCACCGAACCTGAAGTGGCCCGGGCGCGTGATTTTTTTTTTCGTACTCACTTTACCAAATTCAGGAGTGGGGCAGCAACATGCCCCCAAACATAGGTCATCGGCTAAGGGATATCTCGTCCTACCGAACACTGAATCAGGGTCCACAAAAAAGGTGCCCCCACAATAAATGAGAAAATTAAAGTACTTGCTGCACTGATATAGAACTCGTTTGGTTATTTTTTTAATTTTTTTTTTGGTTTGTTTAGTTGTTGTTGTCCGGCCCTGGTTAAATCCATCAGGAGATTGGGGGTTTTTTTTTGGGAGGGGGGGGGGAGGTTTAATTCGCTACGGGTCTGAATAGGTTCACAGGTTTAATGATAAATAAGAATACTGTTTATGGGCAAACACCTGCCAAGCCACGAACGACAGCTGGTCTATTGGAAGTGTACAGACATTTTAATTCCTCACACAAATTAATTATTGCTGCTTTTGACCGGCGGGAGGAGAATCTTTAGACATTTAGTACTTGACATTTGTGGGCTCTTATTTTTTTTCATGATACTGTCTTACAGGTTTATTACCAACAGCTGCTAACCGTCTTACAGGCAAATATAGCTATTTTTTGTGACTTTAGTACTCTTAACAATAGGGTCTTCAGTTAGCAATCACAATATGGAAAAGTCAGTATTCACCAGCCAGTGCAGGGCCGTAATAGGCTTTATACACGTTTCTCTGTGACGTCACCAAAGAGTGGCATTGCATTGAATATACTCAGACATGCCATCGGCTCTAATGGCGAGTCTGTGTTTCTTGGAATTGAGCATTTTTTACAGCCAATCAGAACATAACACACTTTGCTGGGCATTGATATTAGATCTTTATTTTAGGGGGTTCGCTGTTCTTGGCATTTAGACCTCTCTTTCCTTGTTGTGTATTTTTCTTGTTCTTGTTTTTGTATGTTTTTTTGGCAGGGATTAGATTTTTTTTCTTAATTTTGTCCGGGCATCCAGCTTTGTTAGGCCCGGTCTTCTCAATTTTCGGCTGCCAAGGTATCTTTAACGTGCGCAACGGGCACACGGGGCCCTCCGAGTTTTTTGTCTTTATCCAAGAAGGCTAGGCGCTCGATCCTACCTACCATAGCATCAGGGACAGGATTTTCTTCCCCCCCCCCCCCCAAATTTCCAAGGTGCCTGCAGAGAGTGGGAATCCAACCCTGTATCTTCGGCAATTTGCATTATTTTTCTATACTATGATAACTTGTAAACCCCCCCCCCCACCCCATCAAACTACCGAAAAACGGCACCGTAGAGAAACCTTTTTTTTTGTTGTAGCAACACGGACAGGAAAATCTGGGAATCTTAGACTATATAACACAGCATGGAAAAGGTATGTATAAGTGCTCACTTTTGAGAATTGTCCTCACTTAGGATAATATGAATTGTGGGTACAATTTCATGGGTGAACTAGCAAACATCATTTTTTCCTTTTTTTTTTTTTTTTTTACATGAATTCAGGTGGAAACCCACATTTCTAGTTGTGATTGTCTTGGAGTCACCGGCGTAAGATTTGCAGTCCTTGTCATTTAAATTAATAAGTTATAGCCCTCCAACAGATCAAGAAAATCTTTCATTCCTTAGTGACCTTTGTTGTCATATTGTTCTCAAGTAAAACCCGGGAGCTATCTAAAACCTTTTATTTTATTAATGTCGCAAAACTCCACCACGATGATAGAAAATGAGGGAATTTTAAGAAATCTATTTTCTTATAGGAGTATTACTTACATCTCGATCCCTATTCTCCTCGAACGACCAAAACAAGAATGGCTGTTTTCTTTCACTGAAACTGATTCAGATTGTCCTTTCTTTTCCTTTGCGTTTTAATCATATCGTTTCTGTATTATTTCTTACGCGAGGCTTTGCTACATAGGGGCCCTACACATTTTCTTTTTTCTTGTTTTGACACTGTTTAACTCCGGTAAGCCTATCTGGCGAAAACATTCTCATTTCTCGGAGTGAAAACCTGGCGGGGTGAATAAGAATTCATAGTTTCCCTTTCAGAAGAGCATTTCCGGTTTAGAGACAAGGTCAAGATGGCAGCCCCAGCTCGACAAGCGGTCAAGCAGGCAGGCGAGTAATTTTATTTGTATCTTGATTACTAATTGGCATTCTGTCTGTCTTGTGCCTCAGAAGATCTTGTTTTATAATAATGCATTAGATCTATATCTAAATCTATGCTGAAACTTCCTAGAGTATGGGCTAATAATAAATTGTAATACAAATGGGACTTGGGAGGGCACCAGATTTGGATCTTAATCTAAATTTATGTAATACTAGACTCTAGATCTAGAAATCTAACACTAGACTCGAGATCTAGATTAGTAAGTAGTGAAACAGACTGAAGACTAGGTCTAGACTCTAGATCAATCAGTGTAATTGAAATTCCGTACAAATGTTCAAATGCGAATGCAAAAGTTGTCATAAGCCCAGCCAATCAACCCCCTTCATCGTGTTTAGTTTGTTATTTTGATCCAGATTATAGATTCTCTCTATTTAGATAATGAGTATGGTCAATGCACTAGGTGCGGTCACCAGGCAGGAAATAGTAGGGGCCTAACTGCCTGGAAGTAAACTAAGTCTAGCGAGCTTTTGAGTGATTCATTTTAACCAGTGAATTTAGGGCTTGTCAATGAACGCCTAAATAATAAAATATTGTCTAAATATTGTACGATCAATATATCAAAATAGATCTGATCATCAACCATCCCATTCTCCTCTTTTCCAATTCTCTATCTTCCCACTCTTTCTCGTCCTCATGCTGATATTTTGCCTTATTTTTGTGGACTGCTCTTCATCACCACACCACCCCACCCACTTCTTCTTTCTACCTTCTCTTTACTTTGCCTCTGCTAACTCCTTCTTTCTTTTCCACTCCTCCTGTACCCTCTGTTTCTTCTCTGCCCTCTTTCTTTCATGCTTTAAAAGCAGGGAGAACTGTTCTCGTACAATTTTTTTGATGTAGAATACATGACATCCCGTTTCACGGAAATACATTACATTAATAATAATAATAGCCTTGTACTTTTGTAGTTGTAATGTTTGCCTAAAATTATGCCAAAACTGGATTTCGCCCTTTAGTTTAAGCGAGGCAGTTTGGACTACCTAATTATTTTCACTAAACAAAACTTTGCAACACCCAAAATGTTAGGCTAAGGCCAGGTGATCACCAAGCATTGTCAGTCACCTGACCTGCAGTATGGACCCTTTTAATTTACCGTCCTCCATATCACGTGATTTGCAAACAAAATGGCGGCATGCCCCACTTGTAGGGCGGAAGCGGTGGACAACGGTCGAACGATGCCATCCTCTTGTTGGGCACCCAACTGTACAAAGCCGTTACGTGCTGGTTCTGGCATAAAAATGCATCTTTGCTTAGGCTGTGCACATATTCAGATGCCATCACTGAGGCAAGTTGAGGTTTTTGCCCTACACGGTGCTTTTCGAAGCCGTGCGGCTCCCCGCAAACAACCGTAACGCGGAAGTTGAAAGGGTCTATATTAATTATTATGTTAAATTGCATTTTAATTTACTTACTCTCTGTCAAAGAAAAAAAAAAATCATTTTTACAACCTATTGTCATTGATTTTTGGCAATATCAGAATGTAAGCATTATTAAATTAATGTACACAGTAGTTTAGGCCTTACAGGCATTGAAATTGTATGAATCTATGATGCCATTACACTTGTTGTACCAAATGAGGGTTGTAGAACAGGTACTCAATAGGCAAAGAGACTGAACAGTCAAGACTCAAGGTAATCAAGGAAGTAAGCAGCTATGTTAAAATACAGATCATGCAAACTGGCTTGTATTTTTCACAGTGCAAGAAGGTATTAATGTATTAATATAACAATATAAGTCTGTCATGATTCTTTTTAAAGAAGTTGAACTGGGGTAACGTGAAAGTAGGGAAGTTCTCCACAACGACAACTTGTTCTTTACTGATGGATTTGAAATACATGGTAGAACTTTATATTAAAAATGTGCTAATTGTTTTGCATTTATTTGTCTCCACAGTTGACAAAGGCAGTACCTGGTACAAGTTCAAGAGATGGTGTTATTACAAATCTTACTTTCCTGAACTAGGTATGACAGAACTGCCTGTAGTACCAGTTGTCTGTGACTTTTGTGACAGAGTTTGGTTTACAATTTAATTGTTGTTTATTTTCATTTTGATCTGTGGTTTAAAGTAAACCTTTAGGAACTTGGATTCAGTTTATATCCATTGCTAAATCGTGGACAAAAAGTAAGCAGCTGTCTGGTTTTTTTGCATGCCTGATTCTGTTGTCAGTCTCGTCTTTTGACTGTGCAAAGTTTTTAGCTTAACTTGCTGCGAAATGGGAGTTTTGCAGCAATATTGAATGAAGTCGTTTCTTTGATTTGTGATGCACCATTGGATTGGTCTGCATAGATTGAAACTTAGTGTTGTTTTGTCTCTGGTCGGAAGCATTTACAACCTCTACAATTACACCATTTGAGACAGGGAGAAATGTGTAGTATTGAAGCACGTAATGTAATACAAATTGTACTTTCTGGATCACCTGATGCACATCTGTGAAACATCCAGATCTTTTTTTTTTACCCAGTACAGCCTAACATACTTTCATAATTCCAACCTATTATTTTATTAATTTCTGCTTAAGCAGAGGGGCACTACTCTACTTTTGAAAAACATTCTCAAAATAAAACACTTGAAATGCTAATATTTTTGGTTTTTTGTTTGTTTCTGCATCACTGCAACTATTTTCATTTAAATCTGTATTATTTGAAGTTCCTGTTTCATCCTTTACCTCCCGAGATAAACTGTAAAAGTAGGCTACCCGGTAAGCTGTGTTTAGAAACACAAAGTTTGAAAAAATGTCAAAAGGAAGCAGAAAGAAGATTTATAATATTTTATTATCTGTTTTCACAAGCGAAGAAGATCGAATAATACAGGTATAGGTCATCTTCTAAAGTTGTGTATCGTGCTATTGCCTGATTGCCAGGAACACTTGAAAACATAATGTAGATCTATAGAAAGTAGTGCTTTGCAGCGTGCTAGGCAGGACCCCACCCCTGCAATTTTGAGGGCCCATTAGGCAACATTGGGTAAAAATTTTAATTTTATAACATTGGTAGATTAACATTGAAACAGAGATGTGATTATGTCTCCTCACAGGACTGAGGAAAGATGACATTATCATGGACGGCCCTGTGATGGGACCAGTACTCAAAGAAGCTTTGAGAAGAATCCCTAAGGAAGAATTGGATGCTCGGAACTTCCGCGTCATGAGAGCAAATCAGCTGTCCATGATGAAACAGGTCCTTCCTCGTGACCAGTGGACAGTGTATGAAGAGGTAAACCCAGCTTTATTGAAATACTATCTAGGATACTTAGCATTGCTCGTGGTAAACCTGTCATTTATTATATATTTATTTCAGTTATTTCAGATCTTATAAACATTTTTATTTCTTGGTCACACCATAGTGTAAAAGTAAATGTATTGGACAAGGAAACTGTCACATATTTCATCACCAGAGTATATAATGCACTTGGGTAACCCTCATTCATTTCTGTGACCCACAGTGGGCAGGAAATCTTAAGTTTTTTGGAGTGAACGAACTTGATGAAATCCAGACATTTTTAATAAAAATAAAGAGGGAGGAAACAACAAACAAACAAAAAACACGACTTCTGGGATCACTTTTATTTTCAAAAATGTTCAGATTATCAGAGTTTGAGTTGATTGTTACCCCCTGTAGGAATTGCAATTGTGAAGTCTGTAACACAGCCTGAAATTGAGTCCTTTGTTATGGTCTGATTATAAGGATGTATAATTTCAAGTGTGGTCAAGTGTTACAGTCAATACTGCATTGCTCTTCATTGATATCTCCTTACGTTGACTATCATTATTCTTTTCCAGGACACACCTTACTTGCAGCCGTATATTGATGAAGTTCAGAGAGAATTTGAGGAAAGGAAAGAATGGGATGCATCGTAACAAGGACAGATCAGCTTGCCTACTGTTTATTTGTGTCTTTGTCCTGCCAAGCTCGAAACTCAATTTTAAATCTGATTGTATTAAATATTGTCCATATTTTTTGCGTAGAAAACAAACTTAGATCTTCGGTGGAATTTCTGTCTGAGTGTTGGGTTCAGAAATTGTATAAACACACAAAAATGTCTTTATCTATGATTAGAAATTGAATGTTGTATTTGGGTTTTTTTTTAACCAAAAGTATTTCTACATTTTGCAGGCAGGGAAATGCAAAAAACAACTCCAAAATGTAGTTGAAATCTTTACAGTAATTTTGAAGAACTGCATGAGGATGGAAGTTGGGAGTGTCTCTATGAGTGATAATTTATGGTTGTATAGTGTTGCATTTGATTACAATAGTAGAAATAAATCATGTTTTGACATATAATTATACTTGAGGGGTTTTATTTATGAAAAAGCTTGAAAGCGTGAACAGGATTCTGATTTAGGTAGTGTTTGTGACTTTGGATGTCCATAATGGATTAAGTCCTTTGGTGTTGTGCACAAGGCCAGGTTATCATATTCTCACTTGCCTTTGTATGGACATCTTTTATTGTCTGTGACCTTTGACAGACTTTATGTGTTTATGCTGATGGTTTTTATATTCTACCTTGACTGCATTCCGGACGCACAGAAAAATTCAGGTTTCCATTTTATGTAAAAGTAAGAAGTGAACTGATTGTATGAAACTGCTCCCCCATCTGTATCTTCATGAAACCTGGATTTCTGAAAGTACACACACACAAACTTTTGTGATGTTGGTACACAAAAAAATTCAAGCAAAATTGATTTTGGAAGTACTTGTAGTGACTGCATCTAGTTAGCATATTGGGTCCTTAGTTCTTGTTTGTTCCAACTCCACTGTTTGCACAACTGAGAAATTCCATGTTAAACGTTTATGCTGATGTACTATGATAAGTATTTAGAATAAATCAGAACTGTGAAACAGCTTGATAAGTGCCACAATGCATTTTAAACAAGTGGTGGAAGAGTACATTTGTTGTACGTCTTCTTTATACGAAAAGATCTCCAGTTTTTCAGAAAATGGATCTAGAACAAACAAGAACTAAGGTCACGATGTCTGTCTGTGCGTCTCTTTGACAGTGGTTGAAAAATTTCTAGCCACTACTGGAATGCTCTTGAATTGAAAGAATGTTTCATGCTGGGCCCCGTTTGCAAGTCAGATAGGCTTAACATAGTTCATACTTTACACTGATGCACTCTCATGACCCACACATCTTTCTATACAAGTAAATGGTATGATTCTAAAGCGCAATCTGGACTTAACAAATGGAGGGCCACGTCGTAAACTACATGTATCATAACTTGGTCGTTACAATTTTTACAGAAGCAAAAATTGAAAAGGTTTCTTTAGCAGAGTTCATAGTTCAAGACATTAACAAAATTTTCAATAGTTATGTCTCTTAGTTTCCAGAATTTAACCTCCAACTTTTCACAAGCATGCCAAATACATGTATATTTAGTAGACAACGGTTGAATCGAAATCGGCAGGACCATGGGTTTGTTTTCGGTTTAGCGATAGGAGGCTTGAAAAATGCCAGGTTCAAGAGCGGCAGCATAAATCACTATCATAGAGGACAAATAATGTTAGCGTACAGGCTAAACGGACTCAACAAGTCCTTGCTTGCTCTGTGTTTTTGACTGAGAATGAGGGTGGACGATTGCTTAGGCCAAGGCACACTCAAAGCATGGATATGCGGGTGAATGCGGACTAACTCTCAGATCAGGGAGACATGCGTGTGGACGGACAGTACAGAATCGCCATCCCGCCGATCTCGTTACCATACACGATGGTATGAAATGCACTGTCCGCGATAACTAGTGTTGTCTCTCTGATGTCACACATTTTACATGAAAGGTCAGTCGCGATGCGCCAAACACCACGTCTGCTGCCGTCTGATTTCGGACCCGTGAGTTTATGGGCCTCCCTCCCTCTCCCCCTATCCCTGTAGTGCTGCTGCTTCCATGTAGGCCTAACTACCGGACAGAATGAAGCATGCTCTGCTCTTATTTTTTGAAGAATGGAGGGGGGGGGGGGAGGTTTAGTAAGGTGATACAGTGACTTGACTCGATGTATGGCAAATCACAGTGGACTGGCCACTGAATCCAGCAATTTTCTTTTTGGTTTAACCTTAGGGTTATTTCGGTTTAGCGCTAGTTTGTTAACAAAGTTAAAGAGGAAAAAAACCGGGAATTCTTATTTTCTTTCGGTTTATCGCTAGTTTCGGTTTAGCTATTTTCAGTTTAACCGTTCTCCACTGTAAATATCAATTTTTTTTAAAAGTCCAGTTATGAAAGTTTACCATGCAGCCTCAAAATGGAATGCAAATACATGTATGTCAAAGACAAAACCAAGAAAAGAATCTCGTACAAAAAGGTATTTATTAACACATCACTAGTAAAGTAATAAACATCAACAACTGTAAAAATCTGAAGAAAATACAAAATCTGAAAAGAAATAAGCATTACAAGAGCAATTATTTCAAGATATGAAAAGACAAATATTAGTAATCACATGATTGGGAATGCCAGCTATTATTAGAAGATATATGAAGAATTAAATACATGCATGTACATGTATATTAGTAATGCAGGCCACTGAAATGGGAATGCCAAGTAAATTTTTGCTTGATCAGATGGACTGGAATTTGGACAACAAAAATACCGACGAGGAAACTAAGGAAAAAACAAATGACGGTTTGACTCAAGAAATACTGGATTCGACACTGTTAACAGTCTATAATCTATGCAAATACAATGTACTGAAAAGTGATCAGTGCTGTACTGTTGCAGGACTGACCATACTGCAAAATGGAATTAGTATAGCAAGTTGCAAAGGTTGTCAAAACTTATTTGGAGTGATTTGCATTGAAGAGGCGAAACAGAATTTTGTCTGTCTCAGTATGTATGACTATGAGTTAAATATTCTGATTTCCTGCTTCCAATAAGCTAAATTCTATCCAAGTAAAGGCTATGATATAGCATCAAGGTCTTAATTTACATGTACATGATGTATTTCCAATGCCACAATACTAACAATCACATCACCAAACCAAACACCAGTACAAAATAAAAGAACTTCTGTCTCAAAGCAGTCGAAGTTGCTCTTTAAGCAATTATCAATGTGGCGACCAACAAAAAAAAGACTAGCTGAAATGTACAAGGAAACTAAGAAAAAAACTGTTCAATCTAACTACACATACCTGTAAAAAAGCTGAAGCACTGTTCATAAATTAATAAAACAGGACACTGTTCAGCTGAGAACTAAAAAGTTGAAACACTTCATATTATGAAACCGGAAAATTGTTCTATCTAAATATAAAGTTGAAGCACCGTTCATAAAGAAACTTTCCGAATCTGTTCAATCCAACTAAGGAGTTGAAATGTTGGCAAAGAAATAAGACTGTCACACAGATTGCATCACATGCCTACCGCAAAGGTTTTATCACTATCAGTATCACTGTTACTGAAGGTCCCTTTCAAGATAAAAACGTAACGCCACATTGAGACATACTGTGAAATCTATTACTCTGTTGTGAATGTCATGATATGACAAGCATTCTATCAGTATCAAGAAATTGGGAGTCAGTCTGACAGGAAAGAAACACTGTACACATTCTTGTTACTGTTTTCTTGAGCAAACACATGGATCTCATTTGATAGATGTCAAATACATAACACTGCAACTCACTACATTGTATTGTAATTGTATTGAGCAATAAAGATGACACTTTCAGTGTCTGGTCCCCCCGCAAAATTTTAAATTTTCAGCATTATGGAATACAAGTTGACCAGCATATCTTGTTAGACCAAATACAATTTCTGAGTCAGTTCAATTCAAAATTGTCACTTCAAACATATCATTATCGTCTTCCTTATCACATCTCTCAGTTTGAAAATTATTTGGATTATCCTTAATACATGTACATCAAAACTGGTTTAATTCTTCAAAATTCATACTTTCATGCTATATCTACCAGTTTCTTCATGCACAGTCGTGGTGTGAAAACAAAGCTCAATTCCTGAAATTTTACTGTAACTCTTGTATGCATGCAATCAAAATAGATTTGATGTCAATGTGTCCATGAAAAAGTCTTATCTAAACTGTTGTTTTGAAAAAAAACATGACATAGAATTAAAGAAATAACATGGCTAGTATTATCACTATCAGGTTATTCACTCTTGTGTAAAGTTACAAAAGTAAAAAAAGATTCTGTGTACATGTATTATTTTAATCGTCTGTCATGTTAACAATATCACTCATACTTAGCATCGGATTACATCATCATACATGTACTTCTGTGTCACTCTTGTGACTTTTAACATCAGATGATCTCTTTGTAATAATACTGACTAATTAACCCTACTGCAGCCAAATGAAAATACATGTACCTGCACCTTACTGAAAGCTATTGTGAGCTTTGCCCAGGATAAAAACTTGCTCCGTTCTTTTCTCTCCCCCACAATAATCATATTGCCATGCTTTAATAAAATGGTTTCGAGTTGTGATGTTTTCATAAATCAATGTCTTTCACTGAAAACACACCATTCTTTGCAAACACAGGCTACCCCAAAATGGACTGATTAAGAAAACCTTTGACAAACATATTTGATACTTTTGATGAGGTGGCTTGGGAGATATCCTGACTGGACGTAAGTGTTTTATAACATCATAAGATAAATTTGGTACATGTAGGATGCATCTGTAAATTTACAGTTTGCACTGAACTGGAAACTCCATCACAGGCTACAACCAAATTTCTGAAGTACTGATGTCAATAACCCTGATAGCAAATTGCTGAAAAATTATCTAATTTAAGGGCAGACGAAGGATTAAAATAAAACTCACTCCATCACACATTCCATCACTGGAACTGAGAAAATTATCAGATCTGGATGACTTTGCGTCTTAACTCATGACTAATGGATGAAGGTTATGCAATAGATCTGAGACCACCCACAGATGTGACCATTGCAGAAGCGACTGTCACTACTGCACTGACCTGTTCAACCACAAGCGATGCTGCTCCGGCACAACAGATGGTCTTCAGACCCAGTTAGGATGCAAAATTTCATGTTAACCCTTCAGTGCACAGAATATAAAGGTCCTTGTCTTAAAATTTTGAGACCTACAAAATTTAGTTAAAATGAATGAAAAGACTTGAACTTGAAGACAGAAGGAAGGAAATACCATGTCATCAGGTAAAATAATTGATGGGAAAAGTGGAAATTGTAAAATGTATGTGGAACATTAGGCACCAACACTGGTGTTCCAAATACATGTAATGGCATCTTGGGGAGCAGAGAGTTAATCCCTGATCGATGGAGTTCTCTATGTATGTACAGGATGGATTTGAACACACTGGTCGGACCAGAAATTTTAATACAGATGCTGCGTACCATCATGAGAAATTATCAAATACATATACTGTAAATATTTTATTAATATTGCATATATATTTTACTGAAAAAATTCTAAACGTGAAGCAGTGACTTGTCAATTAAAGCAACGATACTAGATACGGTAAGACGGACCAGTCCCTTCTTCGCACCTCTTAACAAAAGGTGCACGAAAGCCACATGGGCTCTGCCCACAGTCTGCAGGCTGAGCCTGCACTCCATTCAATGTATCTGCATAGAAAATAAAAAATACCCATTGTGACAATTTCAATGGCAGATCATTAAAACAATGTGCAATATCTAATGAGTGTCTCCATAAAACAAGCCCATAGACAGGATGAGTGAGGGCAAAAGAAAAAGAGAGGAAGAAATTTTTCATCTGCTTCCATCTCATCCTATTCTAAAAATATACCCTACAAAATCTGGTCTTCCATTTGATGGCAATATACCAAATAATTTTATCACACTGCTACTAGGTACCACATTTGAAAGAAAGAAAATGGCTAGAAGTTTCCTCAGATGAATTAAGTTATATAAACAAAGTAGGTGACTCCAATCTAGATTTAGGCTGAACAGTAAACAGAACTCAGTACTTTCTCTATTCAGCTTTGTAAAATAAGCCATTTCCATCTCCCACACAATCACATTCTCCACTATCTAGGTGGCAGTGCGAAACCGGTGGACACAAAATGCCCAAGCTGTCCCATCCTACCTGATCTGGCATCTTCAGTTATAGTAGCTAAATATAGTCTCGTTCTCAGTTCAAAATGTTGTATAAGAATGTTCTGATTTGATTCTGCTCACCAGATGAACATATGAAGTAAAAGATAAAAATGCCTCTGCCTCTGCCAAAATGTTTTCATTCATGAGACTACATGGAAAAGCCAATCATCACATTGTAAACATTTAACATACAAGTTTACAAGATGAATCAATGTACATTGTACTAGTTATAGGATATATGCCATTACAATGCCAAGCTTATGATAATAGCCAGCCTTTCAAGTAGATAGCATAAACTAAACAAATGAAGAATTTTTTTATTTTTTTTAAAGGCGGGAAAGCTGGAAAATTGAAAATAAAACAGAATTACAAAAAAGACTGGTAAAAAGTGTAGAAAAACGGATCTTATTTCATAAAATATACACTCCATTATCAACAAGTGAAGAGACTTAACATCTGACGATCCCAAATGTGAAATAATATGCTTACCCATTAACTTTAGGAAAGTTCAAAATTCACCAGAAAACCTTATATTTTGTTAATCAGTAAAATGTCTTGAAGACACATGAACTGGCTAAAGTCTGGTGGCCTTAATATATGTTCTATCAGAGCCCAAAAGGAAATTCAAAGATCTTCCCTATGACTGTCAGGATCTATACAACCAGTGCCAGCAGCTTAGAGGTTCTATCATTCGAATTCTAAACTCTGTGAACTTCTAAATTCTGAATATCAAAGCATTATTTCTGAATTCATGCTAATATTCACCTGAATATCAGGGTTAATGAATTTAAAATAGTAGCCCAGGTATTCTCTCTGTAGAAAAATTTGGGGACATGATACATATCTATGTATGCTAACTCGTTACAATTTCTTAAAACAGACCGTTTCACAATATTTCATAACATTGTTGATGACATCACCATATCAGCTTCATTATCATTTCCTGTCCACAATTTCAATTAAATGATTAAGGTATCTAATTACATTGCAATCCTAATATCTCGACACCAGTGGGACCGTCGGACTTGTGTCGAGTAAAGAGAAGGTCGAAATAGCAGATTAGTGGTGGAAGAGAAAAAAAAAAGGGAGGGGGAAATCAAACATCTCCATAATGAGAAATGTCCAATAAATATTGCAATTATGTCAATTTTCTTTTTTAATTATCGGCATATTGTCACCCATTCTTCCAATATCACTGTTGTGCTGAACATGGCAAAGATTTACTGATATCGCAGAAATGCTGTAGCTATCAAATGCACAATACTTTACTTTTTTTTTTAGTCTCGACCTGTTTCTTCAGAAGATGTGATGATACCGATACACACACAGTGCGACAGTTAATCGAGAGATCTAGGCCAAGGTCTAGTATCAACGGCGCACGAATGTTTCGTGGGGAAAAAAAATTACTCAGTCTGTAGTGTCACGAGTAGGTGAGCTGGGATCAGTAGTTACGGGGGAAGGGGGTCGAGTAAAGTTAACCCACGGCCCACGGGTAATGAAAAGCGTGCATGTTGTGAGTGGGGGGTCTGCATGAGGCGAGAGCGCTGTATTACTATCACTGCAAGTTAGAAGTCCTAGGGGACGGACGTAAGTGAGAACAGTCGGGAGATTGTGACAGTGTTTTCAGTGATGACTGGTAGGTGGAACGATGATTGATAATTATGATTGATGTATTATATTCGTCTACGACCATGATGTAAATAAGTATATGTGAGGAATGTGGAAGTCCTTGATACTGTATATAGCAATGTGCGCCATGAGCGATAGATGGAAGTTAGCTTCATGGATTTGTAGCGAGAGTGAGTAGGGTGTAATACGGTGGAGGTGTTACCGTAAGATGTGTGGTGAGTGAAATGTGAACTATTGTGTGTACGCTTCATGAGTTGTAATGAGGGGTGAAGTGATTAGAAATGGTATGGTATTATACCAATGTAATGTTATTTTTGTAGGTGCCGAGGTCGGGCCGAAGAGCGCCGCCTACGGTGAGCACAGGGGATAGGCCAGCATAGGGCCGAAGGCCACACATAGGCCAGGAGTGAAGCTGTCGGTGCAGGACAGTAGAGGCACATGAGTCATGGCAGTCTGGCCACAGACAGGGATGTATATATGATCGTGAATGTGCTATTAAGATGTATTACTGTGACATGGATGTATTACTGTGCGAATGAGATATTCATGTGAATTGAAGTAGTAACGTGCTGTGGCCACGTGAGGTGTATAGGAGGCTAAGGTGTATTGCCATAGGGAGGCGCTATTGAGAGACTGTGGTGTGAAAGAATATTAGTGTGTCATTAAGACCCTGAGTGGAGAGGCTGAGGCCGAGGTGTCTTTAGAAGTAATTACCGGGTTGTGGACCCGAGGAAGTGTGCTTACGGAAGAGGGCCGTGGACGGCAGTTACTTGAAGAATATAATGTATGTATGTAATTGCACTGTTATCCATATCTTTATATTTATGTTTAATAAATGTGTGAGTCTGATGGGTTGTTCTGTTAAGTGTTATACTTGTTCGTTCGTGATTGTTGTCCTGTTATAACCATCGCATCTCCCAGTCTGGGATTTGTGACATGTAGTACTCCGTACTTTTACTGCTGTACGCTTATGCAAGGCACTCCACACTCGTGTTACTGAAGCCAAGGGTCACCCTCTGTGTCCACACACCCCCTCTCCTACCCCTCCCCGCCAGCACCGCAACGAAATAAAGAGGTCTTATAGGATGTGGTAATTTTTGGTAGCACAATAGTAGGTCTAGTGCACTTGTTTTGCCACGGTCGGGGAGAAATGTGTTGATATAAGAGGAAAGAATGGAATAACACGTCGAGTAATGGGGAAATATTTAGTAGCATTAAAGAAGGAACAGGCTGGAACTTAAAAATTGTGTCGAGTTACCCAGAATGTCGAGATAAGTGGATTGGACTGTACATGTATGTTGTTTGACATAAAATTACAAATGATTTGTGTCCGACTCCTGACAAACCAGTATGTAAACTTTGCCATAAACATCAATGTCATCTCCAATGAAAAACACTAATTCACATAACTAAATTCTGCAACGAAACAATCCATAAAAAATTATATCCAACAAAGAAGTTTAAAATAATACAAATAAAAAAATATATTTAAAAAACTGAATCACCGGAAAACACAAAGTTATAGGAAACTGAAGAAATCATGTCAATCGTTGGAAGGAAAAACTAAGAAATGAAAAGGTTAATTGTAACTCACAGCCCTACTTGTAAGTAATACCAAATGGTAGAACAAAGTTCCAATCAATACAAAATAGAAATACCCTGTTAGTGTAAAAAAAAAAAAAAAAAAATTCACTGACTTATAAAGATATAAACCCTACAAGAATAAGAGATTGATAACTGTGGCCGCATACAGAGACAAGGATATAAAACCAAAGGAAACTGACATTTTTACAAGAAAAAAAACCATGACAATAAAGAAAAATCAATTTTTGATTTTACATTTTAACACCAACCACAAGTGCTCATCTACTTGGATTCAAACATACACATGTCACATTCTCACACTTTATTTTGTCACATCTTTGACATGCCAAACAGATTTATATACTTATGGGCAAAAAAAAAAAAAAAAAGCTACAATTCATATCTTGTTCTCACTGCAATCTTGTACAGTGGCTCGGTGTCTTTCTTTATCCATTTAGATCCAACCTCTTGCTGCCACAGGGCCGATATATTACTACCATACGTTGCGGAAAACTGTATGTTTTGCACTCCTAATTTTATACTACTTCCTACAGTCTTTCCATCCGATGATCCATTATTCTGGTTGTCTAAAACTAAAAGAATGAAGGGCATCTGGGCTTGGCAGCAAAAGGGTTAATATGCAGCTATTGGGATAGAAATTGAAATGCTTATGATCAAACTACTTGATGCCTGCAGCAGTCTCAAACCAAAAATCTGCAGTTTGTCCCCACTGTGGAATTTTACTGTTTGATTCAGAAGATTCTATTCTGCTATCAAGTAAAAGAAATGTTTCATATTGTTAGAACAGAATACACCTTGCTTGATTCTTCCTCCCAGTGAGCAAGGGGCGATGGACATAGTCTGGCTAAGAGGAGGAAGCTCTAACACACTTTAATAGAATACTGATGACGGATCTGATTACATGAGTAAATGCGATTTATTCCTGCATGAAAGAAAATTCTCTGTAGCGCAGCATAATTTGCACTACGTAACATAATTCGGCGTAATTCTGGGTAGAGTATTCAGTGTGTTCTGTTTTGCTTTAAAACTTGATAAAGCATACATCACAAGTCACAGCTCTCTGCTGGTGACTGAATTAACACCCTTAAAGTTTGACTTTGAGTTTAACGGCGCGTTGTCATGATAACGGTCACTTTGCTTCTCTCACAGTTTTTTCGTTCTCTCTCTTTGGGCTAGCTTTCAGCCCTCAGTTGCCCATAATTAAGATCAGACAGAAGTGAGGTTAGGACACCCTTTAAAGCGATAAAATGAACAACCTAAAACTCTGTTTCAAAGTGGATTTTCAGGACTGCCATGGCGAATGACCAATGAAATAAATTAAATGTGCTGCTGTCACGATCACATTAGGATCATAAATGCCGTGCTAGGTCACGACGTCAGTGAGTTAATTTTTACGATCTTGTTGATTATAACCAGCGTAATTTGTCCTTGAGCTGTTATCGTGAACAGTTTGTTTTGAAACACCTTTTTTCTGATAGATGGAGAGAAGGAGGGGCGAGACAGAATAAATGTATAGCTAGGAATGACAGAGCAGTTCTCGACCCCGTGATTTTGATTAACATAGATAAGGGGCGAGTAAAGGTAGTTTATTTAGACGCTTAGTTGGCGTTCAGAAATTCGTGCATAAGAGTAGAAAGCACGGGGTTTGAAGATTTTAGTAGTTGATGTTTCGCATTTTAAATTTTGTCTAGGTAAAATTGACCTTGATTTTGGCGCAAGGCCATGACAAGCATAAATTAATACTGCAGGCTGAGCTCCAGCGGCTGCACCAATCAAATGTATGAATCTGGACGGAAGGTCGAGACATAGCTTTAGTATTTAAACCCGTGCAGAGCTTAGATAGTGGCCACATGTAGACAATCCATTTACGAAGTGGACGGCGATAGTCCTCAGCCAGATGAGAGACATTGAGACGCAGTTGAGCAGTCCATATTGTGAGGAGCGTGATGTTTTAAAGCTCCAGAGCCTAAGCTACTTGGTTTGATATGAACCCACAGCGTTTACATCCAGCGCTCTCACTCCCAGTGAGGGCATCATGGTGAGAGTCCATACTAATTTGTAATGATGAAAGTGAACCGTTCTACTTACTTTTGAAGACAGTTTCAGAGCTACCGCCAGACAACGCATGGTTGTACAAGCATTCTCCATGGCGTGTCTAGAGGAAATGTCCATATCATAACATGTCTCATTGAATTAATAGAATTTAAACTGTTATATCCGTCGCCACGTGCGCGGACTCTATTTGGCATCTAACCCATATGACCTGCAAGTAGTTAGAGTGAATAAGTTAGTCTTTATAGAAAGCTGTAGTTTCATTAGTTAGATTCAGTTGCCTTTGAATTGATATTTATATTTGTTACATTAATTACATGTAATTAAACTGCCCTACAGTTCTGCTAAAAATCAAAGCAATTGATTTATTTAGTTTTTAGAGTGCAAGTATTTTTTTTTGTGTGTGTTCGTCGATTGTGGGAGCGGACCTCGAAAGAGTGTCAGTCGAATTCTCCCCATCTAACCCACATCGCGACAGCTGCCACTATTTCTGACATCAACACTGCATTTTTTTTTTTTAATGGTGGTAAAACTCACCAAGGACAAACTGATGTGACAATTTTCTCATTACACTATGGGAATTCGTGATGAACACATTAAATAGCTGACAAAGCAAATGACACACAGGACATGTATAAAATTTCTTAGTTATGCTCTGGCTAACATATACTGATATATCACACAATCTGCTCCTTCAAATTTCACTTGGAATACAATAGCCTGACTTCAATGGCTTTTAGGACGTCGACCGGAGTTGTTTCCTGTTTTAGAGAGTAAAAAGGAAAATTTTGTTACACATTATGCAAGCATGAAAAGATGAGAAAGTTTTACAGGAGATGTGAAATTTTGAACTATCTGTTGGACCATATCCAAGACAAGCAAATGCCAATTGATGGATTTATGTCTATCATTTAAGTAGAAAAAGCTTGCACACAAGATACTGATGGTTTTATCCTGGTTAAATTTCACAGACTAGAACTAATACAACTTGATCTGTGCAGTTTCAATTAAGAACTGTTTTATACTGGCCAGTGAACCAACAGTGTGCTAGCCTTGGTAGTAGAGATCACAGGAAGTCAAGGCTTACAGTAAAGCACTATAGAGTGTTTAGAGACTCATGCAGTCAGTCATTTGCAATTTGTTTTTGAAAACAGATTATTGTATTCATATGCAGTAATTTTTGCATGCAATCTTAGATTTTCCATGACAAAATGTTTCTGATTGGCAAATCCAGAGACAACATGAATTTGTGAGACAAAAATTTAGAAAAAAATGCCATGAAAGTGGCCTTGCTCAGGACAGCGGTTACAAAGTGAAGCGCACAAGTGGCTCTGGGTGCTTCCCAGGTTGTGGCATGATGCTGAACCACTACAGTGGTCTCACACATGACTAGGGATAACATAACAAATGCTGAACACTCATGTTACATTAAACTTGATATATATATCTATTTAAGCGACAAATTCATCCAGAAAGGCAAATGGCAGAGTAACGTCATAGGCATATGACAGAGTGATATGGTTGGCACCACTTGAGTTAGTCCTAGTCTTTTGGATCAAAAATGCCAAACACTGTTTATGCACCGGAAAGCTAAAATGTGGCAAAATAAAGAAATTCTATTCTGAAAAGTCTAGCATTAGAAACAAACAATATGAAAACTTTAAATAAATTCTGGAAAGTGAAAGAACATTGGCAAAACAAATTAAACAAGCTTCCAGTCACCAAGGACCACCATCAGGTAAAAGACTGAGTGTAAAAATTTGAATAATGTTTGTAAAAAATGCCAAAGTAATGAAGATGAATCAGCCAATTAGCTAACATAATAATTTTGCAAAGCCTTGAGTAAGAAATAATACAGAAATGATACAATAAAACACAAAGGAAAGACAAGGTGAAGTTTTTAGTAAACAGATCTTCATCAGGCAAAACAAATGAAACAGTATACAGAATTTGTAAAATTTTCTCAAATGCGGAGACTTAGTGGGTGCAAGTTTGAGACTTGGATTCTCAAAACACCGCTGTTTGTCAAGGCATGGTGGCTCAGACCACAGCGCATCATGGCAATTTTACGATTTCTTTATTTATTGAACTTTCCTTTTATACACAGTCACAGTTTTGTGCCTGATGAAGTTCCGCTAACCAAAAGCTTGATTTGTTTTTCCTTTGCATCTTATCGTAACGTTTCTGTATTACTTCTTAAGCGAAGCTTTGTGGAGTACAAGTTTTTCTTCTTGGCATATTCTGACCTTGCTACAAGGCTTGCTGCAACTCCACAGATTTTCTGTGGTTTTTCATTACACTTAGCTATATATAGTACACCCGCTGAATCAAAATGCCTCAGGAGTCAGTATGGACAAACAGTTGAGACCTTAGAATTAGTGGAACAAACGTAATATGCTCACAAAATTACATGAAGGTATGAATTTTATCTCAGCTGATTTCCTGAAAATGAAAACAAGATCGTTCACAATATCAGGGAGTTCAGAGCTATAAAGAAATGAAATTTTCAAGAACTTGTGTCTACAGATGCGCCAATTAAAAAAACTCTTCCCCAATTGAGTTTCCAGTGAAAAACTAATCAGCCAATCTTATCAAGCCATTTTAATAATTAACAGCATACATTATCTAAAAGTGTTTCTTAAATAAACATTTTACTTCATGATTTTTGTAGACCTGCAAACAAGTTCAAAAACCTGTCTTAGCCACCATATTTCAAAGAAAAGTTATCGAATATTGTAAACTGATTTTTATATCACGCTGCTAGTTAGGTCATTAAGCCAACCTCAACGAGGCTTTATAAAAAGTGCTCAATTAATGAACAAATTCTCAGCTGAAATATTGTCATGCTGGTAAGTTTTTTTTTTCCCTTCATTTTTTTGTCTTTAAATTAAGCAATTTGATGTTAACCCTAATCCTGCGGGAGGCCACTATATTGGCCTCCCCGCACAACACGCGAGGCCATTATTTTGTCCGACACGCTTAACCGCGGGTCCTGCGGGAGGCCACATTTTTGTATAGCAACAGTGCGCCTCGCGCTTTGTTTATTCGGTTGCCAAGGCTGTCGTCGTTTTTTTTCCACACTATTTTCGCGTGTTTATCTATCTTGTCACCCCTACTATATCTAACAAAATGGTATCGTCCGATTATGTTTATTACGATGCAACTATTCGCAACTATTCGTCATACTCGTGTAATAGTACTAACGGTCTGAAGTTTGAACTGGGGAAAATCTTGGGGAAACTTTTACTTTGATGCTGGTTGTCATCTACATGTGAAATGAGAAGAAAGGGGCCATGTGCGTATTTGAGACGCCGTTCTACGTCTGTAATTATGAATTCCGATGTAATATTAGGGCATGCTGCATAAGGGCATCTGTCAGTAGGTTTTTCATCAGGGAAAACTGGGAGAAAATGACCGACTTTGTTGTCAGTCGTTGTCTTTCTTTGATGTGGTAATTAGAGAGATATTGCGTTCCTTTGGTTAAAAATTTTTCAGTACATGTATGTGCTCTACGACCTGAAACTGGAAATCAAATCTCTTGCTAAAACTAACATCATAGTACGTGGATGCTTTACATAGTAGAGGAGGGAGAAGGCAATGTCACGATACATGTGGTTAGTAAATTAAGGAATGGCTTAAAAAATAATTTGATCACCTGAATGACCTGACTTAGGGACAGAAAAAGCACAGAGGTCTTGGGAAAATGATAAAACGTGTGTTAAACAGCATGTAAATACATAAAATTCTTGATTTGGGCCTTCCATTTCACAATAAAACCTACTGCATATCATCACAAGTACTTTATCCAAATATCATAGTGGTCCCTTACGATTTATCCACTATTGTTGTTATTGCGTCCTGAAGTATACACGATACATGCGTTCACAAGGATCCGATTGACCCGACCGCCGAGGTTATCGGCAACACGTGGACGATCGGCTGACTGGCCGCTGGCTATCCCCGCACGGGGCATTACGTGGACGAATTCACTCAACGCGAGACGAGGGTTAATATTATTGAAGTCATTGATTTTAATGACCCAGTAGGTCATTTACCTTTCCATGCTTTTATAAATGAATATGGCCCAGCTTGTTCACCTCGTGCTTTTCTTCTTGTTTTTTTCTCAAATAATAATGAATCGTGTTCAAAACTAGTTTCATTACACTTATGGCAGTTTGACTTGACACATTGGATATCTCTTGTTACTTGTGTGAATGCATGACAGAAAGATGTATCTGCTTTCCCATGCTTTCTTGCCAAAACTTACACTAACAGTGCTTTCTTATTTGTATCAGTGTCTAAAGGGACATACATGAAAGTTCCAAACTGAAACATTCAACCATGCCGAGAGCTAGATGTTTGCTCATGAAAGTTACATTCCTTTTCTTAATCTGAAATGCGTAGTCAGTCAAGATACACCATTTTAATTTTGGACAACAGAGCTTTACTTACGCCATAAGAATGTAGTGAGTGACTCTCCCAGAATGTACAGCGAAGCAAAGAAAGCCAAGCAGATGGAGATGAAAATGGCACGTTCATGTGTCTGCAACACTTCCAGGACAGGATAAACCCAGAAGTTATCATAAAATGCTATGAAGAGAATCCTGTGGGCAATATGGAATACACTCGTTATAATGCCAAACTAGATCGTTAAAATCAAGGGCCACACTGCGATCTATTGTAACTTGGTTTTCACATTTTGCTGGAGAAGTAAAAAACTGAATAACTTTCATTATCAGTCTTAATGGTTACAATATTTTGAAAACATTATACAAGACTTAGTCTTCAGAATGTAAGTCCCAACTTATTAGTAATAACACAACCTGCAGGTTGTCAATCATAAATTTCAATTTTGTGAAAGAGTCCTGTCATAAGTTTGCCATGTGGATGTGGCCCTTCAATTGTTACAAAATATATCAAAGTCCTACAGAAGTGACATTTAAGAAGAAAGCTGGATATTAAATTTAAAAAATGTAGCACTTTTTTCATCACTAGGACCTTCTTCAGATGGAAAAGATGAAAAATACAACAGAATATTAAAATCTAAATTAATGATGTAGATTACTTACTCAACTTCATTAAATAACCCTTTCTACTTTGTAATTTTGTGCTAAAGTCTCCTGTACCAAAGCTTCACAGTCTTTGCTCACATGTAAAACTGTTCATTTTGTTCACACTAAACAACCAAGGCAAGTGCAGAGATAGATCAATTTCCCTGATTCAACAGGACATTTTTTTTTTTTTTTGCTTAATCTTATGGTACAACAGTGTTACTTCAGATTTATTTGCACCATACAACTGGATCACCCAGTAGTGACTGTCAATGTTCTATCGAGTTTACTCTGCTCATGCCTACATTAAGGGTGAAACCGACCAAAGCTGGTGTAGGTGCCAGATTGGTAGGTCAAGCCCAGAAATTAGGCACTAATCACACTGCAGCTGTGCATGCAGTGCCTAGAGGATGTAGTATGATGCATAATTTATGGTGGGCGAGCCAACAGTCTGGCGCCTACACTCAGCCTTGGACTGTTTCATCCCTGAGTTTTCTGCCCCTTTACTTTACGCTTTCAGAAAGCAATGGCAGACCACTGGAAGAATTTCTTGCCAAAAACTACAATGAAATGTCACACAAAAGGAAAGAAAGTTATAGTTCTGTGTCCTCTGAGTCCCCCAGGGAGGGTCGGGACTCAAAAACGACTGGGGAGGGAGAATCCACAACTGCAGAAGGCACCCGTGATGACGATACTGGCGTATCTGACGGTGAGTGCAAGAAACAGAGGTGTAGATACTCCTATTCAAAGAAAAGAAAAAGCAAAAGTGTCATCAACATCGGCACCTGGAATGTTAGGACCATGAAACAAATGGGAAAACTTACACTCCTGTTGGAGGAGATGAAGGAACTCAGCATGAACATCACTGGACTGAGTGAAGTACGATGGGACAAACAGGGCCTATTCAGGATAGAAGATCACACCATCGTATACAGCGGAAACAAACGCGGCATGAATGGTGTTGCAATTATACTGGACAGACGCTTACGAGACAACATTAGCAGCCATGACGCTATAAGTGATAGAATTGTCACTGTGAAACTTGACACCCAACCCGTGCCCCTGAACATCATACAAGTATACGCCCCCACATCTGCGAGCACAGAAGAAGAAATAGAGCTGTTCTATAATGACCTACAATCAGTAACAGACAAAATCCCAAGCAGAGAAATATGCATAATCATGGGAGATTTCAATGCCAAAGTGGGAGAGGGTGAGGATCTGGAATGTGGGATAGGACCCTATGGATTAGGAGAACGAAACGACCGAGGAGACATGTTAGCATCTTTCTGCCATGCAAATGAAATGAGCATCACGAACACTCTCTTTAAACACCCGATGCGAAGAAGATACACATGGATAAACCCTGGAGGCAATCTCCGAAACCAGATTGATTACATCCTGATTGACAAAAACTGGAAAACAACTGTGCTCAACTCAAAGACAAGGCCAGGGGCAGACTGTGACACTGACCACATTTTAGTGACAGCAAAGCTGAGATTGAAAGCCTATAGGAAGAGCAAGCCAAAACCCACCACCAGATTTGACACGGACAAACTGAAAGACCCTGAAATCAGCAATGCTTTTCAGATCGAAACAGAAAACCGTTTCTCAGCATTACTCAAGGAGTGGTCAGCTGAAGAAAGACACCCAGATACACTGTGGAAAGACATGAAAAGAATTTGGAGTGAAACAGCTGAATCGAAACTCGGGAAAAGAACGAGGAAAACTCCCAAACCATACATCAGTGAAGAAGTGATAGAGCTTGCAAAAAGAAAGAGCAAAGCCAGAAAACTTAGTAAACAAGATGAATATCATGCACTGAAGAAGGAAATCCAAACAAAGATCAGAAGAGACAAGAATGCATGGTTAGAAAGAGAGTGTGCAAACATAACAGAATGTAATACACAAAGAAAGTCAAAAGAAATGTTTGAACAAATAAGAAAAGTAAAAAAGAGGGATTTCCAACCACAGAACTCGAGTCTGAACAACAAAGAAGGCACAACACTGACAAACACAAAAGATGTGCTCTCAAGATGGCACGAATACGGCAAGATGCTGTTTGCGGACAACATCAGACCAGACCCGAGGGACCTCCAACAACCAGACTCACAACAGATAGATAAAGAACCAGAACCTCTCTCGGAGGAAGTACAGGCTGCAATAAAACAAATAAAGAATGGAAAATCCCCTGGATTAGACAACATACCAGGTGAACTCCTGAAACATACCAGCGAATCAGGAATAAAAGCACTCCACCAAATGATCTGCAAAATTTGGCAGACAAATGAATGGCCAACAGACTGGAAGCTACAAGAATTCGTCATGCTATACAAAAGCGGCAATGTCAAAGACTGTGGAAATTATAGAACCATCTCCCTCATCAGTCACACCAGCAAAATCCTGCTCATTATCATACTCAACAGAATGAAATCTAAGGTAGAAGAGGAACTATCGGAATGTCAAGCTGGTTACAGGACCAACAGAGGAACCGCTGACATGCTCTTCATACTACAAATAATGATTGAACAGATAAAAAGCAATGGAAACGAAGCCTTCATCATGTTCAAAGACTACAGCAAAGCGTTTGACAGCGTTAGGCACCATCACCTGTTCGATATAATGATTAAGATGGGATTCCCGAAACACCTTGTGACCCTCATCGCTGCACTATACCACGAACAAAAGGCAACGATTAGATGGAACAATGAGAACTGTCCATATTTCAACATCGAGAAAGGAGTCAGACAGGGTTGCATACTTTCACCTCATCTTTTCAATATTTATACTGAGCAGATCATGAGAAACGCAGACATAGAAGATATGGGAATAAAGATCGGAGGCCGAAACATCACAAACCTTCGCTACGCTGATGACACAGCTCTTATGTCAGATAACATCACCAGCATGAAAAGAGTGTTGCACAGAGTGGATGAAGCGGGCAAGACAGCAGGCCTACACCTAAATGCTAAGAAAACGAAAGTCATGCATACTGGAACAGGGCACCATGAACGTCAGGAGATACTAGTAAACAAAACAGCACTAGAAAAAGTGACTGATTTCAAATACCTAGGATCACATAAATCGCAAGATGGAAGCTGCTCAAAGGACATAAAAACAAGGATAGGAATGGCAAAACACAAAATGGTTCAACTAAACAACATTTGGAAGGATAGAGGCACACCAACGGACCTCAAAGTGAACATACTTAAGTGCTTGATCTGGCCAGTCCTATTATATGGTTGTGAAGCCTGGACACTCAAAAAGGCAGACATAACGAGATTGGAGGCAGCTGAAATGTGGCTTTACAGAAGGCTACTCAGAATAAGTTGGACAGAAAGGAGAACAAATACAAACATCTTAGAACAGCTTGGCACCACCAGAAGAATAACACCTGAAATAAATAAAAGAAGACTTGCATACATCGGCCACGCGGCCCGAAACAAAAGCACGGCCCTTATGATATCAATCCTTCAAGGAAAGACAGAAACAAAGAGAAAACAAGGAAGACCACCCATTACATATTACGATAACATCAAGAAAGTCAGCCAGCTGGAAATAAGTGAACTAACTAGGAAAGCTAAGGACAGGATTGGGTGGAGGAGATTTTGTCGTGACATCCACTGTAGCAGCTAACATCGATGACGATGAAGCCGACAGGTGACAGGTGACTTTACATTATACAATGCCTCAATTACTCACCAGACAAGATACACCATGGCCAAGCCGCACGCTCCCAGAATACCTATATGACGTCGCGGATGATGATGATAGACTATAAGTTTGTCTAGCAACAGGAATGGTAACACAGCCGTATGCTGGCAGTCGAAACACAAGGAAAATTAACACAATTTAGGACATGGTTAAAGCATGCAAGTTACTGGATATTTAGTTACTGAGACAAAAAGCTAATTTGAAATAGTTCCATGCCCTTTAGTGTGACCACTCTGCCTCGGCCTGTCCAACCTGGCTAAACCTGCCAGGAGTCAAAACCTCCTGACGGCATAGCCTGAGAGATCAGAAGGACATGCAAGCACCCCAAGGTCATTTACATGGGGAGATAATTTTCATCAAATGCAGTGAAGAATTACACTTTTTAATGTTATCAGTAATGAGCACTTATGACTTAACCCATTTTTTACATGAAGAAAAAAATATGAATGAACTGAAAAATCTACAGCTAACTGAGACCACAATCCAACCTATTATATTTCTGAATACTGACTGATGAAAAGTCAGTCCAGTGGAAGGAGGTCTAATGAAGCAGCAAAATTTTTCTCTACACTGTAAATGTTTATATGGTTCCAGTTTGCATTTCAAAACTCAAAAACAAGAATACTGCTTTATAGAAGTCAAACTGATAAACCAGATACATGGACATGTCGAACATTGAAGTAAAAAGAAGTTTCGTTCATTTTAAGTGCAAAAGCTGAATAGTCTGCAGATGTATAAACCCAGGAATAAACTTTGAGAAGCCATCTGCTGCACTGTTTATGCAGCTATCTGATTTGAAATGGCTTTAAAAGGTGCTAAAACAAATTATCATTTCACAATAATCCGGGCCATTTCATTTACATGACATCAATAAATTGAAATTTCTTTCACCACATGTATACACCAACTTGTGTAGTTGCCTTGGTATTCTGTGTCAGGCAAAACACCTGCACTCTATCTATACAGAGGATTAAGTTCCCATTGACGTGTTGTCTCATGCATCTGTTGCCCACTCTAAAATCCTGAACATTTTCCCTACTATTCGCATGAATTGTTGGGGAATTAGAGAAACTCTGGCTCTTACGAATCAAATATCTATGATGGTCATTATTGTAAGAAGAAGGTCTGTTACAACTTTCTTGACATGCCCCCTCTCTCCCCTCTACCAAGTCCTTATTTTCCTCCTTCCCTGACACTGATTTTGCTGTGCATGTTGTGTGTCCCAGTGCAATCAATCTAATTCCTCTTGATGCATATATGTACATGATACATACTCTTTGGTTATACTATGACAAATGACATATATATTCAGATTAGTTTAGAAAGTCTCATGAATGCCAACTGACCAGCATATGATTGAGCCAGGGGGGAATTATTTCATCTAGATGCTTGGGATAGACCAGTTCTCTGTCGATGGCATAAAGCACCCAGAATGTCAGCACCACAAACTGAAACATACATAATCACCAGTTCAGGTTATATCATTTCATCTACAAACAACACATAACTTAACTGACACTCAATCTGCGTTCAAACACTCATTATTCAAATGGTAATGAAATCATTTCATCTACAAACAACACAGAACTTAACTGACATTCAATCTGCATTCAAACACTCATTATTCAAATGGTAATGAAATCATTTCATCTACAAACAACACATAACTTAACTGACACTCAATCTGCGTTCAAACACTCATTATTCAAATGGTAATGAACTATGAAGATATTTATCAGCACTCATAGAAATTACAATTTTCTGTCTATAACAAACAGGCACTTTTCCCAAGAAACATCAACCATATGGCCATCTACAGAAACATCATCTCTTTTCAGAGGAAAGGATATTACCATCTGCACAGATTCTTTCAATTTATATCACTTCAAGCAGACATTAATTTACTTTTATTACTTTTAATTTACTGGGACAATATCATTTTGAGACAGCCACAGGATTAACAAAGTGGTTCAATCAGCAGTAGATGGTGGACCAACCCTGCAAACAAGCAAAGGGGGTCTGCACTGCTATGGATAAAGCCCATAGCCCACACTTCCCAGAATGCAAAACAGCAGTTACTGTTCTAGTACTATGCCCTACTGGATGTCCTACAAAATGTGCTGAAAAATCTTTGGCACACACTCTCATGATCAACACTTAATGTTCAAGGATTAGCACTACTCCGCTTACATTTTCGAGACGGCTCACAAACAGACAATTTATTGCAGTGCTCAGGTGCACTATATATTATGAAGAGTAAAAAATTTTTTTTTAAAATTACCATGCCAACTGGAAATGCAATTGTTGAGTGAAATGCGTCTCGCCATCTTTGCAGAGTTGACCTTCTGTTTGGACTGGACGGTGGCGCTTCCTTCTCTGTCAAATCTTTGATGACACACAAGCCAAAGTAAATGGTCTGAAGCCACTGTTGGAAGGTAATGGAATGTATTTGTATAGTATGAGACAAAAAAGAACTCAAACTGAATGAAATGAGCCATGTTTTAGTCACAACAAGGGTCAATTTAATAAACTTAGTTTTTTTTGCAATGATTATCTATGCTCGCCAAACATGGTCGATTACAAAACAACTTATGTAGAAATTAAGAACTACCCAGTGGGGGATGAAAAGAAGAATGCTTTTATCAGACAACAAGATAAACTTCCCCACGCCGAAATACACCAACAAACAAAACTAAGGGACATAGTAAAATTCATGCTGCAACAAAAGTGGGACTGGGCTGGACATGTGGGAAGGATGAATGACAATAGATGGACAAAACACTGCACTGAATGGCAACCACTCACATGAAAAAGAACACAAGGATGACCAGGAAGAAGGATGAGGAAAACAACAGACAGAAGAAAAACAACAGACACAGCATTGTCGGAGGGGTACATCCTGCAGTGGTTGGACAACGCCTAGGTGGAAGGTGGTGAATGCATTTTTAAAACAAGCTGAAGTTGATTAACTAAATTAAAGCAACAAAATATCTCTGTGATTACCTCATCAAATAAAGATAACGACCAACAACAAAGTCACTAATTTTTTCCCAGTTTTCTCTGATGAAAAACTTGCCCACAGACACCCTTATAAATAATCATGCAGTATTTACCCTGATAACATCATAATAAGTTATTACGCATAGAGCTGTTTATGAAATAAGCAAATCACTTTCTTATCAACTGAGTAAACAAACAGGGGGCCCAGGAGATGCATTACTGATCAATTTTTTGATCAATGCACAAAAGTGGCCTCAGACAGGACAAGGGTTCTGAAATATGGAGCACAAAGCGGTCCCATCATGGGTGAAAGTTCGCTCGAAATTTCTGGCGGTGCCAGAAAAATTGGGGCCGTCGAGCCTCATGCCGGAAATCGTCTGGGAAAGCTTCTTGCGTGCCTTATGCCGGAAATCGACTCCCATCTGGCCAACTTACAGCCCCGTATATTTCGTTTTGTGCTGTGGGTGTTTAATTTCACTTGCTTGTTGTCGCACTTCCGCTGCCCTACTATTACTAAACGTAGCCCACAATAATTGCTGTTACAAACATCTCAAAATCGGAACTTCCGCACCTTTTTATTGTTACTATTTTCGTTTCGCACCACCAAGTTTTTTAAAGGGTGTGATAATTTTTGTAGCGTTTACGGGATTTTTCCGAAACTTTACATTCTCGCCGTAATTCATTAGCCTAGGCCTAGCCTAGCCTAGATTTAAATTCAGTTGAATCTCGACGATCTTCATCTCGACCTTTGCTAAAATTTATGTCTTTGTATTAACCTCAACCACGCTGCATTCTCACGTTCGAATTCATCAAATTGCTACGTTTTTGTTTGGATTTTCAAGTTTCCAAGGTTCTTTTACGGGATTTACCATATCAACATTATGAATTGTGATAATATTTTTTTACTGATATTTAGTTTTCAGTGGTGTTTTCTTTTGAATCGGGAGTGTTACCGCAGAAGTTTGTTTAGTTTAGATTAACAACAGTCAACACTCGCTTCACTGTTTACATCGTGTGTTCACCAAATTCAAGATCTATTCTTGACCTATTTGATTTAGATTATAGATGTTTTTATAACGAGAATCACGTGGCCAATAAATGAAGGTTAGAGATCTAAAGTAAACGTTTACTAGATCTAGATCTTGAAATCTAGATCTAGTCTATTTCAGCGGTATCGGGGTTCTGATTCGGACCCAACGTCAAACTGTCTCAGCTGGATAGATCTTAAATAGACGTTTTATGAATCGTAGTTGTTAACATGGAAAATAATTTATAAAATCATTACTAGTGAGTAGTGTCTACTCTACAGTCATTCAAATCTATTCTAAACGCAAACGTCCTTTTTTTAATAATTTAATCAACGTGATACTAAAATTGTTCGTGGTTTAATAGACTAAATCTAGGCCTAGCCTAGATCTTATTATTTTATTTGAAATCTTACCTGACGCGTTTTTCGGGCTAGACATTAAATAATTTAAAAATATGTGAAGTTTAACTAGACAAGAGGTGCCTATAGATAGATTACAGTGATTTTTTGTGTGTTCTGAGAATGAGATTGATATTCTAGAATCTAGGGCATAAGCCGGCCACTGCCCTACCTGTTAATGAAATGAAGGCAGTTAATGAGGTTACCGGTATTAAATAGATCTAGATCTAGATCTAGGTGATTTTTGAAAAAATGCAGGAAATTTTGAGTTGGCTAACTTTCACTCATGGGTCCCACTTGACTTCCAGGGATGTAAACAGGTGCCAGAAAATAGTTAGGGTTAAGACTTGTCACTATGGACAGTGAGCTTGCCGGTGATTAAATTTCTGCTCCTGCTAATCCAGCCTATGGCTAAACTGACATAGAATTAAATTATGAATTTATGTTACCAACAGAATCGAGTATTCAAGTGCAAATTTAATGAGAAATAAAACACTGTCATTGAGCGCAGAACGTGGAAACAATAAAAATTGAGAGACGTTTGCACCGAGGTACATTCAGTCCAGCTCAAGAGGAGAGTCTATGAACTCGTAATCGTTGCTTAGACTAGACTATTGATAAGTCCAATTAGGCCTATTAATATTATACTATTCATTAAATTGTAGTTCCAGCTGGGCTACCATCTTGGTCGAGATTATTGTAGAGCCTAGATCTAGAGATCTAGATTCTAGATCTAGATCTCTCTAGATTCTAAATCTAGATCTAGATCTAGTCTAGATCTAGTCTAATACTGATGCCACCATAAACTTACGATATTCCACACAGTCAGGAACTTGAACTTTCCACCAAACCCCCGGCTCCCGATTTCGATAATAACCATGTCATAATAGAGGGTCACCGCATCGATAACGAAAATGAAGAGATGGAAACTAAGTACGGCTGGGTCCGATGCCATCTTGCTTGGAAGAGGAGAAAGTAGGGGTGGGCATAAATCGATATATAATCACAGTGGATATCGAATACTCGTGAACTTTGCCCAGAAATGTTCACCAATTTTTTTCAGCTCGTTGATAATGAACCATGCAATAAAATAATTATGTTCTCTCTTCTCCTGTCCCTCCTCTTAATAGTCATACTAACTAGATGTCTCCAGGCATGGAAGATGACGCTGCCCAAATTTCATAGAAAAATTTCCATGCCCTGATTCCTGAAGATTTGCCTTCTCAGAATGCTATCCCTTCTGAGAGTTTCTTGGTCTGGAAGAATACATGTATAAATTTACATTATTTCAATAATTCCAGTTTTGTGTGTGTGGTTTGTTTTCAATATATCAAAAACAAAACCCGTCTACAGTTATCGAGTCTGTAACATCGCGATTTGGCAAAATGGAATCGTACCAGCTCTGAAACTAAGGACGACTTCTTGCGGTCATGTGACATCTAAAAATACAGTTTTCATCTACTGGTTGCCGTGTTCATTTTTTTTTTTTTTAATTTCGTTATAAATATATCTGGCCTCAATAGTTGAATGTATAACCGATGTGGACTTTGTACAAAGAAGCCAGTTCGTCGTCTAACTCTAGGACTGCTTCGCAGTTGTTTTTGGATAATTTTTTTATCTTGAGACAGAACCTTAGTTTGCTATATCTAGATGGCACGGAGTGCGGCTCAAAAACACAAATTCTGGCATAACACTGTTCCATCAATTCAGAATAAACATTGAAATAGACTACTCCTGTATAACAATAATGCTACTAGAAATATTATCGAGAAAAATTACATTAATTATGTTTTCTTAATTGATGCAGCCTGCAATTATTAATGAACTTCTCGATAATATAAGATTAGTGTGGGAAGGACGGCTTCGGGCAGATAGACATCTAAAAATCTATGGTGACCCGACCTACTTCGATCTCAGGATTATCAATCTCATTCCATTTCAGGTGGAAAAAACAAGGCGATATTACGGCAGTGGCATAGTGTACTCTTCACATTAGTAAACAAGTGCCTGAGCACCATCAAAATGGTGTTTAAAAGTGAATTTTACGGAGGATCTCTGATCTTGACTCCGATGGCAGATGCGATCGGACTACCTATAGATCAGGCAAGTGAATAAAGGAAGATTTGAGGTCTTTATTTTAGGAGGTTCGCTGCCCTTGGCATTTACACCTCACTTTACTTGTTTTATTATTTCTTGTTCTGGCGGGGGGGGGGGGGGGGGGAGATGATATGGATAAATTTTAATCTATTAATTTCAATTTTGCCCGGGCAGCGCCCTTTCGGCCTGCTCTTTACGATTTCCAACTGCCAAGGTATCTTTAACGTGCACACGGGCCCTCCGAATTTTTTCGTCCTTATCCGAGAAGACTAGGTACTCGATCCTACCCCCCAATAGGACCAGGGACTTGAAAATATGAGAAAAATCCAATTTCCAAGAACTACTCGATCCTACCCCCCAATAGGACCAGGGACTTGAAAATATGAGAAAAATCCACTTTCCAACATGCCTGCACTGCCCGGGTTTAGAACCCGGGACCCTTGGCATGAGAGGCGAGCACCTTGCCTCTAGACCACCTTGTCGCACGTGAATAAAGGAAGAAACCGTTCCTCCGTTTTTATAGCCAGCTAAAAGTGCCAGCCCAGTGAATCCGTTTCCAGCTCGAGTCAGGCAGTTGACCCCTGATCCGTTACCGGAGCGTACTAGATCGGCTCTGAAACTAAATATCGGCGGCCCAGTGCATCCGTCTCATCTACCATTTCAGATCCGGAGGTGAATCCAGCTTTTTGCTGTATCGAAAGGTTTTAGCGCAACACTAAAATTCCCCTGTCTTTCATCCGGCAAACAATGAGTGTCACCAAAGATTGTAGAAATAACTTCTACATTCTTTGGTGTCACTGTCTGGCACACCGTCTAGGTTACGTGTGTAGTCGATTCATTTATTCTCAAGATATCACAATGGAAGCACTTATTGCAGCTGTAGAGAAAAGGCAAGCTCTCTACGACAAAACAGACGACAACCATTCCAACAACTAAACAGCGGAACGAAATCGGCGAAGAGCTTGGGATGGATGGTGAGTTCATTTTATTAATTTCAATAAATTCTCTCTCTCTCTCTCTGTGTATGTGTGTGTATATTATATGTGTGTGTATCCGTGTGTCTCTCAGTCTCTGTCTGTATGTCTCTCTCTCTTTCTGCTTTTGTCAGTATCTCTCGCTCTCTTCTACCCTTTGTTTGTCCCTCTAGCTACTGATCATTTCTTCTTTATCTTTCCTGTCCTTTTCATTATCTCGTGTTAATTTTATTGTATTTCTCTCTCGCTCTCTCTCTCTGATCTCTCTCAGCTTCGTTATACCTGTTCCAGAACATGTGATTGCATTCTTTTTAGCGAAAATGCGTTTTATTTACATTTCTTTAAGCTTCTTATTTTTCTTTTTAATTACTTTTCCACCATCGTCATAATAATCATTATTAACATGATCATCGTCATTCCCATTGACATAATAAATCAGTATTGATTATCTTTCCCCATGCCTTATGAAATATGTTTAGGTTCTGCAATTTTTTGTACAAATACGAGATTCTTTTAACAATTTAAGGATTCTGCCAAGGAAGTGGCGCTGCTACAAAGTGGTTCATTAGTTTCTCACGATTCTCTAGGGCACTCTTTGTAGATCTTTGTCTTTGCTGTTGAATATTTTGATACGTCAAAGGTCTCCGGGGCGTTAACAATGTGGTATGTGTTTCACTTTCAATGGTTGTTACAGTCTGTCTTTGAGGCTCTTTAGTGATGATGAAGTTGTGCAAAACAGTTATTGCCTTTACAATATTTGTAGCAGCTACAGGTTGTTCATCCATCTGGCGATAAAGGATTCTCCACATTTGAGCAAGCTTTCCAAAAGAGCACTCAACACTGTTTCTCGCACGGGACAATCTATTGTTAAATGTTTCCTTTTCAGCCGAAAGCTGGCGATGTGGAAATGGTTTCATAATATTGTCTCTTAAAGAGAATGCGTCGTCAGCTACAAACATGTATGGTAGTTCAATGTTGGTCCCAGGTATCAGACCTTTTTGAGGAAGTGATAAACTGTTAGATAGCAGCTTTTTTCCAAAATTTGAGTTACTCAGTACTCCTCCATCACTGTTTCCCCCATAAGAACCTACATCAACAACAATAAATTTTCCATTTGTATCAGTGACAGCAAGGAGAACAATGGAAAAATAATGTTTGTAGTTGAAATATTTTGATCCCGAGCTGTTTGGCTTCTTAATACGAACATGTTTCCCATCAATGGCCCCTAAGCATAAAGGGAACTGAAATCTTGTGTAAAATTCAGATGCAATCCTTAACCAATGTTCTTCGTTTGGTTTTGGCATCACCATTGGTTGTAAGACATTCCAAAGTGCCAAACAAGTTTTCACTGTTGTGACACCCGCTCGAAAATGGAATGATAGGGATGGGTGATTTTCTCCAGAGGTCAGATATCTGTGAACAAAAAGATGTTGTAATACATTATTTTCTATTTTACATTATTTTGCTTTGTCTTTTATACCTCTCACAGATCAAACTGCACGGAAACGGTGGACAACTCTAAGAGACTACTTCAACAAGTCTCGCAAGCAGCTCACAACTTTGAAATCAGGTGCAGCTGCAGACAAACGAAAAAAATGGTACCTTTATGATAATATGATGTTTCTGCTCCCACACCTGACCGACCGGAAGACATGCTCCAACTTGTCAGACTCCGCAAGTGATGAGGAGGAGTTAAATCCACCTGTTTCGGAGGAAAGCATCCCCTCCGTAGATGCATCTATTCCAGGCCCCAGCAGACCGCCCTCCCTCCCAGATTTCCCAGATATGGAAGAATCACAGTCCCAAACCAGCAGAGGTGGACAAGAGCAGGGCATGAATCCATCTGCTTCTAGGCCCAGCAGCCGCGTGTCTGGAAAGCGCAAAGCTAACTTCCCCCAAGACCGCAGAGAATCGTTAGACAATGACATTTTGGAAGCAATTAAAAAGATTAGTGATAAATCCGAAAAACCTGAGAAAGAGAAAGACGAAGATATGCTTTTCTTTGAAAGCTTGGTACCCAAGATGAAGCATCTCGATCCTCTAAAAAAGATGGAGTGCAAGGCTGAAATTCACATGTTGGTCCTGCGATATGTCAGTGATGCCTTGGCCCCTCAGTCATCAACCCGCAGTGATTACAGAGTGAGGGAGTACACACAACCGACTCACAGCCAGTATGACTCTGATAACACTGAGCCAGGTGGATCATATTATCATGGTGGCCACTACCAGTCATACACAAGCCAATAAAAAGGCAAAATAAAAGGCCTTTGTTGTATTAAAAAGTGTGCAGTTAAATCTTTAAAAATTGTTGTCATTAATTTTTAAACGAATGTTAGATCTATGCCAAATTTAATGCATTCCTATAGTTTTCCTCATCCACCAATGGCATTAAAATGTTCTAGTTTCATAACGATTTGAGATTGTTACAATGTAAAGTGAATTAATTTTCTAATGGTTCTGGAAGGACCGCTGATCCTTTTTCTTTTTATATGTATACAGTTTTACCCATTGATATGGGTCCGTTGTATCATGAACCATTCTTGTAATTGTGGAAGGATCATAATTATGTGGTCACGATGTGTTTAATGCTGTACTAATAAAACATTGCAATTGTTGTTATTATTTTCAATAAACATTTTAAAACATAATTGTTGTCTACAAATCTGTTGCACTGTTGCTGTTTTTTTTTCTGTTTGCTTTCTATTTGCATGAGAGGATAAAAATTATGCAAAGCACTGAAATTAGTGAAAACCAGGCTATGCACGTCTGGCTTTTGAAAAATAATCAATTGGATTTCTTTATATTGGAACTATTGCATATTAAAAGAAAAAGTGTTGTGATCACAAACCAGTAGGTGGTACGATTCAAGAAAAGGTGCAAATTTACGTATGGTCTTTCACTTATGTCATACAACTTACCTTAACGTAATGATGAGCCGTTCTTTAGCTGGTAGTGGCTTCCGAAAGTTTGTTGTTCTCTTCTCTATGTGTGGCCCAATCATTTCAAGAAGAGTAAAAAATGTTTCTGGCTCCATTCGAATGTAAGCAACACATTTTTCTTTATCAATTAGAATTTGTTCTAACAGATGATGATACTCGCCATAAACGTCTCTTTCTTTAAATATTGGGTGCACCCAGTAATGTCTTCGTTTAGATCGTTTGCTCTTTAACCAGAGCAACAAAATTAGTTGCAACCTTTCCACGTCCATTGTTCTATTAGCCCATTCCCGCCAAACACAAGTTTCGATAAAACATCGAAACGGATTCAAACTGTGTGGCATCCAGCTTACATCCGTTCCGATGTTGTATCGAAGGAACGCTGGAAGAAAAACAGCTGGAAGCAAACTGAGTAGTCGGATCTACTGGGTCGGTACCCTAAGCCTATTACACGTTAACGTTGATTGCTTAAAAGTCTGATTACATATCAACAATGGCTGTAATATTAAAGAAGACAAATTGCCGCAGGCATCAGGCAGGCACAATAAACTTATTTCGTTCAATAATGAGGACTTTATAAATAAATAGGGCCTATTAAATTATTATCAAAGTAAAAAATGATTCATACTGATCAGTATTATTGGGCTGCTTTGCCTGAGAGACCTACACTTGCAGGGCCATCATATAATCATAATCTAAGAATAAACTTAGGGAAGACTTCCGAATGCATCTCATGCTATTTATGCCAGCATTGTCAAATTTTGCTTTTGAACGTCTACTCAATTGCTGAGCCATGTGTTAACTGTAATCTCTTTTAGAAGGCTAACTTGCAACGGAGAACAAACCCCTGCACACGGCGGCTTCTAAAGTCCTAATGTTGGTTGCTTGTGAAGATCTATAACACCCAGTAGTGTGGAATATTTCAGTGTGTAAACTCAAATTACTGGAAGGAAATCTGGCCATGAGAGTTGAGACACTGTATTCGGAAGTGCACCTAAATTACTGGAAGAGAACCATTTGATTATGAGTTACACTAACAGACCTTTAAGCCGGGCACATATTTCATGTTCTGAGTGTTGGTCACCGAGCCCCGCATTATATTTGGGGGGGGGGGGGGGCACTGCCCAAGTGTGCCCCCCTCCCACGTAGTTATTCAGTGCCAAGCGGGAATTTTGTTTCCAATCCTCAACTAATCTTTAACCCTAGTCCTGCGGGAGGCCACTATATTGGCCTCCCCGCGCAAAACGCGAGACACGGGAGGCCATTATTTTGTCCGACACGCTTAACCACGGGTCCTGCGGAAGGCCACATTTTTGTATAGCAACGCTGCGCCTCGCACTTTGTGTATTCGGTTGCCAAGGCTGTCGTTTTTTTTTGTTTTTTTTTCACATTTTTTTTTTCCACACTATTTTCGCGTGTTTATCTATCCTGTCACCCCTACTATATCTAACAAAATGGTATCGTCTGATTACGTTTATTACGATGCAACTATTCGTCATACTCATGTAATAGTAGTTAGTACTGACGGTCTGAAGTTCGAACTGGGGAAAATCTTGGGGAAACTTTTTACTTTGATGCTGGTTGTCGTCTACATGTGAAATGAGAAGAAAGGGGCCATGTGCGTATTTGAGACGCCGTTCTACGTCTGTAATTATGAATTCGGATGTAATATTAGGGCATGCTACTATAAGGGCGTCTGTCAGTAGGTTTTTCATCAGGGAAAACTGGGAGAAAATGACCGACTTTGTTGTTGGATGTTGTCTTTATTTGATGTGGTAATTAGAGAGATATTGTGTTCCTTTGGTTAAACCGCTTTTCAGTACATGTATGACTGTGCTCTACGACCTGGAACTCGAAAGCAAATCTCTCGCTAAAACTAACATCATAGAACGTGGAAGCTTTACATAGTAGAGGAGGGAGAAGGCAATGTCACGATACATGTGGTTAGTAAATGAAGCGAATGGCTTAAAAAATAATTTGATCACCTGAATGGCCTGACTTAGGGACAGAAAAAGCGCAGACGTCTTGGGAAAATGATAAAACGTGTGTTAAACGGCATGTAAATGCAGAAAATTCTTGATTTGGACCTTCCAATTCACAATAAAACCTACTGCATATCATCACTAGTACTTTATCCAAATATCATAGGGGTCCCTTACGAGTTATCCACCACTATTGTTGTTATTGCGTCTTGAAGTACACGCGTATCGCGTGTTGAGAACGTGTATCACGTGTTCACAACGACCCGATTGACCCGACCGCCGAGGTTATCGGCAACACGCGAACGATCAGCTGACTGGCCGCTGGCTATCCCCGCACGGGGCGTTAGGTAGCGTTTATAGAGACGGCGGGTTTCGGGAAATCGCACGCTTGATTCGACCCGAGAGAACTCGCGCGAGGAATGTTACTCAATGTGCTTTGTAAGTGTATATAGACAACTCGTGTCTCTCGAGGCGGCAATTTTGCCGACCAGCGCGGGACATTACCAGAACCAATTGTGTCTTCTTGTTCCGCGTGTGTCGCGCGGGAGTTGTGTTGGCTGTGTACTTTTCTTGGCTTCACGATGGATGTTGACCTCGTCTTTCCTTTTCCCGCCTTGCTATGAACACCAACCGCGCGAGTGATTAGGCGCGAGTTTTCTTGCGCGAGTAACCATCTCGCGGCAACCCGCCTACCCGCTTTCTCTATAAACACGGCCTTACGTGGACGAGTTCACTCAACGCAGGACGAGGGTTAAGCATTTCCCTCCCTGGAATCATAGCCTTAGTCCTTCACCATTGCCTTTGCCATATTTCGGGAAACTTAAATCTCAAACTACTTTTTTTTTTTTATAAAATAAAAATGTGAGGTGATATCACTATCAGTGGTCCACCTTGCTGACTTTTTCAAAATTGAGTTAAGGGTATGCTGTGAAAATGCAAATTACTGTCCCTTCAGTTCAAAGAATGCACTTTATTTCATGTTAAAATGCTGAAACTTGACCAAGTTATTGTTATTTCAAAGTGGCAAGGTAGAAAAATTGAGAACTTTGAAAACAGGGTTAAAGTCTGCATTAAATCTAAAAAGACTCATTAGATTGGATCAGAAAAAAAGGAAAAAAAAAATTTATTGGCAGAATTCATTAAATTCCTTTTGTCCAGGCATATGAAGTTCTAGTGATTGAGGAATCTATTTTATATTTATAATATGCCGAAAACTGATACAGGACATGGATTGGAAGTCCATAATTAATATATCCATCTATTTTTGGCTCTATCTCGAAAGTGCCGAGCTCCACAAGTGGACCATTAATTCTCTGGAGCGCCTCACAAATTATTAAATTAAATATTATATAGTTCACCAGACCATGTTGAGATCCAGACAGTGTGGTTATATGTCACACTGCTACAGTCACAGTTACCACTTTCTTGACTGTGGTGACATGTTCAGCGTGGAAGATCTTGTTGTTAACTCACTGTTAATATTTGTACTGCAAGTCAGAAAAGCTAGTGTTTTCCAAGAAATTCATACTTCCTAGTGAAATCTACTTATCAAGGAAGATGACCATAAAGTGGTGATAAAGTATGACTCCTTTGCAGTGAATCCTTTTAAATTAAGTGTCACATAATAATTGTCATACTGAGCTTTCTCTGTTTCAAGTTTATATATACTTCTTTGCCGTACAATGATACATTATTTATTTGGTAATTCAGTAGTTCATAAAATATTGTATCTAGATACACTGTATCTGAAATTCATGTATTTGCTCAAGTTCTGTTGTTCAAAGTTTCTTGGTATAAAAACTGTTTAAAACACTGCAACACTGTCAAAGATTGCTTTGAATATTTTACTAGCAAGCCATACTCTTTAGCTATGCATTGGTGCTTCTTGTAAGTTGTATTCGATTCCAAATGATGGAAATGTGTCTCAACATATTAAATTGCATCATCAATACTTTACTTTAAAATACAAGTCGCATGGTCGTATCATGAGTTTATAAATCAAGGTTTGTTACAACGTTTCTCATAAAAGTTAGTTTATTCGTATTTTGTCCGGACACAGAATTCAAAAAGGTTGCAGATACAAGGCAAAATTTTACTGTAAAGCTGAAAAGAAAGAAAGGGAAGCTTTTGAATGTGATATCAGGGAATGGAACTATCTGTACATAATTAATTTTATAGTAATATAGAGACAGAAGTTTTATGTATGTACATGTGTGATACTGTAATAATTATAAAAAATTATATGCCAGAGAGTAATGGTGACACCTAATTATACACACAGTAAGGTTAATCTTGATACAGAAACAGAAATTTTGATTGTTAATACAGGAACAGAATAAATAACACTGACATTTAGTGATCTGGTGTTTCTGACTGAAATATTAATATTTGAGGTACAGGCCAAAATTAAATGTTAACATCTTACATTTACATGTGATGTGGACAGAAACATAGACAGCAGTACTTGGAAAGAATAATTTAGAACAGGTTATTAAAACAAAATCAAAGTAATGTGGGATTACAAAGGGGACTGGTGACATGAAAAATATGGAGGTGTTAACAGGTAATTCACAGTACAGCTGTGCTGTGTTGACGGTGACAAGCCTCCTGTTTGGAGAACAGGCAAATGTAGACAGTTGGCAGCAGATAATGATCGTGTTTTGTAGTACTAATGGCGGTAGAGGGGAGGAAACGGGGTGTGAAATGACAAACTATCCATAAGATTAGGAACTTGATATAATAATAATGAGAAATTCATATTGTACAGCACTTGGTTGAACAAATGTTATTTATGTTTAATAGTAATATTATCTGTATGCCACCATGTAATCATTGTTTAATTTACCATGTTGGATTTAATGGATGAGGGACTGACTACATTGAATTATACATAATGTGTTAAATGTATGCACCAGCTGTTGCTATAGCCTGTGATAAAGAAGGAAGATATCTATATATATTTGGACAACTTGGAGCGGTCCTTCCCTGTGCATAGAAAAACGACTAAACGTAGAAAGTTCAAACTTTCTGTGCTCATTAGTTAAAAAATCTACTAGGTTTTTACACATTCATTTTGAAGATCTATGTAATGTGTGGAAATGTCACCTGTCACCTGTCGGCTTCATCGTCATCGATGTTAGCTGCTACAGTGGATGTCGCGACAAAATCTCCTCCACCCAATCCTGTCCTTAGCTTTCCTAGTTAGTTCACTTATTTCCAGCTGGCTGACTTTCTTGATGTGGAAATGTACAAACTGAATTTATGAAGTCATTTGTTTTGTTACCAGTTCCAATCATCTCTTTAAAACACCATTTTCAACATAATATATTTGTGGACTTGAGATTTTTCGTTGCAAAAGGCTTCTGAACCACTCAACACTCAGACTTCAAATTTTATACGGTACATCAGAATGGATGTACGGGTGCACAGTTTTTAATAGAAGTCTCAAATCAGTGTTGTTGTTTTTATTGGAAATTTATTGTTTCGCCATGATTTAGATCTATTTCGAGTCATGGTTCGCCATTTTAAGGTTTCGTTATCACTTCCTGCGATGTGTTCACTATCAAACACTCTAACCCGTGCGCAAATCATGCTGTTGTACGGGATGCGCAGTGTGTCAACTCACAAAGGCAGAGCAGTAAGACTTATTTAAAAACAAACGAACAAAAATAAAAATAATAAACAAATAGGAACAGGCAAGATGAAGCAGGTCCATAATAATCACCCAGAACTGAAACCAATATTCAAACCGATTTATCCCGGGCAGGGCCGGGGACCTCAGCTAGTATATTATATAGATATCTAGGGAAAATTGCCATCTAAAAATCTACCAGATATTTTATTTCATGGTAAACTGTCACTGTGTTTATCTATTTAGCAAAGAGATAGAATGCACTTCGAAGATGATATTGATAATAATTATGCATGCAGTGCATGCTGTGAAGAGAGCAGGATCAAGTAAACTTGAAATTAATCTACATGCTGATTAGACATTATGTACTTTCCATGATACAATAATTGCATGTATAATTGTAGGAACCTGGTGTGAGGGCTTCATATGTCTCTATGTTTTCTGTTTTGATTAAATTTCCATTACAATTATCTATACCTGCCATACTTGAGTAACAAAAACATGTAATTTTGTTGTCAGATGATCTATGTCTCAATTGTAATTTAATCATGTAACAAAGCTTGTCCAAATTAACTGACTCACTACCATAAGCCGCTCTGAGCGGGGAGTCCGAAAACACTGACTTCAAATAGTACATGAAAATCACACTGAGAAATATTATGCTTCTTAAAGTAAGTTAAAGTACTGGTATCAATAATTTGGCATTTTATTAAAATTTGTAACGCTGCTTGTCCTAGATACAGCCATATTACTGATCCCTGTCTTTCAAAGAGTGCAGTATGAGAAATCTTGTTCTCTGAAAGATTCTAGTTGGAAGTGAATCAGTTAATGTTGAAATGATTAATAAAAGAGGGAAAAAAAAGACGAAAATTGTATTTTGCAGAGCCTCCAAAATATAAATTTAAAATATGATAAATTCAAAGAATTGCAATTACATCTCAGTGATCTTTCAGTCATTAAGACTCTGTTGGGTTTTAAGAAAAGGCAGGAAACTTCTTTTTGTTGTTGTTTTCGTTTGTTGTTTTTTTTGTGTGTTTTTTTTTTTTTTTTTGTAAATTGTAGAGAAATCTGAAAAAAAAATCCACAGCTCCACTCTGGGAACTTATAAATCTCTGAATTAATTGTCATCTGTTTGCCAAAGTTTGCTAAAGATTAGAGGCCTTGCAAAAGTCTACAAGCTTTTCTCTCTCTCCCTTTCCTCTTCCTGGGCCACATTTCAACTTCTTTGAACTTGGCCCAACTGTTGCCCTGCAGCTTTTTTGTGTTGTTATTGTTTACTTTGTTATGGGCTAATCAATATTCACCTGTATCATTGACAGATCAACTTTCTGGTATGCCAGCTGGTAGCTCTGGGTTTTGCCTTCCCTTTTCGAAGTGTTTTCTCTGTGGAGAAGGTTGGGGCCACTACACGTCATATCATTGAGGCAGTGGTGGGTGTAATGCTCACCCTCTTCTGTTTTGGATAGTAGGTTTCTTGTTCATTTTCTTCCATTTGCAATCTTCTGGTAATACTGTTTAAGATTGGCCACAACCGCCCACTACCCATTTCCTGTGCCAAATATTTTTATGACTATATTTGACTATATTAAACGTACAGTACATTCTTGTCACAACATATCATACATACAGTGACAAAGTGTTGTATTATGCTCATATCGGATTACAAAATTTTATAGTTTTTCACCACTACTTGAAAGGATGGTTCACCTCAATGCATTTGCAAAGATTTTATTTATAAAATTAATAAAGATCATATGCTATTAGTATTAAAGTCTATTTTGAAAATCACCATTGAATATTACTGGAACAAAGGGGAGAATAATTCATCAGAAATCTGTTGGAAAAAACCAAAAACAAAACAGAAGTTATCATTCAGGGGAAAAAAATTCTGATAATGTCAGAGTGTGTGTATGGGATGAAAAAAAACCAGTTGTCCCTCTGACCCAAACAGATTTCCCTTAATATCACTATTATGAGCCAGCTACTAGTGTGTCATCATTATCAAATGCAGGAAATTGTTAAGGATCATTAATAATCTTGGTTCATGAGGAGTGGTCTTTTCAATCCGTTTCCACAAGTCAGTTGATTGGTTTAGAGAAAAAAATATAGAGAGATACCAGTCACCATGGAGGGTCCATGGTATTTTGAGAGAGTGGAAGATGATTGACAGGGAGTTATCATGAGGGCATTTATTATACCTCCATTGTCCAGACAAAGATTGCCTTAGGCAAAAATTGCGAACTCAGAAAATAAACAAATTTGAAATACTGGTAGTCATATGAATTTGAAATACATGTGAAAATAATGATAGTAATAATAAATGGTTATCATGAAAAATTACTGCTTGATGAGGAAAAATATGTTTATATAGAACTTTGGGTGGGTTTCTTGTGGTGTGTTTCAGATATGGATCACCGGTACAAGAGGAGAAGAAGCTGTGAGAGGAGTTGAAAACTCTTGAAAACAAGGACTGATCCACCTGATACTGAAGTTACATATTGTAGGAGGTCAAAGGTTATTGTTTTATTTTGTTATGACATCAAAGAGTGACAGAATGAGTTGTTTTATTGGTATAAGCACAGAGTAGAAGTCAGCTAGTGGCAGTCACTACACATAGATTTGTACTGTTTTTTCTGTCATGTTGACCATTTGGGTATAGTTTTGGAAGCAAAGATTGAGTGAGTTTTTTTTTTGTTGTTTTTTTTTCCCTCACAGTCAAATCTGGCATCTCCTGGCCCAGTCCCTGGTCAGCTATGTCTTCATGGCTTATGGTGGCAAGAGATTTAGCCATGCTCTTGTCTTTGGCTTCTCCATGATGTACCTGTCCATCTGCCACATCTACCGGCAGGTGTATGACTATGGAGGATACACTCTGGACATAACAGGGTAACTGTTCTGTGTTCATCATGCGTGCTCGTTTGTGTGTAAGAATGCCTGTGAAACTTATCCAGTGTATGGCAGTATTGTGGTTCCCAGCTTGTGTGATATTTAGTATCCTTGGGCTTGAGACCATGTGAAATGAGATGTCACGGGCTTATATGTTAGATTACCACCCTTCTTCATTGTGGGGCCTAGAAAGAATTTGTCAAGTGCATCTTGCCCTATGGATTTTGACATGGCACCCATCCAAGAGCTGAGAATAAATTTTTTTCAGTTTCGTTTTGCTTTAGGGCTTTCAAAGTGCATAGTACAAAACTGCCAAAAGCGAAACAATACTGAAGCCACTGGGTCTGAGCTCTTAGTACTTACATAGCTGTCTTATTGTAACCTCCCATTTAATTCCCTCCCAGCTAGTTTGGTCAGCATTATTGTGTTCTTTAATGTCTGACTGTTCTCTTTCTTTGGTTTGCTTTATTTGCATAAATTGTCAGCATCACTCAACCAATTTCATTATTAAATTTGACCGACTGACTGCTGACAGAGATTTTGTCCAAACTGTTACTGACCTATCAGTGGAACTATAGGTGATTAGTAAGAAGAAAAGAGGAAGAGGAAGAAAAAGGAGAAGATTACTGAAGAAGAAGAAGCTAAAGATGCAGGAGATGAAGAAAAAGAGGAAGCGGAAGACTTGGGCAGATGACGGCAAGAAACAAGAAAAAATAGAAGAAACAAAAGAAAAGACAAATGAATACAGGAAAAGTGATGTGTAAATACTAAAGGCAGTGAGCCTCATAAAATAAAGGCCTCAAACCAGTCATTGTGTGGACCATGACTGCATTTTGTCGCAATGTCCACTTGCAGGCCACTGATGATCCAGACCCAGAAACTGACCAGCCTGGCCTTTGCTCTCCATGATGGCAGATATAAAGATCCGGACAGGCTTACCAGTGACCAGAAAGATCATGCAGTAAAGTAAGATATCTGCTAGAATGGCTTACAGTACTTACATGACATTGGTGTATTACTATCCTGTCCACCTGTCCAGTTCAAATACCTGTAAACTAAAAGTATTGTAGGACACGGTCAGTGAGCTAAGTATGTAATTTAAATTAGTTCTGGAGCATCTGTTTTTTATCAGATAAATATGTAACTGGTTCTAGAGAATGCGTTTTCTTATTATCTAAATATGTAACCAGTTTTAATAGATTTTCTTTTTATCAGCTAGATATGTAACCAATTATAGAGAATGTATTTTCTTATCAGTTAAAGATGTAACCAGTTTTAAGGGTACTAATTGACCTGGTGCAAGGCTATAAAGTTAATTATAAATTGCAGCATGACAGGTCAGTTCCTCTTACTGCCTGACACATTAAAAGAAGCGAAGTAACAAATTTCCTATCATACTTTTCAATTCTACTTGACGAAAAGGCGCCTCTTCACCGTGGCTCAAAAAATCATTAATAAATACTGTTAAAAGGCTGACTCCTGCCAGAATGGATGTGCCCACACAAATTATTTTTAAAAATTTGGGGCAGCATGCAAGCACACAAAGTTTCATAATTTTTTGGTCACTTAGTTACGATGTTTTATATGCTTACATGTCCACCCTCTAGCTCCATTATAGTATGATGTGTTTTCTTATCAGCTTAAGATGTAAGCTGTTCCAGAGCATCCTGTTTTTTATAAGCAAAAATGTAACCAGTTTTAAAACATGTGGGGGGTTTTTTTTTGATTTTTTTTTTTTTGCACTGTCATAGAAATCATATTTTGTCTGTTTACAGGAAGCTACCATCCATCTTGCAGTATCTGAGCTTCATGTTCTACTTTCACGGCATCATGGTGGGACCTCTGACCTTCTACAATGACTACATCGCCTTCATAGACGGCACCCACTTCATCAAGCCAGGAGGAAGCTCATCCAATGTAATAAACTCTGTATTGTCTATAAGAGAGAGTTGGTATTAAATGACCCAATTGAGCGTTTGAGTAAGTCAAGCCTCATCATATTTCTACCAGCACTTTTCTGTGCTAGACTTAAGCTAATGAGAACTTTAGGCATGAATCTTGTAGATTATGTCAGGTGCAAACCAGCGAAGTCAAAATAAGCAAATTTTACAGGAGGAACAACAAACTGTAGATAAAATAAAAGAGAAATGAACCTAGCCGGTGTGGTCACAAGTTTATTTTGATTGTTTCTATTGGATAATGGTAAGAGCTGTTTTTACATATATATAAAGCAGGATTCCAAGCTTCAGAAATTGGTACTGTTAAAAGAAAAATGAAATTTTGGAACTTGGCTGGTTTGCACTCAACACCATTGTTGTGACTGCGTTGTAATGGATGTTTGATAAGAAAATTTGGATTCCATCAAAAAGGGTATTTTTAGCCATAAATATGAAGTCAGAACAAAAATGGCACTGAATGACTGATGAAAAATGATCTGGTCAGGTCTGATCTTCTGACTTTTGATTGTCTAGTTAACTGCTCCAGACATATACTTTACTGATATTATAGACTACCCTCCATGGCAAACTCAAAGGAATTCGCCTTTCACCTTTCACCCAGGCTTTGTCCATCCACTGCATGATTAGCCTTCCGTCTTTGACAAAAAAGGAATAATAGATATTACTTTGTATTTAAATTTGTGATAGTGGTAATTTTGGTCAGTACAAGGAACTAGTGTCATCGTAAAATCAGAAAATGCAGATTAGATATATTCTGTTTAGAGTTAAAACCAACTATGTCGTGATGAAGTGTAGATGTAGGCAGGCCCAATCTTGTTATATGCAGTGCTCATATGAAGGACATACACAGTTTTCTTCAACAACTCCCTTGTGAAGTTGTTACAGTACATATCGAAGTTCATACTAACACTACCCATTTTCTTTCTCTTTTCCTCTCTCTACATACATTATCCCTCTATTTTCTGTTCCTCACACTTGCTTTCTTGTTAAATTTACCTTCCTCCTACTGGTCCTGTAATGCCGCCCTTCCTTTCCCAAGAAAGCTGAGAAGCCCAGAATGGTGTAATATGGCTGTAGAGGATATTAGGAATTGGAATGAAAATTAAATGAGCAAATTATTGCCAGTACTTGAAATAAGCCATTGCCTAACCAAATATAAAAAAAACAAAAACTACATACAACTTTTTATTTTTTTGCCACATTTTGACATTGCCTAACTAGGTTCTCTTGTGTGTTTGTTTAACAGCTGTCAGGTTCCAAGAAACATCCAGCGGAGGATTTGAATGTGAGTATCATTGTGGCATGAAGCTGCTAAATGGGTGGGTCGGGGGAACTATGGGTGAAAGTGGGGCATAAAAATCTGGCACGGTCGGAATTTTTTTAGTGCAATCCTCATGCCGTGCTAGTAATTTATTTCATCTGCCAGCTGCTGGCAGTATTGGGATAGAACAACCACAGACTAAGTCTCTTTTACGACTTCCCTCAGTAATTTAACCCAAAAGAGAGCCCACAACAGGTGTATAGCATTTGTTGGTCTTGTTTCACTTGCACATTTGTATGTCGTGTGTTTAAGTTGATTTAACTAAACAATACAAGTACTGTACGTGTTTATGTTGGACGTAATGTCTGCAGCGTTTTTGTTTCTGTGGACAAGTGCTTTCAGGGAAAGTAATTTTGATTTCACATGAATTTTACAGGGGTTTGTGAGATTTATTGTGAAAATGGAATTAGGGAAGATGGGGAGGATGCTGCAGTGGCAGAGACAAAATATAAGGGGAAGAGTTATTGAAGCACTTTTCCTGTCCAAAGAAAAATGGCATTGCTGACAGCATGACGCGGTATTCTACTTTATTGTCTCTGGTTACAAACTTAATTGGTTAGCCACACTGGAAACAAATATTTTGGCAGCAGATGCATCTGTCAGTCATTGACAAGGGAATTATGTGTGAGACACACTCATAGAGACAGTACAATAGAAAAATGGCCATGCTGTCAATTACATTGTTTTCCTTTAGGCGACAGACTTGTATGGCTGTAAACAGCTGGTCAAAAAAAAGTTCAGAAACCTATTACTATTATGAAAGTCAAGTTGAAGGGGAGAATTATGCAGGTATCTTTGTTATTCATGTAAACATTAATCTGTCAATGTCACCTGTAAGTGTAAGTGGCAGATTGCCAGAACCTGTCATCAGAAGAAATTAATCATGATTTACATTGGCCTTCAGACAATGCTAGCACTTTTTTATGTTTTTTTTTTAATGGGCTGCTTCAGGTGAAGTTTATATTTCTGCTCATATCCGATTATAATTATTAGCAAGGGGAATCAGTTTGCTGACTTTGAAGATCTTTTAGTCCTGGTTACTGACTGACTACCTGTAGATTTCAACCTAAATCACTGATTACTTTCAGACATTAAACTCATTTTGTGTTATACCAGTCAGTGGAAATATGATTTATTCATGGTATGACCCCTTCAAACATTTTTCATACATTTACTGTGCTTTTAAAATCACAGTGGGTTTGGAGTGTGACCTGTGCTCACACTTACGTTGATGGACATTTGGCTTGCATGTCTGTCTCAGTTCGTTCTTTTCATGTTAAATCAGTCTTTTCATCCTCCTATAAAGTCGAACTTTTGAGTCTCCCGCAGCTTGTCATCATCACAATGTGTCATTTTGACCCAGTGTTTTAATTTTCTGCTCACTAGTCACAGCTGTCTGCACTATTGTTCACTACTGACCCACTATTACTTTCTCTCTGAGCAGAAAGTGGTACTGAGGAAACTTGTGGTTGCGTCAGCATGCTGTGCAGGCATGATGATCTTGCCAGGTCTTTTCTTTCCTCCAGAGAGGTTAAACAGTGAGTACTCTGTTGCTTTCTTCATTGCTTGATGGCAAAAATAAGCCATAACCAAAAGCTCAGATTTACCAATCCCAATGCCTGATATCCAAAACTTATTCACCTTCACCATTTTGTTTTGCCTGATGTGTCACCATTACCACGGTCGCTTGCTAACACTCCCGCTATTACATCCAGTACAGTTCAGTGCCCTCTCATCTTTTAACTCACTTGCGACGGTGTAGCAAATCCCAGATTGGGAGAAGTACTTATATGACAGTAACAGTCACGAACAGACAAGGATAACAATTAACAAAACAATCAAACAGGCTCACACATTTATTATAACATTAATAATGACAATTCAATAAGTACAACATCTCACTCGTTCCCTTAAGCATTCATTCCTCTCCTCGTTCCTCTCTAGGATAATCACTCCTTTACAATAGTATCGTTGGCCTCAGCCTAACAATACGTCAAGGGCTGCACTGCCTTGTAGCACGACGTATCACTGCCCGTGCTCAACATCACATCAATATCTTAGTCTCACATCAATATATATCTCAATACATTCCTGAATGCGGCCAGACTGCCACGAATAATGTGCCCTCACTGTCCTGAGGGTGGCCTCACTGCCCAACCCCTGCACCTCACTTATGCTGGCCTGCGGGTGGCCTCACTGCCCAACCCATGCATCTCACTTATGCTGGCCTGTCCCCGGCACCTATAGAGAATAACATCACATTACTATATACCTACTATCCACTTCACCCTCTCACTACAAACCATCAAGCGTACACATAACATTCCACAGTTCACCCACCATACAGCTGCACCTCTCTACTGTAGCATACCCCCACAGTATTACACAGTACTCAGGCTAGGCTAGGAATCCACACTCCTAACGTACAGATCTCGCTCTAAGTTCACATCTATTACTACAGTAGCACATGACTTGCACACTCCTCGCATATAACTTATTTACATCATGGTCATCAGAAGAATATAGTACATCAATTATCAATCATAGTTCAACCTACCAGTCATCACTGGAAAAACACTAACACGAGTCTTCCGACTGCTCCCCTTATGTTCGCCCTCTGGGCTCTCTCTTGCGTCCGTTCCCTTAGGACTCTCTGTGTGCAGTGACTTGTAAGTACACTGATCTCGCCTCGTCCAATCCCCAACTCACAACATTCCACGCTTTCCATTAATTGTCTGCCGTGAGTTAATCTTACTATACCCCCTTCTTCCCGTAATTATTGATCCTCGCTCACTCGCTCGCGACAGACGGATCCGCCAACATTTGGCGGACTGGTCGCTTTACAAACTGGACGGATCCGCCACCCCTTGGCAGACCGTGGTATTTATTTTTGTTCTCTGTCCCCAACCCGCCGAGAGCTGGCGGAACTGTCACCAGCGCTAGTATAGCCATTTGTCTTGTTTCGTGCAAAGTTTCACGCAGATCCCGGTTATACTTTTAGAGTTATGACTGATGAAGGGAAGTCACTCTGAGTGACCCAGACAGTGCATTGAGAGAGGAAAACGTACTCGCAGTGCTGTGCGATGGCTTCTAAAAAACGAAGGCCCAGAACAAATGTTTTTGAATTTTTTGATGAAAGCAGTCCAGATTACAATGTAAGTGGTGATCAAGACCCAGAGTTTTTGCTTGGGCCAGACGAAAGTGTTGATTCAGATCTTGAATTTTCCAAAAAGTCAAAATATGGGTAATTTTTAATAAATAATAAAAAAAAAAGTTTTGAACATACTGAACAGTCACTAATGTGTTTATGTACTGATGTGACATCACAGCTATGAATTATTTAAGAACAGGCATGACCCTTGTTTCATATTTATTGCAGCACCAGAATATTACAACATGACCTTTATGGAGAGGATGATCTTCATCTTGGGAGTCATGACTTTAGCCAAACACAAGTACTATTTTGCTTGGGTATTAGGTAAGAAAGAATTGCCATGTTAAAAAAAAAAAAAACTTCAGTATTGAAATAACAAACTGGTAAAACCTAGAACATTTTGCTGCAGAAACTGTCACTTTTAGTTATTTTATGACATAGCCTGCTAAAAGCTGACTTCCAGGTCTTCGGAGAATGGACTCTGATCTCTTCAAGCATTTGCTTTCTGGAAAAACCTTGGCACCTCTGGGAAACTGATTTCATTGAGACAGTTTTATACCAACACAATAGTCCAGCTTATGCCCAGGATTACAAAAATGTGCTTTCCTTCGCTATATATTTACTCTGTTGTCTGTATGTTAGTAACGCCCTCCTCCACTTCAGCCACTCAAATATAAAGAAAAGGCTGAACCTCATATTATCAGAGGAAAACCTTTGGGTAATGTGATTTTATTTTATTGTAATATCACTGGCGCCTATCGTTCTTTCCCTCTACCACCACTGGGGAACTCAGACCATCTTATGATATCTATGCAACCAAAGTATCGACCTGTGTTAATAACTTATAAAGCAGACACCAAAGTAATAAAAACATGGACAGACGAGGCCTGCGACCAACTTCAAGCCTGTTTTGACTGCACGGATTGGGACATTTTTACAAACACATGTACTAATTTAGACGACCTTGTTCTTACTGTTAACTCCTACATCCAGTTTTGTGTAGATCTAATTATACCTAAGAAAAGTGTGTGTGTGTATCCAAATAGTAAACCATGGTTAACAAAAGAATGCCTTGAAGCTATTGTTGACAAAAAAAAGACTCCGAAAAAACTATAGTAAAAGCGACCTCGCTAAAGTAAACAAACAAATTAAAAAGAGAATCAAAGTGTGTAAAAAAGAATACAAAGATAAAATCGAAGCAAGTTTTAAATCAAATGACATGTCATCTGTGTGGAAGGGAATGAAACAGGTTACGGGGTACGATTGTATGAAGAATAAAGTGAATGTTGTGAATGGAAGCGAATTTGCCAATGAATTGAATCAAGTTCTACTGTCGCTTTGACAAACACGATTTCTCCAACCAACACCAGGAAATAAGAGACAGTTTTGATTTTGATAATGATGAATGTAATATTTGTTTTGATTATGATGCTGTTGTGAAACAATTTAAATCTGTTAAGGAAAGAAAGGCATCTGGACCAGATAACATTGGAAGCAAAGTAGTGAGAACATGTGCTGAACAACTAGCAAAAATTTTTACTTTCATCTTCAACAAATCCTTTCAAAACCATTACATACCAAACATTTGGAGATTGTCAAAAATCTTACCTGTCCCCAAAAAACCAAAAATATCTGAAATGAACGACCTTCGCCCAGTTGCATTAACTTCCATTATCTTTAAATGCTTTGAAAAGCTTGTTTTAACTGAACTAACGAAGGAGGTCAAACAAAATCTCGATCCTTTGCAATTTGCATACAAAGAAAACAGGAACACAGAAGACGCCTTATTGTTTTTATTGCATAACATCTACAGTCATTTAGACACTGGTAAAACCTGTGTTCGTGTGCTCCTAGTCGATTTTTCGTCTGCGTTTAACACCATACAACCGCACTTAATGTTTCAAAAGCTTACCAACCTACACGTGAGTTCTTTTTTAAAGAGCTGGATCTTCGAATTTCTAACACAGAGAAGCCAGTTTGTGGATATAAACAACACATTTTCCAAATTACTCACAACAAACACAGGAGCGCCACAAGGCTGCGTGCTGTCACCTGCCTTGTATACATTGTATACAAATGATTTCACTGTGACACACAACAACGTTTACCTTCTTAAATTTGCCGACGACTCTGCTATTTTAGGCCTTTTACCTAACTCTGGCCACGAATATTCTAACATTGTACAATCCTTTCATTGTTGGTGTAATAACAACTATCTTCTACTGAATGTTAAGAAAACAAAAGAGCTTGTTTTTGACTTTAGGAAAAATAACAACGATCCTGTTTGCCCTCTTACTATCAACAATGAAGAGGTTGAAATTGTCACAGAGGCCAAATATCTTGGCATTACTATTGATTCATTGCTTAACTGGCATGCGCATGTAACATATGTATACAAGAAAGCCAACCAGCGCATGTATTTCCTCAGAAAGCTCCGCTTTTTAAAAGTTAGCAAAAGCATTCTGAAAATATTTTACACCATGGCTATTCAGAGCGTTTTGATGTATGGAGTTGTCTGTTGGGGAGGAAACATCTTACAAAAAGATAAAAATAAGATCAATAATTTAATTAAAAAAGCATCCAAAATTTGTGTCTGTGATCTGCCATATTTTGATGAGCTGTACACTGGTGCTTGTATGAAAAAAGCTAATATTATTATAAATGACCCCCAACATCCCCTGAACAAGGAATATATAAGATCTGTAAGAAGTTTAAGGCTGTTGTCAAAGAAAACTAAAACTGAGCGCTACTTTAAATCGTTTATTCCATCATCAACTAGGATGTTATAATAATGTCGTCATCTTGATCGTAATCTGTGCACAGTTGAATTATGTCCTGCGTGTCAGGTCAATGTGTTTTAGTTAGGGAAGCATATTGTGTGCACTGTTAATTTTGTTAATTTAGTTAATTTATCAGTGTGTGTGTATATATGTGTGTGTGCGCGCTATGTATCATACTTTCTGCTTCTGTAACTGTATTGTTATGTATTCAATGATCAAAACAAATTTCCTTGTACAAGGACGAATAAAATTTATCTTATCTTATCTTATCTTATATGTTTCAGAATTGTTGTGAGAATGCATTAATTACATATAATTGTTTTTGGGCAGTTTTAGACTGGTTCAATATGAGAAGTTGAATACTTGTGGTTCAGCTAATAACAAACAACTTTTGATCTCTTTTTCCCCCCAGCTGATGCTCTTAACAATGCCGCTGGTCTCGGCTTTAGTGGCTATGATTCTCAGGGAAATCCCAAATGGGATCTTACAGATAATGTTGATATTTTAGGTGTTGAGGTGAGTATGCTGCATCTCATATTACTGCATGCCAGAAAGGTCAAAAGAGTTTGTATTCACACTATTAAAATGTGGCAAAGAAGAGAAAAAAGGAGAAAATGTGGCATGTCACAAATCCCAGAGTTAGAAACAGATAATAAAGAAATTATCTATATGAAAAAACAGCAAGGTAAAAAAATTCACAGCTGCGAGGAAGAAATGCCCAGACCTGAAAAAATTACATGTGAAAGATAGTTGTTTTTGCTACTATGTCTGTTCCTTTGACATGAAAGCGAAGTATCGTGATTTTGTAATAAATGAAAATAGGCCTAAAAATATCGAATTATAATGCTTTCTCGTCAACAATGGTGGCCCCCCTCTTGCCTTTGTTTTGTTTCGACTTTAAACTTCCGGTTGCATTTCAAAGTTTGAAGGCATGAGTTTCTGTGCCGTCTGTCTTATGCAGGGGCCATGCGGGTGTTACTGTGCCAGTTGTGAGTTGTTTTCTACCTAGATCTACATATTAATCTGTGTGCCGATTGTGCATATTGTTTTCTACCATTTCTATTGTTTCCTTACACTAGTACAATAAATTTTAAAAAACGTGGAAGAAAATAAATAAAAAATAAAAAAAACCAGAAAGATTTTTGTATTTTTCTAAACTCTTATACACATTTACAAAATGCCTTTCAAATCTATAAAAGTTTTAAGAATTTTACCAATGTGAGATTGTTGTATCATAACGGTTTACTTCTACTTGTGAAACTTAAAATTGATGAAGCTCTGAATACCAAACATAAATAGAGTACCCAGGAAAAGACCTTGAAAGGCGCAATCATGTGGACATGCTGTAGTAAAACTCGAACTCAAACTCAAACCCATTCCTTTGATGTTAGATGTCGTGATCTATTTGAAACACACCATCACCAACTCGCATTTTTCTCCCCAGCTTTCCACCAGTCTGAAAGTGAACATTGACAGCTGGAATAAGAAGACTTTGACCTGGTTACGACGTGTTGTGTACGACAGAGCCCCTTTCTCCAATACCATGGCGGTTTTTGCATGTAGTGCGTTCTGGCATGGCTTTTACCCAGGATACTATATAACTTTTGGTACAGGTGCCTTCATGACCATTGTTGCTCGACAGGTATGTCTGTTTTATGAGGATTGCTGCCATAGACATGTGTGACTCATTTTTCTTGTTATTGTTGTTGCTTGTTCCTATTTGTCGTCTTCTTCTTTAGAAAAAAAAATTTTTTTTAAAATTATCTTATGGTTGCCATGGGAATACCACCATTTTGGATTTTGAGTCCCCAAAAAGGGTCAACTTCAATATACAGTGGAATACACTTAAACCAAAAATGGCTGAACCAAAAGAAAAAATAATCCCCGTTTTTTTTTTCTCTTTTACTCTTTGTTAATGGACTAGCGATAAACCAAAGTCAGCATTCGAAGGAACATGGCTGAACCGAAAACAATGACCTTGATTTTAGTGGAACCCAGCGTCTTATTCTTAATCGAGCACGCTTAGTACTGACATGCCGTTCTCTCATCGTCATGCCTGAAGCCACCAGCAGATGTTGAAGACGGAGAGGGGTAGGGGACAGGGGAATTGCGTCAGTGGAGCGAGTGCGCATTGTCTGTGGAATCTAAATTATGCGTGTGTAGCGAACGGTGTGCGTATAAGTTATAGAGTAGAATGGGATATAGAACAGTCAGGAGTGGGGGAAGACACCCATGGGATGGAAGGGCTAGTATCAGTAATATGTACTAAAAGGACTAATGAAGAACCTCTTGCCTTTCTACCAATAGAACTTTTGGACCCATTATAGCTCATTCAGTTATCCACAATAACGACAACGTAACATAACCAACACTCTTCTTCTGTTACTGGTCTATGCCTTCTTGAGATCGCTTGTCTGACTTTTTGCTACTGCAGGGAATGCATCGTGACTTTGTTTGGGCATGTTTCACAAGGGGTGACAAATTCTATGTCTATTGCAATGTTATAAAAACAAAAACTTGAAACAAAAGCACTGTCCAGTCAGCGGAGGCTGTTGTTTACGCTGTTATGTAGGTCACAATCTAAATCTGCTGAATATGGATGGAATGACCTTCACCCCAGCCAGTGAGAAGGCTCAAGTTATTGTTCGGTTTACGGTCGACCAATTAGTGAAGTAGAAGTGAGGTGAGGTGAGGAGGTGATCATGCCCCCAACTTTTTTTTTATTATGGCAGTTCCAACACTATAGTGATATTGGATGCTTGATAGAAAGGAATGGGATGTCTGGGGCCGTTACCTTGACCTAGTCATGTGGGTAGATTATAAAATAAGGTCTTGATACCAAGTATTCAGTAAATTCATGGTTTTGGTGGCGACATTGAGATGTTACCAAGGGCTAAATTTGAGACACAATGGCATGATTTTTGTTACTTTTTCTTGACCCCCACATCACTAAAATTGATATTTCAGGATTATAAACATTGAAACTGGCATATTGTTGGTAAAATAGTATTCTTAAATGGATAAATTGACCGAAAAGTATAATATCTCGATATTGATATTTTGAAGCCTAATTTGAATTTCATTATTTTGCCGCTGGCTGTATCAGTTATTTTTTGTTTGTCATTCCTTTGCCAGGTAAGACGTCACATCCGACCCAAGTTCCAGGCATCTCAGACTGGCATCCCTATTTATGAGATTATCACCTTCATCGCCACACGCTTTGCCAACTGTTACCTGACATTCCCCTTCTTGGTGCTGGAATTTTATGCCTGCTTCAATATGTACAAGTAGGTCATCTGGTTGCGTCATCATACCTTTCAAGAGCAAAAAGGTCTTAAGTGACAAAATTTAAAAAATGAGTCAAGACTTGTTTAATCTTGTCTAATGTGAACATACAGCAACCTTGTTGAACATTGTCTGTCTCCATGGTTACATTGTAAAGACAAAAGTTCAGTCAGTTCAGTTTTACTTTTGACACCTTCGCATATCAAAGGGTTTTTGCCGTATTGTTGTATGCGACATTTTGCCGATTTTGAGGTTTTGTCGTGAAAGTGATACTTTCACTCCTAATTACATTATCTATTAATTATCATATGGCTGTATTTTTCATGAGCAGTCATGAAAGTTTCAATTTTGAAGCGTATTGAACAAAAGCCTGATTTTACACAACTCTTCAAACTTTCAGCCCTCATTTTCTTGAAAAGGCAAAAATGCACGTACAGCAATATGGAAAATACCCAACGATGTTATAACAGTAAAATTTAAACTTCATTTTGGTGAAAAAAACTGAAGTGGTGGCACTCAAGAAGTTTGGATCTCAGCAGGGATCTAGATCATTCATATTTTATCTAGAGCTTCCAGGCTACAAATGCTCAGAAAGCGTGACAGAAAATTCCAATGGGTGTCATTTTATTTTTAAATGTGATTAGTGTATTTGTTGGATTTGAATGAAAATTAACCAGATTTTAGCTTACAGGTGCTAAATCTTTATCAGCATGGTATCACATATATTATTCTTTGTATTTAATAAGTGGTGTCCAATTCATACATTCACTACAAAAAAGTTTCAGTTATATTAACCTTTTCCGTACGTCGTGGGAAGAAATGTTCCCACAGCCCTCTTTAAAATTCAATATAAAATACACATTTGACAGCACGGTACTGAAACTCCATGTATTCTTCAAGTTTCATCAGAGGATTCGTCTGGTGCTATAGAAGTGAATGTTTGTTTGTTTTAGCGGGTTTTATTTACTCTTACTTTTCAGTACCCCGTACAGTACGTCGTGGGAACAAAAATTACCAGACTAGCAAAGAAGAGATTTACTAAATCCAACGCGTCCTTACGTCGTGGTAAAAAATGTTCCCATGCAGCAGATACTGTAAAGAGTGAAACGATCGCGCTGTCGACATCAGTTTTCCCCCAACATATAAAGGGGGACACAAGTTGAAGACATGACCCCACTGTCCCACCCACCAAACCCCTCCTGAAACGCAAGCAATAATGGTTTTTGAGGAGATCAAATTTCAGTGGTATGTGTTATATGGGGCACTGAGAATAACGTACAGTGGCATCGGACGACCAAACCTCTCATTTTTTGTCGTGAAAAAAAAAAAAATGAAAGTGAGAAAAACCTCAACAGTATGTAACTTCTTTGGTTGCAGTAAACTGTGTCTCTTTGTGTAAACTGTAACCGGGTCATCTTTATGGGCGATTTCCAAGCCTCAGTATCGACTGGGCAACATTCTGGTAATATTGCTGTGTTTAGTTTTTGATTTGGGACTTGGTTTTATACGGACAGTACCTAGAGAAATGTCTGTAATATGAACAGATGATTATTTCTCAGTGTATTGTTTAATTTTATGGCCCCATTATGTAACAAAATATGCAAATCTCTTCATTTTATGTATTACTTTCCCCCTTATAAAATATCAGATAATCGAAATCGACCACGTATGAACTTGGTTTTCATTTCTGCTCCGACGGAAAGTGTATTGTTTGATAAAACACCGTCTGTAAATCCTGTCTTTTCCAAGGTTTTGAGGGAACAGTTAGAAAATGATGCCTGAAGCTATTTATAGAGCGCTGTCGGTAGTGAGCACAGCCTCGCACGACCAAGTGAGTGTTGACGAACTGACTTGAATGCGAAGCCATAATTATAAATGCACAGGTACCTATTAACTGGCGAGTGGGACAGTGAGTGGCACATAGTGACGAAAATGTGCAGTGCTGACAAGATGGTCACGAAAGTTGATAGAGCTTCAGCTAGTGCTACTCAATCTCGGAAGGAACAACATGTAACACGCATGTGAGGCTGTTGCTGAAGATTACATGAAGAAATCAAAAAATTCTTTCACGGTCACCCATTTTGAGGCCTGTGTCACAAATCCCAGACTGGGAAATGTAATAATTATGACAGGACAACAATCACGAACGAACAAGTATAATACTTAACAGAACAACCAACCAGACTCACACATTTATTATACATAAAAAATAAAGATATACGTGCATTACATTCTTCAGTTCAAATAGCATTCAATGGTCAGTATTCCCGACATTCATTCTTCTACGGGTCCACAACCCGATAATACTTTCTAAAATATGCTCTGGCCTCAGCCTCACATCTATATATGTACTACTTGCGGGCCTCTCTTATTGGCTCCTGCTCAACCTAATCTCCGTATCTCAATCTCCCCTCGAGGTCTTAATAGCACATTAATATTTCAATAGCACATTATATTCTCAATGGCACATTAACATCTTAATAGCACATTAACATCTTAATAGCAACGTCCCTGTCTGTGGCCAGACTGCCACGACTCATGTGCTCCCGCTGTCCTGCGCGACAGCTTCACTCAGGCAGGCATGTGGGTAGCCTTCTGCCCAACCCCGGCACAAGTCCGCTCACCGCGGGTGGCTTCTCTGCCCGACCCCGGCACCTATAAGAATAACATTACATTTCTATAACACCATACAATTACTATCCACTTCACCACTCATTATGAACTATCAAGCGTACACACAATAGTCCACCTTTCACTCACCACACCTCTTACGGTAACACACCTCTACCGTACCACACAGCACTCAGACTCGCTACGAATCCATGATCCGAACTTACATCTATCGCTCATTGCGCACATCTCTATACACAGTAATCAATGACTTTCACATTCCTCACATATAACTTATTTACATCATGGTCATAGGAGAACATAGTACATCAATCATCATAATTATCAATCATAGTTCAACCTCGCCCGTGCAGATGCGGGGCTCTCTTGTAGAAGAGGGACAGCAGAGAATACATCTGACGTGATACTGCGTGTCGTAAGAGGCGACTAAAGGTGCAAAGGTCCTGGTCTCCCGAGAAGAGCCAGTTGGCGGTGGGCCAACTACCCACCCTGTAAAAATAAACCAGTTACAGAAACACAAGCAAATACTTCAAATCAGTCTTTTATCTTGGGAGAAGGGGGAGCATCTGCACCTGTAGATTCAATGAAGGACAATGGACAAAGCCGAAAGGACGCCACTGGCCCGACTGCTCCTTCATCAAGCAAGTCACTCCGGATTGCGTCGTGGAATGTCCGCTCCATGTATGAAGCAGGAAAGAGTGCCCAGGTTACAATGGAGATGAGGCGATACAGACTGCACATACTTGGAGTTAGCGAGACCCGCTGGATACAGTCCGGACTGAAACAACTTAATTCTGGGGAAAAGATTTTGTATTCTGGAAGGGAGGACAAAAAGCATACAGAAGGAGTAGCGATCATCTTGAGCAAGCACGCCCAGAGGTCACTGAGGGGATGGGAACCCTACGGAAGGAGAATTATATTGGCATCATTTACTACAAAGAACAAGAACATCAACATGAACATTGTGCAGATATACGCCCCAACAAATGAAGCAACCGATGAGGACAAGGACGACTTCTATAACCAGCTTCAGGAAATAGTTGACACATTGCCAAGAAAAGATGTGAACATTATAATGGGAGACGCCAATGCCAAGATAGGACAGGACAATACAGGGTATGAGGACATTATGGGGTGCAATGGTTTAGGACAAATGAATGAGAATGGAGAGCGGTTTGCAAGTTTCTGCGCATTTAACAGCTATGTGATTGGAGGTTCAGTATTCCAACACAAGAGGATCCATAAGGCCACTTGGATTTCACCGGATGGAGTAACTGAAAATCAGATTGACCACTTTTGCATCACCCGACGATTCAGACGCTCACTAGAGGATGTCATAGTACAGAGAGGAGCAGATGTTGGATCTGACCATCACATGCTGCTGGCAAGACTCAAACTCCGCCTCAAGAAACAAGGTACCAGAGCAGGAACAAAGAGGAGAAAGTTTCAAGTGAGCCTTCTGGATGGAGACAAGAAGGAAGAGTTCCAGCTGACACTGAGGAATAGATTCAAACCCCTTGTTGACCTCGAAGAGACAGTAGATTTGGAGACTCACTGGGCTAAGGTAAAAGGAGTATTTACATCGACATGTCAGGATGTTATTGGGGAAAAGAAAGTGGAACACAAGGAATGGATCAGTCAAAAATCACTGGACGATAAGGATAAGAAGAGACCTAAAAGAACGGGTAAATGCAAGTCGTACAAGAAGCTCAAGAATTGGTAACCAGGAAGAGTACCGAGCATCAGCTAAAGAGGTCAAAAAATCAATTAAAAAAGACAAAGAGGAGTTCATAGGAATGTTAGCAGAGAAAGCAGAGAAGGCAGCAACAGGAGGACACATGAGGATCCTCTACCAGACTACAAAGACTCTTGCTGGAAAATATGGAAAACCTGAAGTTCCTGTCAAGGATTACAACAGGAAGGCTATTTTTGGAAAGGAAGCTCAGGCAAAAAGATGGATAGAACATTTTAACAGCCTCTTGAACAGACCTCCACCAAGCAACCCACCCGACATTCTACCCGCAAGAAATGATTTACCGATCAGTTGCGACCCTCCGACTAAAGCAGAGATTAATGATGCCATAAAGCAGTTAAATCGAGGCAAGGCAGCTGGACCAGACCAGATCCCACCAGAGGCGCTGAAGGCAGATGCTGCTGGGGCTGCAGAGGGTCTGCACTCACTATTCTCGAGGATTTGGATCGGAGGCAAGTTTCCAAAGGACTGGAAGGAAGGACACCTCGTGAAGCTCCCAAAAAAAGGGGACCTCAGCAATTGTAGTAACTACAGAGGAATCACACTTCTCTCCATCCCAGGAAAGGTTTTCAATCGGATTATTCTCAAGCGAATACAGAATGCAACAGACCAAAAACTTCGCGAGGAGCAAGCTGGTTTCAGGAGTAATCGATCAACCACCGACCAGATCGCCACGCTGAGAATCATAGTAGAGCAGTCGCTAGAGTGGAACTCCCAACTGATAGTGAACTTCCTTGACTACGAGAAGGCCTTTGATAGCATCGATAGAGAAACACTGTGGAGAATATTGAGACATTATGGAATCCCAGAGAAGATGGTGAATCTTATCAAGAGCATGTACGAGGGGACAAGTTGCAGAGTCGTACATGATGGTGAGCTTACTGACAGCTTTGATATCAAGACTGGTGTTAGGCAGGGTTGTTTGCTGTCCCCATTTCTGTTTATCCTGGTGATTGATTGGCTTATGAAAGAAACCACCAGTGGAGGAAGAAATGGCATACAATGGACCCCATGGACACAGCTGGACGATCTAGATTTTGCAGATGACTTGGCACTATTGTCGCACACACACGACCAGATGCAAGCAAAGACTACAGCTCTAAACAAAATTTCAGAATCTATTGGATTGAGGATACATCCCGCGAAGTCGAAGGTCCTAAAAATTGTTGCACCCCTAAGCGAACAAGTCACAGTAGGAGATCAACCACTGGAAGATGTAGAGTCCTTTTGCTATCTTGGTAGTATCATTGACAATAAGGGAGGAACAGAGGCAGAAGTCAAAGCACGAATTGGAAAGGCACAGGCAGCTTTCACGTCCTTAAGCAAGATTTGGAGAACCAAGGATATATCTCTAAAAACAAAGCTGAGGATATTCAACTCGAACGTGAAGTCAGTCCTGTTGTATGGATGTGAGACTTGGAATGCGTCCCAGGCCTGCATAAAGAGAATCCAAGTTTTCATCAACAGATGTTTGAGGAAGCTACTTAAGATCAGATGGACAGACAAGGTCAGCAATGAAATTGTATGGAAAAGAACAAGACAGAGCCCAGTCAGAGAGGAAATTGGTAGGAGGCGATGGAGATGGATCGGCCACACTCTCAGGAGGTCAGGAAACAGCATCACGAAGAAGGTATTGGACTGGAATCCCCAGGGCAAGAGATCAAGAGGAAGGCCGCGCGGAACGTGGAGAAGAGCCAGAGAAAATGATGTGCAACGAAGCGGAAAGACTTGGAATAATGTAAAGAGGCTGGCCCATGATAGAGAGGGATGGAAGGTGTTTGTTGGTGGCCTATACCCTGATCCAGGGTGAGAAAGGCAATGATGATGATAGTTCAACCTACCAGTCATCACTGGAAAACACACAATCTCCCGACTGCTCTCTCACGTCTATCCCCTTGGACTCTTAACTTGCAGTGATCTGACTATTCAGATTTTGCCTCTACTACGCCTCAACTTCACTCACAACATGCACGCTTTAATTCCCTTCCCCGCACTCACTGACCCCCGCTCACTCGCTCGTGACAGCCTGTCCTTGGAAATGGCAAGTCATTTCAATGGTCCTCGCGTCCTACATTTTGTTATACCCACTCAATTCTGAAAAGCCTGAAGAACAGTTTCCTCAACCATAAGTCAATGGTTGAACGTTCAATGTGTGGACAGCGACAGGAATGTTAATTATTTACCGCTCATTATTTTAATTTCGATAATTTGTATGTATTTTTGTTCCCGAAAACATCACTTGTAATCATTAGCACCCAAATCAGAAATGTTTGCATTTCTGGGAATCATTGCACTTTGATTTCTCCATTTGACTCTTTCCGTATCTATTATTTTAAGTGATTGTCTTTCTCATGGACCACACAGCCCATTTACCGCCTCTGAAGTTCATTTTGTTCAATTTATTATGCGGATAGGAATAGGATAAACTGACACTGAGTGAGTCATGTACTTGTCCTTCTCATTGTTGCTCTCGCCTTATCTTCTAGTGCGGTAGGGTTTGATGAGGCAGTGTTAACTGTTAAAGTGTTATAGAAATATTGGGCCCACATTACGTCAGTCTTTGCCCCCAAAAGACTGTTTTCCGGATTGTGGTTATACTGTGTTTTCTGAGACTTTACTTTTTTGGACACCGTAATAGTGTCGTTCAACTGACCTCGACCTGGAGGTGAAAAAAATAATGTGGCTTTCTTACTATGCTGTGCTCATGAGCAAACGACAACGATAGGTCTCATCCCACGATATAATTTCGAACTAAATAATACAGTACAGTACTTAGCTGTTTGCGACAAAAATTAAAAACAATTAAGACAGGGTGAGGACTGGGTATAATAAGATAGTACATGTATACATTGTACATGTATATTGAAAAAAATAAGCATCTGCGAGGCATTTCCTGTACTGGCAGAAAGCTGCCTTAGATAATAAAACTTACCTGATTGTTGCATGTGGAGGTGGGGTGGAGGACATTACAGAGCATCGTTTGAAATTCACACGAATATAATCATCTTTGTGCAATTACATACTACAATTACACACCTTGTTTCCATTCAGGTTGAAACTGAAAGAAAACTATAGGCGAGCACCATACTCTAGCGCCCTGGCTCAGAGTAAGAATCACAGTGGTCGGCCCACTGTGATACAATTATAAATTTAGAGAATAAACATCCCACAGAACGTTTCTTTTGACAAAAAGTGGTCCATAGAGTCCCCATGAAAGCTGCATTGGATAGTATTTGTGACCACGAGGGACAGACCGACTGAAAGCGTGTTATTCTACACTTGTCTCAGTGTGGTAACAATTGTTCCCAGGACGTACGGATAGGCATAACCTGCATTTTTCTCTATACGGGACAGTCTGGTAACAAAATTTACCACGACGTACGGACTGCAGGGAAAATAGCGACGTACGGAAAAGGTTAACACTAACCTGCCTGTGGAATAGTACTAATATTCTCTAGAATGCCATCTTGTTTTGAGAGACGAAAAGGAGTGTTGCGCTAAAAAATTTATAACTCAGCAACAATTGGATAGAATGTTTTCAAATTTTCACCACAATGTTATCGTATTACATTCTTCACAATTATTGTGCCAATATTCAAAATAGTTCATGTGACTGTGGCAGCCATCTTGGATCTGTGCTATTCATAGAAAAATTTGATGTAAACTTATGTTATAACTCTTTTTATAAACTTATTTAGATGTCTTGAGCATTGCTTATGGTTTAGATGTGATGCACAAATGTTACTAAAATGTTAGATGATCTTAGAATAAGATTTTGTTTTCTTTTATATGATTAACTCTGTAGCCCGATTTAGAGGGGCACTGCAACATTCGCCGGTTGGGGAAATAGGCATCAGGATGCACTGCCGGAAATTCACCGCTCAGCAAATTAGGCAGGTTGAGTGTTAATGTGCAAATAACTAGATCAGTTTTTTGCGGTTGGGGGGGGGGGGGGTGGTGGGGAGATTTAGATAACAAGAAGAAACCTGGAGTCTTCGTGACCCACAGTTTGAGAGGCATTACTGAACAAAAACTGCATGTATTGATCTGTCATCATTATTATTATTGAAAGTTTGATGAGAGTTTTTCTCTATCCTTTTGTTTCTTCGTGCCTGAAAAGATAAATGTGTTTCTGTCCTCAGGTCCTTGCTTTTCTACTATCACATTTTGACGGTCTTGGGTTTCATCTACTTCGCGTTTGTTCCAATGGGCAGACCAGCTGGACCTGGCAAAGCCCCACCCTTGACCAGCAAGACCGGACCCACCCCTGATGCTCAACAGGCCACCAATGGTCAGCCGTCTGGTTCCAAACAGTCGCAGACCAGACTGCCGGAGACGGACGTTGACGGACCATCCAGTAGTGCTACGCAGCTGATCGAAAAGCTGGCCGAACCTGTTCAGGACGTCGAGAAAGTTCTGCCGGTCATCATTGGTGGGGAGCCAGAACCAGATGGGGATGTTGATGGAAACACAGGGTTTGACCGACTCCGTCCAAAATATGAGTAACTGGTACGAGGGCAGCAAGGGGCTGGTCTGTGTGTCCCGAGCATTTTCTCTGTGCGTACATAATTGTGTCTCTCATCCTCCTGATTGTTGCTGATAATTGCAGCTCCTTTATCAAACATCTACACAGGTTAAACAGACATGGCAATAAGCATATTTGTGAGCAGTTGTTCTAAACCTTGGACAGTTGAGAATGCATTGAGGGGTATTTGCCATATTGTTGTATAAGACATTTTGCCGAATTTGAGTTTTGTCACGAAAGTGGTTCTCTCACTCCTAATCTCATTATATATGAGTGTCATTCCAATCAGTTGAAAACTTTGCAAGATATGAGTTTGCGACATAGTGTTGTATGCGTTTTAGCTTTTTTGTTGGCCAAGCTTCGGTCTTCATTTTCTCGAAACGGCAAAAATGCACAAACAGCGGTGTGGCAAATACTTGACGGTATTACAGTTACAGTGAATGTCACATGGCCATCGAACTGAAAAACAATTGCCAATCATTTTCATAACATTTTCAGAAAACAGAAAAAGATATCTTTGTTTTGTGAAGCTGGTGATTTGTTCAAAAGTGATTTCAACTCAAAATTTGGATTTTGAAAGATTTTGAACTGGATTTTGAATCTTCATGATATTTTGGAAATGAAAGAAATAACCCTCATTTTACCTTGGATGTTGCTGCCTAATTAATTAATGTTAAAAAATGACATTGGCAACTGTGTACTGGCCATGATAATGTAAGGGAATGAGGATGGCTAAAACAGGAACTGTGCTGACCAAGAGCTGTTGAACAAAAATGTTATTAAGGGCATTTAAATAATCTAATGAATTGTTATGTAGTTTGATATGATATTTATCTGAGAGCTAACTATTGTGATAATGATATAGATCATCTGTGGAGTGAGGCTGTGGTTATCTCCATGTAATGCTTTTAGGTGGAATAGACTGAAAGCAGGGCTTTTTTAATTTCACAGCATGGGAAGTCAGTTGAGAAGGATTTCTTGTTTGTTGAACTGAAGGGGCTGGAGTAGTTTCATTCTGGTAGATCTTTTATGCAGGCCCCATATTGGGGTGTAGGAGGGTGATACTGTGTAAATCTTGTAGAATAATGAAGGAGGAAGTTGATATCTCTTTGGTGTCAAATGTCAGTGGTGTGCAAGTTCTGGGCTGATAGAGTCAAAAAATACAAAAACATTGAAAAATTATCCCATAATAGTTTCAGCTGGAATCAAGTCAAATGTTGAGCACTGCCCATGTAACAAAATCTGTCTTTAGAACAAAAACTTCATAATATATCTTTCTTCCTCCACCTCCTTGCCCAACAAGTAACCCCTCAATAGTGATATGGAAAAAGATTGTGTATGCCGATGTAGGTCAAATTTACTCTTTACCATTGTTTTATAGAATGATATATCATTTTGGTCAGCTGTTAAAACCTCGTTGAAACTAAACCTGTTATGGGACTTTTAGCAAAACATAGAAAGCTACAGCTGCACAGTGAAGACAACTCAGTATTTTCTCTGTTTGGCTTTGTAATTTGATTATATTCCCTTTACCACAGCTTCAAAAGCTAATATTAACATGATGCCAATAGACCATATTATATTATGCTCTATTCTGTCTAACAGGGTTATAATTTTGTATTATTAATAGTTCCTTTTAGTCATCACAAATGGAAAGTGGAGAGAAAAAATAAGCAGAGCGCAGTGCAGTGTTATGATCATCTCCTGTAAAGTATTGTGTTCAGCGTGTGGGATCTCTTTCCACAACCTAGTGGTTCTGTTGGCTTGGGGTACAATTCATTGACCTTCTGGTCTGGATGATGTAGATAATGGAGATGGGGGTGAGCTTAGAAATTTGAGGATCAGAGAGGTTGGAAATGCAGGGTTCAGGTTGTGATGTACCGCGTGTACTTATGGGTGTCTCTTGTCTGCCCTTGGATATCTGCGGCAACAGCTGCAGCAGCAGAAATGTTTATTAGTCTATGTATCAATGTTTGAGCTATAATCAATAAATATCTGTGGTTGTCTAGCATATCTGTGGTTTTGAATAGTAACCTGTCAAATGTCTCATTAGCTTTTCCCCTCTATTGTAATCTATTATTGACATCGTGTGTCAGCAGTTGACCTGTATATTGTCGTCCATCTCATATACTGGTGTATCTGTGATTTTGCTGGTTTTGAATTATGACTACCTTATGGCCTTATGATGCTCATGGTGAGATTGATATTCTCACAACCTTTAACCCTTTGAACCAGTTATCTCAATATATCGGGGAGTCCCATAAATGCCATACACTATAGTGCCGATATTTTGGGATTTGAGGAAATGTCTCTTATCTCTTTATTAATCTTTTAAAATATCGACAACTTAGAAAAAAGCTTGTTCATGGGATAGCTTCCTCAGCATAGCTGTGCCCATTGCCTGCTGTATGGTGTTTGTTGTCTCTTGTCTGTACCAGATGTCAGGTTCCAAGAAACATCTAGTGGAGGATTTGAATGTGAGTTTCTATTTTGAAGCAGAAAAAGTAAGTGTATGACGTTCCTCAGGGACAAGGTTCGGAGTGGTTGAATGGTCGGGGAGTCAGGGTTCAAAGAGTTGACAGTTTTAAGCATAAGAAACAAAAAATTTTTGCCACATCCAAGAATAACGGAAGTGACCAAATCTTTGAAATGCCCTCCTATAGAATGAAAAAATTGTTGATGCACCAGTGCATGAGATAGGTGACTATATGTTCGCTTGGCCACTGTAATAATGACAGAGATGGTTAAATAGGAATATTGATCTCTGTGGAGTGATGATATCAATTGGTGACCATAGAGCAATAGTGGGCAATCCCACATTTTTGCTGTTTTCCAAATAATTGGTTCCACAAACAGACGTTGACTCAATCTTGCTAAAAAATATCTGTTGCATTCCGTTTCTCGGTTGGTGGATATTTTTAACACCAAATCTTTGCTTTTTCAAGACATTGAAATCTTCAGGAGCGAAGAGTTGAACCCTTATTTTCTCAAAACATGGCAAATGTGAGATGCTTCGCTTTTGCTCTGAGGTGACCAGTTAACCCCATAGTTGTACTTATGGCTAGCAGTATGAGTAGCAAGCAGTGAATAGCGATTTTTGCTAGGAAACTATTTCACTAACAAGACATAGTTCAAGAGATCTGATCAGTCCTACTTTGCCATGTGGAAATACTAATGTTCTACGTCTGAGAAAGTTTGACAAGCAGCAAAATCAAAATAAATATTCTAGCAATGACCAGCATAAAATGATTACATGGTACTCCAGGCAGTTGTAGTATCATAAGGCTGAGGGGCCAGATGGTATTTCGTTGTTTTTCACTCCACGTCCCTGGACAAGTACACAAAGACACATCTATATACTTGTGTATATATATGTATATCAAGGGAGGCATGGTAAGCTGTTGCAACTTGGTTTTCACACATTTTTCAGCAGAAGCAAAAAACTGAAGAACTTTTTTCATCAGACTTAGTTACGATGTTTTGAAAACGTTATTTAACCCTTAGTTTTCAGAATTTAAGCCCCAGCTTACGTTATTTAACCCTTAGTTTTCAGAATTTAAGCCCCATCTTAGAACCCGTGGGCTGTCAAGGGCTACAAACATAACAGATGTCTCAGTTTTTAAAAAAGTTGAGTTGCGATAGTTTTACCATGCCGCCATCGATATGTAGACCTGTAGTGACAGTCTGCTTAATCCAGATGGTGTTAATGACTTTCAGAGTGTTTCTTTATGAGCCAAGTTTTTATGGTCTTGCAACTGATATTATATTATTTTGATCTGTTTAATATTTGGTCCAAAAATTTTGAAAATGTCAAATTTGGGTTTATGGCATTAGTATTTCTATGGGGTAATTTTTTTTGCCCAATTTTGCTTGCACTTTTAGTGGCAACTGCTGGGACTTTGGGATGATGTCGAAGAGTAGTTTGTATCCAGTTCTGTGTAGGGATTCAAGACTCCAGTCAGTTTTATACATGCCAGCCGACACTTTTAATTTGGTCACAAATGAATGGGTAAACTATTTGATGAGTGGAATATTGAGGAAACAAATACTGATTATCTCATTTGAAAATTACTCTATTTGATTTAATCAGCATACTTTATCATATCACGATAACATCAAGAAAGTCAGCCAGCTGGAAATAAGTGAACTAACTAGGAAAGCTAAGGACCGGATTGGGTGGAGGAGATTTTGTCGTGACATCCACTGTAGCAGCTAACATCGATGACGATGAAGCCGACAGGTGACAGGTGACTTTATGAAATAGAATATATTTTTTTGTTTCGTTTTGCCTGTTTTTTTGTTTCGTTTTTGTGTTTTTTTTTCATCATTTCGTATCTAAATTGTAATTGAATCATAAAATAAATCCATTTTCATACAAATCGGAATTTTAAGTTGCTAATATTATTAGTATTAAACTATTCATTTTGTTTATAATGATTGATATTATGAAAGGTTTATATATATTTTTTTTAATGTTCTGTTTTTTTTTTAAAGTGATTTTAATGAGAAACTTTTTATTTTACACAGTTTGTCAAATAAATTTTGGATTTAATGATACCAAGGTCAGCTGTTCTGCCACTCACTCAGATTCTCATCTTTAACTTTTTGTGTCAAGTTTTTAGTATTATCAGGATAATTTAGAAAATGTAACTCTATTGTGGTCAGGGAGAAACTGTTGTGATCCGCCAAGAATACTTGAGCTGCAAGTTTTAATCTTGGGCATTCGGTATTTGAAGTTTGCATTGATCTCAAAACTTGAACAGTGTATAATTATTTTTCTGGAAAGTTTATTTGTACTGATTCCAGTGTGGTAAACTTTATATGAATTCATTTGGCTATCGACAGCAAGGACGTTAATAAAATATTTGAGGAGTTGAAAATCAGAATCTATTAAGTAGTGAATTGACCTAATTAGCAATATCATCACCGCTCTATGTTAATGGCATACGTCAGACTTATGCTGAAGGTAAATGATGTTTCATTGCATTCCTGAAGGCTATCAGATAATATTATAGAAAATGAAATGTGCCCGCCAATAGGAAAACCAATAGAAAAATAATGGCATAAATCACCAGATGACAGGAAAAGGAACAGTTTTTTCGTGATGTCTCAAAAGTGTCAAAAATGCAATGCCATTAGCATAGGGCAGTGAAGATATATGGCTTTTGAGAAAGTTGGTATGGAATTGTTCCGTTGGCTTCAAAATGTTGAAAATCACAGATCCACTTTAGCAATCAGGGAATAAAAATAAAAAGAAGAAAATGAACAGCATGGAAGCAGGTTATTTTTATGTAGAGAAATGTTTATTTTGTCTGAGGGATGCCATTGAAATTTGGCTGACAGTCAACATGTGACCTACATTTTCATCAAAGCCTGCTATTATTTCAGTTCCTACACCATGGCATTAATATTTACTCCTCTTCTTATCAAGATGTGAGACAGAAATGACTGAGCTTTTTAAGAGTTGAAAAAATGCTGATGAAAATAACAGTGCACAACAAAGGGTACTATACTAAGTTATGTTCTTTTGTAAACACTTTTCTTTTGATTTTCAGCTCGTCAAATTATGTTCCTTGCCTCTGTATTTGAAGAATACAAAAATGTAGTTGTTTTTTGTTGTGGTTTTTCGTTTAGTCATGGTAAAAGCAGAAACTTTAGTCTCATAATTGACAGAACATAGTGTTTATAGTGAGGTTGTCATGAAATGAGGAAATGTTATGCATTGGACCAAGTGGCATAAAGTTTTTTTATTGTTTCATATTTTTTTTTGGTACTTTTTTTTTGTATGCATTTAATGCAGACAGAGCTTTTGTTACTTTTGCTTAGGGAATGAAGGCTTTGGATCAGCTGTGCACAAGTGCAGAGAAACTGGACCAGTAGCAACTTTTTCAAACATATCCCACTCACCTCGCCTTTACAATGTAATCCAGAGAAGGATGCTGTAAAGTAGTGATTAAAATATCACTAATACATCATTTGGTTTCCATGGCAACAAGTTTAACACAAAACAGAAAAGTTGAAGATGTGGAAGATTTTACTATATAAGACTCATTTGTCAGATGTTGGTGAAGCTAGCTGGGTTTTTGCTGGCTGTCATAAATTGCACATCGTTATTGTGAAAGTTGTTATACTTGCATTGACTGGGATAACCATTGTAACTAGAGCTGAGTCAAGATCCATAAATAACAGGGCACCTCTGGTAACTTGGATAAGAACCAACAATGCTGACATGAGTAATGGACTGAGCTGGTGTAGTCCGACTTTCCACTTAATTTTCTTGGTTGTTGTAAAGTGTGCAATGGCGGTTTAGCCCTATTCGTGAATGACATAGAGCTGACAGACAGGGCAGACCTATACATTTTGAGCGCTGGTGTAGATGGCTGCCTGACACTCCTAAAGCTGACCGAAATCTGGATCAGTGGAAATGTACTCGTCTAATATTAAGGCAGCACACTCAACCATTGTGAGTAGTATATGCGGCATTTTTCCCTTGGGATTTGTTGTTTGCACTACATCAGAGCACTAGTTATCATTTAAACATGAGAACAAAAAGAATCCAGTCTCCACTCCCAATCTTTGGCATCATGCATCTCCAAACTCTACTCTTGTTGCATGGAAAAACAGGTACAGCTGACTTGTGATCAATTTATGATCAAATTCATACATCTGCTTAACTCAGCTAAAGTTGTTTGGATTTTCTTAATACCTTCACTCATATTTTACTTCTTTTACACTATTTTGTATTGAAGCACTTTTGCATTTCAAATCTACCATGGTAACAAGACATATTTTCACTACATGCATTTAACAATATTCTGTTGGGATAAGTAATCATAACAAGACTTTAGTTATAAATATCAGAACCAAAGACGCTTTTTCCCCAGTACTTTACACTCATGTGCCCCAATTATTTGACAGTGATTTTTTTACAGTTGAACATGAATCACTTGTACATAAAATTGATATGAAACATAAAGAACAGAAAGTAAGTGATGACAGAAGAGGTTCAGATTTACAAGACTATATTGAGAGTTTGTCTTTCGCATTGTCAGTATTTCAAATCCAAATTCTTTCACATTTTATATCAAAATAAAATCAAAAATCATAGTATACAGATATAAGTGATGGAGTCAGCATGAAATTGCACATAACGACTATTTTGGGCTATGCAGCGAGACTTGTTTTGAAGAAAAAGAAAAGAGATTCAGCCCTGCCACTTCTGCAGAGTTTGCACTGGCTGCCAGTCGAGAAAAGAATAATGTACAAATTGTCATCCATTTGTCACAAATGTGTCAATAATACTGCTCCATCGTACCTAGTTGATTTAACTGATTACTATGTTCCATCTCGTCAACTAAGATCATCATCTGACACTACAAAATTGAAAGTACCTAAAATGACTCTGTCCACTGTAGGAGAAAAGTCCTTTTCATTTCTTGGCCCTACCATCTGGAACACTCTTCCAAAGACAACCAGGGAAATTAATGACATTGGTTCTTTCAAACGCCATCTGAAGACCCATTTCTTTCAGACAAACTAGGCTAGATGTTTTTCGGCAGCAAGAAGAGTAAATATTTTTGAATTTCTTTTGTGTATGCGTGTGTGTGTGTGTGTGTAAGAGTTTGTTAAAGCGCCCAGAGCTTGTCATCGACGGGGTTGGGCGCTATATAAATGCAATATATTATTATTATTATTATTATTCACTAAATAGGATTTTTGTTAAAAAATAATTGTGGCTGTTTCTGCTTTGTCTTGACCAGCTAGACAAAGCTAAACCTAATTCTAAACCTAAAACCTTTCCTGAAAGTGAAAACTCAACTCTACAAACAAAACTGAGTTGAATATATGGCTCATAGTCACTCCATATGTGTCACAGCACCATGAAATCAGTTGTTTTGACATAGACACTGTCGGATGTTTCTGTTGTCAAGGACACTTGGTGCACCAGACATGAGACAACAGCAGACAAAATTGTCAAGCGATGTCTAAATGAAGACTCTACATACAGGAAAATAAAGTTAGCAGCAACACGAGGCCTCACTCAGAGTCAGACTCGATTTCTTGACTCGAAGGTCTGCGTCAAACGACAGATTGCATGGTGCCACAAGACATGATTTTCTGTGTTCAGTTGATGTTTGCTGTTATCTTTCCTTGATCTCATTTGCTAACCTCAAAACTGATTCGTCCTGGTGCTGAAAACTTCAGAAATATTAATTCAACTTGGGTTTTACAAATACTGAAATTGTCTTTGGATATTTTACACGTGTTTGCATTTCTTTTGTGGGATTATGTACACTTTTGATTTGTCATAGAGGCTGTGTTATTGAGAGTTGTGAAGGTTTTTTCCAGAGTTGGAGAAAACCAGTCATATCAATAATTTAAGTTATTCAGGGATATTTTATATTAATGTATATTTCTTCACCAGAAACGAGCATTTTTATCTTAACCCTAGTCCTGCGGGAGGCCACTATATTGGCCTCCCCCGCAACACGCGAGACACGGGAGGCCATTATTTTGTCCGACACGCTTAACCGCGGGTCCTGCGGGAGGCCACATTTTTGTATAGCAACGGTGCGCCTCGCGCTTTGGTTATTCGGTTGCCAAGGCTGTCGTTGTTGTTGTTTTTTTTCACGTTTTTTTTTTCCACACTATTTTCGCGTGTTTATCTATCCTGTCACCCCTACTATATCTAACAAAATGGTATCGTCCGATTACGTTTATTACGCTGCAACTATTCGCAACTATTCGTCATACTCGTGTAATAGTACTGACGGTCTGAAGTTTGAACTGGGGAAAAGTCTTGGGGAAACTTTTACTTTGATGCTGGTTGTCGTCTACATGTGAAATGAGAAGAAAGGAGCCATGTGCGTATTTGAGACGCCGTTCTACGTCTGTAATTATGAATTCCGATGTAATGTTAGGGCATGCTGCATAAAGGCGTCTGTCAGTAGGTTTTTCATCAGGGAAAACTGGGAGAAAATGACCGACTTTGTTGTTGGTAAGTGAACGCTTTACATAGTAGAGGAGGGAGAAGGCAATGTCACGATACATGTGGTTAGTAAATTAAGCGAATGGCTTAAAAAATAATTTGTTCACCTGAATGGCCTGACATAGGGACAGAAAAAGCGCAGAGGTCTTGGGAACATGATAAAACATGTGCTAAACGGCATGTAATGCAGAAAATTCTTGATTTGGGGCCTTCCATTTCACAATAAAACCTACTGCATATCATCACAAGTACTTTATCCAAATATCATAGTGGTCCCTTATGATTTATCCACCACTATTGTTGTTATTGCGTCCTGAAGTATATGCGATACAGGTGTTCACACGGACCCGATTGACCCGACCGCCGAGGTTATCAGCAACACGCGAACCATCGGCTGACTGGCCGCTGGCTATCCCCGCACGGGGCGTTACGTGGACGAGTTCACTCAACGCAGGACGAGGGTTAATCACGGGAGGCCCAAAAAATGGTCCAAGGATTTAATACCCTACGACAGTTGAACAAAACATTTTATGCACTGGAAAGTATAGATTAAATAGAAAATAGGTTTTTATGTCAGTCATCTTGAGACATGGAGACTGAAATTGTATTTTGGGAAATGATTGTGATTCAGCAGAGATTTACTTGTTGATTTGCTGGATTTAAATATCAAAAAATCTTCCTAACTTGGCACCACGTGGGTACACTGTCTAAACCGGGCCAGCTCTAGCATTTTGAACATAGGGACAGCCTGTTCAGGGCCTATCAGCTCTGATAACTATTCGAAAGTGCTGGCGGTACATTCCAGCACCTCTTATGCTAACTTTTGCAATAATTTTTAACGGTAGTTTGAACGCCACATCATCCCTCTATATGTTTTTCTGGAAAGATGTAATCAAAGGTTCTGTATTGCAGTACGAGTTAGTGAGTGATATGACACCCACTCTGAATCACAGTTTTTTTCTGAAGTAAGCCTAGGTTAAATCCAGAGGTTGTTATTTTATATCTTTCATACGATGTAAAACTAGTGAAATTGTTAATTTGTGTGTTATTTTTATGCCATCGTATAGCCAAGCTACAGGCATATTTTCTTTGGACATGAACAAGAAAGTGGGAGACAGTTGGTCTGGGTTTTTGGTTTTTTTTTCACATGTCAATAACATGCAGTGGATGGAATATTTTCTTCTAGGTAATGCTTTCCCAAAATAACTTTCTGACTCTTCAGAAGATTCATCTCCTTTCATTTTGTCTGATGTGCACTGTTTGAGAAGATCAGAAGTGTAGATAAAACTCTTGTTTGTTTCAATGATGTACCAAACAGTGTGTTGTTTACTGAATGTCTATTTTGTGAAATGATAAGTTTTAAGCATTGCTGCAAAACTGGACTTGAATTCTGCTTTTTACTCCAGCATTTTCTATTGCTTAGTGTGAAGAAATTGAATTTATATAATCCAGTATTGGAGCTGAGCTAAATGGAACTGCATGTTAGAAATCTGTACTATGATCTTTTATCCTGAATAAATTTTAATGTTCACTGACCCTACAAAAGTGCTGGTTGAGTTATTGAGTACATGTTGTTAGTTGTCTGAATCACTGACTGCTCACATGTGTCGAATCACTGACTGTGTGATATTTATTAAATTATTGTCAGAATTAGTGACTGTTGACAATCACTGACTGCATGATATTAATTGGCTGTATAAGTGACTGTTGTTCGCGTTCTTGTTAGGCCTTATCTGTTTACTGCAAGGTGTAGCCCTACGCCAAAGATCTCCATTCTCCTCTGCTTGACAAGTCTTGTCCATGCCAGTCCACCTACCTGCAAACCATCATCTCTCCATTGTCTCTCGAGGCATCCTCATGTTCTCTTTCCTTTTCTAGGCCTCCATTCACTGACTGTGTGATATGAATTAACTGAATTAGTGGCTGCTGCCTTTTGTTAATATCTGACTCTTGGCGTATACAAGACACTGATATCAATAGACTGAGCCACCGACTGTGATATAATTTGTCTGAGGCAATAGGTCTTTGTTTTAGTATGATCCCTGCTCTAAGCATTTACACCTCACTTTTTCTTGTTGTTGTTTGCCCTTTTCTTGTTTCTTTGTTATTGTCGTCTTTCTGGCTTTGTAAGCCCTCAAAAGGGCTTCCTTCTGGGTTGCCTGTGTCCTGCTCTTGACCTTGTTCTTTCCTTTTTTCTTTCTAGCCCTCAGAAGGACTCATCATTGGACTGCTTCTTTTCCTTGGGGGAGGGGTGGTTGAGATAGCTTTTCAGTTTTATTGGTTTCTGCCCCTTGGTGTGGGTGATGGTAATGCTGGTTTTCATTGAGTGAAATACTTGCAGTATTTATAAATATATATAAAGTGTCTGAGTGATATCAACTGATGGCGTCATAAGTGGCATGGCACTGAGTCGGCAATGAGTGATATTAGTATTGACAGAATAAGTGACAGTTAGCATTCTGAGTCCATTGAGTAGAATGATATAATAGGTAATTAATAGCATTAGTGACCGTTGGCATTTCCCAAGTCACCAATTGTTGGACTGTTGCTGACAGGATGCTTTGACTATCTTACACTTACTGACTGTGATCAGAATGAGGGGAGTTGCTCGAAGTCTTCTGTTGGTCATGTGACAGGTGGCCACAATAGTATGAACATTTATTGAGAAACCATTATAGAGACCAATATTCCCAGGGATTTTGACAACGGTTCACATTCAGTGCAGTTTATGCACGTTTCTTCATGTGACTCAGCAGGTGGAGATTCCGAGCAACTTTACTAATTGACTGGAGTCTGGTGTATGCCGTCTTTGGTGAACTTAAAGGCATGAGGCAGAGCAGGGCTGATGTAGGCACCACCCTGGTGGCTCCCTGCCCATTAAGTTTGCTTCACTGGGTCACAATGTGAGCAGTGCCTATTGTGCTAGTGTTAAGCAAAATTGATGGGTGGCAATCCACTGGTCTGGCACCTACAATAACCTTGGTCTGTTTCATCCATTAGGCTGCAAATCTCATGAATTTCAGCTGATTTTCCTGTAATCCAGCCAATTCAACAAGAACAGAAAAGAATCACATCTACAGTCTAGATCTCAAACACTTTATTGAACAAAATGTTAATGTGCTTCACATAGATCTTAGTTTACAAATTACGGTGAGTAAACATTTATATCAAATATAAAGTGATCACAATATGTATGACATTTCAAAAAAATGTATAATGTACAATGAAGCCTGGCCGGATATTAAACGAGGAATTTTCTATGCTTTTTTATATAGTTTTCTTCCCATGGTCAAGTTGTAAACATTCACACACAAACTGATAACGTCCTGCAGGGATGATTTTCCTAACAATGCCCTGGCTGTGAAGACAGCAGACAGCGGAGACAACCTGATGAGTACTGAACATATGATGGGCAAGGCTTTGTCCACTCTGATTTCTCAGCCAAATAGTGACTCACGGATGAGAAATGATTAAGCCTCCCCACCATCCCTCCCTCCCCGGCCGGCCAACGGGTGAGGATGGGGAGTAGATGAGATTTTCTGGGGAATGTCTAACTGACCCGGTTGACGATGAGGCCATGAGAATCTTCAAGGAGAGCTTCAACTCTATGTCGCTGCAGACAAAAAAACACAAGATTTTGTGAGCTATGAAGTTTTGCATTCTAAAGTCAGACATCTTTTTAATGAAGTGATAAAGAAACTAATATAAAGTTACAAGCACAGTGATGATATTCTATGCTCTTGTACTGGTTTACACGAGACATCTGTTACAGCCACAGAATTCCAAATTCCCTTTGGTTTTTCTCTTTCTTCGGCTGTGCCAAAAGTTGAACTGTGGCTAACCAAATAAATACACTATACTGTAAACAGGAACTTGCACCCCTTCTGTCTTTACTTAAACTGTAATATGATAACAACAACAAAAATGCACTTAATCTGTGGTTGTAACAAATGAATAGAAAACAACATTCAAATCCCAGGAAGAAGCAAGCTTCTGTCCTAGGAACTTTAACTATTGATAAAGTACTGAGGAAGCCAAGCAGCTCATATTCATTTATTCTTTCAAGTTCTTTTATGTTTTCAGCTTCCTTTTGAGAATGGAGATGACCTCAGTGACTGTAAGTTTCTTTACATGTTCAGTTTTCTTGTTTTTTGTTTTGATTTTGTTTTATGGTTATACATGTACCTTTGTAAGAGCAATCTCTCTCTCTCTCCCTCTCTTTTCTCTCTCTCTCTCTCCTTCTCTTTCTCTCCTCCCGCTCTCTCTCTCCCTCTCTCTCTCTCTTTCTCTCTCTCTCTGTCTCTCTCTATCTCTTTGTTTTTCTTCCAATATCATAAATTTCTGATTATGGCAATGTTACTCCGGCCATATATTTCCATCATAATGAGATCTCTATTAGACCTGCATCTAAATGACTGAATCCTCTCTAAACAAATACAAACATTAAAATATTTCAGAAAAGGAAACAGCACTCATCCTAATTACTCACTCTAAGCTACAGCTACATCACACAAGCCCATTCAGCTAAACTAACCTCAAACTTGTCCAGCAAATCTCCTTTGTCTTTCAACTCGGCATGTGGAGGAACCAAAGCCTGCAGCCTTACTGCCTTCAACGCCACCGGCTGACAGGCAATCAAATGTGAAATCTCTTGAGCCTAAGGAAAAAAAAAGAGGGGTTGGAGAGGAGTTGTATTGAATTTGACAAGGCAAGGTAACGATATCCAGGAAATGGGAACAAAACATCCATAACAAAAAGTACAAATTTAAAATTTCCATAATTTGTCAATGAAAAAAAAAAATGGACATACCCAGAAAATCAGAACAGCCCTCCACTTGAATTATATTGTTTCTCTTTTTCAAAAGAAACCTTAGTTTCCAGCATTCTGTAACATGACAATAGCCAATTCGCTATTGTAATCCATTAATATACTAATTGTTGTATTTTGAATCTGTGGATGCGACAGATTGGTCCCACCATTCGATAGCTGTTTTATCTTTGGAATTTAAAAGGTTAAACACGTATTTGACAAGAATTCTCTTGCTCTGAAGATCTCTTGTCGTCTTGCTCTCGGACGTGTTTAAATTCTTCTCTCAGGATAATAAAATTATTTATTGGATAGTTAATCTTATTGAATAATCTCACCATTTCTGAACATCTGGTCAATAGTTTTGGTGCTTTTCAGTTAAGGCCACTGCATCATTGCTCATGGAGATACCTGTTTTCTCACAAAGTGATTTATCGATATCTTAAATAATTTTGAGATTATAAGAAGAAATTTTTGCCTCTTGCTTATCAGTACATAAGAAACCTCACTCTGACTCTCACCAACACTTTCAAATGCTTTCCTGCAAAATGGGAAAAATGTTGATGCACCAGTATGTGAAAACAACGACAATATGTGCAGTAAAAACAGAACTATTATAAGATTTAAATTGGAAAATGTTTATGATGCAGTGGACGGCAGAACATCAAATAATGTCTTGGAAGAGTCTATGAAGTTCAATGTATGAATCCTGACTGCAGAAATGAATGCATTCATGGCCAAGTTTTGTTTTAGAATTGTTATATCAGATTAATTTTGTTTTCACAATCCATGAAGTGTTATTACTAATTATCATTAACCCTCAAGAACCCAGTGTTCCATATTTCAAACTTGCACCTGTGACAAATGCTTTAAGTTTGGAATATCTTCTAACATATCAACAAATAATATTTCACGATCAGTCACAAATATTTATAATTCTACATTTATTTGACAATTTTCAAGCAAACTTTGTGCATTTTTTAGAAGTTTTTGATGTCAGTCTTTGCTGGGCACTAGAGGGTTAAGGTATCAATTACCCGGTTTGCCTGGTATCGCAGACGCATGATTCTCAATCTGTTTCTTGCTTCAGCAGCTCTGTTCAGAGATTCAGAAGTATTTACATGTCAAATTTATTATTAAAAAAAAGGCATATTAGAAATGTCAAAGCACTTTAAAAAAATGATGTACATTTAATTTATAACATGTATATCTAAGAAGAACTGAAAAAGAATTTCATACATTATACATTTTTTCAAATACGGTAGAGCTTTGAGATAATAAATCCAGTTTGACAAGCAGCTTGCATAAAAGCTAATAGTTCTCAGTTCAGTTTCAGATTACGAAACTCAAGAATTGAACATACCCAGTGGCACAGTGTGGGCGGGGCTACAGGGGCAATTGCCCCAGGCGCAGAATTTCAGAATTATCACTGTTTCAACTGCCAGTTGTGAAAGAAGTTTCTCACAACTTAAATTAATCAAAACATGTCAAAGATCTGTAATGAGCCAAGAAAGACTGGGTAACCTAGCAATACTGTCAATAATATTGAGAGAGATCAATTTCAATACTGTTATTGAAAATTTTGCACGAAGGCGATTTTAAATAAAATTGAGTGTACTAGCATTAAATGCATTTTACCTTAATTACATCAGTATTTTCTTAAAATTCACGTACTTTGGGGGTGACGGGTTCAATACTGAACTGGTGGAGAGGACTCAGGGAATGCCAACAGTCCACAGGTCAGGGAGCACAATACTTGCCTTGCCCTGCGTGCTAAAAACGCACTCTATGCCACTGAACATACTTACTTCAGCTGACCAATCAGTTTTGCGTGTTTGTCCCTCTCCTCTTCCTCTTCTTTGGATAAGGGCACATGCTGTCTGTTGAATATATTATTATGAAAAACTTCTGTACACACAGTCAACAAAAAAAATTATCCTGCTATTAATTAACTCTGCTACACATCAGGAACTTGGCTTATCTCCAAGTTTCAACAAGAATAATTAGGGCTAAAAGGTTTTCATGTAGGTAAATAAATGAATGCACAATGCAAATTCCTCTAAAGGTTCTGATTTTTTCATGGACTGACACATTCCTGACACTATCATTATAATAATTATGAATAATAACAATGTATTCAAAGGGCTCTATCACCTGCAGGGTCCCAAGACAATTTTTTTTATTTGACATAAAACTAAAACAGAAATACATTGAAAAAAATAATAAATTTTGTTAGTTTTTTGCAACTGTTCTCATCAATAAATTAGGAGCCTTACGAGTATACAGGAAAGACTTGCACTGAAGTCACTAAGATGTATTGCTAGATGTTGAAATTCCTAATTCTGAGGTTTGACCATATTACCCCTTCCAATAATAATTGCTTATCCTAACACCCCACCCATTGCCATCCCTCTTCCAAATGCATCTTTTTCCAAGACCGCATCATGACAAATAAAATGGGAAGAATATTTTTTAACATAAAAGTTGTGTCAAAAAATAAAAAGGTAACATATGGGACAATAATGTACAGGGGAACTGACTGATACACAGCTAAAATTAGCATGGCACTGGAAGTAGAAAAATCACTGAAATGTCATAAGTAGTGAGACACAACGTCAACCTAATCACTACCTAATCCAGTTCACTTACTTTTGATGTCTTTTCTTCATCTCCACCAGCCGTTTATTTGTACTGTGCTGAGCATCGGCAATTTCCTTTGGAGGTTCTTCATACTGTTGGACAGCAAAAGGTACAAATTTAAGTTACAAAAAAAAGGTACAAAAAAGCAGAACAGAGGAAAATTCCATTATCAGTAGCTAAACTCCTCTGGATCAAAGCTTGTATTCTTCATTAATTCTTTGAAAACAGCATGAAGGTCGATGAAAGTCAGGGGTGTTTCACGATTAAATGCATTATTACGGCAAATCACACACTTCATTTCTCAATGGACAGGCTGTGCAGTTCCACTGATTCATATCTCACAAACTATAAGAAAAGGAGATTAAGGAAATGGTTACTGCCTGAGTGATTTATTATTAACAAAAACACACAAGTTTTATTTTCGTACTTGATATATCTTGATACATTTGATATAAAGGTATGGAACATCAATTTGTATCAGGGGAAGCCTTCATTATTAAATTTCAAATGGTAAGCTGTCAGACTGTAAAAAAAGGAGATTCAGTTTATGTAACAGAAATTTATTTGCAATGCTGTTTTAGAGGAAATTTTCACACATGAGATGGCAACATGATGAAAATGTAAGCATAAAATTATCAGAACTTACTGCTAAGTAACGGCTTCTCTGAATGGGATTCAATTTCTTCAGATCTTGCAGCTCTATCTTTTTCCAGTTGCCAGGTTTCTCACCCTTTATGGGTGGGAGTTTCTGTAGATTAACAAACAAATATAAAGGGATATGATCAATTTTATTTCAGTCATGATTCTGTTCCTAGAACTAATGTGCCATCTACAAAAATTAATATGTTGCTGCAATAAATGCTGATGGTAGTCTATATTAATATTGCGGATTTACGGGAGGTTAAAGTCGCCATTACTCTACTACTGTATAGTAAGCTATGTGGGCCTATGTGTATTCGTGTCAATCTAATTCACTTCTAAACTTGTTTTATTAAAGTGAAATATCCCACACGTTAGACATTTTTTTTTATCTCAAGATCATTATGTATCCACATCAATACTACAATCTAATGCTATTTTAATAAATACATAATAATTATGGCATATTTAGATCTATTTCACAAGGAATGTCAAGATTTTATGTATGAGATCTAGAATCTAGTCTATAATCTGAAACTAAGATCTAGACTAGATCTAGATCTTTAAATATTCTTTTCCACATAAAATCAGATCTAATCTAGATTTTTCTCTAGATCTACATCAAGTTTCTGGATGCAAAGAGGGATAAGCGACATTGCCATATTATACGTATTTCACTTGAACTCAGTCACTTTACTGATACCTCAGGCATGTTAATGGTTTGAGAACCGACAAGAAGTTGCCAATAACTGATTATGCCGCCATATTGATTACAGTCGCCGAGCAACAATAACAGCTCAGCTTCCGGTTGGTAATATTGTTAAAGAACAGTGGTTTATCGTCACAAAACAAATTTGAATTTAAAATATATTTGTTTATTACTGAAATGGTCTCTCTTCCTCATAGTTCAGGTAAATTTAATTACTTTATTATATTTTAAACAGAAAAATGTCTTTCCGCTGTAATTTCATGTTGTGGCCTAATTAAAAGGACAATTACAATATATATGTAAGAAGTAAACGATATTTTGATTGAAAAAGCCAAGTTGACCAATATTTCTTTTGTCATATTGGTATTAACAAATCAAAAGATGGTGCATCCGTATGATATTAGAAAAATAAATAATTATTCACTAACTACCGACCAGAAAATTTAATTTCTAGCTGTAGAACTACTCTACAATTACCTACAATATAAATGTATTGTGCAGACTTTCAATTAAGTTTGCTACTGTAAAAATCTGGCATGACACACAGCAGTAAACAACTGATAACTAACAGCTAGCCGACGAAATCACTGTGTGGTAATGTTACAATGCATTGATGTTGATGACATCAAATTATGCTGTTTTGCTCAAGGATTAAATTCACCTAAAATGCTTTATAAATAACACGCTTTTAAATCTGTTATTCCTGAAATAGAAAAATATTTCATTAATTTGATAACGCCTGATTTACCCATTGGTACGTCGATCAGGCTGTTCGTCGATGACAGTCTACTGTATAGAAACATCAGAAGTGTAAGAGATGCAGAAATGTTACAAAATGACCTGAATAGACTCCAACAGTGGGAACAAAAGTGGAAGATGGAATTCCATCCTAAGAAGTGTCAAGTACTTCGAGTGACAAACAAAATTAACACCATCAGTTTTGATTATACTATCCACAACTTCAAATTAGAGGAAACAGAAACAGCTACTTATCTTGGCATAGTTATTGATAGGAAACTTAGATGGAAACAACAGTATAGCACAATTAGACGTAAGGCAAATGGAGTAATAGCTTTTTTAAGGAGAAATATCTCAGACTGTCCCATGGATGTTAAAGATAAATGTTATAAGACCCTTGTTAGACCAATATTCGAATATGGATGTAGCATCTGGGACCCCCATTGTAGAACCCACATAGATTATCTAGAAAAGATACAGAAAAGAGCAGCCAGATTCGTGACAAACAACTATAAATTTGAGGAGGGTAACACCAAGATTAATATGCAAAAACTTGGCTGGATGCCTTTAGAGGAGAGGCGGGCAAGAAATAAAATTATCAGCTTCTTTAAAGGTAGATGCGGTCTGATGGATATACCCATGGAACACATTGGGATTAATTTTAGTAAGACTAGGCGGAATGGCCAGACCTATGCCATACCATCGTCCAGTGTTGACGGCCACTTATATTCTTTTTATCCGAGCACGTTGAGGCTGTGGAACTCTTTGCCGGAGGACCTAAAATTGTGCAGTAGCCTAGACTCTTTTAAGAAAAAATTGGAAAAGCACACGTTGAGAGCTAGCTACTGAACAGGCTGCATAGATATTCTTATAAACCCAGTGATAAGATTGGTTGATCTGCTCATGGCCACAATCAAGTGTTTTTATAAATCTAATCGACTCCCGCTTCTTACACCCTTATATGTATATAAATTTTTAACTCCCAGGGACACGGGCCGAGTCGATTTTTATTGCGCACTGGTGAGATACTCAAATCTGAGAAAACCAGTTTTAAGGAAGAAGAAGAAGAAGAAGGTAGGCCTAGAAATCTATCTAGAGCTAGATCTAGACTCTAGACCCTCGATCTAACTCTATACTCTATTGTTTCCATATTTATAAAACCATCATGTAGATCCAGATCTAGCCTGGAGTAGATCAAAAGTAAGACACATTCAGGGGACATTATTAGAGTCTTTACAAGAAGAGAGTCGCATACATTCGGACCAATCAGTCAAAATACCTGGCCTGAGAATGAGAAGCATAGAATAGATTAAATCCCAACTCCTGGCTCCATATCCTAGATTCTAACCCTGAACCTATCCTTTTAGGGCTTTAGTCTTCAGAAGCCTACGGTACTGTTACTGTTAGGGGCTACCCTCTTTCTTCAACCAGAAAATAAAGGTTTTGTTGAGTGTGGTTAGGGATCAGAACAGGGTTAGGGATAGGTTTAGCCTTAGGATATAATCTTGACTGGGTGGTTTGGATTAAATGGAACTTATTCCTCTTACTCTTAAGTCTTAGGGTTTTTATTTACCTGTAACTGTTACAGTAGTTAGGATTACTGGGAGGTGTTCCAGCAAGTTACTCCTCTAGATCAGTATGGATGTAATTTTATGGTAAATATGTGACTTAGCGACTCACACTCACAATAGGAAACATAAAAATAAATGTACTTATTGACATTGCTTAACATGATGTCCATGGGACATATAATAAATAACATCACAATATCCATCAAATCATGCTAAGCTTTTGTAAACCATGATTTTTTTTTAAGGGGGGGGGGGGGGATTTTTTGTGTGTAGGGCTATGTGTATTACTATTAAATTAGGGTGTGTGAGGGGTTACTGTTTGTATTCGTTCAAACTCAAAGTGATGGGATATGAAATATTTTAAAAGATAATGCTGTTTTATTATAACCAATACAGGCAGTAATACATTACTAGATCCATCTAGATGAAAATTGAAAGTCAACAAAAAGATATCAAACCCAAAGACTGTATATAATGTAATGCTGGATCCAGACCTCCCATCTACATGAGAATAAAGATGCTAGTCTCATATAATATGTGACACCTAACTTTGTAAGACCTGGGTAGGTGTATGTAAAACATTTTTGACGAGAGCTGAAGAAAACCTGAAGATAATTTTCACGTTAATTCTTACTTAGGCAGTCTGGTCAGCTCAATCTGGCATTTCAATATCATAATGAGAAAGTTGCGTTAATGGACACCTGACACCTGTGACCTATTGCAGACAAGTTTCCCTCCCTTCTTCACTCTCCTACTGGTCACACTCGCATCATGTAGCAACTAGCATTGAGCCTGAACTAACACTTGTATAAATTTATATAGCCCGTCTACCATGACCAAGTGAGCATGGTATTTGTCACCTGTGTGGACTCGCTGGCACCAACTGTCTATATTACAAATACTATGTGTCCTGGGAAAATGATTGAATCTCTATTACGTAGTTTAAACAAAAATTTAGGCCGCATGTTACGGCACCTCCATGTGAGTAACCTGTTTGCTATTTCTCCCTATCGTAACCTCCACTCTGAATGCCCGACCCAAGTAAAATCAGTAGCCTTGTGCATGTTACGAAATCAAATATACTGCATTATTGATCCACCGGATGAATAACACATGTATGGCAGTTATATTTGATCTCCCCTGAGTGCTAGGAATCGGTGATGCCAGCAGAATAAAATTTGTAAAATCCTGCATTCATGGATAATCTATCAGTTTTGAAAATGAGATCGCACAAAGGGTAAAGACAGTTTCCAAGATTTCATTCTAAACGTTTTTTTTCCCTTGGAAATGAGGCATTGGAAAAGGGATAAAAGAAAAACATTGCGCAAAAAGAAGATCACGTAAAGCGACTTCATGTTATGTGGAGTTGACTGTACTTGACTGTGTAACTCATATAGATAGTGCTCCTTCTGGATTACCGAATCTGGTTATTCCAATAGAGACACAAGGATGGGGGGGGGGGGGGGTGGAACTTAGTAAAGAAGTCCTGTTGATGGATGGTTTTTACTCTAATTAATGTATGGTTCGGTGCTTTATGTGTTCACCTGCCTTAAATCTTAACCCTCGTCCACGTACGTAACGCCCCGTGCGGGGATAGCCAGCAGCCAGACAGCCGATCGTTCGCGTGTTGCAGATAACCTCGGCGGTCGGGTCAATCAGGTCCTTGTGAACACGTGTATTGCGTATACTTCAGGACGCAATAACAACAATAGTGGTGGATAAATCGTAAGGGACCCCTATGATATTTGGATAAAATACTTGTGATGATATGCAGTAGGTTTTATTGTGAAATGTAAGGCCCCAAATTTTTATCAAGAATTTTCTGCATTTACATGCCGTTTAATACATGTTTTATCATTTTCCCAAGACCTCTGCTCTTTTTCTGTCCCTATGTCAGGCCATTCAGGTGAACAAATTATTTTTTAAGCCATTCACTTAATTTACTAACCACATGTATCGTGACATTGCCTTCTCCCTCCTCTACTATGTAAAGCTTCCACTTACTATAATGTTAGTTTTAGCGAGAGATTTGATTTCCAGTTCCAGGTCGTAGAGCACATGCATGTACTGAAAAGCGGTTTAATCAAAGGAACACAATAGCTCTCTAATTACCACATCAAATAAAGACAAGGACCAACAACAAGGTCGGTCATTTTCTCCCAGTTTTCCCTGATGAAAAACCTACTGACAGACAGCCTTATGCAGCATGCCCTAATATTACATCGGAATTCATAATTACAGACGTAGAACAGCGTCTCAAATACGCACATGGCCCCTTTCTTCTCTTTTCACATGTAGACGACAACCAGCATCAAAGTAAAAGTTTCCCCAAGATTTTCCCCAGTTCAAACTTCAGACCGTCAGTACCATTACACGAGTATGACGAATAGTTGCAGCGTAATAAACGTAATCGGACGATACCATTTTGTTATATAGTAGGGGTGACAGGATAGATAAACGCGCGAAAATTGTGTGGAAAAAAAAAACGTGAAAAAACAACAACAACGACAGCCTTGGCAACCGAATAAACAAAGCGCGAGGCGCACCATTGCTATACAAAAATGTGGCCTCTCGCAGGACCCGCGGTTAAGCGTGTCGGACAAAATAATGGCCTCCCGTGTCTCGCGTGTTGCGCGGGGAGGCCAATATAGTTGCCTCCCGCAGGACGAGGGTTAAAGTTCTGGCAGTGTAAATTTCTGCACTTTCATTGCAGATGTGTCTAGGCTGTGGGTAGGGTTTCAGTTTCAGAACAGTTAATAATTACAATTACAACATCGGCCAAAAAGCACTCAAGATGAAAAAAACCTCATCAGGTTGGGCTATACAACTGTCATATTTCAAACAGGGATGATGTCCATAGATTAGCAAATATGATGGAGCCCACTGCCCAGGTATCCAGATTCATTGCTGACTTCACTCATTTCAGAAATAAAATGTATCACCACAAAAATTTGATCACACTAGTGTAAGGGCCCGTTGCAAACAACATGCACAATCAGCACACAGATTATTTGTTTGTTTTGCATTTGCATTTGTACATACAGGGTTGGAAAAAAACCAGATTTTTTTCAAAAAAATCAAAAAAATCGATTTTTTAAAATTTAAATCAGATATTTTTGATTTTTTTAAAAATACATAATACATTCAATATTTTGTCGACAAAGCTTCCTCAGCTGGAGTGGAGAGAATTTTCTCCTCGTATGGACTTGTTCAATCCAAGTTGAGAAATCGCTTGGGGAATGAGAAAGCGTCAAAACTGGTGTTTCTGTTCAGGGCCTTCAGTAGTAAAGAATTGGAGACAACTGAAACTGAAAATGAGTAGAAAGTTTTCCTTTCTTATATATTATCAGAATTTTCTGGATCTGATCTGTATGCCTGGATTTCACTAACTGTTTTATAAAAATAAAGATGTTTATTTGAAATAAAATATAGGCCTTTTTCACTTACTTGACTGTCTTAATGTCTTACACAGGTACACAAAATTCAAATTCAGACTTACATTTTTGTTCAAGGTGTTATATTTGAATTGTGTCCTGCGACACATTCAAGTCTCCAACTGTTGTATGAATCAGCCAAAATCAGAAATTATTGAATGATGCATAATAATAATAATAATAGAGAAGCACTCCTACTTATCAGTGCCTTTAAGTCTAGTGCTTTTGAACAATAAAAACATCAAAAACAAGCAGTTTGAAAAAAAAAAATTCCTTAAAAAGTAAAAAAATCAAAAAGTGATTTAAATCACTGATTTTAATTTAAAAAATCAAAGTGATTTAAATAAAAAAAATCATTTGATTTAAATCACCTTGATTTAAATCATGCCAACCCTGTTTGTATACTTCTTTAATCCCATTTGGGAATGTAGATCTGTAGATTATGTAGATCTAGGAAGAAAACAACTCACAAATGGCACAGTAACACCCGCATGGCCCGTACCGTGCATAAGGCAGACGGCACAGAAACTTATGCCTTCAAACTTTGAAACGCAACCAGGAGTTTAAAGTCGAAACAAAACAAAGGCAAGAGGGAGGCAACCATTGTTGAGGAGAAAGCATTATTCGATGACGTACTCTGTCTCTCTCTCTTTTACAATAAAAGTAGTAATCTGCAGTCCTGCTTCAGAACTCATGCGCGCCAGGACACTGCGCACCAAGCTTGATATGGTTACTTTTTATGACATGCACGGTACTAAAGTCGAAACAAAACAAAGGCAGGAGGGAGGCCATCATTGTTGAGGAGAAAGCATTATTTGATATTTTTAGGCCTATTTTCATTTATTACAAAATCACGATACTTTGCTTTCATGTCAAAGGAATAGACATAGTAGCAAAAAGAACTATCTTTCACGTGTAATTTTTTCAGGTCTGGGCATTTCTTCCTCGCAGCAGTGAATTTTTTTTCCTTGCTGTTTTTTTTTATATAGATGATGATTTCTATTTTCCAAAATATTCACTGTCAAAGCATGTACATGTCTTAAACATTGAATTCAGTACTCTTGTTGTATTTTATCTATGTCTGATTCAATAGCAGATGTGCCAAGTCGAAGTCTTTACAGCATTAGAGAGCAGAATTAGAATGTTTGATCTCATAAAGTTCTTTTGAGAATGTGACTTTTGTACACATTGCATTATGACAGCTGCCCAACGTGAAAATTGTGTCATTTATGGGGACAGATCAAGGACTGCCTGGTAAACTGTCATAAATCAGTTTTTACCAATTTTTCAGTAGCAGCCAAAAACTGAAATAATCTTCGTTATTGGACTTAATAGAACAGAACAGTATTTTTTTTTAAAAGTTATTTAACCTTTAGTTTTCAGAATTTCCCCAACTTACAACACAACCTGCAGGTTGTCAAGCAATACAGTAATTTTTTTTAAAAGTCGAGTTACGGCAATTTACCAAGTCCTGTACAAATTGTTCAAGATGTGTTGACAGTTTATATTGTAATTGTTCAGACTGTTGAAATGAAAGTGCATGTGTACATTACCATGGTGAGCTCACCTCACATGACATTGTCACGATTCCCTAAGACTGTAATAACTCAGAAATTTGAAAAATTGATTTTCATATCAATTATCCAAACCCCCATTGAATGATCTTAGTTATATTCCTAGACCGGATTTTAATCCAATAGCAAACTTTCAAAAAATCATCATAACTAGATCAGCTGTGCTTAAATAAAGCAATTTCTTGCTTCTCCTGAAGATTGGCCAAAACCAATTACTATAGTTTTTGGGAATAGTGACGATGTAATATAAGTTTCAACCAAGTAGTTGAATGGCATTTTCTCAACTGTTTTATTTCTATTGGCATTGGTCTAGTTTCTCAGCAGGTAACTGACAAGATGTTGAAGGTGGTATGGAACATTTTCAAGTCTGTGCTGAGTGTCATTTTCTCAATTTTTCGTCCACTTCGACGTTTAATATGCCGGAGACGGAAATTGTCAGAATCTGATGGCTCAGAGTTGACATCCATAGGAACAGGAAATATGATTCCAGTGCCATATAATCAGGGTGAAGATGATGCAGAGGTGAGTCCATTTTGATACTTTCAGGCTAATGCCAAATTTTATAAACTACAGACTACTGACATTGACTCAACAGTGCTGAACATAGCATTAGTAATGGCAACAACAACAATTTCAGGACATTGATGATTGAGGGAAGGCTCAAGAGTGATTCCAACAAAACCATAAAAGCCACAATACAAACATACATACAAAAGAAACTATGAAGTAGATGTGTGCAGAGAGGGTGAGGGGACCATTCCCATAATCCCCTTTTCTTACAGTTTGGCAGATATGAATCTGTGGAAATGCACAAACATGAAAGGAATAATGAAACAGATTATAGAGAGAGGGGGAGAGCCAGAGCTAGGTTAAGAGTATTAAAACCCACAAGAGTAGAATCTTGCAGTTTTTAAAATGCTTAACTGGTCAGCACACCTGCCTCACCCCATAGAGCACCATAATCACCCATGTCCATCTCATCCTTACCTCAGACCTCTTAAAAAGGAAGGTTGAAGTACATTTGCCCACAGTGGTAAGTGAGGTGTGCAGTAAGGCACCTTGAAATGTCATAAGGTTTCTAAATTATTGTGTAATATATAATATTATAGAAAGTTTTTGTGTTGTCAGATTGAAATGGAAGAATGGGACAGCTGGGATGTTCAATCTCCAGCAAATGCTGCATACAAACAGTCACCGCCTGGTTATCCAGACAACCAGAGCAATGCTCATATGGGTTCCCACATGGCAGCTGGTCAGCAGGCAATCAATGGGTTTGGAGTGCCCAAGGCAGGACAGACTTACAACTACAATCAGAAACAACAACAACAACTGGAACCTGAACCAGAAATTGACTTCTTTGAAGACATGACCCCAGATGTGAAAAAGCAGCGAAAGGTGACATTGTTACTTACTTTTTGGTGTGCTGAGTCCTTGAATATTTCTTCAGATTCTTAGACTGCTGATATTTCCTGGCTGTCTTGTGAATTAAATGACTTGATCTCTGAAGTTCATTTGCTAGATTTGCATATTTATTATTCAGGCTACATCGTAAAACTTAGTGGCCCTTTTTCCTCTCCCGCTACTGATATTGTTTGTGCAATGTTCATGTAGGAGCTTGCATCAGTATGTTCTGTGTGTGTACAGTATGATTGAGAAGTGAGTAGAATTGAAGACAAAACATATACTTTCATTTTCATTCTTGATAGGAGATGGTGTGACATTCTGGTGCTTTGCCTCTTCCCCCTTTTTGCTGAGGTTTTTTTTTTTTTTTTAAGTATCCAGGCAATTTTATGCACTGATTGGTCATATTTCTTGCACGATTGAGAAGCTGATTAGAGTTGAAGACAGCACATTTACTGTCATGTTTGTTCATGATTACAGATTTTGATCCGCAAGAAGGAATCTTCCCCAGCTGGAAATACTACACCTTTATCTAGTAGACTAGCAGTGATGTCTGATGTTCCATTTTCAGTAAGTGATTCCTTTGTTATGTTGGGGGAAAAAAATGGACGAACCGTCATGTCTTGAAAGACCAGGACAGGAAATGAAAACTTGCTGCTGTGTTTTTGTTTGATAGGAGTTTGAGTTTAGATTTAACCCTAGTCCTGCGGGAGGCCACTATATTGGCCTCCCCGTGCAACATGCGAGGAACGTGAGGCCATTATTTTGTCCAACACGCTTAACCGCGGGTCCTGCGGGGGGCCCACATTTTTGTATAGCAACGGTGTGCCTCGCGCTTTGTTTATTCGGTTGCCGCGGCTGTCATTTTTTTCACGTTTTTTTTTTCAGACTATTTTCGCGTGTTTATCTATCCTGCCACCCCTACTATATCTAACAAAATAGTATCGTCCGGTTGCGTTTATTACGATGCAACTATTCGTAACTATTCGTCATACTCATGTAATAGTACTGACGGTCTGAAGTTCGAGCTGGGGAAAGTCTTGGGGAAACTTTTACTTTGATGCTGGTTGTCGTCTACACGTGAAATGAGAAGAAAGGGGCCATGTGTGTATTTAAGACGCCGTTCTACGTCTGTAATTATGAATTCCGATGTATTATTAGAGCATGCTGCATAAGGGCGTCTGTCGGTAGGTTTTTCATCAGGGAAAACTGGGAGAAAATGACCGACTTTGTTGTTGGTCGTTGTCTTTATTTGATGTGGTAATTAGAGAGATATTGTGTTCCTTCGATTAAACCGCTTTTCATTACATGTATGACTGTGCTCTACGACCTGGAAATCAAATCTCTCGCTAAAACTAACATTGTAGTAAGTGGAAGCTTTACATAGTAGAGGAGGGAGAAGGCAATGTCACGATACATGTGGTTAGTAAATTAAGCGAACGACTTAGGGACAGAAAAACGGCAGAGGTCTTGGGAAAATGATAAAACGTGTGTTAAACGGCATGTAAATGCAGAAAATTCTTGATTTGGGGGCCTTCCATTTCACAATAAAATTTACTGCATATCATCACAAGTACTTTATCCAAATATCATCGGGGTCACTTACGATTTATCCACCACTATTTATTGTTGTTATTGCGTCCTGAAGTATACGCGATACACGTGTTCACAAGGACCCGATTGATCCTACTGCCGAGGTTATCGGCAACACGTGAACGATCGGCTGACTGGCCACTGGCTATCCCCACTCATTGTGGGACAAGGGTTAATGTGCATTGGCATGATAATAGCCACTTTGTGCCTTTTGTAGTTTTTTCATTATCTTATGTGGGGTTAATTTTCAGCTTTCGGATTCCTGTAAATAAGATCTAATAAAAGATGAAATTAAAAAGCTAACAGGAAAAGGCCTATGCTGTAAAGTATGTCTGTCTGTAATATGAATTTGATAAGTATGATAAAAATCTGTTAAATCATTTTGTAAATTCAAAAATGTTAAGTGGCTTGACAGTGCTGTGCAGTCATCTCAAGCAAAAGACTTGCTGTCATGGATTATATTTGTGAATCCTGTTTATCATGTTATCCATCACGGCGTACAAAAACCGGATACTTTAGTTGGCCGCCGGTAATAGGCTGGAGGTGCCCGCGGTCGTTGGGCCGTGACGGTGATCAGGTTACTCATCGGTCAGCGAGCGCCGTAGAATGGATGTTGCAAAACGCGTTTTTTTGTACTTTATCGGGGAGATATTACGCTAACAATGTTTGGTTCAGCGATTAATTGTTAGTGGATAGCAGTAGGCAAATGCTGTTAGTGTAAGATATCGAAAGAAAAATACTTAAATATTGATTGGTTTAGTTGTAGTAGGTAAAGTTGATCCTGTTTCAATGCTGACTCTGTTGTTAGATATGACATAATAAAGATCCATAATTCGGTAACCGCCGGTCGGTTCCCGTTCAAATTTACAACATATGAAGTAGACACATGTACAAGCTTTCTCACCAAGTGGCTTTTTTGCCGCAGCTTTTATAATGCGTACAGGTCAATTTAAACAGCTACGTGTTGTCACATGGCATATTATGTCGCCCTTAGCTTGCACTTGCCGTCTCCTCGTAAGAATGTTTGCGCATTAATTTTCTTTTACTTGGAACAGCTTATTTATGTACACTAAATATAGTTTCAAAGTGCCTCACAATTTGGTTCATTGTTGTGTGGAGGGGTCGGTCTCTGAATTTTCATTTGGTCGCACTTTAGGCCAGGGTTTGACTGTGCAGCTCAGTGACGGAGCTACTTGCAACAGATGGATTTTCATGATAAATTCTAGTTTACGAAAGTCATCATTGATGCTACATACTCTTTTTTTTTTTAGTTTGGCGATAGCCTGGTGGCTATTCGCACTGCCTTGTTCACCCAGCAACCGAACCCGAATGTTATTGTCTTTAGTATGTAGATCTAGTGGTGTTCTACAATGTACTGTTCTGGGAGTGTTTTGTTGGGCAACATCCTCCTGTATGTCACATTGTAATTGTCTATCACTATCACTATCAGAGTTTGAAATCCAGAGAGTGATTCTGTGTGGACGGGTTTAGTGTATGAGGTGGCTCTGTGAACTTGACTGAAAGAACTGTTGAGAGAGTCGAATGTCATTTGCAGTGTACATGCCTCCTCGATGATGAATGGGGTTGCTTGTGTGCGTTTTTGCCTGAGTGACAATCTCTTCAGTGAGGCTGAGATTCTTATGGCAGTGGTTATCAATAAATGACCTGCTGCTATAACAAGCATATGGTGAGATTCTGTGTGTTTTGAGAATTCCATCGAAACAGGAAGCAAGAGGGACAGAGTTAAGGGTGAGCCCAGAAAATGTGCTAAGAGATAATGCATCTTCTGTCTGCTTCAATTCTTGTGTGTATTTTGTTTTGTCGGCGTCCGTGCCGCTGAAAATTATGCTAGTTACATTTATATACGGTATGGCCTGGCTGGTTGTTTCAGTGTGAGGTATGTTTTGGTCAGTTATGTTTGTTTTAGAGAGACTTGTGCTTGGAGAGTCTACAGTGGTGTTGTTTTTTTTTTCGGCTGCTGAGGTGAGACGACAGGGATGCAAACTGCTTCAGTAGGACACAGCCGTGAGACATTCGCTGGCTCTGCTGTTTCGTTACAGATGGGGTTGTATTCGCTCCTAATGTTTAAACTGTTTTTAAAAGTAGGTCGGAGAATCAAGTGAAACTGTGCTTTGTTGACGTTTAGCGCCCTGAACTATTTTGTAACATTCTGGACAGATATATTTGGAATGTTTCTCGATATAGCCTTCGCTGATATCTAGTCGGCAGACAAAAAAACCCAAAAAAACGTCGCAAGCAATTGATGAACACACACACACACACACAAAAAATGGTTTTTGGTCTGTTTTTTGTTGTTTTTTTTTATCAACCAAACACACGTCACAAATGTCCAGAGCAGAAATATGCTTATTTCGTGCATGATTCACGTTATTATTATGTTCAAGCAGTTTATTACATCACAAGAAAGTCAGTAGTTTGGCCAACTTAACAATAGGTGAGCACGTCACATATAAATTGATATAGCGTTCCAACTAAAGCTGCGGCATTATTGAAATTAGCACAGACAGATCATAAATTATTTCTGATCACACAGATGAAAACTGCTAACTGTTTTCGCCGGCCAGTTTTGTGTAATTAAGAATAGTTTATCAGCGATTGGGCACGGGAAAAGTACAAAATATAGGTAATACATACGTGCGTAGAAGAAAGACAAAAGCACGTAGAAAGCTGGAATTTGCGCAGACTGTAAGGGAAAGATTGTTGCTAGAGTCTTCATAGCAAGACATCGGGATGGGTCCACGGGGACTGTCGCAAATTTGATATCAAAAGAGCCGAATTTTAACATGAAAGCGTCTCCCGTTAATTGCTGCCCGCGGAGCGAATCTGACCGCATTGACCCCGGTGAGCATTCCCGCGCACGAGATTTATGACCGCCAGCCGGCGACAACTAAGAGGCACGATTTCGAGCATTTTTGTACGCCGTGCCATGCTTAGCAGTCTGACCTTTCATGTAGTCTGTCAAGTCATTCACTCTTTCAACCCATCCGACCACTCACAGTGGTTCACAGATCTCACAGAATTGCTGAGGGGTCACCATTACTATTAGTGGCCAATCAGATAGACCAGTGTTTTCCAACCTTTTTTGTCCCACATCCTACTTCAACTTAAAAAAAAAAAGAAATTGTGCCACACAGTCATTAGACAAATTTACTTCAGTATATAATATGAAAAATCTCAACGCTCCTTTTTGGAGTCCTAACACCCCATCAAAATATTGCCTGGCCCCACCCTGAGAAACACTGAAATAGGCTATATAATTCCATTCAATATTCTAATGGTTTAACGATAGAAATTGAGACATGTGAGTGGCCACAGTCAGTAGGCCAATTGTTATCCAGAATTCTGTATTCCCAGCCAATTAGAGAGACTTGATTGTTTTAAATGGAGAAGCGGAGACAAGTGAGCGACCACAATCGGTAGGCCAACTGTAATCCAGCTTAAGGGGAGGAGCGGCTAAAAATTCTATTTTCCCTAGTTGTTAATAAATTTCCATAAAATTTGTGGTAATGAATCAGAATGAAAATGTGATTTGAAAAATGTATTCAATTTTTTTTTTAAACTTTGCGGTTGCTATGGTAACGGCGGCCATATTGAATTTTCATTACATTTTTAAATTAATAATTCTGTGAAAACCATCGGCTGCAATGAGCTCAAATTTTGCATACAAGTTAAAAATAGGTATGCAAAGAGGGTTACAGCGCCATATTTCCAATAAATTTATCCAATTGGTCATGTTCCAATGTTGAAGTAGTAGGTTTCATTTTTATCTGACAACACAGTTTTCAAATTACTCTGTCTGAAAAAATATCACATATGACCCAAATCGGCCGTTGTAACATCAAAGTATATATATTCAATGACACATGTGCAAATTTTGAGGGCAATCTGTACGCTAGCTATGGAGAAATTAAGAACTGAAATTGTGAAAATGCGTTAAAACCAAAGGGCCCTAAGGGCTTTCTAATTGCTCTAGCTCGCAAAAAATATCACAAATAACCCAAATTGGCCATTGTAATATCAAAGAACACACATCCAAGTACATATGTGCAAAATTTGGGGGCAATCTGTCTGCTAGTTATGGAGAAATTGGGAATTGAAATTGTTTCCCAATTATTTTCTAGATCTAGTCACAGTGGTCAATATTTTGAGCCGCTCCTCCCCTTAAATGAATTTGTCTTTTTTGTGTGTTCTCAAACAGAATTCTGAGCTCCAGGCCTGGGAGGATCAGAGCAATGCCTGGGATTCATGTGAGGCCGCTGAAGACCTGACCTGGCAGGCGGAGGAGGCCATCAGGGAGAAGAGGCGGAAGGAGAGGATGGAACGACAAATGGAACAGCAGAAGAAAAAGCAGAAGAAGGATGAAATGAGAGGCTTCAAAAGTGGGTCCTTAATAGCAACAAAATTATCATGATGTACATAGATTTTGTGGGTTGTCTGACTGTGTGACTGTCAGATGTCATGTGTGTCATCATTTGACTGATTATATGCCATGTGTATGACAGTTTATGGGTATAATTACATGTCGGTAACATGTCATCTTTATATAACGTGTCAGTCACATGCCATATGTATGACTGTATAATATGATTGCATGTTATGTGTGTGACAATTTACATGTATGTACGGTTACATGTCAGTCCCATGTAATGTGAGTGATACTTTGTGTAACAAATCCCAGACTGGGAAATGTAATAATTATGACAGGACAACAATCACGAACGGACAAGTATAACACTTAACAGAACAACCAAACAGACTCACACATTTATTATACATAAAAATAAAGATATACGTGCATTACATTATTCAATTCCAATACCATACAATGGTCAGTATCCCCGACATTCATGCTTCTAGGGGTCCACAACCCAATAATACTTCCTAAAATATGCTCTGGCCTCAGCCTCACATCTATATATATATATATTACTTGCTGGCCTCTCTTGTTGGCTCCGGCTCAACCTAATCTCCGTATCTCAATCCCCCTCGAGGTCTTAATAGCACATTAATATTTCAATAGCACATTATATTCTCAATGGCACATTAATATCTTAATAACAACGTCCCTGTCTGTGGCCAGACTGCCACGACTCATGTGCTCCCGCTGTCCTGCGCGACAGCTTCACTCAGGCAGGCCTGTGGGTAGCCTTCTGCCCAACCCCGGCACAAGTCCGCTGACCGCGGGTGGCTTCTCTGCCCGACCCCGGCACCTATAAGAATAACATTACATTTCTATAACACCATACAATCACTATCCACTTCACCACTCATTACGAACCATCAAGCGTACTCACAATAGTCCACATTTCACTCACCACACATCTTACGGTAACACACCTCCACCGTGTTACACCGTACTCAGACTCGCTACGAATCCATGATCCTAACTTACATCTATCGCTCATTGCGCACATCTCTATACACAGTAATCAATGACTTCCACAGTCCTCACATATAACTTATTTACATCATGGTCATAGGAGAATCTAGTACATCAATCATCATAATTATCAATCACAGTTCAACCTACCAGTCATCACTGGAAAACACACAACAATCTCCCGACTGCTCTGATCTCACGTCTGTCCCCTGGGACCTCTTAACTTGCAGTGATCTGACTATTCAGATTTTGCCTCTACTACGCCTCAACTTCACTCACAACATGCACGCTTCAACGTTAACTAACAGAAGTCAATATAGGTGAGCAGCCTCACTATCCCGTGAGTCAATCCTACACTTCCATGCCCCCGTAATCCTTGAATCCCGCTCACTCCACTCGTGACACTTTGCTTGTACAATTAACATGTCAATTACAGTTTGTACATATGAATATATCAATTACATATGGTGGGCATGACTGTTTTACTACATGTCAGAAAAATGTCACATGGGTGACTAACTCCATATCATGAACGTAACTGGGGCTAAGTGACACTCAGATGTTATGTAAGTGACTGTAAAAGACTGCATGACATGTCAGTCAGATGCATGTATGTATATGGCTGACTAAAATGCCTTTTTTTTTTGGTTTCTTTGGTGGGAGATTTCAATACCTAATTTCCCAAACTGCTGTACAGATGGACCTCAGTTGCTGTTTGCAAGTCACTGAGTCCTGATATGCTGTAGGGCTTCAGGTTCCAGGTACATTTGTACGTGTTTGTAAATCAGGGAAATAATGTTTCTCCTGCATTGCAACAACCAGACATTTGCAAGCAGCATAGTCAAATCACAAACCAGTGTGATTTTCTCATCTCTTTTGTGCCATTTCCAGCTTTTAAACCATAATTACATCAAAAAGGAAACATCCTGGTGAAATCTGGACTTTCTGCCTGCTTGGAAAAAAAAGTTCTTGAAATTGTCCTCCTTCTTTCTAATACCTATTGGATTTGTTTTTTCTTAACTTCAGTCCACACTGAAAGTTTTGTATGTCCCAAAAACTTTGGTCTCTGCCAGATTGTGTAATGAATCTCTCATAAGTGTTATATTATCAAGGTCATTTCACAGTTGCGAAGTTATTTTTTTGGTGTTTTGGGATGAAATGCTCACCTTAATCAGGCAGTCATGTTGCACTGTTCAATTGTTATGTTGTTTTTGTTTCATTGACCTATGATTTTTTAAATGGAAAATGACGTCAACCTAAAGCGCTATTTAGATTGTTGTCAAGGGAGGGTGGTCTAATAACAAAGCCAAATAGAGAAAATGCTGAGTGGTGTTCACTGTTCAGCTAGAGCTTTCTATGTAAAATTCTACACTCCCTACCACTATATTCGAAGTAAACAGTTTTCTTTGATTTTCAAAAAACACCAAAACATGACTTGGGTAATTGTGTTATGACCATGATGATATGGAGAAAATAATTATGGCTGATGGATAGTTTAGTCTCAATCAACTAATGCTAGCCAGGCAAAAAAATCACCCATCAACACTTACATCTATTTGCTCATGAAAAAGATGGCTCATAATAGCAGTTTCCAGGGTTTTCACATTACACGTCGTGAGGGACTCTGGCTCGTCGTTCTGTATTGACTATATTCATCTCAGTTCAATTTGTATGTTTGAAATGGTGTGTGCTGAGGGTTCATCAATGTGGAGTTGATTTGCGAATATTTACTTCACTGAACAATTGTCACAATAATTGTGCAATGGCAAAAATGTTATCTGATGATAACTTTGAACCATATGTTGTCTTTGAAAAGCTGTAATGAATGACATGTTTCAAATCATCAGTGGGTTTATAATGGGTGTAAGAAACACTTTTGTTGGATGTGAAATGCAGTATCTACACATGGATGTTGAATTACATTGGGAAAACAAAAGGGTTGAGAGATGGATCAGTGAAAGGAGGAACTACCACAGCTAGACAAACACGATTAAACAGCCAGCCAGCAGGAGGGTACATGTATTCAAATACATGTAGAATACATGTATAAGGAAAGGGATGAAAACAAGCCTGGCTGAAAGAAAGGCTTTTGGCAAAAACCAGTGGTACACAGGACAGAACATCAGTTTCCTAAGATGGTAATATTGTAATAACTCAATAATTTTAAAAAACTGTTGTTAGGAGAATGCAGTCTAATTACGAAGCCACATCGAGAAAACAGTTGTATTCTTTACTCTGTATGTAAAATACTATGCTTCCCTACCAATAGCCTTTTTCGACTAATTGAATTACTACTGTCTTAGGGAATGGTGATGAGAGGCATATGGAGAAATAACAGCCTGACGAGTTAAAAGGCTATTCGAATGGGAAAGGGGTCATGAACCATGTTGCCTCAGGGACTGATGCCTAAACCTAATGTCTGGAGACAAGAAAGGCATAGCTTATGTCTCTGAGGTCTGCACTTCTCCTTTAGATTTCAGTAGAAAAATGAAAATGGGACATTTCAGTAGTCCAGTACTTGATTTGTGAGGAGAAGTGTGGTAAGAGATGTTGGTCTACACTTGTGATCAATTTGTGTTACTGATTTTGACAAAATATGCAGCAAATCATTTCCCCAGTATAAAAGTGTTCAATCTCCTTGCCCTTGACTACATTATTGAGGAATTTGGCTTCAAAGTTAGAAATCTCCAAACAAGAAATAGTGAAAATATAGAAAAGTTGAATATCATCAAGTATATATTTACTGACAATGTCTGACCTTGAAATTAATGGGAGATATAAGCCCATTGACAACATAAACTCAATTCGTGTAAAAAAAAAGTGGACATAGATCACTTCTAAACTGGGATGATGAAATGTTAACACCAAACAGCTCCAGAATATATATAATATGTGTACATGTATACACCAGAATTTGTACATACAGCAATTGCAATTTTAGAACTGTGAACATTTTTGGGTTACAAATAGGACCTTCATTGATCTTCTGTGGCAATGACGAACATAAGATCTTTGTGGAATATTTGCATGCTTTAAAAAAAATGGTGAATATTTTTAAACTATGATTTTAATGATTTTGATTCTCATTAACCCCATATCATTATGTTATTGTAGGGTGGAGATGACACTATGAGTTTAATTTCCTAAATTTATTTTAAACATTCCTTTGCCCTTATAATGTGCAAGAGAGAATTTTCAGAGAGTTCAATGTGCAATTGATATGATTTATACTTGTAAGTGTGTTTGGTTCTGTGTGGGTACAGGCATTTGAGTCCTTAAGACATGTGCAGTGTAAAATGTGACATCACTGAAACTCTGGCAGCCACATATTTGTTAAGTTGTTTTATCACCAGTTGTGTTGATGTTTGACTGGCTGTTTGTGGAGAAAAATACCTTACTACTACCAGTCTGTTTGTAGAGATAGTTGACACTTGCACATATGTGGAGATGTTTGACAATCCAATTGTAGATGAATGTTTGTGGAAGCCTTTGACTCAGCTGTTTGTGGAAACATAATGACCATCTAACCTGTCAGCAAAGATGTTTGGACTTAAAAGATTTTGTACTGCACATGCTGGGAGTGTTACAACATGTGCTGCACTAGGGAGTTTGTCATGAGAGCCAGAGGATGTCTTTGACCATCTGGTTTGCTCAGTGGAAAGCAGGATGTCATGTTCTGCAGCTCAGGGTGACTTGGCAAGCGAATGTGCTGGCCCAGTTTTGGTTCAAAACAGAGCAAAATGTTCAAAATTCAATCTTCATTAACCAAAAAAGGCAATACTCGAAAGAACTAAGAAATCGCATTTGAATCAGCTGCTCTAAAAACTGAAGTTAGATGGGTATTGCAATGTCTTGTCAAGAGTTTTTAGTCAGATTCCAACTAAACAGACATGCTTAAGGTGTCCACATGTTGGAACTTGTATAGTTAACATATTGTTATTTATATTCTCACTGATCTCATGAATGAGGTGTCACCAAGTAAACTGAATGTCACATAAGTGACAGAAGTAATTTTTACCAACTTTACCAATAACAGCAAGAGCAGAAACTCAAAAAAGTTGCTTGTACCGGTATGCACAGCTGTTGTCACAAAGCCTATGTTGTAGAATGTACATTTGTAATTACATTGTAGCTATCCAGCACTACAATAATTGCAGGAGTTTCTTTTTAGTTTGGGTTTTTAGGTATTTCATCGTGAACTGAGCTTACTATGTGGAGGTCTGTGTGGTAAACTGTTGTAATTTGGCTTTTACAAATGTTTTGGAAGCAAAAAACGGAAGAGCTTTCTTTATCAGACTTAACAGTTACGATATTTTGAAGAAACGTTATTTCACCTTTAGTTTTCAGGCTTTAACCTCCAACTTATGCCACAACCTTCAGGCTGTCAAGGACTACTAGCATGATAAATATCACAATTTTTTTCAACACTGTTGAATTACAATAGATTACCATGCGGCGCTCAATGTAATGTACAGTTTCTTGACAAGAGTTCTATGGTTACTGCTAAATTGTGAAAGTATGCTGTAATCTGCTTGTTTAGAAAGTTTATCTTACTTTTAAAATAATGTCACATGTACGTATTCAAATTACAATTGTCCCAAAAGAGGAAAAACAAAATGTTAAATATACCTAAAAGAGGCTGGATAGGGCAAATGTTGTTATTAGTAATGTTGTGTAGACTAGATCACCTTTGCCTCTCTATAGATAGATGATAATGGTGACATCACCCTTGGATCTACCATGGGCAAAGTGCTTCCCTTATAGGCTGACATCCATAGTACATTGTAAAGTTCAAGCACATCAGCAATTATAACTGGTGAGAGAATGTAATGGGAGGGAAATCCTATACATACGTACACATGATCAAAATTACACAGAAATCAACAGATCTTAGTCAAAATGTAGTCCAGAAATCTTTCTCAAACCTGCTTTACAGGATTGTTCTGTACTTATTGTGTAGGGGAGGGGAGGGCAAAAAGAAATTCCTGTTAGGTTTGAGGATAAAGACGGTCTGGTAAAGTGCGGTCTAGTAAAGTGCTGGACACTACAATGGTAATGGTGTGCACATAATACATAGAGCACATTATGTTACCTGTGAAATGTACTACTGATACTTTATAGGGTGTGCCCCTTTGTTTGGAAATCAAATGATAGTTTCAGTTTGCCTTTCTAGGGCATGAATTTAGGTGCCCTTTGAGTTTGGGTTCCATTATTGAGTAGTGGTAATGTAGTTGGCAGGTTGGCATTTTTCACAGGTTGTCTTCAAATAAAGGCTAGAAAATGTTTCCAAATAATCGCTGTTAAGTGCTTAGAATCTGTTCCATAGCTAGACAGAGCACTGTATAAATATTATGTATTGCTTTTGTTAAATTCTACAGGGAGATTATTTGTTCCATGGTTGTACATGTACCGATATTAATTTGATTTTTGACTGTTGGAGGGAATGTTTGTGTATATTGTATGATAAAACATTTAACTGGGCTTTCTTCTTTAAACTTATAATAAACTTTCATTCAGTGACATATTGACTGACGGTGTGTTGAGTATTCATCATAGGTACGAATCAATGTGTGGACGACTGATGTATGCTGTGTGTAGGCATATTGGATAAACATTGGATTTATGGATGAGCCAGTATCAGGACTACCAGAAAGGGATGCTGTCTTGGATCCATAATACATGTGCATGTACATTTCCCTTTTTGTGTGTTTTGTCAGCCTAGCTACGAACAGCTGTAATAAATTACAGGCCCACTGTAATGTACTGGAGTCTCCTATAACTCTTAGTATAGGGCAGTGACTCTCAGCATGGGCGATATCGCCTTCTGTGGCCGAGTTCATGTCAAGAAAATATACTGTTCAAATTCCTCAATGTTTCAGTATCACTGGTAGACGACAAAACTTACCCAGCCTGGTGCATCCCTTTATTACTAGGTCTACTGTCTACCTTGAGTATTCATCATAGGTACGAATCAATGTGTGGACGACTGATGTCTACTCAAGGGGACAAGGTGGTCTAGAGGCAAGGTGCTCGCCTCTCATGCCAAGGGTCCCGGGTTCTAAACCCGGCCGGTGCAGGCATGTTGGAAGTTTGGGATTTTTCTCATATTTTCATGTCCCTGATCCTATTGAGGGGTAGGATCGAGTACCTAGTCTTCTCGGATAAGGACGAAAAAATTCGGAGGGCCCGTGTGCACGTTGCGCACGTTAAAGATACCTTGGCAGTTGGAAATCGTAAAGAGCAGGCCGAACAGGCCGCTGCCCGGGAAAAATTAAATAAAAATTCATCCCTACCACCCACTCCCCCTCATCCCCCCACCACCCAAAAAAAAAAAAAAACGCCGACCGGCGCTGCACTGTGGCGACGACGTGCCTGCTCCAGTTGTAACTGGGGTGCAATGGCACAAAGGCAAAATTTCCCAAATGGGATTAAAGAGTTATACAAATACAAAAAATACAAAAATACTGATGGTCCGTATAAATAGGATAAATTACATCGTTCAGAAGGGGCTGTGAAAGAATATATAGGGCCTAAAGTGGCGATTGCCTGAAATGGGTTGAAAACCATTTGGTGTGCGCGGATACAAAGACAAACATACTTACGAATCGAGATACATTTACTTACAAACGAAAGAACGGTAGGCCTACAATACAAATATTAGACCAGAGATTTGCATATAAATGCACTTTGAGGAGGACACGTGCGCGTTTAGGCCAGAAATACACATGTAAGCAAATATTTACAGGAAGTCTACACATGCTGACAAGTACACTGTACATTCATGTATTGACAAGAGAGAGCACAGAGTGTTACAAGGAAATTGGGGGCTTAAACATGTTTATGACGGGATTCTCTTTTCTGGAGATATCTCGTAGAGTCCCTCTCCCAAGAATTTCAATTCTTTATTTCATACGCGCTTACAGATCTGTACAAACCAGTTACTGACTAGAGACACACACAATCATCTATTATTCTTGAGAAACATGAAAAATTAGAAGCGTACAAAATTTTATTTGCCTAATCAAACTTTAACTATGTTGGCACTGAATGGAGGCCAAGAAAAGGAAAGAGAAGAAGTGGACGCCCCTAGAGACGATGAGTGGATCTGACAAAATTGGGCTAGAGGTGAAATTGTTATACCGCTTTAAAAAATCAAAATAAAATATTTCTGGGAAGATTTCAAGCAAAATATTTTAACTGAAGGCAGAAAAGTGGGTAAACTTTCATATTTTAGCAAATGTCAATTTCCATAAAAATATAGGCCTAGTCCCCCTGTAGAGGATTCTCAGGAATGTGGCCACTCATCCCCCGATTCCGACAGATCTGCTCTCATATTGCGCAGACAGGTGGACAGGTATGGATGGCCAAGACGGACGAAATACAGAGAAAAATGGAGATCTTTGGCGGAGGGCTTCATTGTGCAGTAGGCTGAAAGGAACAAGATTAATGTAGGACATAAAAATAACAAAACAAGACAACAACAACAACAATAAAAACGTTTTTCACTGTGGCCTGTCCTTGACTTCATTTGATTCCACCGATAACCAGAGGAACAACATACGTACATGCAGGATTTTACAAGTGTCGACGGACTGAAATGGAGAGTTGATTCCTTTGGGTTTTTATTGTATTGTTTCTGTATTATTTCTTCGGCCAGACTTTGCTATACAAATTTTTCTTTTTGCCACAGTTTGACTTTGCTTGCAGCTTTGCTGCCACCCCACATTTTTTTTTAATATACATGTGTGTATAAACCATTAAACGTCTTGAATTGGAGCCTATAACCAACACTGTGGCAGGAAAGTGTACCAAATTATAGCCTGACAATTAAAACAAGTAGGCCTATTACTGAAATTAAGAAAACTGAGAAAAGCTATTTTGGCCAGGTAGTTATATTTTCACGAACTGAAGACCAAAAAGATTAAGAATTACAGTGCTTTTTTTTTTTTTTTTTAAAGTGGAATTGAGAAGCAGATATCGGGAGTTTTCCGATATTGTGTTGTAGAAAACCTAATCCTATGGCTAAAAATATTTGAAATATCGTGGGGTATTTTCATATTGTTGTACATGTATGTAAATTTTTGCCTCTTCGACAAGATCAGGACTGAAAGTTTGAAGAGTTGTGTAAAATCAGGGTTTTGTTCAATACTCTTCAAAATAGAAACTCGCATAAAAATGCCCACGCAAAATACGCCCAGTTGACACTTATACATAATAAAATTATTGGTGACAGAACCACTTTCATGACAAAACCTCAAAATCGGCAAAATGTCGCATGCAAAAAATTCGGCAAATACCAATCGATATACAGAGCGTCTTTGTTTAACGGGCTACCGATTGTAATAGTTATGTAAGATTGTACACCTACTCAGCTCGTCTCATTGACCAAATGATAACTATGAGACTAGCATTCCACTGATTCAAGTCTGATTTGCCTCGGTTTTGTCTCAAACTTCCTTGGAAGCAACTTTACCAGCGAGATAGACAATGTTTTCGTCTCCTTAGTGGGCGAGGTCCCGTTTCACCCCATTGTCCACAGTCTTGTTTTCGTCTCCTTAGTGGGCGAGGTCCCGTTTCACCTCATGGTCCACATCTCACACTAAGAACGAGGCAAAAGAGACTTGACTTGGTGCCCTACTACGACCACTAGCCGTAAGTTCATCTCATAATACAAACTTGATTTTTAACAACACTCCGCATTCTTCCTGCTGATGTAACCCATCCATCAAATTTGGATGTGTGCCATGTAAAAAATGATATATTTATTAGCAACAACAACTCAATCTAGCATGAGCAGGCCTCAACCTTTCATATCCCACCTTTGAGTTTTCTCGCATTTGCATTTATGCGGAATGAAATATTCAGTTCAGCGTGATTAAGCATTGAAAATCTAAATTTGCAGGTGAAATAAATAATATAACTGTTACAGGTTTGCAATACAAATATTTAGTTTATTCCAAGTCCCATTACTTTCAGTTAAATAGAAAAGCTTTTCAGTCTTCACATCCAGCGTAAAATTCAACCAACATCCCAGGTAAAGTGTTCACTGCTCGGCGCTTTCTCCGTTTTTCTTACCTGAAGAGTTTAGTCTGTCAAATTCGATTTGACCCATGCTCCCTAGCAAAGTCAAATGACGGCTTGAAGTATCGTTATGTAGACAAGACTTGTTGATTCGAAGAATTCATATACATGTATAGACCCCTTCAACTTCCGCGTTACGGTTGTTTGCGGGGAGCCGCGCGGCTTCGAAAAGCACTGTGTAGGGCAAAAACCTCAACTTGCCTTGATGATAGCATCTGAATATGTGCACATTCAAAGCAAAGATGCATTTTTATGCCAGAGCCAGCACGTAAAGGTTTTGTACAGTTGGGTGCCCAACAAGAGGATGGCATCGTTCGACCGTTGTCCACCGCTTCCGCCCTACAAGTGGGGCACGCCGCCATTTTGTTTGCAAACCACGTGATATGGAGGACGGTAAATTAAAGGCAGTGGCTACGGTTACGGCAGCCAGTGAATACAACTCACCATTTTTCTTTGTTCGGCTTTACTCCCGTTCGTACAGCAGGGCTTTCTTTCTTTGTTTTTTTCTATTGGGATATGAGCGTAATCTGCCGTAAACGTAGTTAAAAGGGTCTATATGTCAAAGTTGGTTTTCGATTAGCAGGATGTAAAAAGAGGCGAAAAAAAAAAAAAAAACACGAAGATTCGAAGTTTCCGATCATACTTTTCCTTTCTACTCAACAAAGATATGTCTCCGAGTGGCTAAAAAACAAAATGTACATATAGGTTAAATAAGACTGAATACTGTCCAAAATGGAAGTGTTCAAGTAATTTATCGTCAAAAACAAAAAAAATGAGGCAGTACACAAAGTCTCATATTTGGTAATGTAGTGACGAAGTTTTAGCTGCCTACAATCATGTTCATCTCCTAACTCCAATATAGTATGCTGAGAGTGTGACAGAAAATCCTGGCTGTGAGTTGATTTTGGACAAAGTATTTCCCATTCTGACTTGTGAAATGACACAGGAAATCAATGGTTCAAATTATGTATAGAAATTATGATGGGAAGATAACGATTGGTGATATCTTCTGAGGAAAATGTCTATAGCGAATGTGATGGTGCACTTGCCTGAACACTCTCCGGACACGTAGTCTCATGATTATGAACGTGTGTCGGAAACTGAAAGAGACCGTTGACTGTAGAAAAACACCGAGTTCTATGTGTGTTCACAGAACAGTATGCCAAGAGCAGGGACCCTCCCTAAATGCCACATTCGCACAAATTCTGCAACTTTCATCCTTTATGTCAATTGTAAGCCCCCACCCTCACTCCCGGCCGCAACCGTTTTTTTTTTTTTAACTCCCTGAAGTCGAAGAGATGAGCTCATGTGGAGTAACCTCAGTGTGGAATTTTGGCGAGATTGGTAGGATAACTGATTAAATACAGTACATGTATTTTAAAAACCATAGTAAAACTGTGGGGTCGCAGCAAAGCAGTAATGTCAAAATTGGGCAAAAAGAAAAATTTGTATGTAGCAAAGCCTCGCGTAAGGTATATTACCCAAACGATACAATGTAGGCCTAAACTAAAAGTGAAGACAGATGACTGATTAGTTGGTTTAAAGACAGCCAGATACTCAAGGGTGTCGGCTAGTGAACAATCAATGAGTTAAGGCTAACTGCACACTGACTCAATGAAGTTTGCTATGAATCTGTTTTGACTCAGTCCGCGAGGTCTCTTTGTCCATCAGCCGATTCAACACAGTTTTGACACCCCCAAATTGGTGAGACAGATTTGTTTAAAGGTGGCCAGTGCACGAGGTCACGTGTAACTTCGTAGTCTACAGCCCACACTAAAACCGAGACAAAACGGACTTGACAGTGCGCCGCAAGCCTAACAGGTTGGAACAAATCTACAGTTCTGTGATAAACAGGAGCCACTGCATTTCCCATTTCCTGACGAGTTCGTAAATAAAGCTATTACATTTTGTAAACAGTGCTTGTAAACAGCGCTCACTTGATATTTGTCAGACCTAATGTTTACCTGCCTACTTTCACACGCTGCCGTGATGCAAGCTTGCGAATTCCTGAGTTCATCCTCTCTCTCTCTCTCTCTCTCTCTCTCTCTCTCTCTCTCTCTCTCTCTCTCTCTCTATCCCGCCCCTCTCCCCCATTCACTCTCTCTCCCCTGCCCTATTCTACTTCCCCACCTTTTTACAACTGTTCCGATTAATAGTGTAAGTTGTTTATCCACAAATAAGAACTCTATAAGAAAACAGAAACAGCCAGAAAATTCAACTGTTTCTCAGGACCGTACCATCTCGCGACCCTATTTCTTGTTTATTTTTTTGTTCTATCTCCATTTTCTGGGAAATAGATCATTTAGTATGCAGAAGAGGAACAACAATTGCACACTTTGACAGAAGATTAACATGCCTTGTTGCACTTACCAAGCTGTTTCATAATTCCGATTTATCAAACTCCTTGTCATAATACTAAAGCTGCAAATGTTTAACGTCGAATTTCTTAGTTGTGCAAAAAGTGGAGTTGGAACAAACACGAACTCAGGTCGCCCATATGATACATTTGAATGTTCCAGTTCGTACAGCACAGGAAAGCATGAATACAAACAAGCTCTCAATTTCATTGCCTCCGTTCCCGGCGTCCTTTTTAATGGTAAAATCCGAGTGCTGAGACATTGATTTGCTTGACAGGAGTTTCTCTTCATGCTGTAGTGTGGCTTGTTGGTAGATGCTTTTTCTATTTGGCGTTGTAATTAGACAAAAACCACCGTACCATGACAACTGTCTTTTAATTTTTTCTGGATTAAAAAAACAACAAACAAACAAACAAAAAAAAAACAGAAACGCTTAGGACAGCAAGACTACAGGACGGGTTTGAGTTTGGAGTAAACACGTCGACGAGATAATAACCACATTATGCTAGGAAAAATCAAGACGATAGACAGAATATAAGAGATTGGTAGGACAGGAGGACAGCCTACCAATAGCGCCCACTTACCACTCAGCTTTCTCAGGGGGAGAATTGTGGCATGGAACTGTTGAGAACCGCTGTATTTGGCCAAGAAATAACCTAAGAGGGGCATCGTACTAACGTTACAGCCACTTGCTGCCAGCAAAATTTACACCTAAGAAATAATGGCAGAGGCTGACTGTGTCTGACCGGGCTTAGTATGATAGGGTCTTAACAAATTTGCTAAGAAAATATAGGAAATTATAGTGTGCACTTCTTGTCTGCCAGCAGCTAACTGTGCCGTTTATTGTAATCGTCACTAGATATGGTATTTTAGGTTGTGGAAAGAACATGTCAATGAAAATTCAGTCGGTACTAGTAGTTCATACATGACGAAGGCAGATAAAATTCTTTCTCTGTCTCTGCTCCCCTCCCCCCCCCCCTTTTTCTTCTCTCTCTCTCTCTCTCCCCCAGTCCCTCTCTCACTTCTCATTTCCTCTCCTGCTCTCTCCATCTTTCCCCCTCCCCATCTCTCTCTCTCCCTCCCCGCCCATCTTTCGCTCATTCTTCCTGTCACGCCCCCACTCTCTCTCTCTCTCTCTCGCCCTCCTCTCTGTCTGGAGCACACATGCCTGGAGGAAATGTAATACACCTCTCAGTCTGTACTGATTTCGTACAGGAAATCCTATCTCCAAGATAGAACACACAGTTCCCGCACCTGAGCAATAGTCTCATACTTGCCTCAATACTGCTCACTGATAGAGAAGTCAGAAAATCCTCAGTATTTCGGCTGTCGCCTTTGCTCTTTCAGTTTGCATTGTATCGTTTGGGTATTATTTCTTACGCGGGGCTTTGCTATAATTATACAACTTTTTCTTTTTGCCCAATTTTGACATTGCTTATAGCCCTGCATGCTGCGACCCCACAGTTTTTCTCTGTTTTTTTTTAAAATATATAATATTTCGTCAACTGCTCACTGAACACACAATTTCGTCAATCAACAGCCCGTAGCAGTTAAAAAAAATCATGCAGATGTCCCCTTTCTGCCACAGGATTCCCGCATACTTGGCAGGAATAACCAGGTGCTGATAGTCTCCAACAAGAAAGGATTCTTCAGCACTGACACCAAAGGCTTATGCGTTTTCTTTTCTTTTTTTTTTAACTTCCAAACCAATAGTTATTCTGATATGTGGCTTTACCTGTACTGAGATTTCTTGGGTGAAAATAAGAGGGGGCGGGAGGTTATATTCGATAGATAGATAGATAGATAGATAGA
>OZ007579.1:30910518-30955518 GCA_963931925.1 Onchidella celtica
GGTCTTCCTAGATTTACTAAGAAACTAATGATATAGGAGATTATGGTTTGCACTTCTTGCCTGCCGGCAGCCGACTGAGCCGTTCCGGACTTAGTATGATACCCCCCCCCCCTTAGTATGATAGGGTCTTCCTAGATTTACTAAGAAACTAATGATATAGGAGATTATGGTTTGCACTTCTTGCCTGCCGGCAGCCGACTGCGCCGTTCCGGACTTAGTATGATACCCCCACTTAGTATGATAGGGTCTTCCTAGATTTACTAAGAAACTAATGATATAGGAGATTATGGTTTGCACTTCTTGCCTGCCGGCAGCCGACTGCGCCGTTCCGGACTTAGTATGATACCCCCCCCCCCTTAGTATGATAGGGTCTTCCTAGATTTACTAAGAAACTAATGATATAGGAGATTATGGTTTGCACTTCTTGCCTGCCGGCAGCCGACTGCGCCGTTCCGGACTTAGTATGATACCCCCCCCCCCCTTAGTATGATAGGGTCTTCCTAGATTTACTAAGAAACTAATGATATAGGAGATTATGGTTTGCACTTCTTGCCTGCCGGCAGCCGACTGCGCCGTTCCGGACTTAGTATGATACCCCCCCCCCCTTAGTATGATAGGGTCTTCCTAGATTTACTAAGAAACTAATGATATAGGAGATTATGGTTTGCACTTCTTGCCTGCCGGCAGCCGACTGCGCCGTTCCGGACTTAGTATGATACCCCCCCCTTAGTATGATAGGGTCTTCCTAGATTTACTAAGAAACTAATGATATAGGAGATTATGGTTTGCACTTCTTGCCTGCCGGCAGCCGACTGAGCCGTTCCGGACTTAGTATGATACCCCCCCTTAGCATGATAGGGTCTTCCTAGATTTACTAAGAAACTAATGATATAGGAGATTATGGTTTGCACTTCTTGCCTGCCGGCAGCCGACTGAGCCGTTCCGGACTTAGTATGATACCCCCCCCCCTTAATATGATAGGGTCTTCCTAGATTTACTAAGAAACTAATGATATAGGAGATTATGGTTTGCACTTCTTGCCTGCCGGCAGCCGACTGCGCCGTTCCGGACTTAGTATGATACCCCCCCTTAGTATGATAGGGTCTTCCTAGATTTACTAAGAAACTAATGATATAGGAGATTATGGTTTGCACTTCTTGCCTGCCGGCAGCCGACTGCGCCGTTCCGGACGTAGTATGATACCCCCCCCCCCTTAGTATGATAGGGTCTTCCTAGAATTACTAAGAAACTAATGATATAGGAGATTATGGTTTGCACTTCTTGCCTGCCGGCAGCCGACTGCGCCGTTCCGGACTTAGTATGATACCCACCCCTTAGTATGATAGGGTCTTCCTAGATTTACTAAGAAACTAATGATATAGGAGATTATGATTTGCACTTCTTGCCTGCCGGCAGCCGACTGCGCCGTTCCGGACTTAGTATGATACCCCCCCTTAGTATGATAGGGTCTTCCTAGATTTACTAAGAAACTAATGATATAGGAGATTATGGTTTGCACTTCTTGCCTGCCGGCAGCCGACTGAGCCGTTCCGGACTTAGTATGATACCCCCCCCCCCTTAGTATGATAGGGTCTTCCTAGATTTACTAAGAAACTAATGATATAGGAGATTATGGTTTGCACTTCTTGCCTGCCGGCAGCCGACTGCGCCGTTCCGGACTTAGTATGATACCCCCCCCCCCCCTTAGTATGATAGGGTCTTCCTAGATTTACTAAGAAACTAATGATATAGGAGATTATGGTTTGCACTTCTTGCCTGCCGGCAGCCGACTGCGCCGTTCCGGACTTAGTATGATACCCCCCGTTAGTATGATAGGGTCTTCCTAGATTTACTAAGAAACTAATGATATAGGAGATTATGGTTTGCACTTCTTGCCTGCCGGCAGCCGACTGCGCCGTTCCGGACTTAGTATGATACCCCCCCCCCCTTAGTATGATAGGGTCTTCCTAGATTTACTAAGAAACTAATGATATAGGAGATTATGGTTTGCACTTCTTGCCTGCCGGCAGCCGACTGCTCCGTTCCGGATTTAGTATGATACCCCCCCTTAGTATGATAGGGTCTTCCTAGATTTACTAAGAAACTAATGGTATAGGAGATTATGGTTTGCACTTCTTGCCTGCCGGCAGCCGACTGCGCCGTTCCGGACTTAGTATGATACCCCCCCTTAGTATGATAGGGTCTTCCTAGATTTACTAAGAAACTAATGATATAGGAGATTATGGTTTGCACTTCTTGCCTGCCGGCAGCCGACTGCGCCGTTCCGGACTTAGTATGATACCCCCCCGCCCTTAGTATGATAGGGTCTTCCTAGATTTACTAAGAAACTAATGATATAGGAGATTATGATTTGCACTTCTTGCCTGCCGGCAGCCGATTGCGCCGTTCCGGACTTAGTATGATACCCCCCCCCCCTTAGTATGATAGGGTCTTTCTAGATTTACTAAGAAACTAATGATATAGGAGATTATGGTTTGCACTTCTTGCCTGCCGGCAGCCGACTGCGCCGTGCCGGACTTAGTATGATACCCCCACTTAGTATGATAGGGTCTTCCTAGATTTACTAAGAAACTAATGATATAGGAGATTATGGTTTGCACTTCTTGCCTGCCGGCAGCCGACTGCGCCGTTCCGGACTTAGTATGATACCCCCCCCCCCTTAGTATGATAGGGTCTTCCTAGATTTACTAAGAAACTAATGATATAGGAGATTATGGTTTGCACTTCTTGCCTGCCGGCAGCCGACTGCGCCGTTCCGGACTTAGTATGATACCCCCCCCCCTTAGTATGATAGGGTCTTCCTAGATTTACTAAGAAACTAATGATATAGGAGATTATGGTTTGCACTTCTTGCCTGCCGGCAGCCGACTGCGCCGTTCCGGACTTAGTATGATACCCCCCCCCCCCCTTAGTATGATAGGGTCTTCCTAGATTTACTAAGAAACTAATGATATAGGAGATTATGGTTTGCACTTCTTGCCTGCCGGCAGCCGACTGAGCCGTTCCGGACTTAGTATGATACCCCCCCTTAGCATGATAGGGTCTTCCTAGATTTACTAAGAAACTAATGATATAGGAGATTATGGTTTGCACTTCTTGCCTGCCGGCAGCCGACTGCGCCGTTCCGGACTTAGTATGATACCCCCCCCCCCCCTTAGTATGATAGGGTCTTCCTAGATTTACTAAGAAACTAATGATATAGGAGATTATGGTTTGCACTTCTTGCCTGCCGGCAGCCGACTGCGCCGTTCCGGACTTAGTATGATACCCCCCCTTAGTATGATAGGGTCTTCCTAGATTTACTAAGAAACTAATGATATAGGAGATTATGGTTTGCACTTCTTGCCTGCCGGCAGCCGACTGCGCCGTTCCGGACGTAGTATGATACCCCCCCCCCCTTAGTATGATAGGGTCTTCCTAGATTTACTAAGAAACTAATGATATAGGAGATTATGGTTTGCACTTCTTGCCTGCCGGCAGCCGACTGCGCCGTTCCGGACTTAGTATGATACCCACCCCTTAGTATGATAGGGTCTTCCTAGATTTACTAAGAAACTAATGATATAGGAGATTATGATTTGCACTTCTTGCCTGCCGGCAGCCGACTGCGCCGTTCCGGACTTAGTATGATACCCCCCGTTAGTATGATAGGGTCTTCCTAGATTTACTAAGAAACTAATGATATAGGAGATTATGGTTTGCACTTCTTGCCTGCCGGCAGCCGACTGAGCCGTTCCGGACTTAGTATGATACCCCCCCCCCCTTAGTATGATAGGGTCTTCCTAGATTTACTAAGAAACTAATGATATAGGAGATTATGGTTTGCACTTCTTGCCTGCCGGCAGCCGACTGCGCCGTTCCGGACTTAGTATGATACCCCCCCCCCCTTAGTATGATAGGGTCTTCCTAGATTTACTAAGAAACTAATGATATAGGAGATTATGGTTTGCACTTCTTGCCTGCCGGCAGCCGACTGCGCCGTTCCGGATTTAGTATGATACCCCCCCTTAGTATGATAGGGTCTTCCTAGATTTACTAAGAAACTAATGATATAGGAGATTATGGTTTGCACTTCTTGCCTGCCGGCAGCCGACTGCGCCGTTCCGGACTTAGTATGATACCCCCACTTAGTATGATAGGGTCTTCCTAGATTTACTAAGAAACTAATGATATAGGAGATTATGGTTTGCACTTCTTGCCTGCCGGCAGCCGACTGCGCCGTTCCGGACTTAGTATGATACCCCCCCCCCCCTTAGTATGATAGGGTCTTCCTAGATTTACTAAGAAACTAATGATATAGGAGATTATGATTTGCACTTCTTGCCTGCCGGCAGCCGACTGCGCCGTTCCGGACTTAGTATGATACCCCCCCCCCCTTAGTATGATAGGGTCTTCCTAGATTTACTAAGAAACTAATGATATAGGAGATTATGGTTTGCACTTCTTGCCTGCCGGCAGCCGACTGCGCCGTTCCGGACTTAGTATGATACCCCCCCTTAGTATGATAGGGTCTTCCTAGATTTACTAAGAAACTAATGATATAGGAGATTATGGTTTGCACTTCTTGCCTGCCGGCAGCCGACTGAGCCGTTCCGGACTTAGTATGATACCCCCCCCCCCTTAGTATGATAGGGTCTTCCTAGATTTACTAAGAAACTAATGATACAGGAGATTATGGTTTGCACTTCTTGCCTGCCGGCAGCCGACTGCGCCGTTCCGGACTTAGTATGATACCCCCCCCCCCTTAGTATGATAGGGTCTTCCTAGATTTACTAAGAAACTAATGATATAGGAGATTATGGTTTGCACTTCTTGCCTGCCGGCAGCCGACTTCGCCGTTCCGGACTTAGTATGATACCCCCCCTTAGTATGATAGGGTCTTCCTAGATTTACTAAGAAACTAATGATATAGGAGATTATGGTTTGCACTTCTTGCCTGCCGGCAGCCGACTGCGCCGTTCCGGACTTAGTATGATACCCCCCGTTAGTATGATAGGGTCTTCCTAGATTTACTAAGAAACTAATGATATAGGAGATTATGGTTTGCACTTCTTGCCTGCCGGCAGCCGACTGCGCCGTTCCGGACTTAGTATGATACCACCCGGAGGATAAAAGCCTGTTCCCATGAAGTGTTTTTTTTCTTTCTTTTTTTTTTTTGCGAGTGGTTTTGACGAGTGTGTGTGTGTGTGTGTTTTTGAAAAGTGTTATATCTTCTCAAAAATATCCCTTGATGGGAACACCTACAATAAAAGTAGAAGGAGTGATTTTAAACAAATTTGCGTGTTCATTAAGTGAAAAAGATGCCCAGAAATAGTCCCGAAAACACGCTTCATGAGAACAAGATTTAAGACTGGTAACGCAATGAGTCAAGGCTGTTTTGTCTCGATTTTAGTCTGAAATGTGGACTATGTGAGTTTGGTTAAACTGGGCTGAATGCGTTGGCGAGACTAAAACAAGTCTGTCTTACTATGTCCGGTGCTTCCAGAACTGTCCTATCTCATGAGCAAATGAAGTGACAAAGAACTGTGCACTGGGTAGTTTCTTTAATAGCGAACACATCGGCAGGAAGTGATGACACCACTTGCTCATCCCTTCGTGTAAAGGAAGGTTCAGAAGCGAGCAATCAGCGACACAAAGCGAACTCAAAAGAAAATACTCCCAAACCCATTTCAAATCTCAAAAAAAAAAAAAACCTTCCACTAGACGAAAGGAACGTATCTTCAAATTTCCAGGCAAATGCGATCTGTATAAGCGGCAGCAGCGTTTTTTTCAAAATCCCGCGAGTGTTTTTGTTGCTTTTTGTATTATATAGAGCGGTGTGTACATTTTACCCTGCTGATGAGTGTACAAATATTGAGAGCTGTGCACATTTGCGCCCCTTGGCGTCGTCAACACGCATTCGGTTCAAACTGTTTATCGAGTTGTGTTTTACCTTTTCGCTATTTTAAGAGGGAAAGGGGGGGGGGGCGTGCGGGGAGGAGGATACGGTTGAAATGCGGTCGAGGTGGGGGTATGGTAGGCACTGTAACCTCTAGGTCATGCGCGCGCACGTAGGGTTTGAGACCAGCGCACACAGGAAATTAGTGTGTGCACAAAAGGTTTGTTACCTGAAAATAGTGTACAAAGTAGTTCAAAGTACAAAAGACAATTTTAACTAAATGCGTTACGCCGTAGAATGCAATCGTACTTGTATGATATTAAAATATTCGAATACAGTTTTATTAGCTATGAGAGATAGGATATGTGCGAATATTACATGCATCTTGAAATAATAATTTAATTTCAAGTTTACATTAATTTTGCACAAATATTCAGTATACACATACTTTTGTCATAAGGAAAAGTTTGCAAAAACACCAGAATAAGATGTTAGGCACACTGAGAACTAAAAATTAGAGGGAACATTGATGATTAAGGAGGGTTGCATGGTTAAGTTGAGATTCAGGCGATGTGGAGATAGGTGTATGTGTGTGTGTGTGTGTGGGGGGGGGGAATAGAGATGTTAAAGTGCTACAAGACAATTGGTAAAACAAGTTGTGCTGTAAGTTCATTGCGGGTAAACCTGTTTATTTCTTAAATATGGCGGTTATTCTGGAAGGAAACACCTATTGAAAACTGTCGGCAAACAGGTGTAACTTTACTTACTAGAATGGAGCCAGAGGGTGAACATTTAACGACCTAAAACTTCACGAATACGTGGCCAAAAATTATGAAACTTTGTGTCCTGTCTTACTTTTTGACGATAAGTTACGTGGACACATTCATTTCGGACAAAAATTAGTCTTATTATTTGTTTACCATTGTTTTTGAGCCGCAAACATAGAGAGGCATTTTCGTCGAATAGAATCAAAAAACATGATCGGAAATTTCGTCCTTGTCCTCTCTTTACATATTGGTGGTCGTAAATCACCGTTATCACATCTGTGAATTCCTACGTAAGTTGTATTAGTCATTGCATCGAATCCAAATGCTGCTTTTAATGTAGCCTAAATCTAGGTATTACACGGTTGGGCTTCCTACAAAGAATCTGAGAGATTTATCTTGTGCGGGTTGGCTGGGAACAATTAATTAGCCTAGGAGTCCAGACAGAGAGGCGTCGGTTTCGATTCGATTTCGGCAGTTTTGCCGAGAGACATCAGTCTAGACGCAAAAACCGAAACGAGACGAAAGCGGGAGCACTGTAAAAGGCGCTGTGAAGGTTTTTCACGTCTTTTCGGTTTTGCGGCAAGCCAAGACTGACGCCAATGAGCAAAACTGCCAAAAGCCAAACGACACTGAAACGAAATGGAAGCCTCGGTGTCTGCGCTCTAAGACAGTTACCAACATCGTGTTACTGGGAACCTAACCCTATCCCTCATCCTACCCTATACCCTGAATGTATTTATAAAAAATACAACGTCACTGTAGGTAGGATTGCCTTTTTGGCCGAGGAAGCTAGTGGCGCACTCAGTCAAGTCTGTTTTGTTTCGGTTTTAAAATGAGATGTGAACTGTTTCCACTTGTTTCTGATCTCTGTCACTGGTTTTATTATGTTCTTTGTGTTTGTGAATTGAGTATTATTAGTGGAAACACTGTGAAGTGTCAGAGCTTGTATCAAGAGATGAAGCACAAAATGGTCTTTATTATTAGTAATAACAGCAGTAGCAGTAGTCGTAGTAGTAGTAGTAGTAGCATTAGTAGGCCTAGTTGTAGCAGTAGAAGCAGCCGCCAACTTGCACATGTTACATTTGTTCATGTTTGGCCCTCTCATAAAATTATGTGAAAAAAGAGCCGAGGAACGAAATTTCCGGTCATACTTTTGGATTTCCATCTGTGAAAATGGGTCTCTATTGTGCGGATAAAAAGAATAAAATGGAAATAAGATAATATCAAACACTAAATTGTGCCTCACATGGATGTGTCCACGTGATTTATCATCAAAAACTGAGCCAGTACACAAAGTTCCAACATTTTTTGGTCACATAATCATAAAGTTTTAGCTGCTTGCATGTTCACTCTCTAGTTCCATTATAGTATGAATATGTTTGCGAAGAAAGTTCCACTGCTAATTTTATCTAGATGTTTCATAATAATGAAATATTGTGTGTACTTACAACCGAGCCATTAATAGAATAATTATCATTATCATCTTTGTTCTGTGTGTTCTTCTTCTTCTTCTTTCGTTCACCAAATCTAAATCTGCAGATTTGTTCTTTTAAGAAAATCTACGGGTTTCTGCAGTTCTGGCAGAGCACCATAGAGTTTGTTTTGTTTGGTGTTTTTTTTTGAGTGGCCTAATGGTTAAGCGAGTTGGTTTTCTTCCTTCTGTCAAGGCGGTTGGTATCAACGCAGAGGTCGCTGGTTCGAGCCCTGTCTGTCATTAATATTCTATTGTCCGTCTTTTTTTTTACTCCCGCTTTTCTGAACGCTAGCTAGGCATGCACTTCTAAACACCTCATGTTCTTCTCACAACGGCACCATTAAGTCTAAGTTTTGTGTGTTAAATCCTTATGCTGTGTTCAAAAGCTGGCGTTTGACATGTCATGGCTCAGTGCCAGCACTATGTAATTACTGTGTACTTCATGCACATATGCTTGTCCCCGCCTCCTCTTCCTTCTCCTTCCTCTGCTTTTAGCATTCCATCTCTTCTCTCCCCTCCCCCCCCCCCTTTCCCCCTCAACCATTCTATTTGTTCTCGAAAGTGGGTGCACCCTCTCTCTTGCTCTTTTCTCCTCTCAAAGTCTTTATTTATCAGCTATTTGCATCAGTAAGTGGCCAAAAAAACATTTGACGTAATCGGTTACTGCATGTAATTTGTTCCTTGCTCAGCGTTCAGGTCGCTAGAGGAACTCAACACAAAGTAATAATGGTGCAGAAATTACACAGTGATAGGTCTACGTATTATAAAGTGCGAAACCGCTGTTAGGCTCTGCGGGGAATTCGGTAGATTTATGCGTAAAATAGAGATGGAAAGTTAAGATTTACCCAAACTATTTTATGCAGCATTAATTTGTTCACGGTCGGGGGAAAAGGGAGAGAAGACTGAGGAGTCGATGTGATATATAAGGATAGAAGGGGGTGGGAGCGAATGGCGTATCTAAGGTAAGACAAGTATGGTATGTGCTCCGTGAGCCTTTGAAAATGGGGAGGGGAGAGGAAACAGAACGTTTTCTATTAAAGACAGACAAGCTTCTGGGGATAGTGCAACAATGATTTGATATAAACATGGTGCTGATCTGATATAATTATCTTCATGTAGAGCCATAAGTAGTTAATTAAAAGATGACGAACTGGACTTGTTTTGTTGAACTGATATCAGACTATAGGATAATGGAGCTGGAGGATGAACATGTATGCACTTATCACTTCTTGCATACAGGAATAAAACTTAAGAAATTTTGTGGGTTACATCAGATTCCGGCGATAAGTTATGTAGATACATTTATTTTGCCCCCCCCCCCCCCAAAATGTAGTCTTTAATATTGCTTGTTTAATATTTTTTGAGCCGCCAAAAAAAACAAAAAAACAACGCATTTGTATGGAGTAGATGGGAAAAGTAGGTCTGGAAATTTCCTTCCGACTACGTCACCACCGCTAGTTAAACCGAATCATCTCATAGATGGGTGTCAGACGTTTGGACAGTAAGGGGGAGGGGGGCAATTTCAGTGCTTGCTATAAGCCCTATTTTCAGTAGATACGCCCCTGTGAGATAGTTGGGGGAGGCACAAAGTATAGAAAAGCGAATGTAAAATGGACGTATCTCCATGGAAATAAAAACGCAAAGGCGGGGGGGGGGGGGGGTCTGGTTAGGGTTGTAAGAAATTGTGTTTACATTCATAGAGAAAACATTGCTCCCTCCAGAAACAGTGGTTTCCAGGCTGTGAGTAAGGATTGACCCTCCCCCCTCCCGGCCTGTGTGATTTTTTTCGTACGAGCTTTAGCAAATTCAGGAGCGGGGCAGCAACACACCCCCAAACACAGGTCATCGGCTAAGGGATTTCTCGTCCTATCGAGCACTGCCATGGGTGCTGCAATCTCTGGACTGTGCCTGATGTGACTCTGAACGTCACCGAAAATCCCTGGGATGTGTTGGAGCTGTCCTGTGTTTGGGGGTCTGTTGCTGCCCCGCTCCTGAATTTGCTAAAGCTCGTACGGAAAAAAATCACGCCCCCGGCCTTGAAATGAATACGCAAGAATAATTGTGTAAATGCATGTTTCTAACAATACGGAATGTGGAATGCTCGGTTCGCAAAAATATTAAATTTCTCGTGTGCCAAGCTCAGCCTCTCCTCCATTTCGCTGGCGCAGTGATTCTCAAACGGAAGGCAATCGGCTCTCATGGGGAAAATTTTCAAAGAATGTTGTTAGGAGAGCGTAGACTAATTCCAAAGCCAAGCAGAGAAAATCCTGAATTGTGATCACTGCTCAGCAAATGGCGTACAATGTACAACACCACGTGCCCCTAACAACAGCCAATTTCACATCTAACGGAGGGGGGGGGGGATTTTAGCCCGGGCAGGATACGGGGAGGAATTTCACTTAACTCAAGTACTCGCTTTTGCCCATTAAGTCAAATAGTTTCCCAATATTGGCTCCCCAGAGGCCTTGAAATCAGCCTTCTGGAAATGTAAACTGTGTTGGGGTTTCCCACTGAAATCAGCCTTTCAAAATTTTGTTGGAAAGTTGCGATTTCCAATGCAGGTTTCGAAAACAAATCTATAAAATTATCACTTGCACAACAACAACAAAAAAAACCACAGTGACATGTGCCTTCCCAGCAACATAAACTTGGGCATTAAAGGAAACAGAAGTTTATGATTCATGGAAATAAGGACTTCTCTTTTCATCTGATTCAATTAACGAGGACATTTAGTTTTATGAACTGTTCCGGTACCCAGCCAGTGTCACTACGTCAATCCGATGTAAATTTGCATAGGATTTCAGTAGAGGTAGGGTTACCATAGAGACAGGTTTCCTACTTCAAGATGATGTCGATTCGATGACGTAAGGAGCAAATCTATATAGGAACGTCGTCATTCTTGTAAGCAGACTTGACGTCAATCCCACGCGTCGGATTCTGTAGGGTGGCTGGATGGGTAATTACCACTGTAGAAGTATAATGGTGAAAACATTGTTAGATGACAATTCAACACGGAGGAGGAATTTTAAGTCATTTGTGTGGCAGAGATGAGGTAGGTTGAGGCGGTTACGATGCTCTGGACTGGGATGAGTTTGATGTAGGCTGACCGGTTAATTTGTTCAGAGACCGCAAGATGGGCAATGTTGGGCCCAGCGCAAGAATACTCAAGACAGATTTCTGAAGGAGACAGCATGAAAGCTCAGTTGGAATTACTTTTTCCTTTTTTTTTTTTTTTTATTCAGTGGCCTAATGGTTAAGCGAGTTGGTTTTCTTCCTTCTGTCAAGGCGGTTGGTATCAACACAGAGGTGGCTGGTTCGAGCCCTGCCTGTCATTTGTCCGTCTTTCTTTGACTCCCACTTTTCTGAAGGCCGGCTAGGCATACACTTCTAAATACCTCAAGTTCTTCTCACGACCTTACTTCTTGTTTGTTCTCTCTCCATTTTCTGAAAAATGGGAGACGTTTTAGTATGTAGAGGAGGCATAACAAAAGCACATTATTACACTTGTTTAATATGCGTTGTGGCGCTTATCAAGCTCCGATTTACTCTAACTCCTTTAAAATCATAATACCAACGCCCCAAACGTTTGACATCGAATTTCTCAGTTGTGCAAAAAAGTGGAGTTGGAACAAACACGAACTAAAGTCAATACCTGCACACTCGTGTTGTTAGTGTTGGCTAGTAGTGTTAATATAAACAATCAACCCTCATATTAGTGTTGGCTAGAAGTATTTATATAAACAATCAGCTCTATTCACTACATTAAATCATGCTGCCAAATCGCGCCACCTATTCCATCACTCATGCACCGCTCGAAATTCTCTTTTCCTCTCAATCCTTCCTGTTTTGCTTAGTGATTCGACCTGTTCTTGTTTTATTTCTTTTTATTTTATTTTTAACCTACCCAGTGGTTTTAACTTTTGGCAAAGCAACTCTGGCACCAGTAACTCTGGGAGGCGCTCAGCCGAAGCGCGCGCTCCAACTCAGTGACCCACTTGTTGCAGGCAGATTGCTAGCTAGCTAATAACTGGTGTGTGTGTTGGCGCTTACCTCTGCGGATTCTACAGGTACGTTTTTCTGGTTGTACAATTTGTGTATAATACTAAATTATTTTTGTCAGCAATTCTACGCGGTCACTGCCGTGTTGACGGGCAATTGATTACACTGGCAAGCAGGTATGTTTGACATTATTGACTATAGTCAAGAAGATTTCTCTGTTGTTGAGAATTAGCACGTCAGTAAAGTGCAAACATTCGGGAATTCTAACAAAATTCTTCATCATTTTTCTCTCCTCGCTGTCTTTTTTCAAGACATTGCAAACTGTCATTGAACAGCTGAGCTTGTCAAACTTGGAGGAATGCGGTTGTAAATGTATTTTCTTTCACGGGAGGACAAGGTGTGAGCGTTTGAATGCATTTATGTGTCGGAACGTGAGTAGAAATGCAGAAGAAGAAGAAGAAGAAAAGAGAATAATAAAAAAAAAAATAGAAAAGGTGAAATTTTTCCACTCGTGGAGGGATGACGTCACAGATTTTGCTGTTTTGAGATCTTCGCAAAAACATTGTTGGATCTGGTGGCTGTTTTATTTCATACCTCTAGGAAAATAATTGATTCATCACGAGGCGTTGTCAAGTTGTGGTCCAATCATTAGTGTTGAAGTATCACAACGCCGGCGTCAGGTTAAAAGGGCGTAATTCAAGATACTCCTATTTACGACTCTGACATTATATCGAGGGGTATTTGTCATAATCATTGTTGTATGTGACATTTTGCCAATTTTGAGGTTTTGTCATGAAAATGGTTCTCTCACCCCGAATTTCATTATGTATAAGTGTCATTCCAATGAGATCAAAACTTACCGAGATGTGTGTTTGTGACGTTATGTTTTAATCGTTTTAGCCCTTTTGCCGACGAAACTTCAGTTTTCATTTTCTCGAAAAGGTAAAAATGCTCAAACAAAAATATGGCCAATGCCCGACAATGTGAATGACAGACGTACGAACCTCTTTCGATGAAAAATTCATGAAGGCGAACTGAGTCAAAGCTGATTTGTCTCCGTTCTAGTGTGAGTGGTTTTAGATCTTTATTTAAGGAGGTTCGCTGCTCTTTGTATTCGCGCCTCACCTTTTTGTTTTATTGTCCTTGTGAATATTTTTGTGCGTCTTTGTGGTAGGGTTGCTTTTTTAATATTGCCCGGGCAGCGGGCTTGTTTTGACCTGCTCTCCTCGATTTCCAACTGCCAAGATATCTTTAGCGTGCGCAACGCGCACACGTAGCCTCCGAGTTTTTCGTCCTTATCCGAGAAGACTAGGTGCTCGATCCTACCTATCACATAATCAGGGACAGGAATTTTTAGCGTGAGATATGGATTGTGGAGTTAAAGAGAATTCGCACACTGGAAAGCCCCGAAATAAGTCTGTCTCACTAGTTAGGGCCCGTCAAAACCTGTCTTGATTCAGCTAGTGGAAAGACAGACTTCGTGCCCTGAGTCAAAACAAACGCCTCACGGCGTCGCCAGCCTAATTACATAACTCTCATAGCTATAATGAAGAGCACATTCCATGGTGCATGATCAGAGAATATATATTTATTTTTTTTTGCTTCCCCGAAAAGTGGCTCAAAAGCAGTGGCGTAGCGTGTGTTAGCATTGCGCCCCCTGACCCGTGGCTGTTAGCATTTATTTCCCCTGTCGTTTTGGAAGACTATGTAGAATGTTCGAACGTTGGGAGATTTTCTGTATGAAAGGGTGGGGTGGGGGGAGGGGGGGGGGGACTGTTTATTATTTATTATCACTGCTTTTTTGTATTTATTAGTAAGTTTGTGTGTCATCAGTTACAACCGAGACAAAAGGAATCACTCACTGTAATCGATTTCATTGAATGAGCATCATGCTCAATTACCGGTATATTCTTAAAGTAAAAAAAAAAAATAAACAACCCATCAAAGACTGCATAAAATTCAGAAAGACTTAAAAATTCCTCATTTTGAAATTTGAGTACATTGCAACATTTTTTGTACTGACCTTCTGAGAATGGCACATTTATGATTCATTTTAAATTTTGCCCCCGGGGGCAAACGCCCCTTCCTGTGGCCCCGCCCACACTTCGCGACTCCCCAAAAGAGATACGCCTTAGTAAACACGGGAAAAAGGTAGAATACCTGACATTAGCAAGTTTGCCAGAGATGATACGCTCTTGCTCGTCAGTGGAGGAAAACAGCACAATTTCTTATTTCCCCGTTGTATTTTTTCCTTAGTCTTTCTTAGTCACAACGTCGGTTGCATCAGAATCAAGAGCGCGGTTATTTATATGAACGTAACTGTTTTGCAAACTTAACTTATTTCTGGCTTTTCCGTGTTGGATGTTCTTGCTAACGTGGTATATGATGAATTTTGATAATACACTCTGGCTGAGGGCTGACTTTTTGTGTCCGTTTCAACTCAGTGAGCCAGACCTCTCTTTCTCCTGACACCTATCTATCTATCTATCTATCTATCTATCTATCTATCTATCTATCTATCTATCTATCTATCTATCTATCTATCTATCTATCTATCTATCTATCTATCTATCTATCTATCTATCTATCAACCAGTGTATATAATTAAATAGAGTATCTCGCAATTTATCTTATTTTAACTGTTTCGTTAAGACAGAATCTTAATTCTATCGTTCTCTGTTTACCAGTCTGTCTGTCTGTCTGCGTAAGTGGCTGTTTCTCTCCAACGACCGAGTGAGGCCGATCTGTTTCAGTCCCACCTGTGCGCGAGGTCCAGTGCGAAAGGTCTTGCTTAACCCCATAGCCTAGTCTACATCTCACTCTCAAACAGAGATAAATCACACTTGATTCAATGCGTAAGGATGTACCCTTATTCAATCTCGCGACCTTAGTTAGTTCTTGTTTGTTACAACCTCATTTTTTGCACAACTGAGAAATTCGAGGTCAAATGTTTGCGGCGTTAGTATTATAAGGAGTTAAATTAAACGGAACACACACACAAAAAAACAACAACAACACCGCCCACCGGCGCTACACTGTGGCGACGGCGTGCTTGCTCCAGTTACAACTGGGCTGCAGTGACACAAAGGCAACGTTCCCAAATGGGAAAAAATGCAAAATACAATGAAACACCTTAATAAGTACCACCACTCATTTTAAACAAGTGCCAATGTGTGCATTTGTTATACCATTCCTACATACTAAAAGATCTCCAGTTTTTCAGAACCTGGACATAGAACAAACAAGAAGTAAGGTCTCGATCTAAACGATGTGTTATTTTAAGCTTTCCAAAAGCCCATCTCCTCCCATTCCCCACCCTTGTGGCTGAATCATCCTGGATGGAAATTATTTATGCCGGCATATTTTGAATTTTTCTGCGACAGTATGTATCGTTGGACCAGCCAAAGTTCTTTGAAATTAATTAAACATAAAGAAAATAATTAATGCACAGCGGTTCGGTAAGTGCAGACGCTGTAAACTAATGAAGGATTTTTTTATAAGAACCCTGAATTTAAGGAGGTCATTTTGTTTGTCATGAGCACGTGAGAGATGGGCGGGGTTGCTAAAGATTTACTCAGTTTTACACTCACCCTTTTTGTCTATAAGTACTTCCCCCCCCCCCAAGCTTTTTGCGCTAGGAGCGCGTACGTATACGTACCTATCCCTAACCCCTTCCTTATCCTCAACCCTAAATCTATCTTATCGAATCTCAACCCCTGTCCCTTACCCTTTCAATCAAAAAAAAAAAAAAACAGGAGGAAGCCAAAAAGAAAACCTGAAAGAATAATTAATTAAGGCTGTTGTTTGGAGTCTATCAGGAGAAGCTTTTTAGCTTTGCAGTCACAAAAGGCTTTAAAATATATACCCCTAGAGTAAAAAACATGGGGGACATACGTACTTGTAATAACATTCTTTTAATCTATCCACCCCCCCCCCTCCAATACCAATCCAATGATGCAAAATAGGGTTATGGCCATAATATGATAAAGATTTACCCAATTTTACAGTCACCCTTTTGCCTCGGTTTAGCGGACAATGGAGGTACACGAGATCTGACGCACCAGTGAAACTGAAACAAATCTGCCTCGCTAGTTGATTCAGGGCAAGTTCAGGTCCGAGTCAAACACCGACATAAAACATGTGTGACTCAAATGCACTACTAGCCTTTTTTAGTGCAGACCAAGAGGGTTTTGTGTGCATAGGCAGGGAAAATGACAAGAGGATTTCTTCTTGTTTCTGTTTTGGCCTTTGTTTAAGTTACCAATTGAAGGGGCTGGAATTGGAAGGGGTTTAAGTGCAATTTGACTGCTTTCGAGAAAAAGAAAAACAAAGCAACAAACTTCGTTTCAGTTTAAACCTGTCGAATTTAATATTTCAATGATCTGCTCAAAGAGTTTATGTTAGTATTGCAAACGCTTATTAATGTGCATTGGTTTACACTGAAATGATCTTTTGTTTGTCTTTTTTTAAAGTAATCAAATGGCACCTCGATTGCTTCTGATCTTAACCCTCCTCAATTTCCCGTCTGTTTAATGAAGGGAAATAACTCTGTGATGGGTAATCTTCACAGAGGGTCATTAGACAACGTTGGGAGGAAATGCTAAACGGATGTCTCTCCACCCCCCCCCCCTTTTCCCTACCACATCAAAACCCATCTCGCAAATGCCTGTACATCCCGATGATCTCTCTGACCCCCCAGTAAGAGGTCGCACCAACCCAGACAGCGTCCTTACGTCAACTTTATAGGACGTGTGGATCTGTGCAGGATATTCCTTAGCATTGGTAGGGGCGGGTCCCCCGATGTTGGCGTGATGTCGTAACTGGCGGAACCACCTAGGAACGATGTCATGCCTTACGTGCAAACCTCATGTCAATCCTACACGTCGCATTTTCGTTTGGTTGGTTGGTTTTAGGTCTTTATTTTAGGAGGTTCGCTGCTGTTGGCATTTACACCTCATTTTTTCTTGTTTTTATTTTTCTTGTTAATGCTTCTGGAGGTTTGAGGAAGTTTTTTTTTTTAAATTCTTTTTAATTTTTCCCGGGCAGCGGCCTTGTTAGGGTTGCTCTTCTCGACATCCAACGGCCAAGGTAGCTGTAATGTGCACAATGTGCACACGGTCCCTCCCAATTTTTTGTCCTTATCCGAGAAGACTAGGTACTCGATCCTACTTACCATAGGATCAAGACAGGAACTGACCCCAAATTTTCAAACATGCCTGTACCGTCAGGGAATTGAACCTGGTAACTTCAGCATGAGAGGCGAACATCTTGTCTCTGGACCCTATTTCCGTAGGGTTGATAGCTCAGATTCCTTAGTCTCCCCGATGTTGGCGCGATATTGTAACCAGCAGATCCATGTAGAAACAGTGTCATTCCTACGTGCAAAAGTTGATGTCACTCCTACACGTTGGAGTAAGATTTTAGTCTGAGAAATTATTTTGAAATGTGCCTGTCAATAAAAGAATGGTGTCATTGAGCCATTCTCAAAAGGCCGATCAGAAATTGTCACACATGCTCCAAAACTTGAAAATGCATCAATCTATCTTGAAACATGTTAAATCCATACCTTAATATCTTGGGTGTAGAGTCTCAAGAGAAAAAGATAGTTCATCTCCCAGTTGATGTTCTACGTGAGCTAGAAATAAGGGTTCCCACATTTCTTAGACCTAACAGTGACACAAATCCGTGGGTCATGTTCTTGTGAATGTAGCGTGATTCAAGTTAAAATGACTTGAGAACTATCTTACGAAGAACTAAGCAAAGTTATTCGGGCGTATTCCTCGACACTCAGTTATTTAAGGATCACGTATGAATGTTTGGTTTTTGTCATTGGTGGGTCTAAGTGAGTTAGTTTTGAGAGCACTTTTGTATGAAATTGATACAACAACATGAGTGTTTACAAAACACCCCCATCTTTCAATGAAATAAAGGCCCATCTTTCCACGAGACGAAATAAACCAATGATTCTCCCCAGTGGTCACTTTTAACTCCATGGATCACAATCTCATACTAATTAGTGCTCTTGTCCACAGCATCAGATCCGCTCCGCTAGTTTTGGGGAGAATGACGTAGAGAAAGATAAAACACTCTTTGTCCCTGTATACTTGTCCACAGCATCAGATCCGCTCCTCTAGTTTTGGGGAGAATGACGTAGAGAAAGATAAAACACTCTTTGTCCCTGTATACTTGTCCACAGCATCCGTTCCGCTCCTCTCCTCACCGCCACAGAGGCAAAGAGAGTTTTTCATACGTCATTTTTTCATAAAAATAGCGGAGCGGATGCTGTGGACAAGACCCCAAAAAAGCGATTATGTATATGTGTGTGTGTGTGTGCTTGTGTGTTCGCAAAAAATACTGGCTCAAACAGCTCGGATTTACACGTAATTTTGCAGATGCCTTCTTTTCGTTTTGCAGAAGCTTTTTAAAAAAAATTTTTACATTTGGCGGCTCCAAATGAAAGGGAAGATTTTTTTTATTTTTGAGTTCGCTTAATGTCGCTGACTGCTCGCCACGGGTTCTCTTCACAAACGCATGAGCCCGTGACGTCATTGTTCACAATTACACAAACCACCCAGTGCACAAAGCGTTCAGTTTGGTGGGCAGTGTCCTGCCGAGCATGAGTTCTGAAGCTAAACTGTGGATTGTCACGAGAAATTGTCCATATCATAGATAGGGAGAAAGAAAGGTGGGAACATTGGTTCATCTCGGATAATACCGGGTATCTCATCTGGTCTCATACTATAAAACGAGACAAAACAGACGTGAATCACTGAGCTGCCAGTTTCAGGCTTGCCAAGGTTAAATCAGCCAGAAACATGCTGTGACGTTTTTATCTGTGTAGGAAAGCTGCATGGTTAATGAAAGGCAGGCGTATTTCTCCGTTTTCTCTCTTGTCATTTGAGAAACATAACACTCTGCTCACGATATCCGTGATCATTTGGCACATTTGTCTGTCAGTTGGAAGATATGTCTGTCTTAATTTATTGTTGTTCTTTTTCTCCATGTCTTGCCTTCACTCATCAATTTATACATTCATTCATTCTGTTCGTCTGTGTGCGGTGTGTGTGCGTGTGTGTCTGTCTGTGTTTATATTTGTACCGTGACATTATTTATCACTAATTTCCTTTTATGTCCTCCGCTTCTCTTTCTCTCTCTCTCTCTCTCTTTTCTTATCGTTACGTATTCTTCCCTTTGATCCAGCAGTTATTTCTTTCCTTCTTTCCTACCTTTTCTACCTCTCCATCCCACCACTCTCCCATACAGCCTGCAGCTGAGTGCTGTGTTCACCCCCCCCCCCCCCACTTCTTCAACATGCTCGGCCTGTGGGCCGCTCGCGCACATAAAGTACATGTAACTCTATCAGTAGAATTTTTGTTCTATTTATTTGCTTCTAAATCATTCCAGCACGGCATCAGGAACGAAATGATTTCAAAGCAATGTTATTCCTTTACCATAAAGTACATGTAACTCTATCAGTAGAATTTTTGTTCTATTTATTTGCTTCTAAATCATTCCAGCACGGCATCAGGAACGAAATGATTTCAAAGCAATGTTATTCCTTTAACGCAGTGAATTCAGTATGAAGGTTCTTGCATAACGGATTCGGTATCACGGGTCTAGGGGATTCGAGAGGAGAGTTTCCGTCAGAGGTTTCAGCATAAACGGATCCTGAATAAAGGATTCAGCAGAAGGCTTGGGGTAAAAAAGATCAGTGGATAGGGTTTGGTGTAGAAACATTCACTAAAAAATATGTGATATTACGATTCAGTAGAAAAGATTCATTACAACGGAATCGGTATAGACCATTTAGTAGAGGGGATAGCAAGTAAAAGATTCACTAGAAAGGATTCAATACAAAAGATTCAGTAGAAATTATTCAATACAAAAGATTCAGTAGAAATTATTCAATACAAAAGATTCAGTAGAAATTATTCAATACAAAAGATTCAGTAGAAAGGTTTCAATACAAAAGATTCAGTAGAAAGGATTCAAAAGATTCAGTAGAAAGGATTCAATACAAAAGATTCAGTAGAAAGGATTCAATACACAAGATTAAGTAGAAAGGATTCAATACAAAAGATTCAATAGACAGGATCCAATACAAAAGATTCAGTAAAAATGATTTCGTATGAAAGATTTGGGACAGATGATTCCTTGTAAAAGAGTCAGTAGATAGGATTTCGTAGAATAGATTCAGGACCATAGATTTCGTACAAAAGATTCAGAAGAAAGGATTCCCTGTAAAAGATTCAGCATTTAGTAGAAAGAATTCCCTGCAAAAGTTTCAGTGGAAAGGCTTCCGTATAAAATATTCAGTAGAGAGAATTCCATACAAAAGTTTCAGTAGAAAGAATTCCATACAAAAGTTTCAGCAGAAAGAATTCCGTATAATAGTTTCAGTGGAATGGCTTTCGCATGAACGATTCGGTAGATAAGATTCGCTGCGAAAGATTCGGCAGAAAGGATTTCGTATAAAAGATTTGCAGCGCAAAGAAGCAAAACGAAAATCAAGCAACAATTTAACAAATAAAAAATCGAATCCATAAGGTCTAGCTTAAATTGTGAGCCCATTCAGAATTGCAGATTAACCCAGCAGACAGTTTTCGATGAAATCGATGTTAGTCCCTCTCGTTCTAGAAAAGACGCACTGAAGTGGAGACCTAAAATTTTGATCATATACTCGCCGAAATGATTAAAATACATTTTTCTCAGTCAGAACCTGGCTTCAGATGAACTTATCAATCACTAAAGATTGCATTTCCCTACGACCTGCGACAACAGAGGAGTTGACAGAGAACGCGTCTCAAGTCTATCTTTTTTTTAATAATTACAAGATTTCGATTAATCGAGTTTGGGACACGTTGGGCTAGAAGCAAGGGGCTCGCCTCTCATGCCGAAGGTACCTGGTTCGATCCCCGGTCGGCGTGGGCATGTTGGAATTTTTTTTTGAGGGGGGGGGGGAATATTCCTGTCCCTGATCCCATGGCAGGTAGGATCGAGCACCTAGTCTTCTCGGGTAAAGACGAAAAAGGAGGGTCCGTGTGCACGTTGCACACCTTAAAGATACCATGGCAGTCGGAAATTGAGAAGAGCAGGTCTAACAAGGCCGCTGCCAGGGCAAAATTAAAAAAAAAAACAAACATCTATCACAAAACCCCAGAGACATTAACAAGAAAAACAACAAACAAGAAAATTGAGATATAAATGCCAAGAGCAGCGAATCTCCTAAAATTAAAATGTAAAACGCAAGACATTATTATCCAGTTCAGTATATGGGAAATCATTAAGTGGACAGCAGACTCAGTGCATGGGATTCCAATGCGGATGAGCTCGTATTACGAGCTTTGCGAGTTCAGAAGAGTGCCGTGGGTTATAACTAAATTCTTCGTCTTTGATGGAAAAATGCATCTCTGCCTACTTCTCTGTTTTATATTTCTCACTCACTCTCATTTTTTCTAACCCTCTCCATTATCCGTCTCTCTCTCTCTCTCTCTCTTCTTTCTCTCTCTCTCTTTAACTGCCACTTTCTTTCTCTCTCTCTCTTTATCTGTCTCTTTTTTTCTGTCTCTCTCTTTCTTCCTCTCTCTCTTTCTCTCTTTCTCTCTTTCTTTGTCTATTCTCTCTCTCTTTCTATCTCTCTCTTTCTTCCTCCCTCACTCTCCCTCTTTCTGTCTCTCTGACTCTCTGTCTCTCTCTTCGACTCTCTTCACAGGTACCCATGATTTAGGTCAATGGTTCTCGAACCGGAGCACTTGGCTCTCTGGGTCAGGAATTTCAAATCTAAGGGGGAAGGAATCATAGCTATGGGAGGAACCCAAAATTCCAACATGCCTGCACCGACCGGGATGCGAACCCGGTACCTTCGGTATAAGAAGCGAACACTTTTCCCCTAGACCACCGTGTCCCCATCATCTAGACAATAACAATCAGATGCGTTTATAATCATTAATGAAGAAAGTAGTTAGTTCAAAACTTGTTTCAGTAATTACCACTGTAAAAGTGCAGTGGTAAAACAAAAAAAGAATGTTGTTACAAGTATGTACGTCTCCCAAGTTTGTTTGTTTGTTTTTTTGCGCTTGGGGTACGTATTTTAAAGCCTTTTGTGAATTCAGAGCTAGAGAGCTCCTCCCGAAATACTCCTTCTTCTTCTTTCGTTCACCAATCTAAATCTGCAGATTTGTTCTTTTAAGAAAATCTACGGTTTTCTGCAGTTCTGGGAAAGCACCATAGAGTTTGATATTCAGGACGGTGGGTTTGGGCCAATACGTTTCTGGCAGCGCTGAGAAGAGTGTGCAGTTCTGCAACATTATGCTCCGTGTTTTGAGGAGACTGGCTGCACTCACATAATGGCAGATGTTCCTATTTTAAACTTGGTGCAACAGCCTCAATTAATTATTCTTTCAGATTTTGTTTTGTTGTTGTTTTACTCCTGTTTTTTTTTATTGAAAGAGTAGGGACAGGGTTAGGGATTCGATAAGATTTAGGGTTGAGGGTATAAGGACGGGTTAGGGATAGGTACGTATACGTACGTGTCCCTAGCGCAAAACCCTTGGGACCGTCCCTACTTATAACAACAGCCCAAAATAAAAATTACTGGATGACCATTCAAAATGGGAGTAAACCTAGGATCGCAAAAGGAGAAAAATGTTAGGGGCGCGCAGTCTAATGACAAAGCCAAATAGGCCCATTGCGCATATCGGCCATCTTTGATGTAAGGACCGACGCCTCACCATAGCGATTCTAGCACTGATTCGTTAGCTGATTTGCACTGCGAGCACTTGAGGCGTCGCGAACCAACTGGCGTCGAGTTAAAAATAGTTCACTACAATAAACAATGGCACGTGTGTACATGCACATGGGAGACGTTCGGTCAATTCTTTCACTTCCTTTCCCTTGTTTACATGGATGGTAGGGAATCTGACCAGCCTGGATCCATTCTTTCCACCCTGTCATAACAGCCAACTGCAATGCAACCAGAAGGCATTTTAACCGCTTAGACATATCTCGAAGTTACACTCATCAGCTGATCCACCGGCCATCTTGGGTGTCGGAAGAACAAAACAAAAACACTCTGTGACGTCATTCACAATGGGCCTATACAGAAAATACTGTTCACTGTACAGCAATGGATTATAATGTGAAACACCGCTCGCCCCAGCAACAGGCAAAGGAGAAATGTGACATGGGACTTGAGAATCATTGTTTTAGAGTCTGCCTCACTAGGCCCCAGCCTGATCATTCAGTGTCGGGTACAGGCCAGATGTCTGGGTCACCCAGACGTCTTCACTACACATCAACTAGGAAGCTACGTAAACTGTATATAATGTTATAGTTATGACTGTATTAAATAGTAACAATGTAGTTTTCATTTTCTGTATCGATGCACGGCGAAAATATTGTTTGATCTATCTATCTATCTATCTATCTATCTATCTATCTATCTATCTATCTATCTATCTATCTATCTATCTATCTATCTATCTATCTATCTATCTATCTATCTATCTATCTATCTATCTATCTATCTATCTACCTATCTATCTATCTATCTATCTATCTATCTATCTATCTATCTATCTATCTATCTATCTATCTATCTATCTATCTATCTATATGTCTGTATGTCTGTCTGCCTGCCTGCCTGCCTGTCTTGTCTGTCTGCCTGTCTGTCTGTCTGTCTGTATACGTGTATCTGTAAATCCATCTATCCTTTCATCCATTCACTCATCCAACCAGCCAACAATTTGCCTGTCAGTTCATCCGAACCCATGTTGGTTAGTCCGCCCGTCTGCTTGCCTGCCTGTCTCATCTTTTCTAACAAATGATTGTTACAATGCATTGCAGTTTCTGAACAAATCTTTTGTAATTTTCCTAGCTGTTCATTTTAGAATACCGGCCGGTATTATCGTGCGGGAGAAAGAAAGGGGGGGGTGGGGGTGAGGGTGGTCAGTCGGGGTAAAAGTGTGGATGAGTGAGCCTCGGCACGTGATAAATTAAACCAAAATGGTGTGAATTGCGAAATCCGGAATTTTAAACACCTATCATTATCACTGGCGTTACTCCACTAATATTATCTAAAAGGCTCCCTCTAGGCGTGAAGGTGGGGTTATTGTTCGGGGCCTCACAGTTGGAGTAGCCGAGGGCCTCTCATCATCTAAATCCGGCCCTGCTCACGCCCAACCAAAATATTGCCTCGTCCCACCAGTAACACTAAAGATAATTATCAATGCCAGATTACGGCATGGCCTTTATGGGCTCTAGTCAAAGGGCCTCAGCCAGCTGAGGGCTTCCAGAGATTAAGTGAAATTATAAATATCAAAACCTTAGTTTTCAGTTTTATTGCAAGTCGTTCTCCTTGAAACAAAAAGGATTAGATCTACTTTTATGAAAATGTTGGTAACATAAAATATTAGGGTTTGATATTTACATAGCAAAGCTGTATATTTTATTCATCATTTTTTTTGTGAACTATTACTTCGGGCCCCACAGTATCTATAGCCCAGGGGCTTACAAAATCGTAAACTGCCCCTGACTGATGTAAAGAGTATCGTGAATACTTTGCCTAAATTGTGGCATTTCTGCGCAATTCTTTGTCCTATCTTGCAGTTTGAGTATCCAAGGAAAACTCCCAAGAAGAGGCTTACAGTATGGCTGCCGTTCCGGTGATGGTCAAGGTCATATTTGTCCTTCTGGCCATTGGTCTCATCATCTTCCTCATCGGTTTCGCTTCTCCTTACTGGTATTACCTGGAGGTAAGTCTGTTTCTTCATCTTATAAGTATTATCTGGAGTTAAGTTTGCCTACTTCTTAATCTTACTTATAATATCTGAAGATAAGTCTGTCTGTTTCATCCTCTTACTGGTAATATCTGGAGGTAATTCTATCTATTTCTGCATCTTACTGGTAATATCTGGAGGTAATTCTATCTATTTCTGCATCTTACTAGTGATATCTGGAGGTCATTCTATTTCTGCATCTTAATGGTAATATCTGGAGGTAATTCTGTCTATTGCTGCATCTCATTGGTAATATCTGGAGGTAGTTCCGTCTATTTCTTCATCTTACTAGTAATACATGGAGGATTTTTTTTTTCCGATTTATTCATGTTACTGGTATTACCTGGAGGTAGGGTTGTTTATTTCTTTATCTTACTGGCAATATCTGGAGGTAATTCTGCCTATTTCTTCATATTACTGGTAATATGTGGAGGTAATTCTGCCTATTTCTTCATATTACTGGTAATATGTGGAGGTAATTCTGCCTATTTCTTCATATTGTAATATTATGTGGAGGTAATTCTGCCTATTTCTTCATATTACTGGTAATATGTGGAGGTAATTCTGCCTATTTCTTCATGTTACTGGTAATATGTGGAGGTAATTCTGCCTATTTCTTCATATTACTGGTAATATTATGTGGAGGTAATTCTGCCTATTTCTTCATGTTACTGGTAATATGTGGAGGTAATTCTGCCTATTTCTTCATATTACTGGTAATATTATGTGGAGGTAATTCTGTCTATTTCTTCATGTTACTGGTAATATGTGGAGGTAATTCTGTCTATTTCTTCATCTTACTGATAATATCTTCGACTGTTGGTTCAGTTCGCTACTGGTGTTATGAGGAACATACGTCTGTCTGTTGTTTCGGGTTACTGTATTTTAACCTTTGTAAGCCTGTCTTTAGGTTTGCGTTATTATCATTATTTTCTGGGAAGTAAGCCTGTCGGGTTACCTCATGTTACAGGTACATTATTTTATAGTAAGTAGAAAGGAATGGAAGTCACTGACGAAGTGCTACATCCTGCAGCGGATGGACAATGGATAGGTGAAAGGTGAAAGTTTACCTGAGGGTTAAAATTGCTGGTATCATCTGGAAGTAAGTCTGTTGGGTGCTGTCTCGAATACCTGTATATAAGTCTGTCTGTCTATCAAATTTATCACAGCGGAAAAGGAAAATATATCGCTATATGAGGAACGAGGGTCTGAGGATGCTCTCGATGGCAGATTGAGTATAAAAAACAAAACAGTGGTCAGTGGTCAGTTGCCTCCAGGCCCTTGGTGCAGATGGCCTGCTTGGAGGTAAGCCAGACCAATGCTGGCGTAGGCCCTACACTGATGGCTGACCACCTAATTATTAAGCATCACACTATTACACTACTAACTGTCCATACCATCGCGGTGTGGGTTGTGAATAGCGTTATAGCGTGATGCATAATAATTAGGTGGTGAGTCACCAATGTGGGGCCTACACCAGCCTTGGTCTGGCTTACCCCTTAACTTTATATTCAGTATATTTTAATAGATACCTCCACATTTCGATAATTACGTTCACCTGGTTGCCTAATCAGAGAATAAAAGAAACACACTTTCTCTGTCAATATGACCCACGATCGTAACTCAGGATTTTAAGGGCAATGTGACCATCTTCCTGTCCACGAATTACGTCAGTTTATTGATTTATGACCAAATAATTACATTATCTATCTATCTATCTATCTATCTATCTATCTATCTATCTATCTATCTATCTATCTATCTATCTATCTATCTATCTATCTATCTATCTATCTATCTATCTATCTATCTATCTGTCTGTCTGTCTGTCTGTCTGTCTGTCTGTCTGTCTATCTGTCTATCTATCTATCTATTTATCTGTGTGTCTATCTATCTATCTATCTATCTATCTATCTATCTATCTATCTATCTATCTATCTATCTATCTATCTATCTATCTATCTATCTATCTATCTATCTATCTATCTATCTATCTATCTATCTGTCTTTCAGTCTCTTTATTTATCTATCTGTCTGTCTGATTGTCTGACTATCTATCCATCTATCTATCCATCCATCAAATCTCTCTCTCTCTATCTCTATCTATCTATCTATCTATCTATCTATCTATCTATCTATCTATCTATCTATCTATCTATCTATCTATCTATCTATCTATCTATCTATCTATCTATCTATCTATCTATCTATCTATCTATCTATCTATCTATCTATCTATCTATCTATCTGTCTGTCTGTCTGTCTGTCTATCCATCCATCCATCCTTCCATCCATGTATGTATGTATGTATGTATGTATGTATGTATGTATGTATGTATGTATGTATGTATGTATGTATGTATGTATGTATGTATGTATGTATGTATGTATGTGTTTATAGTGGAAGTCTCTGTTCCCGTTGATAGGTTTATTGATATTTGTTTTAATGAAAAATTTCTGAAGTATTTACCACTACATAATCATTTCAATGATATGGGATACACAAGTAAAATCATTGTCTTTATTGTGGGTTCACTGGGGACAGTGCACAATAAGTCAGCATCAGGTTTGAAGTTGTTGGGTTTCACTAACAGTGAAATAAACCAGTTTTGTAAATTCATGAGTATCAGTGCTATTATTGGGTCACACAGGGTCTGGAAGAAAAGATATCATTTAATCTAATTCATCTCTAACAATATTTTGTCATATACAGTAGCTTTCAGTGGTGCATTCACTCCCTTATTTCTTCGTTTTTTATCAGTCAAAAGGCTTTTATCAATGCAATGCATGTTGGTTATTCCATACACTATATTACTACTATGCATTCTCATTACAATGCATGTTGGTTACTCCATACACTATATTACTATTATACAGTTTCATTGCATTACACTATTTAGGTTGTTGGTATGCTTGTAAGCTGATATATTATGTTGAATATGTGATTATGCAATTGGATTGTTCATTGCATGTAAAAAATCATATAGTCAATAAAATTCTCGAAGTATGTATGTATGTATCTATCTATCTATCTATTGTCACTTGATTTGCATATGACTAAAAGAAAAGTGTCAAAAGTAGAGAGTGATGGAGAAAATATAAATTTCGCAGGATATGAACTAAAAGAAAATGGTCAACTTAATAAGAAAAGCAAGGTCAACTGGTCAAAATTAAATTGGGTCAACCTCCAGGAGGTGTGTGCCAGAGAAAAAATTGAACTACAGGAATCTAACAATATCTTTAAATACAATGTCGAGGTTGATGGTGATGTTCATTTTTCTCTTCATGATCATGTGAAATTTCAAAAATGTTATAAAAATGTGAAACTAAATAATGTTGTTGAAGAACTGAAAAGTTTGAAATCACAAGGAAGAATAATTAGAGAAAATGGGAACAACATTGATTACACTGTATCTTGTAACTTTTTAACCAACCACAAAATAAGTGATAAAGTACGAACGTTTTGTGTGAAAGGGAGGATGCAAGTGCTTGAATGTGAGAGTCTTTTGCACACATACTATCCAAACAGTTATTCAAAAACATGTAAACTTTGTAATTTCTATGCTGAGACAGTATCCCATGTTTTGAATGGATGTAAAAAACTGAAGCCGCTTTACCAGCAAAGACACAACAAAGTTGTCAATAAGATCTTTGAGAAAGTAAGTGATGTGTACAAAAGGAACACGCATGTCTCATTGAAAAAAGACACACCTTTAAGGCCAGCTCATTTTGATAACACCCAGGAAAATTTTGACACCACTGCCAACAGGCCTGATATTACAATTATTGATCGTGAACACAAAAGAGTATGGCTTGTAGAGGTTGCAGTCTGTTTTGATGCCCATATTGAAAACTGCTACCAAAATAAATTTAATAAATATTTCCCCCTCAGTATGGAGATAAACAAAATGGGATTTAACACCCGTGTAATTGTTTTGATTGTTGGCAGTCTGGGCCACATTCATAAAAATTTTTCTAAAGGATTGTTCCAACTAAATATCAGAAAATATGAAATCCGGGGTCTCTGCAAATACTTAAGCAATAGTGCAATATTCTCATCCCATCACATTTGGAAACGCCGTTGTAAATCCCATCCTCTATAATCTATGTACTGTGTCATTACCCTTTTATATCATTATTTCAATATTCTTCATGAGTCTTGTTTCCTGTTTACCTGCATCCAGCATGCTACCATCCATTTTGATGTATTTCTCATCATCATTTTTCTATGATGTTACATTACTTGTATTGTATTATAGAGAAATAAAGATATTGATATGTATGTATGTATGTATGTATGTATGTATGTATGTATGTATGTAGTATGTATGTATGTATGTATGTATGTATGTATGTATGTATGTATGTATGTATGTGGACGAAAACATCCCCAACAAGCCCGATATACTCATATTAGATGAAAAGAACAAAGATGCTTTTATTGTAGAAATTGCTGTCCCATTTGACAAATTCATCGATTTATGTTTTCGTGAAAAGTTTTTGAAATATCTATCATTGCATAATGATATGAATGACAAGGGCTACCACTGTAGAATCATTGTTATTATCGTGGGAGCACTGGGGACTGTTCATAACAAAGCCGCATCAGGGTTAAAAATGCTAGGTTTCAGCAATAGGCAGTCAACTAGCATGTGCAAGTTTATCAGCATTAGCGCAATTATAGGTTCGCAAAGAGTATGGAAGAGAAGGTATAATTTAATCTGATTGAAATAAACCCACTGCCAAGCTCCACCCGATACCTCTCAAACCCCACCATGGATAGGTTTATCCACCCCATCGCCACAATGGGATCTACCCATCGACCCAATTACAGAAGAAGAGGTATCCACAAGAATTAAAAACTTGCCTAGAAAAAAGTCGCCAGGCGCAGACGGTGTTACTTATGACACAGTGAAACAACAGAGCAGAAAACTTATACCTGTGCTCACACGCATGTTTAACACATGCCTAGAAAACCGCCGTGACCGCCGTGTACCACCAGAGTGGAAACACGGAATAATAACATTGGTGCAGAAAAAGAACGGCAACCCCGATAACATCGACGACTGGCGGCCCATTTCGCTCTTACAAACATCATATAAATTGTTCATGAAAATCATTGAATCCCGATTAATGAAGTGGATTGTCGCAACTGGGCGACTTTCAACGAGACAAAAAGGATCAATACCTCGAAATGGGTTACAAGAACATGTGTACTGCTTAAAGTCGACAATCACCAACTTTTTACACAGCAGCAGTCAGATGTTCATAAGTTTCATTGACATTAAGGATGCATTTGGCAGCCTCAATCACGCATTCATGCTTAACCAACTCCAAGAAGCGCAATATCCACAAGCAGTCGTCGACATAACTAAAGATATCTATGAAGGGTCGACTTTCCAAGTCAAAGCAAAAGGGGGGATAACAAGAATAATCCACAGGGAGAAAGGAGTTATCCAGGGCTGCCCCTGGTCAATTATAGCCTTCGGACAAGGAATTGACAAATGGTTAAGATGGATAAATTCAGACTATGAGTCAGATGGAATTACAGCTTCCAACTTAACACCAGTGCAGGGCTACGTTGATGATGTATGCTGTTGCGCTACCTCTGCAAATGAAATGGCCACCATGATTGATAAGACACATAACTTTATGCAGATGGCACAAATGGAAGTGAAACATCGTAAATGCGCTGTCCTTCATGGACACAGAACAGGCAATAACTGGAACAAAAAATCCACAACTGGCAACCGTCAGTTTAGTATCCAGAATGCTCCTATTCCAATGTACCACAAAGTGAAGGAATATACTTACCTGGGGCATGACATCAACATTACCAACACCAGTGGTCAACAACAGGTGAATAGCATTATAAGTGACTTTGATAAAACCACAGACCAGATTGACAAATCAGTGCTACCGACATCAGCCAAACTTTCGGCAGTGAACGTGATGTGCATGTCAAAATTGACTTTTTACTTCCCAAACCTGCACTTCACAGAGGCCAATTTGAAACACCTAGAGGACAAAATAGTCTGGTCCGCACGAACCTGGTTAGGCTTAAACTCGTCTTCAACACGAGCATTCTTCTTCACTCCAAGATCCATGGGTGGCATTGGCTTGCTTAACCCCCATGTCCTCTACTACGCAAAACACATGTCCTTCTACCTGTCTCTCCTTAATAACGACGACCCGTATGTCAAAGAAACAGCAAGAAGGTCCTTAAAACTCCATATGTCGAAACGCAAGGCGGAAGAAACTAGCAACGATCATCCGAACTTTGCTGGTTATGCAATTGATTGCAAAGGCAATGTCAATAAAAACTCCAAAGTGAATTGGACAAAATCAGACTGGATCATTCTCCACGAAATGTGTTATCGTGAGAACATCGGCCTACTACAACAAGGCCACGACTTCATTATGCAGATACAGGCAGACGAAGAAACAACATTATCGTTCAGATCCGCTGAGGCCTTTTACATGGCCTACAAGACACTCAAGGTCAGAGCATTCCATGAAGACCTCGTCAGCAAATCCTCACAGGGCAGAATAGTGAGAGAGGCCACTAAAGCAGACTATAAACATTCTGCCGCAGCCTTGACAAACCACAAAATAAATGACAAGTTACGATCGTTCGTGTGTCGAGGCAGATTGCAGCTCTTGGAATGTGAAAGCCTCTTATCTATCTACTACCCTCAGACATACACCAAGAGCTGCAAGATCTGCAACCACCCGACAGAAACCGCCTCCCACGTCCTGAGCGGCTGCACGAAACAGCAGAAAATATACCAGAGCAGGCACAACAGAATTGTGGACATTATTCACGCAAAAATTGCCTGGTTTAACAAAGAAAAGACTGTTATGAGGGACACTGTGATTAAGCGTAGTCATTTCCTCACAGACCAACAATCACATACAGACGTTTTCCAGCAAACACACACGAGACCTGATATCACCATCATAAACCACCAACAGAAAAAAGCAAAACTTGTTGAAATATCAGTTCCATTTGATGCACACATAAACACTTGTTACCAAGAAAAATTCAACAAGTATTTCCCATTGTCTCTTGACATCAATAATACAGGATATCAGTGTGAGGTTATTGTGTTGATCGTAGGAACTTTGGGCATTGTGCATCAGAAATTTAAAACTGGGCTACTGAAGTTGGATGTAAGTAGAACAGAGGCAAACTTTCTAAGCAGCTACTGTAGCTTAAGCGCCATCATTGGATCATACCAGGCATGGAAGCAGCGATGTAAACATCATTTCAAAGCTATTGATTTTTAACACCTTACTGAACAAGCCCTACTGTGCAACTCTTGAGTTCCCATCTTTCACAGACAGCCTTCCATCTACTCCTAGCCTATCACAGCCACAATTTCCACACAGATGCAATGTTTATTTATATTGTATCAGTACATGCAATTGTAATGTATTTCAGTGGAAATAAAGACCCTATGTATGTATGTGGACGAAAACATCCCCAACAAGCCCGATATACTCATATTAGATGAAAAGAACAAAGATGCTTTTATTGTAGAAATTGCTGTCCCATTTGACAAATTCATCGATTTATGTTTTCGTGAAAAGTTTTTGAAATATCTATCATTGCATAATGATATGAATGACAAGGGCTACCACTGTAGAATCATTGTTATTATCGTGGGAGCATTGGGGACTGTTCATAACAAAGCCGCATCAGGGTTAAAAATGCTAGGTTTCAGCAATAGGCAGTCAACTAGCATGTGCAAGTTTATCAGCATTAGCGCAATTATAGGTTCGCAAAGAGTATGGAAGAGAAGGTATAATATAATCTGATTGAAATAACGTACAAAATGTAATGTCTATTGTACGGAATATATTGGTGTGTTGTACAGCTGAAGATGGTTGAATATGTGATTGTGTAAATGGATGTATTCATTGCATGTAAAATCATATAGTCAATAAAGTTCTTGAAATATGTATGTATGTATGTATGTATGTATGTATGTATGTATGTATGTATCTGTCTGTCTGTCTGTCTGTCTGTCTGTCTGTCTGTCTGTCTGTCTGTCTGTCTGTCTGTCTATCCATCCATCCATCCATCCATGTATCTATCTATCTAACTATCTATCTATCTATCTATCTATCTATCTATCTATCTATCTATCTATCTATCTATCTATCTATCTATCTATTTGTCTATCTTACAGTATTCCCAGAAACCCATCGCACCTGCGTACAAGTACCGTGAGGGAGTACAAAATTTGGGCCTATGGCAACAATGTGATGAGTTCGAGACGTGGGATCGCATGGTATCGGGGAAGAGGATGGGAGGACACGCATACGACGCTTGTTGGAGCCTTGTGGGGCGTGACTATAATACAGGCGGTAATGTGACATCTGCCATACCTTTACCTGAATATAATTATGTCCTTAAGTGAACAGTTGTCCTTATGTGAACAGTTGTCCTTATGTGAACAGTTGTCCTCACGTGAACAATTGTCCTTATGTGGACAGTTGTCCTTATGTGAACAGTTGTCCGTATGTGGACAGTTGTCCTTAGGTGGACAGTTGTCCTTATGTGAACAGTTGTCCTTATGTGAACAGTTGCCCCTATGTGGACAGTTGTCCTTATGTGGACAGATGTCCTTATGTGAACAGTTGTCCTTATGTGAACAGTTGTCGTTATGTAGACAGTTGTCCTTATGTGAACAGTTGAACAGTTGTCCTTATGTGAACAGTTGTCATTATGTGGACAGTTGTCCTTATCTGAACAGTCGTCACTATATATATACTATGAAAACACTATTTGGATAGTTTTGATTTTTGACTGGTCGTGTATTTATCTACAGATGAGCTCATTGTGGCCCAGTTCTTTGAGACGGTGGGGCTGCTGGCTGCGCTTCTGTCTCTCTTACTGCTGGTGTTGTCTTACTGTGTCAACGCTTGCATGGAGAAACGTATCTTGCCTATCTTTAGTGCCATCTTCTGTCTGGCTGCTGGTGAGTATTGGGGCATAGATATATAGATAGATAGATAGATAGATAGATAGATAGATAGACAGACAGACAGACAGACAGACAGACAGACAGACAGACAGACAGACAGACAGACAGACAGACAGACAGACAGACAGATAGCTAAATAGGTCATTAGCTAGATAGATAGAGACAGACAGACAGATAGATAGATAGATAGATAGATAGATAGATAGATAGATAGATAGATAGATAGATAGATAGATAGATAGATAGATAGATAGATAGATAGATAGGCTTCTTTCATTTATCCTCACCAGCGGCCTGCGTCATCATCGGTACCATCGTCTTTGGTACAGACGACATCTTCAAACACCACCTATCTTGGGCCTTCGCCCTCACCATCGTCGGCGGCATCATCTTCGCTGTTGCTGGTGTCCTCATCATCATCGGTAGTATTTTAAAGAAGTAGATGAGATGTTTCTGCCGTAGATGAGATGTTTCTGCCAGTGTGACATTTGTTTCTTCTTCATTTTGTGATTTCATTTCGTTTTTCTTGCAGCAACTTTTGTATCTTCATGACGTCATTACGACTGAGGTCATAACTCGTGTGTTGTTGTTCCCTGATAATCTGATCTATGTGACATTTCTACATTTCTGATCTATGTTATATTTCCTTGCATATTTTAGAGTGGGAGGAAGAATGGAAGATGGGAGAGAGAAAGAGAATGAAGGAGAGAGAGAGAGAGAGGGGGGGGGGCATAGGTATGTGTATTCGAATGAAAGAGAGAGGATGTGTGTGTGTGTTTTTTTAAGAATAGGTGAGTGTGTGTGCAGTTACTGTGCAGATGTGTGTGTAAATAAGAGAGGGAGAGAGAGAGAGAGAGAGGAAGGGAGATGGAGAGAAAGAGGGATAGGGAGAGAGGGAGAGAGTGTGAGTATGAGATAGACGGACGGAGAGAGTGAGAGAGAGAGAGTGTGTGTGTGTAAGTGAGAAATTGTGTGTATATGCGTGTGTGTGGGAGAGAGATAGAAAGAGGAAGAGAGAGAGAGAGAGAGAGAGAGAGAGAGAGAGAGTGAGAGATTGCGTGATTAAAAGCACGTGAATCGGCGTTAACTGGATGAAAATGCAGATTTTTCTCACGTGTATATCACATGACTGTCAGCACGAGAAGACATAGTTAGCCTATTTTCCTTTATAAAAGAAACCAACGTGTATGTCTTTCTCTGCAGTACACAAGTGAAATCACATTTAGCACATCTTTGAAAAAGTTGCAAGAAACAGTGACTGATACGTTTATGCATTGGTTTCATTTTGTTTTTAAGAATGATTTTAGCGGTAACAAATGTTGCCCACTATACATGTAATGCTCACAGACTCCTTCCTCTCATACGAATGTGATATTTGTCTTACTATTAGCAATCTGATATTTATACAATAATATTATAAGTTATATTCTATTGACATTTGCACGTGTAGTCAAATATTTATCGCTGTAATATCTGCAGAGACGACTGTGTGAGCGACTCATTCTTCGGGTCTACATAATGGCGTCAGTCTGTTACGCGCTTAAACCTTAGGTCAAGTTTAGTCGCATAGCAGTTAGCACTATAGGTCACGAATGTTACCAAGAATTAAAAATTATGCCACTATTATTATTATTATTATTATTATTATTATCATTATCGTTATTATTGTCATGATTTCAGTCATGAGAGAAAAGTATAGACTGTTTGTGTATACAATAATACTTTCTTACGACATAGGTCATGAGTGAGGGAAAGAGAAAGAAAGAGAGAGAGTGTGAGAGAGAGCGAGACAAATAGAAACAGAAAGAATACAGAAGGAAAGAGAGACAAACGGGCAAGCAAATAGACATACAAACGGCGAACGATAAAAGAAAAATATATTTTACCGAAACAATAAGGTAAAATGGATTTTTAATGGGTACGAATAAAATATGCAAAATACTTCGAGTAATCAAGTACGTTTGTCACTCTACCGCTACAAAGTAATGTAGATTCGGTGGAAAATGATGAGGGATTGTAATGATAGATAGATACATAGATAGATAGATAAATAGATAAATAGATAGATACATGTAGATAGATAGATAGATAGATAGATAGATAGATAGATAGATAGATAGATAGATAGATAGATAGATAGATAGATAGATAGATAGATAGATAGATAGATAGATAGATAGATAGATAGATAGATAGATAGATAGATAGATAGATAAGATAGATTAGATAGATAGATAGATAGATAGATAGATAGATAGATAGATAGATAGATAGATGGGTGGGTGGGTGGGTAGGTAGGTAGGTAGGTAGGTAGGTAGGTAGGTAGGTAGGTAGGTAGGTAGGTAGGTAGGTAGGTAGGTAGATAGATAGATAGATAGATAGATAGATAGATAGATAGATAGATAGATAGATAGATAGATAGATAGATAGATAGATAGATAGATAGATAGATAGATAGATAGATAGATAGATTAGACTAGAGTAGATTAGATTAGATTAGATTAGATTAGATTAGATTAGATTAGATTAGATTAGAGATAGGTAGATAGATATACAGATTAGACTAGAGTAGATTAGATTAGATTAGACTAGAGACAGGTAGATAGATAGATCGATAGATAGATTTTTAAAAAACGAGCAAAATACAAGGCTAAGTTGATCAGGTGAAACGATAATTGACAGGTACTTGAACGATTGCCAATTAACTAATTGATTACTGGCTGATTGATTGATTTTATTGTGCTTGATACTCCGACATGCTTGATATGGGTGTATAGCTTTTATCTGTTTGATTCGCTACACTGATCGTTTACTCTGCTTGACTTTCTCCAGACTGGTCTAACTGTACTGCTGTTACTTGAATAAACTTTCTGGTTTGGCTACATTCGCTCTCAGTTCATTGCTGGCCACGTATCGTCATATCCATATCCAGCGGCGGATCAACATTTCTGGCACCCTGAGTAACTGTTATGGGGCCCCTTCACAACTAGCAGAAATAGGGCAACATCCAAATTTCACTCATTAAAAAAGGTCTCTTCAGCGAGCTCTTATGGGCGGGTTTTTTTGTTTTTTTTTGAAAACATTGAACGAGTTTCATTTATATCTTGTCAACACAAATGCGTCAGTCAAATAATTATGTTGATCTGCGTGGATTTTTAGTGTGTTGCTGATCCAAATAGCACTGATATACGGTAAAACTCTTTCTCTCAGGGCGAAAGAAGAACATGCATAAATACACATCACGCAACTGGTGAGATTGTTGTTGTCGTTATTGTTGTTGTCGTTATTGTTGTCGTCGTTGTTGTTGTTGTTTATAGTGATAAATGAAACACAGCCCCCCCTCACCAGCACAAAAATAAAGCGCAAAGCACACACAAAAAAAAAAAAATCAAATTAATGTAACTCAGGGAGAGAGAGAGCGAGAGAGAGAGAGAGAGAGAGAAAGGGAAACAATCACGTCAAGAGTGCGGGGTACCACTATCAAGGTCTACATAGAGTTAGTTCCCATTTTAATCATTAAACCAGGTCACATATCACGAAACCCTGACGTAAGAGCTTCTCGCTAATTGTTCAGTGGCTGTTGTTATAAGTACGTACTCACCCCAAGCGTTTCACGTATGTATCTATCCCTAACCCCGTCCTTATCCTCAACCCTAAATCTTATCGAATCCCTAACCCTGCTCCCTACCCTTTCAACAAAAAAACAAAAAAAAAAAAAAACAGGAGGAAAACAAAAAGAAAATCTGAAAGAATAAATAATCATAATTAATTAAGGCTGTTGTTACCAGTATTTCCGGAGGAGCCCTTATCTCTGGAATCACAAAAAGCTTTAAAATACCTACCCCTGGCGTAAAAAAATTTGGGGGACGTACGTACTTGTAACAATATTCATTGTTCAGCTGTGTCCAGGGTAAAATTTGTATACACAGAGAAGCCGTGGGTTGCAACAACAGGACTTGATTCTAAGTTCAAATTTGTGACTGAAAAGAAAAACCAGAACATTGTATTACAGAACAATAACCAAATGAACTCGGAACAGCACAAAGGGGAGAATTATTTTCTAAATTGGACCCACAGTGCGTCTTGTCCTTTCTGAAAGCGGGTAAGATCTACAACTTATTTTTAAAACATTTATACACATTTACAAAACTCTTTTCAGATATATACAAAAGAACTTTTGAGAATTTTACCAGTGGCATAAATTAAATACGGAACTATTAATTTTAATTCTGCTTGTGAAATCTGGAAGCTCTGCATACCAAACAGGAACAGGGCATTCAAATAGACCGTGAAAAGCGCAAAGTGGCTGTTATTGTACCGACGCGCTGTAACACCCAAATTCAAACCCAAAGCCATAGAAAGGAAGATGCTGAATATAAGAATTCAAGATAAAATGTCACGCTGTGAAATAAGAAAGAAAACAGGGATCACAGACATATTAATGTAGTATACTGTAACAGAAATGGAAATGGGTCGGACATGTGTCTAAATGTATAGACAGTAGATGGACAAAAAGATGCATATTGATTGGCAACCAAGAACTGGGAAGAGATCCAGAGAAAGACCAGCAAGAAGATCGCAGGATGACATCAGAAAGCACGAAGGCACAACATGACAGACAGAGGTGGAGGATAGAACCAGATGGGAGAAGTCTGCGGAGGGCTACATCCTGCAGTGGATGAAGAACGCCTTGAAGAGGAAGGAAAGGAGGGTGAAGAAGAAGAAACAGGTTAGCAAAGTTACAAACAAATAAGGACAACATTAAACAATACATATAAGTTAGTCTGGTACAGATTAAGTAAACACAAAGATGCCCTGGGTGTACTTCGTATAAGTTTGATATTATAGAAAAAAGAGAGTATTATTTACAAAGTTTTAAATTAGTATCAAACAACAAAAGAACTCGACAAATATGAGTTATTTCTGCACAGGTTATCATCTGATTTCTTTTGGTCGTAAATTCTATGGGTAGTTCAGTTGCTGAACGTGTATTGTGTTATCATATCCATTTTTTCAATTTTGTATGGGAGGATAATCTTACAATTCAGTACGTGTAAGAGCTGATAAATAAATACATTAATTAATTAATCAAAATATGGCTGGCCCTATCATGAAACCACGTAACTGCGCAGGAACTTATTTTCCAGGAGAAATGTTTTCCACGCCCCTGCTGCTCGGGGAGCGCAGACCAATTACAACGTCAAATAAAGAAACTACGGAGCTGCATTCCCTTTTGAGCTATTATAATTGCTTTACTAATAAGGCAGCCTTAAAGACACACTTGTTTAAACTGGCCCACCAATCCCCATCCATCTAATATCGACAAAATGATCTTCTGATTGTATGACGGTATACATTTGTTCATTTGATGTAACATGCTTTGTGTTTTTCCTGTGCTTATAAGACTGATTGTGCATATAATGTGTTTATAAAATGTACAGCGCCTTGAGCCGAATCAGGGATAAGGTGCTATATAAATGATCTCTATTATTATTATTATTATTACTGTGTAAACTACTACGGTCCCCTAACACGACCATTTAAAGATATAAACTGTGTGGAAAAGGCTTTATCTTTGTTAGGGGAAGGTGGTGTTTTATACAGTAAGCTATAGCTGAGCAGTAAACACAATTCAGTTCTTTTCGGTTTGGCTTTGTAATTAGGATACGGTCCCTTAACAATTTGTATGGAAAACGACCATATAACAGCCAAAACGAAAGTTTAAAGTAGACACACACACACACACACACACATACGCGCGCACGCACGCACACTAATATTATTATGCATTGCGCCCCACTCAATTTTTTTGTTCAGTTTCCACTCTGTGATGACCAAAAAAGAAACATTTAGTGGCACAAAATTATAAAGCAGTGTTTTCGCACGTACTGAAACGGAAACGGAAAAGGCGACCCAAACGTCAAAAATCCATCAAGGAGTAAAGAGAAAGAATGTTTCCATGTGTACGGAAACGGCGTTTCGTTACACATGGAACATTCCTTCTATTTCACTACTTGAAGGGTTTTTGACGTTTCCCTTTGTCGATTCCGTTTCTGTACATAAGAAAACGCAGCTTTACCCAGATAGAAATATAGAGCATATTTTTGTTTATAAAATGCTGATAAAATCTGAATTTGACTTAGGGAGGTATCGTATTAAGCCTGGAAAGTCACGGCCGCTGCCTGCAAAATGTACACCCAAGAAATAATGGCAGACGCTGACTGTGTCCTGACCGGGCTTAGTATGATAGGGTCTTCCCGGATTTACTAACAAAATGTAGGAACTTGTGGGGTGCACTTCTTGTCTGACACCTTCTGACAGTGTCTGACCGGACTTAGTATGACAGTAGTCCAGTACATCTAGTCGAAATTGGCCGGTAAAAAAAAATAAAAAATACATGCAACAAAATCTTTTTGAGTAAAATACAGTCCAGGAGCATAATTATTTATGATTGTCTAACACCATAAACAAGTCTACTGCTCAATTCTGCAAGGAAAGTGGTGACAATTGAGTGAAAAGGTGACAAAAACTAGGTCACAGACAAAATAAGACAAGGCGACTACCTACAGGCTACATCGGGTGAACCAGTTCACGCTGATCGCGCTGAATTCAAACCTTGGTGGACGGGGCGAAAAGGCGAGAGCTTGTTTTTAAGCTTTTAAATTTAATTTATAGGCTTGAAATGCTATTTGCAAGCAAACGATATTTTAAGTATGGGTTTTAAAAATATATTTAAATGAAATACATCGGTACAAATATTTGACGTATTTCGAGGCGGTGTTCACATATATTGTGTTCCTTTCGCGTGGATGCTTTGACCCGCCGTTAGTACAATTTTTTTTTATACACATTTCGTTCAACCCTATAAATCATTGACTGGCACTTGCATAAAAGAATCAATAATAAATTTTGAATCTGCATCAGTTGATGATAAAACCGCCTAATAAGTCTACATATCACCAACGAAAATTTATAATTCATTATTAAGTAAATATTAATATATATTCAAATATTATTATAATACTTTAGAATACAAGTTGTGAGATGTGAACTGTTGTGAGTTGTGAACTGCGCCTAAAAGGCTGCGTTACAATTTGCTCTGAGATAGAGAGAGATAGATAGAGAGAGAGAGAGAGGGGGAGGGGGGGCGGAAGAGAAAGAAAGAGAGAGTGAGAGATGCAAATCGAGAGAACAAGACTTTCTGTAAAGCGCCTAGAGCAAACTCGTTTGGATTAGGCACTATATAAATGATCTTCATTATCTTCATTATTACATATACATCAAAACAAAAATGCATGCCTTTGAATATCATTTATGTAGCCGACAGGGATAAATTTAAAAGAAAATCTAATTCTAAGAGGTTGAATTTCAATTAAAACTTACCAAACTTACAGAAAACTGAAATTTTACACATCCAGAGAGTCGTCGTCTAGTTCGAGCACGTGTCCCCTCGGCATCCTTGGCAGACATCGGAACACAGCAGACCATGTCTCCTACAGGTACACCACAGACTAATAAAATACCCAGACTGGATGATCCCATTGTGTGACGTCACAAAACAGCGAAAGGTGATGAACCATCCGCCATTCTAGGTTTACGGTAGCGACCGACGCTTCAGCATAGCTACAATTTTGAATGATACCATTTTGACGCGCCTACTGAACGCGGAAATTTGGTTCCGCACCAAGAAATGAATACATGTACAGCCAATCTTGACGAATAAAAAGAAATTTCTACTGCAGATAGAACTAGAATCGGAATTTCCCGAGCGGCGGCCATGTTGGTTATACAGTCGCCTCTCGGGACATTCCGTAAAAAATGACACAGCCCGAAGCTCGTGTTTCCAGTCTGGTTAATTTATTAGTCTGTGAGGTACACTTCGATATGACGCAGTTTGTCTTACAGTTGCATCCTACGACATTTAGTATCTCATCTGGTGCAGCTGGCATTCCTGTCAGGACGGGAAGATAACCTACCTTCGTCCTTGTACCATCCCCAGTCTTCTGGTCTGCAGATTTCGTCCAGCTTCAGATGTGGGTGGCAGTGTTCTTGGAACGACAGCAGTCCTGTGAAAACATTAGATGTACTGGACTATAGGGTCTGTCCAGATTTACTTAGAAAATGTAGGAACTTATGGTGTGCACTTCTTGTCTGACAGCAACTGACGGTGTCTGAGAAGGCTTATTATGATATCTCCCTTAGACTGACATACATATGAATAATACATTCTTTTTCTGCGATACGGCAGAGTTGAGCGAATGTACTTGAGTGGTTTCATGATAGAACCAGCGATATATTCTCCCAAAAAAGCTGGTATTAGTGGAGCTTGGTAATTTACATTAAAAGCTTAAGATGAACAGTGAACATAATCATACAGTATTTTCTCTCTTCGGTCCGATTTCCAAAATTTATCTGTAAAAAAAAATGTTTAAGTTGTCCAACCGGTTCGTTTAGCTTTTCCATTTTTGTCAGAAACAAAACAATACAAACAGGAATGTGTTGAGGAAATGATGCACATCCGCTGCGCAAAGGCAAGCCCCCCACTAATGGATGTTGGACTATTTACGTGACAGGTAGCACAGGTGCAGTTGTGAAATTACCGCAAACCCTTTAGGCGGTCAGACCTGCACACGGTAATTTATTGCCCATAGCGTCTCATACAACACTGGCATCCAGGAAATAACAACTGGGGCTTGTCTTTCAGCCCGCGTGTGGACTTGACGAAGGAAGGAATATATTTATTTCACGTGTCATAGGTAAGTCTTTTAAAAATTATTCGCGTTTTTTTTTTCCTTTTTGTCGTTTTCTTTTATTTATCTAGAATTGCGGGTGATTGATGGACCCTTCTGGTAAGGTCTCCTCCTGTACTGTCGTTCTGCAATATGATCGGGTATTTTCGATATTGTTGTATATACATTTTTGTCTTTCCGAGAAAATGAGGATCGAGACTTTGAAGAGTTGTGTAAAATCCGAGGACCACATCTCGTCACAAACACATTCTCGAAACGTTTTTTTTTAACTGATTGGAATGACACTTATACATAATGGAATTAGGACTGAGAGAACCACTTTCATGACAAAACCTCAAAATCTGCAAAATGTCACATACAACAATATAGGTAAATACCCCACGGTATTTTTATCTGTCGTCCTCGTTTTCTCCTCGTGCGGTGTGATATTTATCGAGTCGACTTGCTATCTCTAAACTCGCACTCACCTTGAATTATTGTCGTTGCTGCTGTTGTTGTCGTCGTTGTTGTTGTTGTTATTCAAAGTATTAGTTGGGCTATCTTTCACTTCAGTATTTTCTACCTTTTTTTTTTTCTGTATGCCAATTTAAACCGAGAGAAGAATACGCAGATCACGCATCTTTGCTTAGATGCGGGCCAGAGAGGGTTTTGGTGGGCCAACTAATTAACTGGTGACGTCACGACACGACGTTGCGTTTCAATAACACAAGACTAATTGGCTGATGACGTCACGACATTGCGTTTCAATGGCAAGAAACTAGTTGGTTATTGCATGAGACCTCATTGAAACTTAAAGTTCACCACATCGTCATCAATGTCCGCCAATCAAAATCGGCCAATGTACGTCCCAGCAGCATCTGAGGGGAACGGCACGCATCTACGTTGGATACACTCCATGTTTTTTTTTCCCTAGCCTTCTTAAATATCAGCGCTGTGCAGTATTAAGTTCCGAGCTTAAAACATGCCTAACCTATTTTAGTACAGTCCCCCAAAACTATATATGATACAATTTCATGAAGGCTTCCAGAACTAATTTCAGTTGCACATTAAATCTAGACTTGAAAATTCTATTATTGTCTTTGTCACAAATCCCAGACTGGGAGATGTAATAATTTATGACAGGACAACAATCACGAACAAACAAGTTTAACACTTAACAGAACAACCCATCAGACTCACACATTTATTTAAACATAATCATACAGATAATAGCGCAATTACATACATTATATTATTGAAATTAACTGCCGTACAACGGCCTTATTCTCACATGCACTCTCCCTCGGATCCACAACCCGGTAGTTACTTCCTAAAGGCACTTCGGCCTCAGCCTCTCCCCTCAGGGTCTTAATAGCACATTAATAATTCACTGGCACCGCAGTCTCTCAATATCACCTTCCTATTGTCATACACCTTAGCATTCCACTAGCCCCTCAGCAGGGCAATAGCACATTATCATTTCAATAGCCCATCAACATGGCGATAGCACATTATCATTTCAATAGCCCATCAACATGGCAATAGTACATTATCACATTCACGCTCATATCTACGTCCCTGTCCGTGGCCTGACTGCCACGACTTTATGTGCCTCTACTGTCCTGCACCGACAGCCTCACTCTTGGCCTATGTGTGGCCCCCGGCCCTATGCTGGCCTATCCCCTGGGCTCACCGTAGTCAGCGCTCTTCGGCCCGACCTCGGCACCAGTCATCACTGGAAAAAACACTCTCATCCGTCTTCCGACTGCTCCCCTTATGTTCTCCCGCTGGGCTCTTCCTAGCGTCCGTTCAGTAGGACCTTCTAACTTGCAGTGATAGTAATACAGCGCTTTCGCCTCATTCAGACCCCCCACCACTCACAACATGCACGCTTTAACTTACTTGTCTACGTGCGTTAATTTTACTCTCCTCCTTTCCCCCCGTAATTATTAACTATCGCTCACTCCACTCGTGACAGTCTTCAGTTTCACATTAGTCTTGGATATGGCTGGGGTTTGTTTTTTTCCAGATTTTTTAAATACTGTTTACTGGATGAACAACTGAATTAACTGATTCTTTAACTTTTATAATAAACATACCGACAGACAATTATATAGGTAGATAAATAGACAAACTGACCTGCAAATAGATAGCTAGATAGATCGATAGATGGATAGATAGATAGATAGATAGATATAGATAGATAGATAGATAGATAGATAGATAGATAGATAGATAGATAGATAGATAGATAGATAGATAGATAGATAGATAGACAGATAGACAGACAGACAGATAGATAGATAGATAGATAGATAGATAGATAGATAGATAGATAGATAGATAGATAGATAAATGGATCG
>OZ007579.1:30960518-31195518 GCA_963931925.1 Onchidella celtica
AAGTCACAGTAGGGCTTGGTGTAGGGCGGACACGACACAAGGCAAGACAAGGAAAAAATTGTGTCTCAGTACACAAGAACTAAGGTCGCACTATAGGGAAAGACCTAATTCTGATCCATTAATTCTGAATCATCGTCCATTCATTTTTATCGTTAACAAATCTACCTTAGCACCACACCTAGTGTTACATCCTGTACCAAATTATCAGTGTATCTGCGAAAGATGTACATTTATTAAAAATTAATTTTAAGACGTATTTTTTTAAGCTTATCTTCTTTCTTCCCCCCCCCCCCCCCCGCATCTATCGTGATGTTTGATTGTGTTCTGTCGTTAAGGGGAAATAGTGTTTTACATAGAAAAGTATAGCTGCACTGTGGACACAAGCTAGTCTCCCACGCACCCCAAACGTTTTGCAGTAGGGGGCGCCGGACGTATATGTAATATCCCTAACGCCATATTTGTTCTCAGTCCTAAATATCATCGAATCCCTAGCCTTGCCCCCTACCCTTTCAGCCAAAACAAAAACCAACAAAAAACCGGAGGAAAATAAAAAGAAAATGTGAATTATTTATATTTAGTTAAGGCTGTAGTTACTGAGCATTTCGGGAGGAGCTCTCTAGCTCTGGAGTCACAAACGGCTTTAAAATACGTAACCCTAGCGCAAAAAAGTCTTTGGGGTCTTAGGTACTTGTAACAACGTCTTTTCTCTATTTGGCTTTGTAATAATAGACTACGTCGTAGGTACTTGTAGCAACATCTTTTCTCTATTTGGCTTTGTAATAATAGACTGTCCCTCTGACAGCATCCTTCAGTGTGTATTTGTTTTGTTACGGGTTTTGAAGACCTCATTTCAAAGGCAATAGGGCTACATAAGAGAGTTTGGTGCGTAGTGTTCTGGTGCGCATGAGTTCTGAAGCAAGACTCTAGTTTATTACTTTTATTATGTGAGGTGGGGGGGCATTATTGTTTATTCCGGGCAATGCCCGGTAGGCCAGGCGTTGTGAGAACGCCTCGCCGGTAGGTCATCTAGTAAGAGATATGGCTTACTGCCCCACTTAACGGACTTTAGGTCGACACTGACGAATGAGTGCCCTTGAACAGTGGTTCTCAACGTCAGCAGAGGGCGAAAACAAAGAAAAGGGTGACGTGTTCAACATAATGGATAGGTGGGTTTAATGAATAGAACATTCCTATGTTCTTTTTAGTGTATTTGATGAATCATGTTTTCTGTTTAGAATGAACAATCAACATGTCCGTAGTCATTAAATAAAGCCTTGAAACACTTAACATGGTAGTCTGTCTTCTTGTGAACTGGATCTGTTGGGTTTGAGTAGGCATTTGTATTCGGGGGGGGGGGGTGGGGGGGAGAGAGAGAGAGAGGAGGGCGATGAAAGAAAATTTGAAGCCTGGGGGGGGGAGGGAGAGAGAGAGGGGAGGGCGATGGAAAAAAAATTGAAGCATTGGGGAGGGGGGGGAGGGAGAGAGAGAGAGGGGAGGGCGATGAAAAAAAATTTGAAGCCTTGGGGAGGGGTGGGGGAGGGGGGGAGGGAGAGAGAGAGGGGAGGGCGATGAAAACAAATTTGAAGCCGAGGGGGGGAGAAGGGGGCGATGAAAGAAAATTCGGAGCCTAAGGGGGGGGGGGGTTAGTTTTTAATTGGTTTTAGTTCAGATATTACATTCCATTAGAAAATTAGCAAATTGATTCTAAAATTATTTGGGTTCCGCAAATTGACCGCACCCACCCGGGCCTGCCAAGCCCGTCTTAATCAGTTCTCATGTTAATTTATTATGTTGACTCAGATTTTCTGCCAAACCTGGGCAAGCCCTGAAAGGTACATAGTATTGATTTAGGGTCGCAGCTCTATTGCACTTGCTCATGACCAAATTGGAGAAAAACCCGTTCAGCAGTTTTTGAACCTGATGGTAACAAAGGAGTTTTCTTGTACTTTTATGATATAGATATTGAACACGCTGAATATGACACCGCTTGACTGCGTCAGAGTTTCAACAGAGCAAACACGAACATAATGTACCAACAACGAAGGAAACGCGTCCGAGTTTCAATAGAGCAAACGCGATACCAACAAGACAAGAAGGGATATTATGGTAAGATTTTGAGAAAAGGCGCACTCGTTGTTTGTTAAGAGGTGTTTGTAACAATGGAAAAGTTTTAGCGCAGTGGTATCATAAAAGCTTCAGCCCCCCCCCCCCCCCCCCAAAGCAAAACGCACACCTTTGTTCAAAGCGTGACAGAATTTTGACTGAAGCATTATGACCAGAACCAGAACCTCTCCAAACTTTCCTCTGGCCACTGGATTAAATCCATCCAGGAATATATAATAGATGAGGGCTGACATTGACAAAGAAAGGTTCATGACCTGTAAGTTGTAGGTTTCTTCAGTGGCCATCGGTATATCACTTAGGCTCGTGTGTGTGTGTGTGTGTGTGTGTGTGTGTGGAGGGGAGGTTGAGGGCATGAAAAGTATACGTACGGGTACGGGAGGTGGGGGGGGGGGAGAGGAGGGAGAGACAGAGAGAGAGAGAGTGAGAGAGAGAGAAGAGAGAAACACACATAGACAGAGAGAGAGAGAAAGCAAGAAAGAGAGAGAAAGGAGAGAGAGGAGAGAGAGAGAGGAGATGAGAGAGAGAGGGGAGAGAGAGAAAGGAGAGAGAGGAGAGAGAGAAAATGAGAGAGAGAAAGGAGAGAGAGGAGAGGGAGAAAGGAGAGAGAGGAGAGAGAGAAAGGAGAGAGAGGAGAGAGAAAGGAGAGAGAGAGGAGAAAGAGAGAGGAAAGAGAGAGAGAGAGGAGAGAGAGGGGAGAGAGGGGAGAAAGAGCGAGGAAAGAGAGAGAGAGGAGAGAGAGAGAGAGAGGGGAGAGAGAGAAGAGAGAGAGAGGAGAAAGAGAGAGGAAAGAGAAAGAGAGAGAGATTTGCTGAGGGGGTGGGGTCATTTTCAAATGGATCGTGCGTGTGTGTGTGTGTGTGTTGTGATGGATCAGTCACTCTGACGAGAACCTCCTGCGGGTAGAAAGGATGTCACCTGAGGAAGGGGGGCCGGGTCTATAAAGCGTACGTACGTACACTTGCCAGTTGCAATAATGATTGTTTATGTTCTAATTCTCACTCAATACAGGGGAGTAAAATTTGACAAATTATTTATGTTCAATACCATGAAGTGGATTGGTAGGGTGGAGGTAGGGGCGGGTTGGCGACATCAGACCGATATCGGGGCGATGTCGTAATGGGCAAATCAGAGTACTAGGAACGATGTCATCACCATGTGCGGGCAAATCAGAGTACTAGGAACGATGTTATCACCATGTGCGAGCAAATCAGAGTACTAGGAACGATGTTATCACCATGTGCGGGCAAATCAGAGTACTAGGAACGATGTTATCACCATGTGCGGTCAAATCAGAGTACTAGGAACGATGTCATCACCATGTGCAAATATGACGTCAATCCTATGCACCGGCTTGCGGTGGGGTTACTGGATGGGAACACTGATTTTATACACATGAACCCTGGCATATTCCATCACTGGAAGAGTAGCTTAAATTAGTTATAGAAAATATACAAAATACAGCACTGGTTCTTTTCTATTCTATATTTCTATTATCATTTTCGTATTCGCTGTCCATAGTGTGTGGTGTAAATCTAAAACCAAGCCCACGAAAATATTTTGTTCGTGGAGGTGCACATTTCAATCATCCAGTGTGTCCGACTTATTAATTCACAAAGCCTTTAGAATTTCGTTTATTTGAAGTACAAGCCAACGCCTTCCTGAGCTCTTGACAAAGTGGCAGCGAATGTGGGAAGTCTTAATTCGCCTTGTTTATTGTGTTGTCAGAATGCATTGTATCCGACTGTTTTATTGAACTGAACGCTCGATAAGCCGAACCACGACTTAAGTGTCATTTCCAGTTTTTGGATTGGTCTGCAGAATGGGAGAAGCGGTTCAGAACTGATCCCAGTGCAATAATCTCATAATATGAGTTCTGTGGATTAAGATTTATTACGAGATTATTGAATTTTATCGGCAAATATTATGCATGAGTTCTTTCCGTGACAAGTTCAAGAGCTTGCTCTAGTTGAGTCTTTCTCTCTCTGTACCCCCTCCCCCAACTCTATCTATCTATCTATCTATCTATCTATCTATCTATCTATCTATCTATCTATCTATCTATCTATCTATCTATCTATCTATCTATCTATCTATCTATCTATCTATCTATCTATCTATCTATCTATCTATCTATCTATCTATCTATCTATCTATCTATCTATCTATCTATCTATCTATCTATCTATCTATCTATCTATCTATCTATCTATCTATCTATCTATCTATCTATCTATCTATCTTTCTCTCTGTTTGCCTTAGATAGATTCAATAAAGACAGATTGGCCCACATTTTCCACGTTCCTATGATAAAAATCTGCTTGTGTAAACGCTTCAATCGTTCTTCTTCATGTAATTGATTTTTTTCCTCCGTTATTGATTTCGTCTCCCATTTATTCGATTATTTATTGATTTACCTATCATAACTATTTAATTACTTACTAGCTGAGGTACCTCAAGCCCCGGATTTACCTGTATATGGCAGGTGTGACAAACTCGGACACATGAGAGAACTCAAAACTTATACATTATTTATTTTTCGTTCTTAATGCCTCTTGTGAGAGTTTTGATTCTATTGTGTTTCAAATGCCTAAAAGATTAAAACAACAAAAAAACGCCGACCTTCTCCAGTTGTAACTGTCCTGCAATGACACTAAGGCAAATTTCCAAAAAACGGGATTAAAATACCATATATTATGTATTTACTTACTAGTCCTAGCTCAGGTGCCCAGGACCTGGGAAAAATCTGTTTATTAGTTTCAATTCTTGGTGATTATGTTGGGTATGCTTCAGCTTGCCGGTACCTTTGGGTTTATGTCATTCTTGTATAAAAGGAAAAAATAGCGAAAAAGCAAGGTGATATACAGGGTGGGCCAAAAGTAGGTTTATAGTTAACACTATAAGTTATATCTAAAACTGTAAACTTACTTTTGGCTCACCCTGTAGTTACAGAATGTAACAACATGGTAGGACCGAAAGAGACACTTCCAGAGGCGCCTAAGTTCTAAACATGGATAAATGATATTATTAATAATACTGATAATAATCAAAATAATATACTAACAATAATTATAATGATGAGAATAATAATTAGCACAGGACAATGTACATCCCTGTGTGAAATACTTGGGTCCCGCCTACCAACTACCCTCTGTGGCATTTGTAGCGTCCCACTAGTAGGACGATCGATATTTTCTCACCCCCCCCCCCCCGCTTGGCGAGTCTCACTCGGCGACCTTCCTCCCCCCTCTCGCCAGCAAGGCCGGTATTTTTCTTTGATGTGGTTTGTTTGTCTCACTGTAGAAAATCTAGAAGCGTCTGAAAGATACTGCAGTGTCCGAGATTACGCTAGGTTGACCTTGAGTGATGTAATGCTGTGACGTGTCTGTGTACGATTGGGTGGCCTGTATGTGTCCCGAACGATCTAGGTCTGTCTCGTGCTTATGGGGCGGTAAAGCCTGGACAGAATATATATAAGGAGGGCCAGGCGAGCGGTAGGTGTGCAAATCGTGGGTGAAAATCGTAAGGTGCAAATCGTAGGTGTGTAAATCCAGTTGTAGTAGAAGTGTAAGTGCCTTCCCTGATAGGTGTAAGTAACTTGTGGATATCAGCTCTTGTTTACAGTTATTAAACGTTAGTATTAAGTGTTCATCGGATCCTGTTATTTATTTCTACAACAGTTCGAGACAGTTTCGTTTTTCAAGGGGTAGACGATTAGTTCATCTGATTCTCCCCATCATAACGTGCTGAAATTTGCATCAACTGTTACATATTGGGGGCTCGTCCGGGATCCGATTAGATCAGAACAGATTCAATTCAGACCATCGACGTGTTTCTAAAGTACAGTAAATTGTGTAAGATCATCGAGGATATCCACAACATGTCAGAGGCTATTGGAAGGCTTGGCCAGGAAGCAGACGCCTTGGAGCTCACTGGGAAGGAGAGACAGGACTACATCCGTGAAGGCCTAAGGGAGGAAAGAGAGAGGCAAGAGCGCATGGAGCAACTGAAGATAGAGGCTCAAGAGAAGGAGGCTCAACGACAGGCTCGGGAGAAGGAGGCGGAACGACAGGCTCAACGACAGCTGGAAATAGAAAAGATGAACCACGAGCTGGAGATGGAGAGGATCCGCCATCAGCGTGGAGGCGAGTCGACGCAGGGGACCAGCGACCACGCCAGTTCCAAGAGACCCAAGCTACCTGCATTTCAGGATGGGAAGGACGACCTTGATAGCTGGCTACTTCGTTTTGAGAGGTTTGCCGAGACAGCGGACTGGCCTAGATCCACATGGACGACATCACTGTCTGCCCTGCTGACTGGGAGAGCTCTGGAGTGCTTCTGTCGATTGCCGATTGATGAGGCCAAGGACTACGACAAAGTCAAGGAAGCTTTGCAGAAGAGGTATAACCTGTCAGAGGACGGTTACAGACTCATGTTCAGACAAGGTAAGCCTGAAGATGGAGAAGATGTCGGGATGTTTCTTACTAGGATCAAGACTTACCTAGAGAGGTGGATAAAGCTATCAAAGACAGAGAAGACCTACGAAGGAGTGAGGGACCTGTTCGTTAGAGAACAGTTTATGGATGTTTGCCCACCAGACCTTGCGACCCATGTGAGGGAGAGGAAGCCAAAGACGCTACAGGACGTCGCAGACTCAGCGGAGGCGTTCCTGGTAGCGAGGAACCGGACACTCAGCGGGAGCGCCAGACTGCAGAGCCGGCCAGTGCGACAGAGGCCCAACGGAGACAGAAGCACACAGGTCTGCCATAGGTGCCAGAGGCCGGGACATAAGGCGACGGAGTGTCGTGCCAAGATAAACGACAAAGGTGAGTTGAAATGTTACCTTTGTGGAAAGCCAGGCCACGTTCGGAGAATGTGTCCAGCCCAGAAGGATACGGGGCGAGGCAAGCCGAACAAGGCGGCGGCGGCCGTAATTATAGCGGCGGACGAGTCGTCGAGACAGGATGCGACGACGGCTGACACCAGCATCAACGTTCAAGCGGTAATGAAGGACGGGAAGCTCCAGTTAGCGGTGCCTGTTACGTGCGGAGGATGCAGTGACGGAAGGACCGTGGAGAAGCTGAAGTTACCAGTGATGAAGGGCTTGATTGGAAATCGAGCAGTAGATGTCCTAAGAGATACCGGCTGTGAAGGTGTAGTGGTGCGGCGATCACTGGTGGACGACGGACAGCTCACCGGTGGGAAGAAACTCATCGCGAGGATCGATAACTCCTTGCTAGCGGCGGAGGAAGCCATCATCGACGTGAGAACGCCTTACCTGACGGGCAGAGTGACGGCACTGTGTCTCCCGGAGACCATCTGCGACCTAGTAGTCGGGAACGTGAACGGAGCGAAGGACCCGTACGACCCTGATACCGAGGTGATGGTAGGAGCGGTGACCACGAGGACCCAGGAGAAAAGGAAGGACCAGTCTACGTCGCTGAGGGTGCCGAGGGCAGAACAGCACGTGGGAGTGGATAGGAAGGAACTCATCCGACTCCAGGAAGAAGACGAAGACCTCAAGAAGTTGGGGCAGAAGAAAATTCCGACCAACAGAGGCAACAAGTCCGTACACTTCGAGAGACACGGAGGTGTACTGTACCGGATTTATAGGGACATAAGACAGGCTACGATTGCAAGACAAGTGGTACTACCCGAGAAACTGAGGGAGTATGTACTGAGCGTTGCCCATGATTCTATCGTCGGAGGACATCTCGGCGTGAAGAAGACGAAGGACAGGGTGATGAGCAATTTTTACTGGCCTGGTATCGAAGGTGACGTCGCGAGATACTGCCGCTCATGTGACATCTGCCAGAGGACAGTGAACAAGGGAGCGACTCCTAAGGTGCATTTGCAGAGTATGCCAGTGGTAGACGTCCCATTTAGGAGAGTGGCCGTGGACCTGGTAGGACCTATTGACCCCCCAAGTGAAGGCGGACATCGGTATATCCTGGTATACGTAGACTACGCTACTCGTTACCCTGAAGCGACCCCCTTGAAGAAGATTGACGCGGAGACAGTAGCTGAAGCCTTAGTAAATATCTACAGCCGTTTGGGTGTGCCCGAGGAGATCTTATCTGATCAAGGGACTCAATTCATGTCGGACGTCATGAAGGAAACGAACAGACTACTGGGAATTCGACAGTCGACCACCACAGTCTACCACCCTATGTGCAACGGGCTGGTGGAGCGATTTAATGGCACACTAAAGAAGACCTTGAGGCGACTGTGCGCGGAGCAACCTAAGCAGTGGCACCGATACATTAACCCGCTGCTCTTCGCGTATCGTGAAGTTCCCCAAGAATCGACAAAGTTCGCCCCATTCGAGTTACTGTATGGAAGAACGGTGAGAGGACCGATGCACATCTTGCGAAAATTATGGACCAAGGACGTAGAGGAGCCGGAGACAAAGACCAGTTACCAGTACGTCATGGAACTACGCGAGCGGCTGGAGGACACGTGGAAGTTAGCGACGGAAGAGCTCTCAAAGGCACAAGGTAGACAGAAAACCTACTACGACCGGAAGGCTCGAGAGAGGAAGTTCCGCCCTGGCGACGAAGTTTTAGTACTGCTGCCGACAAACGCCAACAAGCTCTTAGTCCAGTGGAAGGGACCATGCAAGGTAGTCTCGGTTGTCGGCGTCAACGACTACAAAGTCAAGATGGGTGTGAAAGAGAAGACATTGCACTCTAACCTTCTCAAGAGGTATATCCCCAGGACTACACCAGCGACGACGCAAGCAGCGACGGCGGCAATGGGACCGGCATCTGTCGTGACCGAGATGTGTGAGATGAACGACGGCAGGAGCGACACCACACCTGGAGATGTCGACGCTATGATGGACGACGACGGTGATGGTGCTGGGACTGTGCTGGCAGAAGACGACGTGATGGACGAGAGTCAACCTGTGGAGTCGGCTGGCATGACAGTCATCGAGGACTGCGACCTGGAAGGCGACAACGGTGGAACGTCGGAGGACCTTGCCGACCTAGGGAGCTGGGACCAGAAAGAAGGCTACGAAGATGTCCAATATGGAACGCAGCTGATGCCGGAACAACGTCAACAACTCGGCGGCGTGGTGAGGGAGTATCAACGCATCTTCACCAATCTCCCCGGATGCTGCCAGTTAGGCGAACATCGCATCGACCTGACATCAGAGGTACCTGTTCGGCAACGACCATATCCGGTGCCCTATGCTATGCGCGACTCCTTGAAGGAGGAGCTCAGCACCATGGAAAGGTTGGGCATCATACGCAGGAGCTCATCAGCTTATGCTTCACCGGTTGTTGTGGTCAAGAAGAAGGATGGATCCAACCGAGTCTAACTCAGGAGCTACACTGAACAGGATCGTGAAGCCATTGATCCAGGGACTGAACAATGTGACAGCGTATGTGGACGACCTGCTGATCCATACAGAGACATTCGACGAGCATGTGAAGGCTCTCAAGGAATTGCTGCAGAGGATGGACCAAGCTGGATTAACTGCAAGACCATCCAAGTGCCTGATTGGAACGTCTGAAGTGGACTTTGTTGGACACTCAGTGGGAAAGGGTATGATTGGCTTGTTAGAAGAAAATGTGTGTAAGGTGCGGGATGCACCCAGACCCACCACTAAAAACGAAGTGAAAGCATTTTTAGGACTGGTGGGATATTACCAAGAATTTGTACCTAACTTTGCAGCGATTGCAGCACCACTGTCTGATTTGCTTAGAAAGGGTCAGCCCAATGTAGTTCAATGGGAAGAAGTGCAGGAGAAAGCGTACACTTCTTTGAAGAATGCCATTGTTTCCAAACCCGTGTTATGTTTGCCAGATTTTTCAAAAGAATTTGTTCTAGCAACTGATGCATCAGATCGCGGGTTGGGTGCTGCTCTTATGCAGGAATATGAGGGAAAGTTGTATCCTGTGGCATATGCCAGTCGTAAGCTATTGCCTCGTGAGACGAAATATTCAGTCTCAGAGCGAGAATGCCTAGCCATCGTTTGGGCCGTAAAGAAGTTTACTTTGTATTTGTATGGTAAGGAGTTTGTGCTCCAGACTGACCATAGGTCATTAGAGTATTTGAATTCTGCCAGATTTGACAGCCCAAAGCTATTACGATGGAGTCTATTTTTACAGTCATATCGATTCAGGATTAGGTATGTCAAGGGCAAGGAAAATGTCGGCGCCGACTTCCTGAGTAGAGTGTTTTGAATAGTACAAGTTCAGTGAGATGTATTGTAACCCAGAGTTTTGCCTGTTGGATATGTTTCTGGGATGACTGTATTGTACTGTAATGTATATCTGACTGAGTATTGAATTATTGGCCGGCAGAGAGCCACTATGTCCTAGTCATGTTTTGACCTTGTATCATATTTACATTATTTGTTACCAATGGGACTTAATGTAATCTTGAAGAATGTAACCCAAATGGGAACTGCGAGCAAGCAGTGATTTTGTATGTTGCATTGATGTAATTTACGAGTGGCCTAAGCTTAGGCAGTGTTGGTATTGCTTTGTTTGATCTGATATGATGAAGTTAGACCCTGATCAGTGGTCGATATGTGTGGGTATACATGCCATTGTATGTATGACTTCATGCATTTTTCTTTTTTTAGGACAATCATTGTTATGCACAACGTTTATGTGCTATGGTTCGTGCGCGAAGCATTTTGTACTCGATGGCCATCGTTTCACCATGGTATGATTTTTAATAGTATCATTGACCATTGTTTCACCACAGTGGTGGTAGTGTACTGGTTATAATAGTAGGTCTACTGTTGACCATGGTTTTGTAATGGTACTGCAATGATATTGTAATGAGATTGTATTAGTGTTATAAGGATACTATGATTGTTGTATTGTACTTAGGATATTGGGAAGACACCTAGTACAGTATTAGCAATGTCTATTGTAAGATTGGAGATGATAAGTATTTTATGATAGTGTAGACGCTTTGTGGTATAGATAGTTGAAGAATGTTCAACTTAAATTGGGGAGTTGTGTAGCGTCCCACTAGTAGGACGATCGATATTTTCTCACCCCCCCCCCCCCCCCGCTTGGCGAGTCTCACTCGGCGACCTTCCTCCCCCCTCTCGCCAGCAAGGCCGGTATTTTTCTTTGATGTGGTTTGTTTGTCTCACTGTAGAAAATCTAGAAGCGTCTGAAAGATACTGCAGTGTCCGAGATTACGCTAGGTTGACCTTGAGTGATGTAATGCTGTGACGTGTCTGTGTACGATTGGGTGGCCTGTATGTGTCCCGAACGATCTAGGTCTGTCTCGTGCTTATGGGGCGGTAAAGCCGCTTCCTGAACGTTCCTGGACAGAATATATATAAGGAGGGCCAGGCGAGCGGTAGGTGTGCAAATCGTGGGTGAAAATCGTAAGGTGCAAATCGTAGGTGTGTAAATCCAGTTGTAGTAGAAGTGTAAGTGCCTTCCCTGATAGGTGTAAGTAACTTGTGGATATCAGCTCTTGTTTACAGTTATTAAACGTTAGTATTAAGTGTTCATCGGATCCTGTTATTTATTTCTACAACAGTTCGAGACAGTTTCGTTTTTCAAGGGGTAGACGATTAGTTCATCTGATTCTCCCCATCATAACGTGCTGAAATTTGCATCAACTGTTACAGCATTGTATTACTATTAGCTGGGATTTCAGCACTTTGTTTCCTCCCTCTATGTGAACACGCGTCTTAATGTTTTGCACTGTTTTTTTTTTAAAAATAATAATTTGGTCTAGTTATTGCAGAGAGTATGTGTGTATGGAGAGGTTTCACTATTGGTCGATTTGCACTGCGAGGCACTGGAGGAGCCGCGAAACCACTGTTAGCATGAAGCGGAAAGTAGGTCTCTGCGGTAAACAATATGTACCTGTTTGCGCGCATTTCCACGGGGCGTAAGAACTCACAAACGGCTGTAAATAGTTTCAATCAACCCAAAAAACACGAACAAACCACAGAAAACAAATATGCACACTATCTTTGGTGAAGGCGGTCTCTTTCAATTCTTGTTAACCGCAGCGACCTAGTTTCGCGAGTTGGCCGAACTGAGATCTCTCTATACAAACATACTCTCTGATTATTGTCTTTTACAATGGGGAGGGCAAAGAAACAAACCAAAAAAACTAAGTTGCAGTCTAAAAAATTTTTTTAAAAAAACAGGTTCCAAAATAAATACATAGACAAGGAAGTAAATATAAAATAAAAAACAACAACAACAATCAAGCTCGCCCAATTTTGAACAAGTCCCTACCACTGCTCATACAGCTCGGATTGGCCTGAAATGTATGTTACAGGTGCTACCCTTTCGACCCGCAGAAGGCTCTTTTCAGACTGACCAATCCCCCAAACACACATACACACATACACACACACACACAATCACACATACGCACACCCACCATCCATTTCAAAGGGATCCCTCTCCCCCCCCCACCCGCAAATATCTCTCTCTCTCCCTCTCTCTCTCTCTCTCCCCCTCTCTCTCTCTCTCTCTCGCCCGCTCTCTCTCTCTCGCCTCATGTTCTAAGTCCACCAAATCTGTTTACGCGTTCTCTGGCCGACATGAGATTTTCCACATCAACTGTCTGACCATGTCATGGGCTTGACCTGATGACCACAGCAACAACAAGAACTGACCACAGGTCATAGAGATCTCCATAAATCATGGCATGTTTTCTCCCCTCGCCTTTCCACACAACCCAACCGTGTAAATATCATGGACATACGACCTTCTGTCTTGGCTCTTGGTTTTAGTTTCAGTTTGGAGCAAACACGTCGGCGCGGTCACGGCCATAACGAGGGTACGTGCCATATTGTTGTATGCCACATTTTGTCCATTTTGAAAGTGGTTTTCTCACTTGTAATATTATCCATAAATATCATTCAAATCGGTTCAAAACTTTTTGAGATATTGTGTTTGGGATGTCATGTTGTATGCGTATTGGTTCTAATTTTACACAACTTTGAATCCTCATTTTATCAAAAAGCCGAAAATGCACCTACAATAATGTGGAAAATACCTGGCGATCTTGTGCTAGGAAGAAACAAGGAATACACGGCAATATTGTGCTAGAAAGAAACAAGGAATACACGGCAATATTGTGCTAGGAAGAAACAAGGAATACACGGCCATAATTATTGTGCTAGGAAGAAACAAGGAATACACGGCAATATTGTGCTGGAAAGAAACAAGGGATACACGGCAATATTGTGCTAGAAAGAAACAAGGAATACACGGCAATATTGTGCTAGGAAGAAACAAGGAATACACGGCAATATTGTGCTAGGAAGAAACAAGGAATACACGGCAATATTGTGCTAGAAAGAAACAAGGAATACACGGCAATAATTATTGTGCTAGGAAGAAACAAGGAATACACGGCAATATTGTGCTAGAAAGAAACAAGGGATACACGGCAATATTGTGATAGGAAGAAACAAGGAATACACGGCAATATTGTGCTGGGAAGAAACAAGGCTATAGATTTAAAAGTAACAGAATGGCCTACAGAAGGAGACCCTACAGGAAGAGCCCTCCGACCACTCGCCCTGCCCTCAGAGAGCACAGACTTCCATGGCCTTCTCTACCGTGTTACTGCATAGCAGAACGTATATAAATACGCCAATCGAGATCAAATTCAGTTTATCATTATTTAGCAAACTGAGTGTGCTCTCTTTTGCTTTTAACCTGGGTTAATATCCTTGTCCACAACATCCGCTCCGGTATTTTTACGAAAAATTACGTATGAAAAATTCTCTTTGTCTCTATAGCGGTGAGGAGCAATGAGGAACGGATGCTGTGGACAGGTGTATACAGAGGCAAAGAATGCTTTACTTTTTCATTCGTCATTTTCCGTAAACTAGCGGAGCGGATGCCGTGGACAACAGCAGTTATTGTGTAGAACGATTAACAGTGTCTTTCGATGGCTGCATGATAAACTATAGTATCTCGACTCTTTTTCCAAAACTGGAGATATTTAGTCTAGTACGCTTGCGGCCCTTGATAGCCTGAAGGTTATGTTATACGTTGGGGGTTAAATTCTGGAAACTAAGCGTTAAAAGAGATTGGTATTTTTGTTTGTTTTTTAATATCGTAATTAGTATGCCCGATAAAGAAAGTTATTCAGTAGCTCCTGAACGGGGCGCTTGTTTTGGTCATCAGAAAATGGACATCGAAAAGTAAACAAGGATCTATCTATCTATCTATCTATCTATCTATCTATCTATCTATCTATCTATCTATCTATCTATCTATCTATCTATCTATCTATCTATCTATCTATTTATCTATCTATCTATCTATCTATCTATCTATCTATCTATCTATCTATCTATCTATCTACTGAAAAGTTAACAAGGATCTATCTATCTTAATAGGTCTATCTATCTATCTATCTATCTATTGAAAAGTTAACAAGGATCTATCTATCTATAGGTCTATCTATCTATCTATCTATCTATCTATCTATCTATCTATCTATCTATCTATCTATCTATCTATCTATCTATCTATCTATCTATCTATCTCTCTATCTATCTATTGAAAAGTTAACAAGGATCTATTTATCTATCTATCTATCTATCTATCTATCTATCTATCTATCTATCTATCTATCTATCTATCTATCTATCTATCTATCTGTCTATCTATCTATCTATCTATCTATCTGTCTGGCTGTCTGTCTGTCTGTCTGGCTGTCTATCTATCTATCTATCTATCTATCTATCTATCTATCTATCTATCTATCTATCTATCTATCTATCTATCTATCTATTTATCTATCTATCTATCTACCGTTCTATCGGTCTGTCAGTCTCTGTCTGTCTGTTTATCCTACTATGTATCTATTCTACTGTTTTTTTTTCTTTTGCGTCTTGTATGAAATGTCGTTTTTGGGTGTATACAGCCTTTTGCCCAAGGACAGCAGTACTGTAGAGATCCTAGTCTCATTGTCTCAGGTGCCTTTGGGCAGTAGAGAGCAAAGAGGTATGTTATGTCCACTTTCAGACAAATGACCAGCTCTGTTCAGTACTATTCACTGGAATTCTCCGCTTCAGTGATGACAGAATAGGAGGTGTGTCTGTCTAACCAGCCTTGTGGACAGTCCATTCACAGCCCCACCCCTCTTGACCTGTAGTCGTTGCCTGTGCCTACAGCCAGGGTAACTTCACAGTGCTTCGGTTAGGCTGATGATGCCTCACACAAATGTAACATATCTCCATCTCACAGACACTTGGAAACAAAACTTACCATTATTCAGACAGAGAGACAGGCAGACAGACAGGAAGGCAGACAGACAGCCAGACAGACAGATAGGAAGGAAGACAGGCTGACAGACAGACAGACACCCAGACAGCCAGACAGATAGACAGATAAATAGACAGACAGATAGATAGATAAGAAAGAAACAAAGACAGACAGACAGATAGATAGATAGATAGATAGATAGATAGATAGATAGATAGATAGATAGATAGATAGATAGATAGATAGATAGATAGATAGATAGATAGATAGATAGATAGATAGATAGATAGATAGATAGATTAAATGAAGGTAAACTGCATACCTATCAAACCAGCGCCATTGTTAAAACTATAATCTTGTCCATCCCATTGTGGTTGCCCAAGCTTACAGCTAGGATAACTTAACAGTGCTATGAAACTTTAATAACGGATTTTCATCCCTGACAAACCTTCCCTATCTCCACTTCTTTGGCATTCGTCAGGTGCAAAACGTGTGCATATATACGATGAATGTTTCAGCTGCTTATAGTGTGAATGAACTGATATTAGCCTCACACTGTCTCGATCTCTCAGGCACTAAGGGACAAAACTTACAAATCTGAGGCAGCTTGAGAAGTCGAATAAAAAGCTATAAAATCATTATGTCCAAATGAAGAGAAAAAAACAAAAAACAACACCTATCTCCTCAAACCAATCAATGCTCAGCTGCCTAGAAACCTAAATCCAATTATGGAAGTGGACTTCACACAAGAAAAAAATATTTATGAGTTTGTCGAGACCTTCCTGTAACGAACAGATTTCCCGCATTTTTCACTCTCGTAGAGCCTCGCATACTCACACAAGTTTAAAAAAGAAATCATATCCCATTACACTCAATAAGGGCATCATAGGCCACGTACGCGTCTAGATTTGCATGTTTGCATGCAGACCAAGGTTGGTGTAGGCACCAGATCGGAGGCTCGCCGTCCATACATTTTGCTTTACACTGACACAATGGACACTTCCCACACCGCGACAATGCTGGTCGAAGAGCTCACGAACATTGCTTTGGTCACGTAGAAGAAGAAAAAATAAAAGGAGAAGAGTGGGAAAGGGAAGATACAAAAGAGGTGAAACAGCTTTAGGTTGTAATCCTTCGGGAACGTAAAGATCTCACACCAACTGAGTCCGTCAAAGATGAGAACTCTTACCTATAATCCCGTGGCGCTGCTCAGTTTGGCCATAGAGATCGGCACTCAGTTTGAATGGAAGACTAAAGCATGTCATCCAATGAAGGTTGCCTGAGAGAGGAAACGAAATCTTAAGTGTTCGCAGCATACTGTCCTGTTATGGAAAAAGACCGTATGAACCAAAAACAACAACAACAAAAATTAAAAGAGTTTGGCGTTGCACCCCACGTTATTTATGTTCGGTTTCTATTTTTGGATGACCAAAAGAAAGCATTAAGCCGTGTTTACATGTATACACAAACGGAAACAGCAACGGAAACGTTAAAAAAATCCATCAAATAGTAAAAAAAATTAGAGTGTATCCACGTGTACGGAAATGTCGTGTTCGTATGTATAAAAACATTTTTTCTGTTTCACTACTTCAAGGGGTTTTGGCGTTTCCATTGCCGTTTCAGTTTCCGCACACATGAAAACTCGGCTTTAGACATACACATTTATAACTCTGATAGAGTACATGGTGCTAAAAGATATATTTCACTTAGATTGGCGTATACGGTATTTTCTCACAAAACGGCAGCACAGTGACATGCCAGTCGCAATGCGTTTTTTCCTGTTTTAAAAATCCTTTTCAGCATGACGAGATAATCAGAAAATTTGCATGGATATTTTAAACATTTTCGCAGTAATCCCCTCTTGACAGCTAGCAGTAGGGGGATTTGATTAAAGTGTGAATTGTTTGCCAGAGTGTGGGTTGATTCACCGACTGGCAGGACGTGGTTTTTTGTTGTTTTTTTTGTCTCGCGTATACTGAGCAGATCCCTCAGAGTTGTTTATAAGATCAAACAACGCCCTTTATTCGTTCTACAGCAAAAGACAAAAAGTATCTTTTCATACTGGGTGAGGAATTCCTACAGGAAAAGTTATGTTAGTACAGATATAGATACAGGGACACCCCGGAGACATTTTTATTAAACGTGGTCTAATTACAACATTGTATTGAAAAAATACTGAGTTGTATTCACCGCGAAACTGTGCAAAAATTTTCTCTTTTACCGTTTACCGGGTTTCTTCCGAGGATATCTGTGCTCAATGCCCTGTTGGCACCCTTGGAGTGGAGACAGACGTTATTGTGGTCTCTCAAAGATCCGGACATGACAATGAGGCCTGTAACAAATTTCTGTGCCACTCTTGCAGCACGGTTGTAGAATATTCGTCACGGCCTAGTGTTGGAAATGAAATGAAAAATTCAGCTGTGATGTGTTTGCAGTGGGCGAGTGATGTATTTCTTTCACTGACGTCGGTACGTTAGACAAAAAAAACCATGTATTATTTCGTGCGTTTTTAGTATTTATGTCATTTTGTAATTGTTATGGATTGTAGGGGGGCCTGAGTATTTTTACACAAGGATGTACAATGTCCTGTGCTAATTATCATTCTCATTATTATTATTATTATTGTTAGCATATTATTATTATTATTATTTACCCATGTTTAGAACTTAGCAAAATACATAGATATAGAAAGATTGGAGATCTACATTTTAAAAACAAGTTTTTCTTGATTAAAAAAACAACAAAACAACAAATTGATTTTATCACTCATAAAAATACATTTTTACTACGATAAGTGTGAAAATCAAATCCTCGTCCGTTTGGCTAAATTTTGCTTACAGATTACAAAAAAGGGGGGGAGGGCAGTTCTGTTATATTATAGTAAAAAATTGTATCATACTTTGGGGGGGGGGGGGCAGTTCTGTTATATTATAATAAAAAATTGTATCATACTTTGAGGGGGGGGGGGGCAGTTCTGTTATATTATAATAAAAAATTGTATCATACTTTGGGGGGGGGGGGCAGTTCTGTTATATTATAATAAAAAATTGTATCATACTTTGGGGGGGGGGGGGGCAGTTCTGTTATATTATAATAAAAAATTGTATCATACTTTGGGGGGGGGGGGCAGTTCTGTTACATTATAATAAAAAATTGTATCATATTTTGGGGGGGGGGGGCAGTTCTGTTATATTATAATAAAAAATTGTATCATACTTTGGGGGGGGGGGCAGTTCTGTTATATTATAATAAAAAATTGTATCATACTTTGGGGGGGGGGGCAGTTCTGTTATATTATAATAAAAAATTGTATCATACTTTGGGGGGGGGGGGCAGTTCTGTTATATTATAATAAAAAATTGTATCATACTTTGGGGGGGGGGGGCAGTTCTGTTATATTATAATAAAAAATTGTATCATACTTTGGGGGGGGGGGGCAGTTCTGTTATATTATAATAAAAAATTGTATCATACTTTGGGGGGGGGGGCAGTTCTGTTATATTATAATAAAAAATTGTATCATACTTTGGGGGGGGGGGGCAGTTCTGTTATATTATAATAAAAAATTGTATCATACTTTGGGGGGGGGGGGCAGTTCTGTTATATTATAATAAAAAATTGTATCATACTTTGGGGGGGTGGGGGGGGGGCAGTTCTGTTATATTATAATAAAAATTGTATCATACTTTGGGGGGGGGGGGGCAGTTCTGTTATATTATAATAAAAAATTGTATCATACTTTGGGGGGGGGGGGGCAGTTCTGTTATATTATAATAAAAAATTGTATCATACTTTGGGGGGGGGGGGGCAGTTCTGTTATATTATAATAAAAAATTGTATCATACTTTGGGGGGGGGGCAGTTCTGTTATATTATAATAAAAAATTGTATCATACTTTGGGGGGGGGGCAGTTCTGTTATATTATAATAAAAAATTGTATCATACTTTGGGGGGGGGGGCAGTTCTGTTATATTATAATAAAAAATTGTATCATACTTTGGGGGGGGGGGGGCAGTTCTGTTATATTATAATAAAAAATTGTATCATACTTTGGGGGGGGGGGGGGCAGTTCTGTTATATTATAATAAAAAATTGTATCATACTTTGGGGGGGGGAGCAGTTCTGTTATATTATAATAAAAAATTGTATCATACTTTGGGGGGGGGGGCAGTTCTGTTATATTATAATAAAAAATTGTATCATACTTTGGGGGGGGGGGGCAGTTCTGTTATATTATAATAAAAAATTGTATCATACTTTGGGGGGGGGGGGGGAGCAGTTCTGTTATATTATAATAAAAAATTGTATCATACTTTGGGGGGGGGGGGGCAGTTCTGTTATATTATAATAAAAAATTGTATCATACTTTGGGGGGGGGGGGGCAGTTCTGTTATATTATAATAAAAAATTGTATCATACTTGGGGGGGGGGGGGAGGGGCAGTTCTGTTATATTATAATAAAAAATTGTATCATACTTTGGGGGGGGGGGGCAGTTCTGTTATATTATAATAAAAAATTGTATCATACTTTGGGGGGGGGGGCAGTTCTGTTATATTATAATAAAAAATTGTATCATACTTTGGGGGGGGGGCAGTTCTGTTATATTATAATAAAAAATTGTATCATACTTTGGGGGGGGGGGCAGTTCTGTTATATTATAATAAAAAATTGTATCATACTTTGGGGGGGGGGGGGCAGTTCTGTTATATTATAATAAAAAATTGTATCATACTTGGGGGGGGGGGGCAGTTCTGTTATATTATAATAAAAAATTGTATCATACTTTGGGGGGGGGGGCAGTTCTGTTATATTATAATAAAAAATTGTATCATACTTTGGGGGGGGGGGGCAGTTCTGTTATATTATAATAAAAAATTGTATCATACTTTGGGGGGGGGGGAGGCAGTTCTGTTATATTATAATAAAAAATTGTATCATACTTTGGGGGGGGGGGGGCAGTTCTGTTATATTATAATAAAAAATTGTATCATACTTTGGGGGGGCTGGGGCAGTTCTGTTATATTATAATAAAAAATTGTATCATACTTTGGGGGGGGGCTGGCAGTTCTTTTATATTATAATAAAAAATTGTATCATACTTTGGGGGGGGGGGGCAGTTCTGTTATATTATAATAAAAAATTGTATCATACTTTGGGGGGGGAGGGCAGTTCTGTTATATTATAATAAAAAATTGTATCATACTTTGGGGGGGGGGGGCAGTTCTGTTATATTATAATAAAAAATTGTATCATACTTTGGGGGGGGGGGGCAGTTCTGTTATATTATAATAAAAAATTGTATCATACTTTGGGGGGGGGGGCGGGAAGTTCTGTTATATTATAATAAAAAATTGTATCATACTTTGGGGGGGGGGCAGTTCTGTTATATTATAATAAAAAATTGTATCATACTTTGGGGGGGGGGGGCAGTTCTGTTATATTATAATAAAAAATTGTATCATACTTTGGGGGGGGGGGGGGCAGTTCTGTTATATTATAATAAAAAATTGTATCATACTTTGGGGGGGGCTGGGGCAGTTCTGTTATATTATAATAAAAAATTGTATCATACTTTGGGGGGGGGGGCAGTTCTGTTATATTATAATAAAAAATTGTATCATACTTTGGGGGGGGGGGGCAGTTCTGTTATATTATAATAAAAAATTGTATCATACTTTGGGGGGGGGGGGCAGTTCTGTTATATTATAATAAAAAATTGTATCATACTTTGGGGGGGGGGCAGTTCTGTTATAATATAATAAAAAATTGTATCATACTTTGGGGGGGGGGCAGTTCTGTTATATTATAATAAAAAATTGTATCATACTTTGGGGGGGGGGGGCAGTTCTGTTATAATATAATAAAAAATTGTATCATACTTTGGGGGGGGGGGGAGGGCAGTTCTGTTATATTATAATAAAAAATTGTATCATACTTTGGGGGGGGGGGGGGGAGGGCAGTTCTGTTATATTAGAATAAAAAATTGTATCATACTTTGGGGGGGGGGGGGGCAGTTCGGGGAAAAAGGGGGGGGGGTATATACACACGCCTGAGAACGGAACGAAATCGAAATTATACCTAGACGAAAGAAATCGCACGAAAACAGTTCTTATTTTGTAAATGCACGAAAACGACACTAATACCGGCATCACTGTACCTTCATCAGCCATTTCTGTCCGGTCTCATGACGGTGTCTGGTATGCTTTTTATGGATTTTCATTTTTATCCTTTTTCTCATTTCGGAGCAGCGTAACCGAAGTTGAAATTCCTCCAAACTTCACTTGCAAGATAACTTTTATAAACCACTGTAACAGAGGTGGTCAGAACATAATTCTTTATACCTGGGTTTGTACGTAAATGAAGGAGATAAAGCCTTGACCTAGTGATAAAATAGGCTTGTAAAACTTTTACAGTTTGTTCAACTGTGAACAAATCAATGTTGAGGGAGAAAAAAAAAAAGTAAACAACAAACCCCAAACACTTAACATGGTTTAACTTGTGTGAGCCCATCATTATTTCACTGGCTCATCGTTATCTAATCTGCCCTTAAATGAATGACAAATACAATCTTTAATCAGCCACCCTGGACAAAAGTTATTAAGTCACAATCATATCAACCTGTAGTTCCTGGTTAAAAATGACTGATCATATCAATTTCCTTGATATTACTTTCAAAAGCAAATCATCTTGATATTTTCTAAGCAGTGCAGATTACAATTACACCAGCAGCATAATAATGATATTGAAGGTCAAAGAGCCGCATGTGGCTTCCGAGCCGCGATTTGGCCACCGCTGGTTGCTACAAAAAAAGAGTCGCAGCAAAGCTTGAATCAAAGTTTTATTGTTTCGTTTCTGTGTTATTTTTCACAAGAGGCTTTCCAGCCCACAACTTTTTTATTCTTTTTGTCACGTTTTGTCCTGACGGTCATGAAGGTTTCTTGTGTATGAGAGGCTTAAGGACTGAAGGAAACGTAGAGCTATACAGGACACATTCGTTGGAAATTCTTACATTTATCTTCCAGACAACACGGCGATGCTCTCCAACATACAACTTCTTTTATTCTTTTCGCTGCATTTTTGACTGAACTTTCATAAAGGTTACTAGTGTACAAAAGGCTCAAAGAATATTAAAGCCAAACTTCATAAGAGGACACATTGATAGGAGATTCTTGCCTTTATCTTCCAGGCAACTTTGCGATGCTTTCCAGCATACAATTTTTTTCCCTTTTTTGCCAAATTTTGACTGAATTTTCATAAAGATTGCTCGTGTAAGAGGCTTAAAGGAATGTTAAAGCCAAACTTCATAAGAGGACATATTCACAGGAAATCCGTGCCCTTATCTTCCAGACAATTTTGCGGTGCTTGTCTGTAGATACAAAAGACACAGAACAATATTCAGTGCCACAGACCGACAACAAAAAAATCCTCACACGTAACACGCATTCTTTGGTAGACAGTGGGAGTTATAGTCACTGGCCTGTTTTTTTCTACGGTAACCCTTCTTGACAACCGAGCGAGAAAAACCTATTCATGTTATTTGCACTGCCATCCGCTCTCTGAAAATTAGTAGTTGGAAGGCAAACATAACTAGTACTTTTTATGTCCGCTCAGGAAAGCAATAACGATAGACGCAGGCGTGTCGTCGCAGATTAGATACCCACTCACGTTACAGACCCCAAATCCTGTAGAATTCATGCACAAACACACAAACACACAGGTACGCAGTAATAAACAAAATGCCTGGTTTAAGGTTTGGGTTTAACTGTACGTCAGCACGACAGCGGCCACTTTGCGCTTTTCACGGGGTTTGGGATACTTGAGCTTGATACTCAGAGATTAGTTAATTGAATTTTCACAAATAAAATTTAAAATTCCATATAAAACTGTTATATCGTTAAAGTTCTTAAAATGTGATTATCAAGCTGTTTCACAGTTCCGATTTATTCTAACTCCTTATCATATTTGGCGAATGACGCCAGACTCGACTCTCCGAAATGTAAAAACCCTCACAACGCCTTTTAGAGCGCATAGTGCTTCCGCTTTCGCTTTTCCTTTCAGTCTGACGTTTTTCGGCAGAAGTGCCGAAAGCGAGCCGAAAACGACATGAAACCTTAACTACTGTGTGTCTGGGCTCTTACTTCGCGCGTGAATTACTCTCAGCATGTAGTCCCGCCCGTCCAGAAGAGCCCTTTAGTGTGGTCAAGTGTGAGGAATGTAGGGCAGCGTAACACCTGAGCTTACAAATGTAGTACAGTAAAAACGTTGACATCTCCCAGTCATGTCTGGGTAGTTGAACTTGTGGCTGTAGGCTTAGGGCCCACCCAGTAAGTAGGGCTTGCGTGAGCATTGAAGGCAAGGTGGGTATCCTCAGTGTCTGAAAGGCGTACATGGGGAGAGGGAAAAATAAAGGTAAACAGAAGCTCGAGGGATACAGGGCAGTAAGAAAATAATTCAATGAAAAGATGAGGCGATCAGAATCGTATGCCCAGTTACAGCTCAGAAAAGAGGGAGTGAAAGGAAGAAAGAAGAAAAACCAAGTGAATAAGGCGGGGTTTGAACCTGCGACCTCTGCTACGGCACCAATCGCCTTGCCAGGAAGAAGAAAACCAATACGCTTAACCGTTGGGAAATCTCTGCGTCTCTCAAAAAGAGACGATTGCAGCCGAACTAGCAAGGTGCGTTTTGTGGGGAAGTAGTATTCTTTTTGTGTTTGCTTTGTGTCGCTAATTTCTCCACGCAATCCTTTCTTTCCCACTTGGTAGATGAAAACCTTTTTCAATTTTACTTCTCAACCGCATTATAATGAAAATTTTTTCTTAGCCTACTATTTAAAATCAATAAGAGAGAGGGGGAGAGAGGAAGAGAGAGGGAGAGAGAGAGAAAGAGAGAGAGAGGGGGGGGGGGGAGAGAGGAAGAGAGAGGGAGAGGGAGAGAAAGAGAGAGGGAGAGAGAGAGAGAGAGAACTCAATTTTCTAAGAAAAAAAAAAGCCAATAAAGTGGAGAGAGACCATTCTTCCATTTATTTTGTGGGCACTTTTAGCGATTATTTCAAACCTTAAATTTATTTACCTTCGCAAACAGATGGGAATAAAAGGACGGGTTCGGGGGTGGGGCCAGGGGGTGGGAGAGACAAACTGTACGCCCCGCCAGTACTGGAAACTCCCTGAGATTTTATTGTTCAGGAGTCACAAACAGCGACCTACCAAAGTGTTGACTTAGTACTGCAGTTAAGTTGGAGATAAGGGATGGCTGAAGTATATATATCAAATACTTCACTAGATAATCTACTCGGACCGACTATCACTTTTTTCCCTCCTAGTCATTTACTTTACGTGCCGGAATTTTCATTCATCTTACGTTCAGAAGCAATGACGCCAAGACGCCAAGCATTCGTAACAGGACTACGTCTCCTTGGAATGACACGGGTATATCTCCAGTTTTTGGTTGAACTGAGTTACACACCACACACAACTTCTACAGGTCTTCTCTCTTGAGAGGATCAAAGTATCAAGCGGATTCGATGTGTAATTTGTAAGTATTGCTAAAAAGAAAAGAAATTCGTATCACTAAAAGCCACGAGCATTTGAAACGTCAATCACTAATTTCTCAAAAAGTTGATGGAAGGGAGTTAGAACCTTGTCATTCTAAGGGAACTACTAGTGTCCTCTTCTTTATCATTTTTTAAAGCTGTTGTTAGGGGACGTGGCAACACTGTTGATTCCACGCGTATCGACCATGTCGTTCCAATGGATCAAATCAACACTGTCGAGAGGGGGAAAGTGCACCATGGGCTAGGCACTTTCTCCAACCCACAGCCCAGGCATGCAGCACAAAACTGTTTAGCTGCTGACCGTCTGCCAAGATGAAAAGAGCCAACTATGTTAGGGGAACATTACATAGACTAATTACAAATCCAAATAGAGAAAAAAAACTGATTTGCGTTAGAGAGTATGTATTTATACAGAGATCTCACTTCCGCCAATTCGCGAAACTAGGTCGCTGCGGTAAAACAAGAATTGAAAGAGACCGCCTTCACCAAATATTGTGTGCATATCTGTTTACTGTGGTTTGTTCATATTTTTTGGGCTGGTTGAAACTATTTACAACAGTTTGTAAGCTCTTATACCCCTTGGAAATGCACAAACCGTTTACCGCAGGGACCTACTTTCCGCTCCATGCTAACAGTGGTTTTGCAGAGCCTCCCGTGTCTCGCAGTGTAAATCGACCAATAATGAAACCTCACTATACATATGGCCTACATACTCTCAGGTTGCGTTCACTGTTCATCTGATCTATAGCGTTCTATGGAAAATACTACAGTCCCCTGACAAACCATTTTCTTGTAAAAGTCTCTTTGATTCTTGTTGCTGTTTTCTTTTTTTTTTTGTGACCGAAAGCGTTTTTATTTTATTTTTTTCAGTCATTTGTTATTTGTGATTTACTGTAAGTTTCCTTGTTGTGTATTTTTATGGCGTGTTTCGCAGCATACAACATTTTTTCCCGGCCATTTTAACTCATCGTGGGACGGCAGCTTATTTTATGCAATCAGGAAGTTGAATAAATATACTTTACTACACAAATTAACGAAATAAGGGAAAATTGTATAGTGTAGAGATAATAAGGACACACTCAGGCAATACACCTGAACACCCGTAAATAAAAAGATATCTTTATCCCTTTGGCAATTAATTAATACCATGATTTTCTGCCGTGTATCTTTCCTGATATAAATATCTGCCTCCTAAAGATCCCCCCGAGTGTGTGGCATGCAATTTGCCATCTATCAATAAAACATATTTTGATTCATTATGTAGACTTCATGCATATCCGAAGAAAGCACTATGCCTGCGGATCCATGAAAGAATTATTTTCTGAGTAGAACCCACAACGCACCCTGTCCTTTCTGAGAGAAGCCAAGATCTGCAACTTGATTTAATAACTTTTATACTCGTTTACAAAATTTTTCCCAGATCTATAAAAACAATAGTTTCAGAATTTTGCCAATGTCTTAAAACTATATGAATGTATTTAATTCTATGTTAAACTTAACAGCTCTGAATACGAAACATAAATGAAGAAAATGTACCCAAAATAGACCGTGAGAGGGCAAAGTGGCTGTGATCGTGCCGGCGCGCTGTAACTAGGGAACTAGAGGGTGAACCTGTAAGCAACTAAAACTTCATGTCTACGTGACCAAAAAGTATGAAACTGTGTGTACTGCCTCGATTTTTTATGACAAGTTACGTGGACACATCCATTTTGGACATAGTCAGTCTTAAAATCATGATTGTTTTTTTTTTTTTTGCAAGAAAAAAATGGAGTAGAGTAGAAAAGTATGACCGGATATTTCATTGAGATTATGTAGGCACCGTTCAACGAACGGCTTTTTACCTTGTAATAATAATAGTAAGTCGCTGGTTGTAGGATTATGTAAAAGCCTATGAAAAGCGTCTACTGGAGGAGGGTCAAAAATCGCCCAAATCGAGCGTACGTGTTTTGTGGATGACCCCTTATTACAGACAGACATATTACACAGTACGGTTCTTTTCCCGTTTGATTTTTAATTTCACTTTCATTTGATATCTATACTAATAAAAGTGAAACCTTACGACAATTGCAACGCGCCTTTCGCTACTCCTCCGTTAATGCTGATTCGGTGCCCCTCAGATTTTATACAGCGCTTAGTATAGACCGTGGTCGTGTCCCCGGCACAGAAAATAAAAAAATAATGAACAACTCGCAGAACGTTTGTATTAGTTTCTAGGTTGCGACACATTGGCGTTCGGTCTATTTTTTCGGCAAATGTACGTAACTGAGGTTGGTTCCGGTGTCTGTATCATAATCACACTCACAAAACAACTTCCGGTTAGGACTGGTTTGAATGACGAGATTGAGTTAGGCTATCAAGTATGAAACTTTGTGTGTTCTCAACGTGCCTAGACTAGGAAAAAGAAAGGGTCTGGAATTGGGAAATTGACGCTGCGAGGCCAAAAGTACACAGGTTTGTGTTTTCAATATAATGCCTAGGAAAATATAATATTTCTTTTCCATTAATCCAATATGACGTTATCATTTCCTGCGATGTGCAAACAAACTACCCCGTGCGCAAATCATAGCCATAATTTGACGGATGCTGGCGGGACGCGCAGGATGTCAACGCGCAAAGGGAGAGCAGTAAAACGTATCTAAAAACAAACAAACAAAAATGAAATAAAGCTAAAGGAACAGGCAAAATGAAGCAGGTCCATAATAATCACCCAGAACTGAAACTAATAAATCGATTTATCCCGGGCAGGGCCGGGAACTCAGCTAGTTATTTATAAGAATCTGAAAGCTGAAAACATAGAGAGCATGGCTGAAAGCTAACCCCAAGCAAGATAATGAACAAAAAAATAAAGAAACGTGAAAGGCGCAAAATGGCCGTTATTGTGTCCTAGCGCCTTGAAATCCAAACTCAAATTCAGACTCCTTAGCCGTTTTGGCCATCGATCTAGATGACGTAGTTGTTCTATGGCAAACCGTCATCTCCCTTGTGCCGGGTTCACGAAATATGGTGTGTGCAACAAAGGAAGGAATCCTGTGTGAAAAAACAAACAAACAGTAGTATGACAACGGGGTCACAGCAAGGCCCTGTCTGTTGAATTTGTGCAGTAATTCTTACTTAATTCTTGGCCCCTTGCCGATGCCCCCCTCCCTTGCCCCTAAACACCTGCCAGGTGAGAAATGCTTCCAAGCACTAACTTATCCAACTTTGTCGCCCAAGTGAATGTTTATAGGGTGTTAGTAATTGTCTGCCCCTGAATTGTTCCCCCTTGAAGTGTCATGTCCAAGGCGTATCGTTACATCATACTGGAGTAGTTTTCTCGAAGGGTGCTGCTTTGCTTTCTGTTATCAGCAGTGGAAAGGTAATAAAAGGGAAGCTTCACCACATCATAGCATGCCTTTCCCTACTCTTGTGCCAATAGCAAGATGTACAACCTTCAGCTATTACACACTGATTACTTCTTGAGTACGCTACCGCTGAAATATAAGCAAACAGTAGTAATTGTGAAAGTTTCATTTTAGTGTGAAAATATTTAAAAAAAAAAAAAAAAAAACCTAACTAACTACAGAAAATATTGTAAGATCCCATTTAGGCTTCGAACAAAAGTTCATTTTTTTCCCTCTTGATTTCTAATTCTTTTGTGATTTCTTGCAATGTTTTTTCATTGTTTCTTTCCAACTTGGGGAACATAATGTGAACATTAAACTTTTTATGTTGTTGTTCTGGCCACATTTTAAAACTTTGGTTTAATGTTATTATTATTTTGGTTTTTTGTTTTGTTTTGTTTCTATTTAAGACTCACGTAGACTCTCTAATGCAGTGTTTCTCCGGATGGGAAGCACGCCCCACCGGTGGGGCCCGGCAATATCTTAATAGCGCTTGCGACTTCAGAATGGAGCGTAAGGACTGTTCATAGAAATGTTAATTTGATAATGTATTTTAACTTTCACTGTCTGGATAAGCCGTTGTTAGTTTATGTCACATTGGTGGTTTCCTTTTTTTAGCTCGGGTTAAAACATCGAATTTTTTTTGTTGATCTTTTTGTATGAACTGTATAGGTAGAATGTGCATGATCTCACAGAGTGTTTTTGTTTTGATCTTCCGACACTAAAGATGGCCGGTGGATCAGCTGATTAGTGTAACTTCGAGATACGCCTAAGCGGTTAAAATGCCTGCTAGTTACAATGTAGTTGATTGCTACGACAGGGGTGGAAAGGATGGATCCAAGCTGGTCAGATTCCCTACCATCCCTGTAAACCATCCCTGGGAAAGGAAGTGAAAGAATTGACCGAACCTCTTCCATTGAACACTGTACACACGTGCTATTGTTTACTGTAGCAACCTACTTTTAGCTCGCCGCCGGTTGGTTCGCGGGTCGCAATGCAAATTAGCCAATGAATCAAAATCAATGCCACAATCGCCATGATGATGCGCGAGTCCGGTCACTAAAGATGGCGGATATGGGCATTCGTCCGATAGTGGTGGGCATGGGGCACACATTTTGGTTTTTTTTTTTTTTTTCAGAAAACTGAAGTGGGGCTTGGGACAAAAACAGTTGAGAAACACTGAGTCTAATGATATTGTGGAAAAGAAAATCCTGTGTGCATTCACTATATGAATTGTGTTGTTGTGCATATTCTCTCTCACGTTGCGTGGTAATTTTGTTTATTTGTTTCTTTGTAAGTCTCAGGAGTATGGAGGGTCGGATTGGTAGAGTGTAGGATGCGATATGGGATGAGGTAGATTTGAATTTGAGTTTGGACAATGCACTTCGACTTGGGAAAGGGTTACATTGTGGTAGGTAAAAGCAAGATCATAATAAAAGGAACGGTAGGACAGAAGAATACCCTATCAGCTGTTTCCATCAACCATATGCGATGAAGTAGAGGGCTAATGCGAAAGACTTATGTCAAGAACAGATTAAGTCCATAAATGCCGTGCTAGGTCACGAGTTCAGTGAGTAAATTTTCACGACTTGTTAATTCTAACCAGCGTAATTTGTCCTTGAGCTGTTCTCGTGAACAGTTTGTTTGAAACACTTTTGTTTTAGAGATGGAAAGAAAGTGGGGCGAGATAGAATAAATGTATAGCTAGGAGTGACAGAGCCGTTCTCGACCCCGTGATTTTGATGAACACTTAGAAGGGAAGAGAAGGGGCGAATAAGGATAGATAGTTTAAGACGCTTAGTCGCGTTCAGAAATTCGTGCATAAAATGTAGAAAGCACGAGGGTTTAAAGATTTCAGTAGTTCTTTTGACATTTTAAATTGACCTTGTCTGTATTAGGGCAAGGCCGTAACCGACTTATACAATAGAATAAATTATACTGCGAGCTCAGCTCGGAGCTGACCGCACCAATGAAATCTAGGGATTTGGACGGTAGTTGCAGGTGGCTAGACAGTATAAAAGTCTGCCCAGACATATATCCTGCACTCCATACAGAAAACTCCAATCTGTGCAGGCGTCGGCACGATTCTGCCTGAAGAATCATAAAGTTATACGACTCATGTCTAGTCCACTATAGACATTTGAGATGAATCCATACGCCTGAATGAGATATGCCCACCGCTATTGTCCATCGTTCCCTGGTCTCTAACACCAGGGAATAATCGTAAGTGTTTGTCTATTGATGACTCAACCATGAACGAGGAGCTGAACATAAGTTATCCAGTAGGACAGGATTGCCGCATATACTAGGAGTGCTACCGAAGAATGCAAGATAAAGATATATATAGACTTGCAACTAGTATGAATGTATGGCATACACATCTGTGAATTGTGACTGATTTGTCTGGATGAGGCTGGGCATTGCCAGCCCATCCTAGAGTAGATCTCTAGACTTAACTACGCCAGTTTGTATTGACGGGCTCGATTATTATAAGCGTTAGGCACAAATGGCTGAGATGACATTGTCGCCAGAGACCATATTAGTGTGTTGATTGACATAATTATAGTAGGCAGACCAGATCTGAGATATATATAATTAGTACTTAGATTGTTAGTGAGTCAGAAGTATAATAATATTATAGGAATCTAGAATTCTAGTGAGGTATTATTGAATTTGGATTGATGCTGCTGATGGGTTGTCTTTACTATATAATAGATCTAGACAAAATTGTTAGGGTAATTAATGTAATTAAATGTGTGGCCCTGCAGGTCTGTTTATGAAACTTATTCAGATTGTTCTTAGTGTGTGGCATGGTACGAAAGATTAGATATTAAGTACCTCTCGATTTAAATGCAGTCGAAACCTTAAGTAGACGGATTCCCCCCAAATTCGTGACATTTAGGATAGCAACATCGTAACAACTTAGTTATAAAGATGCAAAAGCCTTTGGAAAATTTGTTCTGCAGGTATTACTATTAGCTAATTATTTTACCACATGTGTCTTGCAACCACTGTCTTTTCTCGTGTACGCTATAAGTGGAACTTGCGATGTCTCAGATATTTACGAAGCACATTGAGGGGATCATTATCTGGAGCAAGGAATGGCCAGGCGTACACATCTTGTAAGGGCGCCATTAGTGTACATGTAAGATTGAGATTTCTGCCACACCAGATTGTTGGCTCGGTTCGCAAACGTAGTAGCGTGTAATGGCGTCGGGTATTTGCCATATTGTTGTATGTGCATTTTTGTCTCTTTGAGAACATGAGGGTCGAAACTTTGAAGAGTTGTGGAAATCAGAGGACAACATTACGTCACAAATACAAACCTCGAAAAGTTTTTAACCCTTTGGAATGACACACAAAATGTCGCATGCTACAATGTGGCAAATATCCCATTTAGCATTAATGATTTTTCTTTCAGTGCTTTTATGTCCTTTTATTTAACATTCTTTGCACGTCTTCTTTGTGATTATTGTCCTTAATTTGTTATGTTTGTTGTTTGTTTGGCATCCGTCAGTTGTGAAAGACTATGGGCTTGTGCCCTGGAAATCTGTATGTTTCAGTCTTATATAGCGTCGCGGGGGCGGTAAGGAATGACAGAGAAAGAGGAACGACATACACATTGTCCCCTTATGACAAGGTTCTAACTGCCTTCTGTCAGAGACACAGAATACCAAGACGGACCTTTCCTTCTTTCACTATAATTATGTCCGCAACTTGCCCGCACAGGAGCACGGCGAGTACTACTCACAGATCTCTGTGGTACTAGTCTTTGCCGTTCAGTTACGAAGGGGTGTGGTGTAAATTGTTGGATTGTTGACATGGATGATACGCGCGCAAGTCGACGGACAGAATTTGGCGAATTGAACCGTTTCGGTATCTTGTGTCTCGGTTTCCGTCAACTTTTGAGAATTTGGTCGGTCATTGAAGTTTCATGTGCTCATGGCTTTTAAAGATACTTTTTTTTTCCTTTTTAGTATTGCAATATGTACTTACAAATTACACAACGAACCCGCTTGATACTTTGACACACAATGGAGAAGGCCTGTACAACTAGTGTGTAGTGTGTAACTCAGTTCAGCCAAAAAGTGGAGACAGAACCTAGACAGTTTTAAGGGGACAATAATTAGTAGGAAATTGGCCGTCAACAGTGAAAGTGGGGAACAGACAGAGTTTACACTGGAGGTAATAAATTATTTCATCCTGTGTGTATGTACACGGGAATATGCAAGATGATACTGTCAATAAAAAAAGAGAAAAAAAACTGGGCCACTGGGTGATCAGGAACAACCAGCGTATCGGATTCCAGATGTGGCACCCGATGGTATTTTTTTTTTTTTTAGTAAGGTGAGGGAAGGGTAGGGGCTTTATCTCGGCCTGGGTATACCGGAAGGGAGAATTTCAATGAGGGCAGGAAAAGGGGTTTGGGCACAAAAGGTTAGGAGGTGGGGTGGGGTTTGGCGCTATATTGAAAAGGTTGGTAAGTCTGTATCTTTGACATACCCTTTCGGGTGAAGAAGGAATTTGTGTTAGCTGGGAAAAAAATAATGGGATAAAACGGGTGAGTGGAGATTAAGCCCCTCACCGGCTTGGCAAAGAACATAAAACGTGCATGGTAAAGCAAAAAAGAACAATAATTACAACACGTCACGGTTCCCTAAAACTTTAGTAATCGGTTTTGGCTACTTTTCAGGAGGAAATTTTTTTATTTTTTTTTGTTAGCACAGTTTGCTATTCGATTATTTTCCTTCTTAAGGGACCATAACCAAACTTATTCGATGCAGCTTTGAATGTAGTTGAATATATTTTTATACAAATCCATTTTTCAAATGTTTCAGTTACTGCAGTCTTAGGCCGCGGTGACCCCCCAAAAGGAGAGGTCATGTAGACTAAGTATCAAAAGGTTGGGAAACGAACGAGTAGCAACATGTCGTCACAGTCATTCCACAATTGCCAAAGTCATTTTTTGTTGTTGATGTTTTCAGATGAAATGTTCACCTTAATCAGACAATCACATTGCACCGTTCAACAGTTACGTCGTTATGTTTCGTTGTCATATAAGTTTTTAAACGAAAACCCACAGTCATTAATTTAAATAACCATTTCAGACTTCTATTTGAGGGGGGGGGGGGTTGATCTAAGAACAAAACCAAATAGAGAAAAGACTGACGTGTTCACTGTTCAGCCAATAGCTTTCTGTGTAACATACTACACTCCCCTAACGACAGCTACCACTATACTCGAGGTTTAAACAGACTTCAGGCACCCAGTCTTCTCGTAATAAGACGAAAAACTCGGATGCCCCGTGTGCAGGGCGCGTACGTTGAAGATACTGCCTGGGCAAAATGATTTTTTTTTAAAAAAAGGTAATCCTTACCCCCCTACCCCCCCCCCCCCGACCCACGGGATCAAACAAATATTACAAAATACAAACACAAATACAACAACAACAACAACAACAACAAAAAAGCAAGAAAAAGAGAGTTGCAAATGCCGAGGGTAAAGACCTTCCGAAAACAAAGACCTCAAACTCGTATAAGATCCATATTGTTGTTATGCTCTGTGAAAATGAATTTCCTCGTGGTGTCCCCCTACAATGACAAGACTCTATTTCCACTTTTTTGTTGAACCGAGTTAGACACTACACACCACTTCTACAAGCCTTCTCCACTGTAAGTCAAAGTATCAAGCGGATTCGGTGTGTAATTTGTATTATTTAAAAAAAAAAAAAAGTCCATCTAATCTCTGAAAGCTATGGGCACATGAAACTTCAATCATGAATTTCTCCAACGTTGTCATTTTAAGACGACGAATTGGGAGTAATAAAATGATCCTTATCAATATGTTATTACCTTTCATAATCTGTTCTTCTTTCACAGTGAGGTGACAGTGACATTACTAAGTTTCCCTGGCATTCGGCACAGTTGACTGTCAGACAGCACTGTCAGACTCCCACTGTCTGACAAGATGATACGTTTCAGAACAGGTATGTGGCATAGTAATACTTCGTCATTAGTTGAGCTTTTTTCCATTCGGGACAGGAGGCAGCAACTTGTAATTGAATCATTATTTTTCATCATCATCACCATTCACCCGTTTCATTGCCAACATTATCCTCACAGCTGCTTCCCCCCCCCCCCTTTTTTTTCTATGTCTCCCCCTCAGGGCTGGATTAACTATTAAGCAAAATAAACACGTTCTCAAGGCATCAAGGGAAGGGGGCGGGGGGGGGGTGGGGGGGAGGGGGGGAGACACCACAGAAAATTTTCATTGCCGGACTTTGACTTTCCATGGACCATAATTATGGTGCAAAACTGCCAATGGTGCAGCTGCACCGGGGTTCACAAAAAGGTGTGCCTGGCAATAAATGAAAAACATGAAGTATTTGCTGGCGTCTATGATTCGTTTTTGTTTTTGTTTTCTAATAGAATTACCTGTGTACAGTACATGGGGGAACCAAACTCTTTTAAGTGTTTAGGGCCTCTTTGTGTCTTCATCCGGCCCTACTCCCCGCTCCCCCCCCCCAACCATTCTTCCTCTCTCTCTCACTCTTTCTCTCTATCATTCACACACACTGTCTCTCTCTCGCTTTCTCTCTATCATTCACACTCTCTCTCTCTTGTTCAATATCTAGCTCACTTTCAGCGTTGTGTGACAAAAGCAGTGTAAGCACAACATAGAACTTAGCTAGCCCTTTAGTTTTAGTTTTTCAACATAATGGGCTGTTTTGACACCCTGACTGGGAAGGGAAAGGCGTTATTGGGAATAGGATTGGTTAGGATAACATTATTCAAGTTGTTGAAACAGCATTTTCCGTGCTCTCCCTCTCTCTCTCTCTCTCTCTCTCTCTCTCTCTCTCTCTCTCTCTCTCTCTCTCTCTCTCTCTCTCTCTCTCTCTCTCTCTGTGTGTGTGTGTCTCTCTCTCTTCAACGTCATCATCATCATCATACCATCATCACCATTATCATCATCATCATCATTATCAACGTCATTATTGCCATTATCATCATCATTGTCATCACTACCACCACCATTGTCATCATCATCATTATCACCATCATCTCATCACTATCACCATCATCATCATCACCACCATATCATCATCCCATCATTATCATCATCATCACATTCTCATACCATCATCATCATCATCATAAGGAACACCACCACCATCATCAGGGTTATCACCATCATCGATAATATCACCAGCAGCAACTGCGACAACATAACGTTCATTGCTTTGGCACAGATCTAGCCATTGTTCCTACCACATTAATTACGACTTAACCACTTTCGTTCTCAGGCCTACGCCAATTGCTGTTCTGCAAAAGATTCCCTGTCATTTTTTTCCGGACACTCTGTTACATATTCGGCTTCGGCGTCGTCTTGGCCAGCATCACCCTCACCCTCACCCTCTCCCTCAACGCCAACACAACCATCCAGCGACAACTACTACGTAGGGACCTGGCTCAAAGTACTCGTTCAACAGTGACGCAAAATGCACAGTCTTTTCAGGTTCTCAATGCCATTTTAGCCAACATCACGGGGGAGATTCATGATCATCGTGTGGCTATCAAAGTACTCAGGGCTCTCTTGGACAGATTCGAGGATAAAGATGAGTTAATACAACAGAGCTACGTGGAAGCAGTGTTGGCGTCTAATAATTTAACCCTGCCAATGCCACTTGCCGCTCTGTGTCAAAATGTGTCTGACAAACATAAAAATGACAACGTATTCCTCGGATATAACGAATTCAAACTTCCCGAAGAGAGCAAGAAACCCAGTATAGGAGCTTTAGTTGTGGCTGACAATTCTAAACAAGACCCGAGGCACACATCCGATCCAAAATTAAAAGAAACTGGATTATTAAATAAAACAGCTGAAGCAACGACGACACCATTGCCATCATGTTTGGATTATCAACGGTCTCTAGGTGAGTAAAAGACTGCAAAAAAACACACCCAGATTTGTGAACTGGATTTTGCCCAACCTACACTTTTATATACCGATAGAGAGTATGAATTTATACAGAGATCTCATTTCCGGCAATTCGCGAAACTAGGTCTCTGCGGTAAACAAGAAATTGAAGAATTGGAAGAGGACATCTTCACCAAACCAAGATAGTGGGCATATCTGTTTGCCGTGGTTTGTTCATATTTTTGGGCTGATTGAAACCATTTAGAACCGTTACGCCACGTGGAAATGCACAAACGGATATTGTTTACCGCAGAGACCTACTTTCCGCTCCATGCTAACAGTGGTTTGGCGGTACCTCCCGTGTCTCACAGTGCAAATCAACCAATAGTGAAACCTCTCTATACACACATACTCTCTGATACCGACCTATTGTGTTTGGTCAAGTTTCAGGCAACCTTTTAACCATCCAATGCCCAGGCAAATCTTATTTAAGAAAACTAAATCTGAATCGTGCATAAACTGATGTGAAATGGTCAAATAAATGGAAGCTGGACAAAAAAAAAATTAAGTTTTAAAAGTGATGAAATAATAAATAAATAAAACATGCAAAATTATTTATTGATGAACAAAATGTATTCTAAATGTAAAATACAGGTCATCAGGTCATTATGGAACATGGCGCTAGAGGGTTAAAGTTGTACAAGTATCTATACTAATAAAAGTGAAACCTTACGACAATTGCAGCTCGCCTTTCGCTACTCCTCTGTCAATGCTGATTCGGTGGCCCTCAGATTTTATACAGCGCTTAGTATAGACTGTCGTTTGTATTAGTTTCTAGGTTGCGACACATTGGCGTTCGATCTATTTTTTCGGCAAATTAATGTAATTGAGATTGGTTCCGGTATCTGTATCACATTCACAAAACAACTTCCGGTTAGGACTGATTTGAATAATGAAATTGAGTTCTAAGACTAAGTATGAAACTTCGTGTGTTCTCAATGTGCCTAGACTGGGAAAAAGAAAAGGTCTGGAATTGGGAGATTGACGCTAGAGGGCCAAAAGTACAGGTTTGTGTTTTCAATATGCCTAGGAAAATATTAATATAGATATTTCTTTTCCATTAACACATGACATTATCACTTCCTGCGATGTGCAAACAAACTAACCCGTGCGCAAATCATAGCCATTTATTTTGACGGATGCTGGCGGGACGCGCAGGACGTCAATGCGCAATGGGAGAGCAATAAAACGTATCCAAAAACAAACAAACAAAAATAAAATAAAGATAAAGGAACAGGCAAAATGAAGCAGGTCCATAATAATCACCCAGAACTGAAACTAATAAATCGATTTATCCCAGGCAGGGCTGGGCATTCAACTAGTATAATATAATGATCTTGATTTTTGTGCTCCCTTTGATGAGCCCACCGCACGGATGACTATATTGGACATCCGTTCAATTTGGTGCAGTTTTCCAGCCCAGAAATGAGTGCACATGAGAAGAAGCTTGCAGCAAGATTGTAGGAATTCGTTGTTATTGTTGTTGTTTTTTTAAATTTTGCCCTGGCAGCGGCCTTGCTCGGCCTGCTCTCCTCAACTTCCAACTGCCAAGGCATCTTTAACGTGCTCAACGTACACACGGGCCATTTGAGTTTTTCGTCCTTATCCGAGAAGACCAGGTGCTCAATCCTACCTATCGTAAGGTCAGGGACAGGAAATACCCCCCAAAATTCCAACATGTCTGCACCAAACGGGAATCAAACCCGGTACCTTCGGCATGAGAGGCGAGTACCTTGCCTCTAGATCAACGTGGCCCTTGATCTGCTGTTAAGAGACTGCAGTGGTTTATATATAGCAATCTATAGCAGAATAGTTAGCGAAACGCAGTATTTTCTCAATCCGGCTTTGTAATTCACTTAAAACCCTTGGTCTGCCTTCCCCAGTTGGTGCTATCAAACATTTGGACAACGAGAAAAGCCCTGAGCAATTGGCTGCCATGTTTCCTCACATACAGGCGGGAGGCCATTACCGTCCTACAGATTGCCGGGCCTCAGAGAGAACAGCTATTATCATACCTTACAGGTAAGTGTGATGGTGCAAGGGGGGATCCTTGGAAGGAGGGAAGTGAGAAGTTGAGATGTGAAGAGGGTGGGCGGGGGAGAGAAAGAGAGGGAGCCAGAGAGGGAGAATGAGAGGGAGAGAGAAGGGGAGAAAGGGAGGGAGAGGGAGAAAGGAGTGAGAGAGAGGGGGTGAGAGAGAGAGAGACAGAGGAGAGAGAGGGGGAAGAGACAGACAGACTGACAGAACAACGTGTGTTGTGTGAAGCTGTTGACAACGCTGGTAATACAGAAGATGATGATGATCATGGTGCTGATGATGATGATTATGATGATGATGATGATGATGATGACGATGATGATGATTATGATGATGATGATGATGACGAAAGCCAGCGATAGCTAAGTGGCCCGATTAAGTTCAGTTCCACAGCTTATTTGAACCTGACGAAGGTCCAGGATGAACAAAAGCTTGGAGGATAAATAATAGATCATTCATTGAAAGCGGTGCCTATGAGCCCAGACACTGTGGCTTCCATTTCGTTTCGCTCTTCGCTCTGAGCTCGCTGTCGGCAGTTTTGCCGAAGACGTTAGTCTCGTCCTGCCGAAAAACCGAATAAAATAATGTAAAAAAAACAACAACTTCACAGTGCCTTTTATAGGGCATAGTGTTTCCGCGTTCTCGTTACGTTGTTCATCGAGAATTGACGTCTATCGGCATAAGTGCTGAAAGCCAAACGATACCGACGCCACAGTGTCGCCACAAGGTCTGGGAGAAAAAAAGGGAAAGGGAGGGGGCCTTTTAGCAGGAGAAACTGAAAACTGAGTCGTTTGTTGTTTTATCATATTTTATGCACATTGTCATGCAATCCCTTGCTTTTTCAGGAACCGTCACTCGCATCTTCACGTCCTTTTACTGAATCTTCTCCCTTTGCTCGTACGACAGAAAATTGACTTCACGATATTTGTTATAGAACAGGTAACCAACCACACTCCAGCTTTCTTTTCCGTGCCTTTGTTTTTGTAAAAAAAGATTTTTATGTGCATTTGACTATTGCTGTTTGTATTTGTTTTTAATTGAAATAAGGTGCGAAAATTAGAACGCTGTAAGTGTAAAGTTGAAACTTTCGAGAAAAAATTCTTTATTTTTATATTTTTTATCACGGTATCTCATGGTTACTTAATTCTAAGTCGCTGATTTAATTTTTGCAGGAATAATAAATTATTGCATATGAGGGAGTGGGAGATAGAACAATTCTGGGAGCGGAACTTGATCAAAGCTATAATGTTCATTGTAAAGTGATATATTTTTTATATATTCCTTTATTATTAACATTAATATTAACAAAATGTCCTGCTGTGAGTGCTTTGACGACTTGATCCCAAATAACCCCTGCCGTATATTTTTTACTCCTAGCTTTTGCCTAGCCCTTTCAACCGAGGGATGCTTTTCAACGTAGGCTATTTAGAGGCGATGAAACTTCAGAATTACGACTGCTTTATCTTTCACGACGTCGATCTGATTCCTATCAACGACATGAATTCCTACCGCTGCCACTATGCGCCAACTCACTTGATAGCTGGTGTGGACAAATATAAATACAAGTAAAAACTGCTTTTTTTTTGTCGGGCTGTTGTTAATGGGTCATAGTAAGATTATGAAGCTGTATAGAAAGGGCTGATTATCTTGATTTCATCGTTTATAATTATTTATTAAGAAAAGGGAGAAGGGGGCACTGTGGTCTAGAGGCAAGGTGCTCGCCTCTCATGCCGAAGGTATCGGGTTCAAATCCCGGTCGGTGGCAGGCATGTTGGAATTTTGGGATTTTTCTTATATTTTTCCTGTCCCCGATCCTATTGTAGGAAGGCTCTAGGAAGCGGGGCAGAAAGAAATAGAAAGAGAGAGAGAGAGAGAGAGAGAGAAAGAGAGAGGGTACTTGGATGGTGTCGGGCACAAACCAGCCAAGTCAAGATTAGTAACTTTTATAGGAGGAACAAAAACCTGCCACTAAAACAAGAGGGACATGAACCTAGCCGGTTTGATTACATGTTTATTTTGAGCATTTCTATTGGATAATGGTAAAAGCTTTTTTTTTTTACATATTGTGATGTAGGATTCCAAGCTTCACAAACTGGTACTATAAAAAGGAATATGAAATTTTCGGACTTTGCTGGTTTGCGTCCAACACTAACGACATAATTACGTGTACTGTCATTTTCAAACTGCTCAAGAGATACATGTACACCTTTATGTCTTATAGTGATATTCACGTTAATCGTCGAGTCTTCGTAGCGATACAACAGGTCAAATAGCATGCCAAATTTATGCATTGTGATAAAAACATCAACATTATTCTTTTCCCAGGCTTCTCTACCCCAAAATGTTTGGTGGTATTGTGGCTTTTTCCCGAGACGTGTTTCGGAAAATCAACGGAGCATCGAATCTGTATTTTGGCTGGGGAGGCGAGGACGACGATCTACAAGTCAGGTAAAACTCACCCTCTGTCCATAGGCGTATCCAAGGGAACTCTAACAATAAAATTCTCTTTAGGAGTGAGGTGTACCCGAGGCCCCAGGGCGTATGTTTCAGGCAGGTATCATTTATTACTAAGCTCGGGCAGACACAGTCAGACGCTGACAAACAAAGAAGTGCACACCATAATTTCCTGTATTTTCTGAGTAAATCCGGGAAGACATTACCATACTAAGCTGGGTTCTCATGTATACGGAAACGGAAACGGCAACGGAAGCGTCAAAGAGCCATCAAGTAGTGAAATAGAAAGAATGTTTTCGCACGCCGTTTCCGTACACAAGTCATGGAAACACTCTTTCATTTTACTATATGAGGGATTTTTTGCCGTTTCCGTTTCAGTACACATGAGAACCCAGCTTTAGCCCGGTCAGACACAGTCAGTTTCTGCCACTATTTCTTTGGTGTATATTCTGTTGGCAACAGCTGACTATGTGTGACCGGGCTTAGTATGATACCTCCTTAAGAGTGTGACAATAAAACCCCACAATAAAATCCTCTTTAAAAGTATGGTATCTGTAAGACCCCAGGGCATACATGCAGGGAATGTTGAATGTGCTTTGGTGAGCACGCACATGCATATTTTAAATTTTTAAAATCTATGGGAAGATGATGAGCAATGACGTCATTGAGGAATGCCTGCAAGCTCAAGAAAAAACTCCCACAAATTTGATAACTACACGTTTTTAATTGCTACTGGGTCCATTAGACCCACGACGTACGGCGAAGGTTAATGGGGTGGGTGAGGTGTTGGGGGTGGGGGTTGGGGGGGAGTGTTGATTTGCCAGAAAGTTTACATCATTTGTTAATGGGTTAATCTTTTTTGCTTTTCTGGTGGGTGGTTATTTTCTTCTTGCCTTCCCCGAATTTTCACACTGTTTGGCAAATCTGATTACAGGCCCCCTGAGGCTGCCGACTTACGGCATAGTCAGAATCCCTGGAGCATTAGTGATGCCTGGTAACTTTATCAACATCAGGTGAAGGCCAGGGTGCCCAAGGCAGTCTAAACAAAGGCACATTACAAACCCTTTTCCTGTACTATGGTACGGTTTCACAGAACTGTAGTCTCGTTGGTGCCACCAGAAGGAATGTACTTATTCCAAATAATAGAACACGTAGTTGTAGTTTATGTACTTAGGACTTGCATAGACGCAGACTCCATTTCAAAGGGCTCATATAATATTTGCGTTTCAATCTTTTATGAATCATCTTTCATTATACATGTATTAAGATTTTTTGCCAAAGGGTCCATCTTGTCTTCCTTTGTAATATCCATATTCCTTATTTCTTTACTAAATCCCCGAGTGCCGGATTAATGCATGGGCTTTATGGGCTGCAGCGCAAGGGTCTCCACCAGAAGATGAAGTCCTTCAGATATTAAGTGAAATTACAGATATCAAAAACCTTGCATTAATTCTTATTGCGGGTCCTTCTGCTCAAAACAAATAGTATTTGTATTATTTTTGTGAAAAATGTTGGTGGGTATTGTATAATGTAATAATTTTATGGCCTTAATTTTGTAGCGATTTCCACTGTTTTTCTGTACCAGAGTGACGAACAAGAAGCTGCCATTGCTGAGATCTCACGCCAGTGTGGGGCTGTACGACATGATCAAGCACCAGCGAGACACTAAGAATGAAGTTAACCCTGTCAGGTAGGCCACCCACCCCCCCCCCATAACGGTCAAACCCTGTTTGATAGGTCACCCGCCCCTCACACGGCCAACCTCGTTAAATAGGTCAACCACCCCTCATAACGGTCAAACCTTGATAGATAGGTCATTCATGTCTCAAATACATGTAGGTCACCCACCCCTCAGATGGACCAACTGTTAGACAAGCCATCCATGTCTTACATAAGCCACCCACCCCTCATAACGGCCAAACCTTGTTAGATAGGTCATCCATGCATCAAATAAGTCACCCATCCTTGATAGGGGTCAAACCTTGTTAGATAGGTCATCGATGTATCAAATAAGTCAGCTATCCGTCATAACGGTCAAATCTTGTTAGAAAGGATATCCATATTTCGAGTGACCACCCACCCCATAAACGGTCAAAACTTGTTAAACATGTCATCTACGTCTAAAAAGTCACCCGTTCATCACCCTGTCAAACTCTACCAAGTAGGTCACCCATCTCTCACACAGAAAACACATAGAAAAAGGTCACTCATTCATCACCCAGCCAAACTTTTAGTCGTTCATCCGTCTCTCACGTGGAAAGACAGGTCACCCATCTGCCACCCAATGAAAGCCTGTCAGGAAGGTGACCCATACCTCACATCAAAAACTTGAAAAATCATTCCCTTCCTCGCCCCTCCCTCGTTTAGTCGGGCAGTTATGAAAAAAATCCATCCATCACCCAGTCAGCCTGTTTGATAGGTCACCCATCTCTCACATAGAAAAAAAGGTCACTCATCCATCACCCAGTCAGCCTGTTTGATAGGTCACCCATCTCTCACATAAAAAAAAAGGTCACTCATCCATCACCCAGTCGAATCATGTCAGGTAGGTCACCCATCTGTCACATATAGAAAAGGTCACCCATCCATCACCCAGTCAGCCTGTTTGATAGGTCACCCATCTCTCACATAAAAAAAAAGGTCACTCATCCATCACCCAGTCGAATCATGTCAGGTAGGTCACCCATCTGTCACATATAGAAAAGGTCACCCATCCATCACCCAGTCAGCCTGTTTGATAGGTCACCCATCTGTCACATATAGAAAAGGTCACCCATCCATCACCCAGTCAATCCCTGTCAGAGAGGGCACCCATCTCTCACATACAAAAAAAAAGGTTACTCATCCTTCACCCTGTCAAACCCTGTTTCGTACCATATATCCATAACCTTGTCAAACCCTGTTTCCTTTCACCTATCCATTACCTAATCAAGGACTGTTTGGTAGATCACCCACCCCTTATACAGATAAACCCTGTTGGATAGGTCAACCACACCTCAGACACATAAAATCTTTTTAATATATTTAGTCAAAAGGTTAACAGATTAGACGACGTTTTTTGGCCCTATTGTTGTATGTGAAATTTTGTCGATTTTGAGCTTTTGTCACGAAAGTGGTTCTCTCACTCCTAATTCCATTATGTATGAGTGTCATTCCAATCGGTTAAAAAACTTTTCGAGGTATGTGTTTGTGACGTCATGTTGTCCTCTGATTTTCCAGAACTCTTCAAAGTTTTGATCGTCATTTACTCGAACAGACAAATATGCACATACAACAATATGGAAAATTCCCGACGACTTAGTCAAAGGGTTAATAGATTAGAAAAATGTTACAGAAATATGGAAATGAGACATAGGAGATCAGTTCATATGTTTCAAATATGAAAAACTATTCACAAGAGGGTTAATGCACCAAAGATCATATTCATTCACCAATATTTTGTGACCTGACTATTTTCAGGGGTCCTCTGCTGAAGAAAGCCGCTCAGCGTCAAGTTGTAGAGGGTTTGAACAGCGCGGTGTATCATACAGTCAGTGTTGAGAAGTTACCGTTGTATACCTGGGTCAAAGTGAATATAGACATGCAGGAGGTGATCAAGGTATGTATCTATATCTCACGTATAGTCGGCACAGACATTTAAGAACTTTAATGTTAATTCTGTTTTTAATTTTAGTTCGGCGCTTTAGGGTACATCATTTTTTTTGTGTGTGGATTTGAGCGCTGTACAAGTCAATTATTACATATTACATTACAGAGAAAGGTGAAAACGATGATTTTAATATTGCTATTGTCAATTGCAGACCGCACCCACCTACATGCGCGCACAAACAAGTAGACTTCTCAGGGTATTCAATTCGATGAACACAACCACAGACAAACCGTTGGACCGGAGGAACATGACGCTGGATACGGGGGCTAAACACGGCGTGAAGGGAATGGGGGTACAACTACCATCTAAGGAGAACAATGTGACCCAGGACACAACACAGAAAAAGGATAGGGCCTTATAGTACTTGTAGAAGACACTGCAAGAAGAGCTGGGAAAGGGTATCGGCAGTGGCGAGAGAGTACAGAGCAGCCAGAATAGAGGAAGAGAACGTTTCATGGTGATAGAAGGCAAATGTTAGAACATACAACGAATAAACTTATTAATGGTTGAAGGGAGAGAGAGGTGACAGAGAGAGAGAAAAAGAGAGAGAGACTCTCTCTGAAGGCGAGAGAGAGAGCTCTCTTTGAAGGAGAGAGAGAGAGAGCTAGAGAAGGGACAGGGAGAGAGAGCTCTCTTTGAAGGAGAGAGAGAGAGAGAGAGAGAGAGAAGGGACGATGGAAGATAGAGAGTAAAGAGGAAGGCTATGAAGCCATAATGGATAACAAGCGTGTGACACCCACCTTATCTCTCAGAGCAGCAAACTATGGGGAGGAGATTTAATGGATGAAACAAAGAGAAAGAAATTGGATTGTAAAGGAAGAAAGAAAGCGTGGAGAGACAGAGAGAGAGAGAGAATGAACAAGAGAAGAAAAGAAGGCCGTGAGATCAAAACAGAGAATGAGTTGCACAAAATGTGTTCTTGTACAATCACCTGAGGAAGGTGGAGAGAGAGATAGAGAGAGAGTGAAAGACAGAGAGAGAAAGAGAGAGGGAGGCAGCGGTAAAAAGAAAACGAGGAAAAAAGAGAGAGGCAGGCACATTAAGAAAGAATGGGGAAGAGAGAGAGAAATCGGCCAGAGATCATTTTATTTTCCAAGGGAGATCCTAACTTCTGGATATAGACATCTTCATAGATCAGAATATGTAGGCCTACGCTTTAAGTGCAGTATGAAAGAAGTTGGATGTACGAAGTAAGTTTACATCACACAGATACTGAGTGTAAGTGATGGGTTTGAGGATGAAAGCAAGTAGTCCTTTCTAGGCTACTTATTTCGCATGACGAAGACGCTGATGAAAGCAGTAGATGATGTGACTTCATTTTGTGTATGTTAGCATGGTCAGCTCTGGTTTTCACTGCCAGCATAAGGAGTGAAACAGACTAAGGCTGGTGTAGGCGATAGGCTGGTAGCTCGTCACCCAGTATTGTTTCACACTAGCACAATAGACATTGCCCACTGCATCCTGCTGGGTCGTGGTGTGGGCAGTGCCTATTGTGCTCGTGTGAAGCAAAGTTTATGGGTGGCGAGTCACTGGTCTGGCGCCTACACTAGCCTTGGCCTGCTTCACCCCTAAACCCAGCCAGCATCCCCATGTCAATGCAACGTAGATTTGTATAGAAGATTACTGTCAGGGACAGATTCCCTACATCGAACTAAGTTTTGATGCCGTAGTCACTGGATCTACGTAGGAACGTGCAAACAGGCATGTCAGTCATACTTGTCACTGTCAAATCTCGGTAGAGATGCTGGTCGGGAACTTATTTATGTCATATGGCCCACCTGCCTCATTCACGGTCATGCCAGAATAATATGTATTTCATATTTTGTTATGTTGATTTAATGTCATTGCTAAATATATACATGGTATATGTATGTGATGGGTGCTGAATGTCATCATTGATAATGTAAAATGTGAATTTATTACATTAAATAATTTATTTCAAGTCATACAACTAAGTGACAACTGTAGTTTGTTCATTCTTAATTGTTATATTATGCACATTATGTAAATAACATGTTTCGCGCTTCATCCCTTAATACAAGCACTTTTTGCTTTATAGTCATTCTACCACAATCAGTTCAGCAATACCAAGAACATGATACATGCACTAAAGCGTACTTGTGGTTGCATTCCATCAATTGAACAGGTGTTTGCTAAGACTAAAGAATGATGTTCCTTGAAAATTTCAGTACTTTGTACATTTCGTATGACTTGAGGCAGTGAATTCCACGCCGTCGTGCTATCAAAACAAAGTGATCGTTCACCGAGTGATCTAGGACAAATTTGGAACTTTTAATTTTATGTGAACCGAACTTCGTAGCTGGCTTGAAGAAACAACTATAAAACCAGTAATTCGAAAGATGACATGAGATAATATATATTAATTGTGCCAGAGGTAGTAAATTTCACACATGTATGTGACACAGATCGTGCTATCGCATGTGCAAACTCCCCCTCCCCCCATCTGAGTTTAAGTTTGAGATCACGTCGACACGAGAACGGTCACATTGTGATAGGACAAAGGTGAAACGACAGACAGAATATAACAGAACAATGGGACAGTAGGAAACCCTGCCACCCCCCCCCCCCCCAAACAGTAGAAAACCTGTGACAATATTATCAGCAACAGCAATGCCTATGACGACAATTACAAGAAGAACAAGAGCACATACAGGCCAGACATACAGAAACCGGGATTAATGTGATACACAAACCGGGATTAATGAGATACACAAACCGGGATTAATGTGATACACAAACCGGGATTAATGTGATACACAAACCGGGATTAATGAGATACACAAACCGGGATTAATGAGATACACAAACCGGGATTAATGAGATACAATATACCAAACCGAGAAATAATGACACAACAGATGTTTTTTCTTAATATATAATTTATTTCCAGCATCTCACAATCTGTGCATCCTTGAGGAGTAAGAAGAACACCACTAACAGACACTCCAGTCAAATCATTTAGCAAATACACTCGTTACATATTTTTCCTATGTACAATTTGTACACGTATGTGAAGTGTTTATATGTCAAGCCAAACCTTCTCTCACTGCAACATGTATGGAAAAAAACAAAGCAGCGAGAGCACAAATGTTCAGACATACTGGCGGGCAAGTGAACACCGGTGCTTTCGGAAACCAAGAGGGCAAGAGTGCAAGAGTCTCTTCTACTCGGGCATACAATCATTAGTTCCTGCCCGGCAAAAACGAAAGAGTAACACAAGCTTTTATTAGTTCTCCTTCGGTTATTTGAAACAGTGTCCCGTGCGTTCATTAGTTCCCACTAAGCATCAAGCGTTCATTAGTACTTGTTGGACAACAATAACGCAAGCGTCCATTATTTCCTCGGAGGAAATCAACAACGCATGTGTTTATCAATTAATGCCGTAATAATACCATGCAATTTTTTTACGTTTCCGCTGGACAGCCATACCGTACGCAGGTTCATTGGTTGGAGACAGGAAAAAGACAACGCATGAGTTAATTAGTTTCCCCTGGAAAACTTTAACGCATGCGTTTATTTGGACCAGATAGGAAAATGACGCCTGTGTTAATTTAATTAGTTCCGTTAGGCAACGGTTAAGCATAATGCTCACCACTTCCAGATGGACAAACGACAAAGCATGCGTTCAAAACCATGCATTTACAACACTGCTATCTTCAGATCAACAATAACATGTTACAAAGTGTTAACACGAGTCTCTTGATATGCTCCTCACTCCTATTAGCCCCCACCTCCTCTCCCAATTGAAACACCTACGTAGGGTATCCATAAATATACAAAACTTCAGGGTATCAAGTCAGCATCACTTTCACACAGATATCCTTAATTTTATTCAACATACGTTTAAACGAATCGATGCATTGATCTGCTACAAGTTTGAAAGTAATTTTTTGTTTAATCAACAATTCTTTTTCTTTTTAATAATAAAATGGCTGAGCCAAGTAACAATTTATATATACATATATATATTTTTTTTACAACTCAGAAAATATAAATGGAAAAAGGGGAATGAAAGAAAGGCGGTAGGAAATATAAACAAAAGAAAACAAAAGAAGAAGGAAATCCCGTTTTGGTCTTCTCTCAAGTCTAGGTTACAATTTCTTCTATTTAAAAAAAAAACAAAAACAACTAACCTGTAGATTGGGAATACAGTTACAGTTACAGTTTGTGTTGGGAGAAAGCAGGTCGACAGAATAGTGCAGAATGATAGGACAGAAGGAGACGCTACCAGAAGTGCCGACCACGATACGAATTCTAAACAACTGTTTAAAAAATGGAGGTTATTAATCTCAAATTTGGAGATGAATTTTGTCACAGTCACAAAAATACAATTTTACAAAAAAAATATAAGCAATTTTCACTTCGCCAATGATTAGATACAATAGCTAACGGGAGATGTAAGAGAGATTCCAAATTATATTTTCATCTTGCAGTATAAACATGGCACAGGCTGAAATCTATTACATGTACTTTCATCAGATACTTTTTACCATCATCTGATAAAACAATAAGTTACAACTCTGAATAAAAAAGTCAGCTGATGAGTTACAAGGCAGAACCAAAGGAAAAAAGTATTTTAAAAAATGAATCTCACTCAAAAACAAATTGCATTCAATCTCATTCTGGAAAACCAAAATTAAAGACATATTTATCTTTCATTACATTATAAACAAAAGTTTTTTAAAAAGGAACAAGCAAAAAAACAGAAGAAATGAAAATATCTGACAGGAGAATATAATCCACTTTTGTTAAAAACTTCATTAAAAAAATATACACATCTTTTCTATTGAGTTCAAAGAAATATGTATGTATAAATTTAACCCAAAGGCCAATGTATTCTCTTAGAAGAACTGCACTCTCAGGAAAGCGAGATTATAAGAGATCTTGTAGGGAAGTAAACCCCAGTGAAACACTCTATGTGGATGGGTCACACTCTGGGTCTAAGCATAGATGAAAATTGGACAAATGATTCAGTAGGCCAATCAAAGGCACATCAAACTTTGTGTTTAAAAGCAAAGCACACATATATACATCATCACAGTCCCCCTATGACTGCAGCATCTAAAAAATTCCAAAAATCTATTTTTATATAAACTGAAATACATTCAAAGCCATATCGAATGATCTTGGTTTTCAGACTCAAGCCGAAAATTAATAGAATAGCAAAAACTTTCAAAAGTTCATCGTACCTAGACCAGAAGTGCTACAAGTACAACACAACAGTTTTTTGCTTCTCCTGAGAAGTAGCCAAAACCAATTACTACAGTTCTAGGGATCTGTGACAGTATACATGTATTCCAATTCTGTATCATTTTTTAAAAAATTAAATCCACTTCTTAAATACCAAAAAAAAAACCAACCAAATATACATGTATCTTCATTTGCAGAATCTATTTCAAAATAGCTGCTACATTACCTCATTTTGCTTATTATTACATTACAGTACACTGTACTTCATTTTGCTTCTCTTAAACACTATTAACACATGATGATCTCAATGGAAATGTTTACCAAGTTGGGGGTACTAAAATCTCACTTAAACTGAATTGAAATCCTCTAAACAGCTGACAATTTTCATCCATGCATGATTCTGGGTGTTTACCTGCTGTCTATTGGATGGTGATACAGGCATATATACTTGTATACATTACTCTGGATTAAATAATAATTAAAACTATTTTGCTATGAGCAAACATCTGCTACACCAGAATTCAACTGGTCTCAGCTGCATAATTGTATTGTCTCTGACAAAATGAGCAATAAATACAGATTCTATAAACACAAGAGATCTGAAAATTAACCACTAAATATTTGGAATTCTTGAAGAATTTCCTCATCAGACAAAAAGAAAATACAAAAATAAGAACATCTTTAACAAAATAGACAATTGCTGAAATCAGGATATAGCTGCCTAAAAGACAAGGGACACTGGATATTACAAGAAACACTAATGAAACATCAATACACAACATTAGACATTAGATTCAGTTTGCCATTCACAAACACATGTATATTGATGATACACATCAATCACTTGGTGCAGATACTCACTTTGTGACGTTTGTCCATGACAGGGTACATTTAAACAAAACAAAAAAACAACTATCCTTAAAAAGGATTATTAGTTCACAACCAAGTTGCCCTGAAATGTTCAGTCTCTTAAAAGCATCTGCTACAAATGAGATATATTGTTAATTTTTACTCTGGCTCTTCTGTCTGTACGTATATAACAGACCTATCGGTGGTACAGTAAGGTTTTCTACATATATAGACTTACTAGTGGTAGATAGGTTTTCTCTGAAACCTTTGGTCTACATACCTATTCAATATACAGCTGAAAAAAAAACTTTCCCCAGAAATCTTCAGTTAATAAAGTACTGTATATACAGTATAATATAAAGACCTATTGGTGGTACAGATGTCTCTAACTCTAAAAGTCTACATGCAATAACAGTTTTCTCTCAAGTCCTGAGTCTATTATATAACAAGCCCATTGATGGTACAGCTAAGTTTTCACTGAACTCCTAAGACTATACACATATACAGGGTACAGACCTATCGGTAGGACAGTTAAGTTTCTACTGAACTCTTCTAATCCTGTAGATTTATTATTGGCATCATCAAATTCTCCCTGAGAACTTAATTTCTCTATTTTAAAAAAAAACTGCTATTGGCAGCATCGTTGGCGGGAAACAAAGATATTACTGATAAAACTGACATAATTATACTACATACCTGTGGAAAGTCGTTTCCCTATATACACTCGAGCCAAAAAGTTAAGCAACCTTCACTAACAAGATTTGTGAACTCTTGCCATTCAATTATTGACTTTTTTGTTTTTGTATAAAAGAAAATTTTGTTTAAGTCATTAAGCCCCATTTTTGGGGTGGGTAAAATGAAATTGAATGTGATTTCAGACTTACATAACAATAAATTGATTCCAATGAACGTGTTTGAATTAATTGAAAAATAAAGTTGTCAGTTCTGAGCATAACCCAGGGTTGCTTAACTTTTTGGCTCGAGTGTATATCGTTGGTGTTGGGTGCAAACCAGCCAAGTCAAGATAAGCAAATTTTACAGGAGGAACAAAAAGTTGCGGATAACACAAAAGGGAAATGTACTTAGCTGTCTATTTTGAATGTTTCTACTGAATTGTGGTAAGAGCTATTTTTACAGATAATGCGGGGTTCCAATCTTCATAAATTGGTACATGTACTGTAAAAAGAAATATGAAATTTCAGACTTGGCTGGTTTGTGCCCGACACCATCGATATATATATATATATTATGTATTTGGTACCCTCAGACTTTATAAGGTTATAAACTTCAATAACAATAATGAACTATTCGTTTCGGTATTTTAATGCTGTAAAAAAAAACTGGCAGTAACAGATTAACTCCTGGCGTACTTGTACCATACAAATCATGAACACTGTGACTTGTACAGCATGCATTATCTAGATAAACATGTAAATATTACTGGCAGCAGGATTTAACGTCTTTAAAAGTTTCAATGTACAACTATAAAAATAAAATAAAAACTGCCCTGAGGGAAAACGTGTTTATGGGACAATGCCTGAGCAGGGTTAAAGAGCTAGGGGCGTATAGATGAACTTGGTGGAAATTCACCATGGTGCAGGCTTAGCAGTGTGTACGGCTACCTAGGTGTAAACTCAAATTTAGTCGGTATGCATGAACTAAGGTTACACCTACCTCTCCCTATACATCAATTGCCTTGTACAGTTGTAACAAAAAATGACATTGCGCAGAATCTGTATCCGCCGATCAAAGCCACGAAAAAACAAGGCCAACCAAAATAAAACTAAGAGTTCAAGGGTGAGTAGAAATCCAAGTTTTTGCCTTGGCCCGTGTTGGAATAAAATAATACATGTAGTTACTTTATTTCTTTCTAGTAGACACCTCTTTCCCAAGCTAGTTGCGCATTGCATAGCTGATTTAGTTGTCCCTGGAGAAAGTGTAAAGTAACGAACCCTTTACACATGGGTGTAGGCCTACGCAAAGTTCATGCATACCGGGTAGCGCTTTGCACCGATGCACAAGGCCTACACCATCATGTAACAAGTTACACACAGTTCACACATATGGCCACTGCCAACAAGATGACCACTTCAAAAAGTGACACCTCCAGGGCACTGTATGACATAAACCAATGTCATGAGGCAATCTGAAACTGTTAGTTGGTTATGATTTCCATATATGTGTGGTGCTCTAGGAAAACCCGTCACATGGGTCAAATTTCACATTTTGAGATACACAACTATTATGAAACAGGGACATTTTCTGTGTATTTTGCTTTATATTTGTGTAAAGTGTCAGGTGTAGTAACCGGAGAAACGGAGAAAAAAGACTGTAGGCCTGTATCTCAAAAGTGGCCTGTGCGTCATCCGACGGGTTTTCCTGGAGCACCACACATGTAGGAGCGCACAAATATGAAACAATGTAATGCACTTCACAGTTCATATAATGTACTCTAAGAAACACAGTAGTCCCTACAATGTCACCACCGCCTTACACTGCTTATTAGACTGGCTTTCAACCCTATTTGACATTCAGTTAGGGGATTTCATGACGTAAAAGCTGTTGTCAGCGAACTGTGGTCTCCTCACCATCAAAAGGATGGCACTACCAGTGATAGAAATACGTCAGGTGAACAACAATAAAAAATAGGAAAAATGTAAAATGACTTTTTTACTTGGTATCAAAATGAAAAGACCTGAAACAAAGATAGAAGAATAGACTAAACACGAAGGATTTCTCATAAACTATATTAAATCAACATAAGCAAAATAAAATCAACCATTTCAAGCATACTCCATTTTTGAGGAGACGGCACAAAATCAGTAATATATCCCTGCTACCCAAGTTGAGAAAATCAAAGTAAAATCATGGTCGGAATAAAAATTCACCATTTATGATAACAGAAAACAAAACAGCAGAGATAATATTCTAAATTGGCAAAAATAAAAAACTTGTTTCTTTTTTTTTTCAGCCCTGCTAAATTCTAAACTTGGGTGACTGTGACACACATATATTACCAATTTTGTGTCGTGGCAACATTTGACCTGCCAGTTGACACGGTGAAAATATACTTGAACAACAGAAACTCAAGATGCCAAACAGGTCTAAAATTCTATACCATCACAGCACTCAAAACAAACATTAACATGAAATAACAAAAAAAAACAAATTGGTATTCTGATCACTGATTCACTTCTTAACAACATAAACAACAGCTAACATCTCTGCAATATTGGGTCAAGCTGCTTTGAACAACTCCTTAAAATGAACATCAAAATCAGACAGCTGGAAAATTCAGAAACTTTGATACAAAAACTAAAATCTACATACTTGTTAAAGATACCACCAAAGTACAAGTGTCAATTTCATTTTGCATTGCCTAAAATCATTTTCTTACATTTCTGTTATAGAGGGCAAAAAAGAATGCTCCGGGGACATGTACATGTCTTTATTTGCAAGGAATATGAAATCACACAAAAACTATACAAAACCTAGAAATTACCAAAAATGTTTAATTTATGGTCTGGGGAACCTTTTCCAAGCTAGAAAAAATACGAGGGAGGAAGGCACATGCGTGAAGCATACCATAAATTGAAAAAGAAATTAATTTTAATATATAAATGAATTCACACAACAGCAAGGTAACAGAAATGAGGAAAATCCTGATGACAATCATTTATAATCAGGATCTAACTGTCAGTAAACAAAATGGGGGTTGGAGTTTGGGTGAGTGTATATGCATGAACGCGGGCATGCACATGAGAGAAAGAGGAAGCTACTGAGCAGAGCCGCAGGTGTGAGATGGGGATAAAAGAATGAAAAGGTGAAAGTAAAGCATAACTGCCTGATATGAAACAACTGAACTTTGCTGTGCTTCAACAAAAATCTAAATTTTTCTGTAAAATTCAAAAACTCTGTACAATCCAAAAACAGCAAATATCTTCAACCATGAAATCAAACCTAGTATTCTTAAGGCTGTAAATGACAAAACGCAACATTAAATTCTTAACCCTCGTCCCAAGCTGAGTGAACTTATCCACGTAACGCTCCGTGCGGGGATAGCCAGCTGATCGTTTGCGTGTTGCCGATAACCTCAGCGGTCGGGTCAATCGGGTCCTTGTGAACACGTGTATTGTGTTTACTTTAGGATGCAATAACAACAAAAGTGGTGGATAAATCGTAAGTGACCCCTATGATATTTGGATAGAGTACTTGTGATGATATGCAGTAAGTTTTATTGTTAAATGGGAGGCCCAAAATCAAGAATTTTCTGAACACACGTTTTATCATTTTCCCAAGACCTCTGCGCTTTTTCTGTCTCTATGTCAGGCCATTCAGGTGAACAAATTATTTTTTAAGCCATTCACTTAATTTACTGATCACATGTATCGTGGTATTGCCTTCTCCCTCCTGTACTATGTAAAGCTTCCACGTACTATGTTGTTAGTTTTAGAGAGAGATGTGATTTCCAGATCGTAGAGCACATACATGTACTGAAAAGCGGTTTAACCAAAGCAACACAATATCTCTCTAATTACCACATCAAATAAAGACAACGACCAACAACAAAGTCGGTCATTTTCTCCCAGTTTTCCCTGATGAAAAACCTACCGACAGACGCCCTTATGCAGCATGCCCTAGAATTACATCGGAATTCATAATTACAGACATAGAACGGCGTCTCAAATACGCACATGGCCCTTTTCTTCTCATTTCACAAGCAGGCGACAACCAGTATCAAAGTAAAAGTTTCCCCAAGATTTTACTCAGTTCGAACTTCAGAGCATTCAGTACTATTACACGAGTATGACGAATAGTTACGAATAGTTGCATTGTAATATACGTAATCGGACGATACCATTTTGTTAGATTTAGTAGGGGTGACAGGATAGATAAAAACGTGAAAATAGTGTGGTAAAAAAAATGAGAAAAAAAACGACAGTCGCGGCAACCGAATAAACAAAACACGAGGGGCAGCGTTGTCATCTATACTAATATATATTTGTGGACTTGAGATTTTTCGTTGCAAAAGGCTTCTGAACCACTCAACACTAGACTTCAAATTTTATATGGTGCATCAGAATGGATGTAAAGGTGCAGTTTTTAATAGAAGTCTCAAATCGGTGTTGTTATGTGGGTCATTTGGGCATGACAGCATATAAGATAGACTTCACAAAGATTGAAGTAAGGTACAACAATAACTTTATTCTTGTAGACCGCTTGACATGGTGGAAGGCAGGACACGGACAACTGCGACCCTGAATCAGCTGACATTCACTTCCGGACTAGATCATTGGCTACTATTCCGTACATTATAACAAATACTATTTATACATTACTATTCATACATTACATATCCTCCCCCCTAAGCTAATGAAATCTCATTTCCAACAAGCTGTACTGTTACTTCATACATGATGTTCAAACGAAATCCCATTTCAACAAGCTTCTTATAAAATGAAAATTATAAGAATATTAAGAGAAACAGCTGCCTCCAAGTCCAATATTGTTACTCGTAAAATACGAAATTATAAATTTAATTTATCTGGAGGTTTAACAATTCTTTGTGATCTTCGTAACAAGGTGGATGAGGAGACACCTGAATCAGAGTTTGAATTTGTCTCATCATTTACACATCCTTCACTCTGCTCTCTCATCTCTTTCTCTCCCTTCCCCCCATCAAAGGAAGTTCCCCCTGACCCTGAGTTACAAGGACTAGCGTTATTTACCCCAGATGGAAGTGAAGTCTCAATTGACCTATTGAGGTTTTGCGTTGGGACATTAACACTAGGCAATTGCGGAAAATCAGTGACGTCTGCAGTTACTGCGACATCCTCTGCAGGATCAGTGCAATATGATTGCCTCATTTGATCTTTGTGTCGACGCACCATGTTATCAGAGGTTTGAACTCTGTAAGAAAGAGGACCTGTTACTTGAACTACCTTGCCAGGTACCCAATCATTCCCAAACTTGGAGTAATTGCGTACAAAAACATCATCATTGACATTGAATTCTCTTTCTTTAGCATGAACATCATGATGTTGTTTCATGGACAATTGTTTCTTATACACATTATTTTGAAGGGTAGGGTGTAAAAGATCAAGATGAGTTCTAACTTTTCTACCAAACATTAACTCTGCAGGCGTTAGGCCTGTGGTAGACTGAGGAGTAGTTCGATACTTAGTAAGGAACCTACATACTTTTTCATGAATAGATCCTTGATTCAGTTTGATTATTGACTTCTTAAAAGTCTGCACTGCACGTTCTGCAAACCCGTTTGAACTTGGATGATAAGGAGAAGTGGTGACATGCTCTATACCATTGGCGCTCATGAAATTAGAAAATTCAAGACTTGTAAACGAAGGTCCATTGTCGGTGACAATTTTTTCTGGGAGCCCGAGAGTAGAGAACACCTCACGTAATCTCAAAATGGTTTCAGATGCAGTGATTTTATTCATAACCTTTACATCAATCCACTTGGAATGTGAATCTGCAATTATCAAAAACATGTGACCTAAGAATGGACCAGCATAGTCCAAATGAATCCTCTGCCAGGGTTCTGTCGGCCATTCCCACGGAAACAGTGGTGCTTTGGGAGGATTTTTCCCATGAACCTGACAAGTATAACATTGTTTAACAACATTTTCAATGTCATTATCAATTTTAGGCCACCAAACCCACGACCTGGCAAGACGCTTCATTCTAACAATGCCAGTATGAGTATCATGTAATAGTTCCAATACTTTGCTTGTAAGTGACTTAGGAACAATAACTCTGCATCCCCAAAGGAGACATGCATTCTCAACACTTAGTTCATGTTTTCTTGCGGCATAAGGCCTAAATTGTTCTGGTAATTTTTCTGGCCAACCGTTCATTGTGAAATCATATACTTTCTGAAGAATCGAGTCATTCTGAATTTCAATAGCTATTTCTTGAACAGAAATTGGACTTTTGTCAATAATTTGAAACAATGAAATACACTCTTCTGGGATTTCTTCTGAATCCACAACATCAATTGGACCAGTGGGTAGACGACTAAGTGCATCGGCACAGTTTTGACTGCCTGGTTTGTATTCCAATTCATAGTCATAAGCTGATAACAAAATTGCCCATCTCTGAACTCTTGGCGATGCCTGTTCAGGCAACGGTTTACCTTCTCCCAAGAGCCCAAGGAGGGGTTTGTGGTCAGTTTGAATTTTGACCTTTTGACCTAGAATGTACTTATGGAATTTCTTAACTCCAAAAATCACTCCTAAAGCTTCTTTATCAAGTTGTGAATACTTGCGTTCAGCGCAACTTAGAGATCTACTCACATAGGCCACTGGTTTTTCTAAACCATCTTTTTCTATATGACTCAACACGGCTCCAACCCCTACAGGAGATGCATCAACTGTAAGCACAATTTTCTTCTTTGGGTCAAAGTGCACTAACAACTTGTCTGATGTTAGCAAACGTTTTGCTTCACAAAAGGATTTCTCACATGATTGTGACCACTGCCACTTAGTATCTTTCTTCAGCAAATTATACAAAGGGGCTAAGACTGAAGACAAGTTTGACAAGAATTTACCATAATAATTTACCATGCCTAAAAAAGCTTTTAGTTGATGCACATCTGCTGGGGTGGACACATTGTGGATTGCCTCCACTTTTTGCTTTAGAGGCTGGATTCCGTCTTTGGTCAACTTATAACCCAAGAAGGTCACTTCAGATTTCATGAATTCACACTTGTCATTTAAGACAAGTCCCTTCTCCTTACACAGAGAAAGAAATTTTTTTAAGTTTTGAAGATGTTCATCGTCATTTTTCCCCGTTATGTAGATGTCGTCAAAGAAATTGACACACATTGGAATGTCCTTCACTAAATTTTCAATCACTCGTTGAAAAATGCCTGGAGCGGCAGACACACCGAAACAAAGTCTTTGATACTGGAAAAGACCTCTGTGTGTGTTAATTGTTGTGTACTCTTTGGACGAAGGATCCAGTTCCAACTGGTTGTAAGCATGAGCAAAATCCAGACGACTAAACTTTTGCCCACCTGCTAGCTTCTGAGCTAGATCTTCAATTCTTGGAATAGGGTGACGATCAGTTTCTGCATGTTTGTTGATTGTAGACTTAAAATCACCACAAATGCGAATTGTTCCATTTTTCTTTCGAATTGGAACGATAGGAGTAGCCCATTCTGAGAACTCCACTGGTTTGATGATTCCCTCTCTTACGAGACGTTCTAACTCTTCTTCGATGCCTTCACGAAGTGCGAAAGGAGGTTGACGAGCCTTTTTGTAGATTGGCTGAGAGTTAGACTTCAGGTGTATCTTTGCCTTGAAATCAGTAAGTAGACCAGTTCCTTGAAAACAGTCTTTGTGTTGATCGAGCAATTCTTGATAAACAGCTCCACTAGATTTTTCACAAGTAGCAGGAATATCCTGAGAAACAACTGAGAAAATACTGTTCCAATCTATTTTGATACACTCTAACCAGTTCCGCCCGAATAAGGGAGGACCATGCCCTTCTACGATAAGAAGTGGAAGAAAATGTTCTTGATGATTGTTTTCAACTTCAACTTTCATTGTGGCCTCACCCACAATTTTTACAGTTTGACCTGTGTACGTTTCAAGTTTAAAGTCCTTCGACGGTTTCTTAATGGTGTTACCAAGAAAATGTTTCTGAAAATCATTGTGAGAGATCAGTGACACTGCTGCACCTGTGTCAAGATGAAACACCAGTGGCTTGGTGTTAATTTTCACATTCACTGTTACTGGGTTCCGTTGACCCACGGAAAACAGCAAGAGATTACTTTTTTGTTCATCACTTTCAGCTGAAATGGAAGTAACAAAATGTGTTGGTCTATTAGTAGTTGACTTGGAATCTTTCTTACTACGACACATTTTTGAAATGTGACCTACTTTTTTACAAGAAAAGCAGGGCTCTTCCTTGAATTTGCATTTCTGTGGGTTGTGCTGACCCCCACACCTGTAACATGGTTTGTTGATAACGTTAGGTCTAGACCTATTATTTTGATGTTGAAATGTTACACCGTTTTTCGCTTTAGCTGACTGTTTATTTTTCACAAAAGCTAAGGGTGTCTCCGTCGCTCCGTGTGATACCAACTGTTTGGCACCATCATGTGTTTGAAGAATAGACGTTGCAACTTTTGTAGCTTTATCTAGAGTAAGCTTGTCTTCGATAAGAAGTTTTCGTTGTATTCTTTCATCGTTAATTCCTGTGATGAATTTTTCAAGGAGTCTATCCTCTATAGTCCCACCAAACTCACAGAACTGAGCAAGGCTGCGAAGTGCTGCTATGTACTGCGCAACAGTTTCTCCAAGTTGCCGCTTACGAGCATCAAATTTTGCACGTTGTAAGTACTTTGGAGGTTTTGGATCAAAGTGTTCTTTGAGTACTGAGCAAACCTGATCGAAAGTTTTATTCTCTATGGTGTCTGGTGCCACCAAGTCTTTCAATAGTTTGAAATGTGTACGACCCATCACAGCCACAAAAATGTCTCTTTTCCTGTCTGCTGATTCGATCTGGTTAGCTCTTAGAAAGAATTGGAATTGTTCAATGTAGTCCGTGATAGTGGACGTTTGAGGGTTGAACTCCCCTAAGCTCCCTATAAAGGAAGAAGCCATCAGTTAGATGGATGTCTGGTTGTACGTACGTAGATCTCTCTAGATCTAGATCTATCGATGACAGGTAACTTTGACTTTCCCACTCGAAATCAGACCTGTAACTAAACTTGCAATACAGATTCGTGCCTTCTGAATAATCCCATCCTCGTCGCCATTGTTATGTGGGTCATTTGGGCATGACAGCATATAAGATAGACTTCACAAAGATTGAAGTAAGGTACAACAATAACTTTATTCTTGTAGACCGCTTGACATGGTGGAAGGCAGGACACGGACAACTGCGACCCTGAATCAGCTGACATTCACTTCCGGACTAGATCATTGGCTACTATTCCGTACATTATAACAAATACTATTTATACATTACTATTCATACATTACAGGTGTAGTTTTTTTTATTGGAAATTTATTGTTTCGCCATCACTTAGATCTATTTCGAGTCATGGTTCGCCATTTTAAGGTTTCGTTCACTTCCTGCGATGTGTTCACTATCAAACACACTAACCCGTGCGCAAATCATGCTGTTATACGGGATGCGCAGGGTGTCAACTCACAAAGGCAGAGCAATAAGACTTATTTAAAAACAAACAAACAAAAATAAAATAAACAAATAGGAACAGGCCAGATGAAGCAGGTCCATAATAACCACCCAGAACTGAAACCAATATTCAAACCGATTTATCCCGGGCAGGGCTGGGGACCTCTGCTAGTACAATATATTAGCCTCCCGCTGGACCCGGTTTGCAGTGCATAGGCCACAATATTGGCCTTGCGTGTTGCGCGGGGAGGCCAATATAGTGGCCTCCCGCAGGACGAGGGTTAACAACAGATGTCTAATTATTTTACATCCTTCTAAGATTATTTAGCAAACAACCTCTTTAACAAAACGTGAGAAAAAAAATTTCAAAAAGGCCCCCAAAATTATTTTTTTTTAAACTGGGCAATTCATAAACCAGAAGGTGACAATCCATTCAAATTAAGATGTGTTCAGCAAACATTTCATTTAGTATCCAAGAGAACCATAAAAACAGTTACCAGGAATGAAATCACGTCAAGGTGCAAAACTGAATACTTCCCAAACCCCATTGGACTCTTCCTTAGTCATAGATGATTGGTGCTTTCACTGGAAATGATTTTAGGCAAAATATTGCGGATGAGAGAAACACACATTCTTCAGCATTCTGTGGGACAGAAGGTATGTCCCAAAACTGAGAGTGTGAATGCCTTGTGGATCTTAAAATTGCCAGTACAAGTGAGCACTACAAGTAAAACCACTAAATCTGTATATCCATGCATTTTCAACATTTTTTCAGCATACAGTGGAAAAAAAATTTAGCAATCAAGCAGATCACAAAACAAGAATCAACCCCCTTTTTTTATGGATGAAAAGCCTTGTAATACAATATCTGGGACTGATGAAGTATATACATATAATATACTGGCAACACATGTTGGCTGGTGAAAATCTGAGAATTGTATAAAATCTGGATAGAAAAAAGTAATTTATAAGATCAATTAATACAAAAACCCTCATGTCCTCTGCTTGCAGGAAGCTGTCAGAGGCGACTCTACAAAATGGGCAGTCTTAGTTACTGCTGGTTATTGTGCATTTTCCTCATGGATGGTGTATAATGTGTGGGTGTGTTTTTGGGAAGATGGGGGTACCTCAAATGAAAAATGTTGGCAATCGTATTTACCGCACAGTCCCTACCATTAGCAAGATAGCAGTACTGGGTCTACCTGTTCACTCCTCACTGCAAATCTGATGATTGCTCAATGACAGCACCACAAGTTATAGTGTTGTTGTGAAGTAAGTCGAGGGAAACTAAACACTTAACAGTGTACAGTACTTCCACACGAAGAGGATTAAATAAAAACTAAATTACACGAATGGAGTGAAAAACTTCACAAACTTACCAAACAGAGAAACATGACAATATATCTTTGTAAAAATTTATTTACAGACTCTTTTCTGTTGTTGGATTTTGTTGCGTTTATTTCATACATGTACTGATCCAGTAATTCTCCTTTTATTTTTATAATATCTTTGTTAGAAGCCAAGATTACACTTGGGTTTGGGAATGATATGGCAAATGTAGTGGGTAGGAGTGGGGGGTAAGGCGGGAGACTGAAAATTGGTGGATTGGAACTCAAACTAGTGAAGAAAAGTTATGGAAGCACCGCTTGCTAGAGAAAGGAATGCTTAGAGCAGATTATCATACATGGATTATATTGTAATTGTTTTAATTTTTACCGGAGTCAAAACAAAGGTGAGATAATGCTGAAGTATGACAAATTTACATAATGATTGTGATATGAAACCAATAATAATCATAGGTTTTGTTCTTCCACATATAAAGAAATACTGAATTTGTAACACTTCTGTATCCTTTGATAAAAATCTCTTGACTTCATTGCGATCATTTTCAAACACACGGAAATTTAAAGTCAAAATGTTAGTTGGCTGACTCAGTAAAATCTCTACTACTACTAGTTTCTGTATGCTTTTACCCCTTTTCAATTTGCAGTTCAAATTCTATCAAATATTCGAAGAGGTCAGACCAATGACTGTAAATGTTAAGATTTCTGATTAACACTTAATATAAAATATATTCAAGATGGTTTTACTTATTTATTATTTTAGTGCCTTTGCATTCATTACCGAGTCAACAGTACAAATGACCACAAATCTTGCGGAGTTTAGTCCACGTGTCTTTTCATTCTCTGTGATATCAAATCTCTTCCTTAACATAAAAGCAAAGGAAACCATCATCAAATCCGAAGCTGAGGAAGCTGACATTTCAAAACTGCTCAGATAAAGAAATGGGCGGGAACAAAAATATACGATTATGTTAGCACTTTCTGGTACCAGGCCATTGGAAGGAAATCACTATTGTTGAAGATATAGGATCTTGCCTTTTTTTGACGTCTGCTTTCTTTTTTTTTTTAACATTCGTAGATCTGCCAACTAAATGACTACCATTATAAGGGACACCTCATAAAAGGCAAAGTCGCAAACTGTATCTACATGTTTCATTATCATGGAAAGGAGAATATGAATATAAAACAGAAACACCCTAAATACACAGAACAGTCCTGTCAAATACAAGACTGTCAGCTGATCTGCATCCATAAGTTGTAGAGGTATGGACAATATTCATCAAGCCTGAATTAAGAAGTATTATGACAATAACTTTATAATAAATATACCTCACAAATTATATAACCTGAGCTGAATCTCACTATTCAGATTTTTACTGTAACATGGCTGGTTGATGACCAGAACTATCTCCATTTTTGTGGATATCCTGGTTATTGTCAAATGTATCTCTTCTATTGGGCTTCCACTGTGTCTGTGAACACATGGGGTATAATCTTTCAAATAAACTCCGAAATCCAATTCCAAACATGTTTATGTCCATTGTCCATGGGCAAGAATTGAAGCGTTTTCTCAAAATGCCAGTTTTAGATATTGTCAGTTGTGGTTTGTTAGCCAGACACAGTGATAAGTGATTGGCTGGTCTGCTGAACAAACAAAAACATAACCTGATTCATTGGTACTAGTGGGGCGTTCTGAAAAGCTCCCATATTAAACAGCCAACAAAATGCACTATGTAAGCCTCCTACATAAATATGTCAAAACCTGCAGCTGGATGTGGTTATTGATATCATGACCACAGCTCATACTATGTCCTACCGCAGACTGGTTTTACCCTCAGGTTATACTTTATAATATCGTTGTATGTCCAGAGATGGGAACTACCCATAGAAAAATTTCCTCAACTTTTGATGCAATGCGCCACTGCATACTGTAACACCAACATACACTCAAGCCAATTCATATTGGACAACAAACAAAATACTGTCTACTAAGAACAGGGATGCCAAATGATTTTTGCAAAAAAAAACAACCAAAAAACCTGAAAAATGAATGTCATCGTGTTTGCACCAAAACAAACATTTTTTAAACAGTTTTTAAATAATCACTAACACACAAAATACAATTAAATACACAGGGAAACCTTACTCATACCTCTCTTCTTTCCTTTGCAAGTGTATAGGCCCCAGACTGTACAGTTATTCAATTATTTCAATCTTGAGAAGAAGGACCTTATGTCCTTGGCCTTCTTGACAAAAATGGAAAAATCGGGACTGACGGAAAATCCGGACTTTTGGCATCCCTGTACTAAGAAAAAAACAATTTTAAAAATCCAAAATTCAGGAAATTTCCTGAGAATTCCTATCCCCGTACCATTTTACAGGAGAAATTTCAGTTTTGGTGAGACTGAGATTTCTTATGTACAGACAGACATGCATTTGGCAAAAATGTTTCTGTTTATAATTTTCAACACTATTTAAAAATGATATGCCACTTTGTGAGAATACAGATCTCACTATGAGCAATAAGAGTAGCTGTCACTATGAGCGATGATACGAGTAGCTGTCACCATGAGCAATGATAAGAGTAGCTGTCACTATGAGCAATGATAAGAGTAGCTGTCACTATGAGCAATGATAAGAGTAGCTGTCACTATGAGCAATGATACGAGTAGCTGTAACTCAAAACCACCACAGCCATCTAAAGGCCAGTGGGTGAGATGTACATCACTACATAGCCCATCACTCAATGAATGTCAACCAGACAATCTGTATCAAAACAATAAACAAGCTGATATTTTTTAGTTAGATAGCGAAACAAATTGCTTGCAAATCACCAAGACATAAAATGCGAAAATTTATTTATCTTTTGCAATCAAGCTGACTGGACTACTTCATTGTCAAAGTACTAAAATTAAGAACAAGGAAGAAGGTTTATACAAGTCCCCTGTACTCCTGTCGGAAACAGCATAGTTCATGAGCTGCCAGAGTATACGGGATCCTGAGTGAGGCAATAAAGAATATAGACAGTTTAATAAGTCTCATCCACTTGTGGAAGACCTACAACATTGGTTGAGAAAGTCATGGAGCTGCCTCAAAGATAGACATACAGTATTTCCCATTGTGCAAGAAGATAGGAACCTTCATTTGGCCTCTCGACCATCTCCCGGCAATCAGTGTGAAATCATTAGTTGTCAAAAAGCCAGATTTACAGCATAGCGATTATGATTTCACATCTTGTTAGCCCTAAATATGAAGAATCTACGTTTAAAGAACAAGAAAGAAACAAAAAAAAACATTTAACTTAAAATGTATTCCTTAACTTAAATACATTTTAGTAACATAAAAAAACATTTGAAATACTGGACTCCTCTCTAATTGATAGAAAAAAATAAAATTCTTTCAAGTTCATAGAATACTTGGCAAAAAAAAACAACAGTTGTCATCTACAGTTGTGCCGAAACCTTTACGCAGTTTCATGTTTGGCCAGCAATATTATTAAAAGAAAAAAGGTCACTTACAAATTTATGCATTTCATGGCACACGGTGGATATCTTTCTTTTGATAAAGCAATTTATGTCTTCTTATTTCTGCAAACGTGTTTGTTTTACAACAAATTTGCCATCAGCATCTTTCAACAACGCATGTTAAATCCTACTGTAAACAATTGCTGTCCTTATGGTGTACACACACAAACAACTCCCATTCTTCTCAGGAATGTAATATTGTCTAAATTTTTTTGAAGAATGAACATCACCATAATTATGAACTCTACAGCAAAAATTCCAGTTCTCAAAAAATCTTTCTGTTGTTTTCACAATAATCTACCATAGACCTTCCAGTTCATAAAGACAAATCCCGAAATGTCAAGCCATAGTTTTGAAGGAAATAAATTATTACAGGCCGTATATTTTACAATTTTCAAAGTATTTTTCATAGTTTTCATGCATTTAAAAAAACAATTCTACCTAGGCGACCCGTATCTTTCTCATTTATACCGGTTGAGATCTCGCAACAATAGTATCACAGCTATTCTAACGGCTACAGAACTTAATTTTTGAGAATCAAGAAAATGGCATATTCACTGTGGTGTGGACCAAAAAAAATCCCGCTTTGACGCATTCTCTTTTTCCTTGATGTGACATTTGTGGATTTCTAATTGGTCCTTAAACTTTCATAGCAGCTGCTTCAGTCGCAGATTTTCTCTGGAAAAGTTGGATCTTTTCAAGTGTCAGAACACCAGATGGTTCCTGGTTGACCCTGGTTGAAACAAGTCTCGCTACATTGCAAACTCTTTCAGTAAGTACATCATCAAAGCACTCAAACCGCCTGACACAGGTAGCGTGACCACCCAGGCCAGAAAAATGTTCCGGAATAGTGACCAATCCACGTTGTCGTTTGACCGCACACGTCCCACAAAAACAATAGATCCAACTTTACAGTGTGTTGTGGAAATTGGGATTCCGATGTTGGAGGCCACTAACACCGTGATTGCTGCACCCAACTCAATGCAAAATCCACTGTAATGTAGAGAGAGAAAAAAATTAATTAACTGAGAGTTAGCATGGTGCTTGTGTTCTCTAAACATGTAACCTCTGTCATACAAACATTGGTTTTCATGCACTGAGAGAAAATGAAATACACTAAGCTGCATAAGTCTTGCAACAAAGTTAAGATGCTCAAACACAAAGTCATAGCCCTTTGAGAAGACATGTTCCATATTTTCAATAAAAATAAGTCTCCTGAAAAACAACACTGTATCCATATGAGGTTTCAGCCTGTCGGATCAAGTCTTTTGACTACATTTCTATCTTGCTTAAAATGCTCACTTAGATCTAATTCATTTATGGGATCAATAGAACTGGAATTAAAGATGAGTAGGCTTTTTATTTCATTCAGTTATCTCTGGCAGTTCAAAAGTTATAGCAGATTAAATGTTTATTGTAAGTCTTATGCGGCCTAGTATAAGAGAATGAGAAATAATGGGAGAAAATATATCGAAACTGATGCTGAGTGTGTGTTCGATGTTAAATGTAGACAGCTAAGAAGGTTGCTTTTAAAGTAGATGCTAATTTCAGCATTTTAAAGAGACCGAAAAGAACTTGATAATCAGCAATCAGCTTGCTTCAGAGAATCCAGATTGAGAGACAGCCTTTGTATATTTTAAAGTAATACCTTGTTTTGCTTTATGCCTATGTCAAATTATGTTTGTCCACAGTTAAAGTTTGTGCCAAGTTTTAATTTTATGGGAATATCCCTCAAAAACAACTTGGAACTAACAATTTTCTTAAAATTCAGCCACACAAATTTTATGACGGCTAAAAATTACAGGAAAAAAATTGAGTGTACGGTACGCATCATGTCAGTCAGCTGCTGGAACTTCGTTAAAACTAGCTGAGCAGTGAACACAGCTCAGTATTTTCTCTATTTGGCTTTGTCCCCAAACAACAACTTCGAGTCAATGACTAGTTCTAATGAGGTTCCAACAGCCAACCAACGATAAGTTCTGAATGAAATAATCAGTAAAAAGTCTCTAACATGTACGAGACACAGTTACCTTGACGGTGTGATCTTTGACAAATCCTCTCCCATGGTTTTGATAACTCGACGGCCCAGGACACAGAGACCCAGGCTGATGCCGATACCTCCATACAGCAAGATCCAAATGGGAGTTGGAGCTTTCTGTGCTACACTTTGTTCATTACTGATAACCCACAGAGCAACCAAAGGACCAATGGCATTACTGCAACATGGGGAAAAACACGAAACAATTACAGCAGTTATATTAGATTCTTATGTAATATTATTCCAATAAGGGTTAAAGATCTGGATATACAAAACTGATTAGTATTTTGCCCTAGTGCCATGAAACAAAAACAGTAATGCCGTGATTCTGTATAACAATAACAACATTTCAACATTTGTGAGGAAAGTCTAATCTCTACAGTATTAAACAAAAACACACTTATGTGTGATATACACATATGATGTCCACTTATGTCAAGGAAACCTGTGTGTTTGCTCATTTCCAAAAATGGATATTAGTGATGGGCAGCAACTTGCTTTTGAGTGATCCGAATTTCTGGATCATCCATTTCAAATATCCAGATAATGATCCAAATGAAGTTGTTAATCAGATGAAGTTGTTTTCTTTTTTCTTGATCGTTAAGGCAGAGATGGGGGGGAGGAAAGACAAAGTGCTTCACTTCAAACAAGCTGCTGATCTAGATTACAAGCAGGGGCAGGTCACTTTCTTCTATTCAGAAAACTGGCTTGATCCATTTAACTGGATATCCAAATCTGAATTTGGACTCTCGCCAAATGCTGATAGATATCTCTTTTCTTTCAATCCATACCATGAATAATGAATTAAAGAAAATATACATCTCCTCCAGGGAGTTATGAAGGTGACAACAAGCACTTCAGTTTACAAGTTAAACTCAGGGTTCCTGCACCTCTTTAACCCATTACGGTTACCACTCAGTTTAAAATTCACCTAGCCTGATTCATGTACTCACGAGATGGGAGATAACTCCGTCATAAAAATCACTGTGAAATAACCAGTGAAGATTTCTGCATGCAATTTGCAAAGGGCGCCACCATTTTGTCTGCCCTATCACGTGATCTAGGCACGTTAATTACGGCTCTATTAGGTTGCTACCAACGCCACCACAAGCAGCTGAAAATCGGCGTAATTCGGCTGCTGTGAGGAAATGAACTGGTGTAAATTATCGGCGTATTTCGGCTGCTGTGAGTGGTATTGGGTTAATAAATCTTTTCCAGGAGTTTTCCAGGGGTAAAATGTTAAATTCCAGGGCTACTTAAAGGTTGGAAAATAAGAGAAAGAAAACACAGTAACTCTGTTTCTCCCGCTTTTTTTTTTTTCATACGGGGCAAATTTCAGGGCTATTCCCAGGGGTAACACATTTTTTCCAGGGGTTTTCCGGGGTTGTTTTTTTTTTTTAAACATTTAAAATTCCAGGGGTTTTCCAGGGGCCCTGGAATTCCAGGAGTGCGCAGGAACCCTGTAAACTGTCACACCCCCCACCCCCCACCATCGCTTTCATCCACACCTGTCTCACCTGACATCATTCCCACCATGAGCAAAGGAACCAAACACTGCTGTCAGAATTTGTAGGAATGAGAACAGAGAAGCTGCCTGAGGTGCATCTGTGATGGTTGATCTTGCCTGATTACGACTTTCCTGACAATAGAATAAAATCATACATATAAATGAATTCTCTTCTTTCCAAAAATTTACTTGTGTGGTACGTGTTTAATTACATCTTTCTAAAGCGGAAAGACTTGGAATAATGTGAAGAGGCTGGCCCATGATAGAGAGGGATGGAAAGTGTTTGTTGGTGGCCTATACCCTGATCCAGGGTGAGAAAGGCAATGATGATGATGATGATGAATTGCTTTGTGCATGCCAAGATCATAGTTTTTTTGTAAAAAAGATTAGCTTATAATATTTAATGTGAGAGAGTTGTACAAATCATAATTTTGGCATTATCATTTGTCAAAGGATTAAAATCTAACTGAAACCCTTACTACCCTTTGCACAGATAATCTCTGAGAATTTATGCTTGAATTAGTTTAATTACAAATAATGAGAAAATAAAGAGCGGCACCCTCTATCAAATACTGGTTCAAGTCAAATGTTGTCCATAGGAGATGGCTAAAATTTATATAAGATTCATACTGTAAATCACATTATGACAAATCGGTGTGAAGAAGACATTCAGTATTGCGTCCTGACGAGTACTCATCTTACATTCTTCATTTTTTCACAATGGCACTGATCAAAACCAATTCTGACAGTTTGCTGTCAACAATATGGAAAAAAAAAAAAGTTGTATGTAGGAAAACCTCACATAAGAAATAACACAGAAATGATACAGTAAAAAACAAAGGAAAAGGAAAGATAAATCAATCGATCAAACTTTCCCTTTCCTCTGCATTTTATTGTACAACGTTTCTGTATTATTTCTTATGCGAGGCTTTGATATATACTTTTTTTTTTCCCCATATTTTGACTTCCCTTCGAGCCTTGCTGCAACCCTACAGATTTTCTGGGGTTTTTTTTTCTTCATATTTTGCTGTCATGCAATGATCAAACTGTTTCTTCCATTTCCTGGTTATTGTCTGTTACAACAAAACTTTTCCTCTGTCACAGGGACACACAGCAAACAAGTCTGAGAGACTCTGACAATAAACAATAAAGAAATTGCTTCTCACCTCAACATCCTTAGAATTTTTTCGGCTGCCGTCATATTCTGAACCTTGCCCCTTCTCACAACTGTTTGAAACTGAAAAAAAATATATCTAAAATGACGTCTTTTTATACTGAAATTTCTAAGTTCAGATTTAATTTTTCATCCCTCTGCTACCAAATTTTCCCAGACATTCACAAGATTCATGTGGAATGACATAGCCTGTGCACAGAGCATTTAAGTTCCACTCCCTGGCACTGTACATGTCAAAATGTGACATCTTCCAAAGCCTACAGGGGTGAGATATAGTAATTTGTGAATGGCCTACAGAATTCTGGTCGAGTGTTTTGATTATAGCCTGGTAAGGAAGGAAGGAAGAAAGAGAAAGAGACAGTGAGAAAAAGAGAGGGTGCATTTATGTGTGTGTCTGTTTGTTTTAAAGAGACAAAGCATGCTTGAATGTGCAAACATGCAGGTAGGCCTGTCAAAAGAAAAATTTACCTGGGGAGACCAAACATTTTTCAGATGTTAAACTTTCTTCGCTGTTCATTCTTGAATTTCCTGTAACAAAACCTCATCTGAGACCTGAACTTACCCAGAGCAGTTTTTGAATCAGCAGCATCCACAGCGTCTACCCTGAGCGAGTCACCCACGGGACTGGATAGTTCACGCTTCTTCCCATTCTGCAGAAAGGCATCTAAATATTATTTTCTTTGCCGTACAAAAATCACCATCTAACTGAAACCTGATGGCCCAAAGCAAGGATAAGTCAGCAGCATAGGTGAAAGTGAAACCAAACCATTTTTCCTGAAAGTAAATGTCCCCTCAGAAAGAAAAATCCTTCAAACAATATATGTCCAACGGCAACGTAAACAGGTTCTAGCATTCTTTGGAACAAATTACTGGTGCAGCAAGGGGATTACAGTGAATATTTCAGCTGGGTATGATTTTCCCAACCTATGGTTGGCAAAAACTAGAGCAGTGTTTCCCAAACTTTTTTGTCCCATACCCCAATTCAATTTTTCCAAAAAAAGATGCGCCCCACCAATATCGGACAAAATTGGTATACAGAATACAAAAAGATTTCTTAATTATTTATATGCCCAGTATGTATACAAGGAAACCACCAACATGACATAAACAAACAACAGATTATCTATACAGTTAAATCAAAATAGAAATTAAGATTTCTATTTTAAAAAATCCCTATGCCCCATTCAGAAGTCTTTTGCCCCATGAAAATAATGCCACACCCCATCAGGGGTCCTTCCTGGGCCAATAAATGCAGGAAAGTCCTGTAAAATAAGGAGACAGCTGGCACATCTGCAAGCAACAACTGAAAGTGATGTACTACAGTTACCATTCATGTAGCTGGTCTTTGAAACAAGGAACAGATTTTTTATGATTATCCTGAAATGCTGTTAACCCTCGTCCTGCGGGAGGCCACTATATTGGCCTCCCCGCACAACATGCGAGGCCAATATTGTGGCCTACCTATTGCAAACCGGGTCCTGCGGGAGGCCAATTTATTGTGTAGCAACGCCACTCCTCATGTTTTGTTTATTCGGTTGCGCCGACATCATTTTATTTTTCCCACACTATTTTCGCTTGTTTATCTATCCTGTCACCCTTACTATGTCTAACAAAATGGTATCGTCCGATTACGTTTATTACAATGCAACTATCCGTAACTATTCGTCATACTCATGTAAAAGTACTGAACGGTCTGAAGTTCGAACTGAGGAAAATCTTGGGGAAACTTTTACTTTGATGCCAGTTGTCGTCTACATATGAAATGAGAACAAAGGGACCATCTGCGTATTTGAGAAAATGTTCTATGTCTGTAATGATGAATTCCGATGTAATATTAAAGCATGCTCCATAAGGGCATCCGTCGGTAGGTTTTTCATCAGGGGAAACTGGGAGAAAATGACCGACTTTGTTGTTGGATGTTGTCTGTATTTGATGTGGTAATTTGAGAGAGATTATGTTCCTTTGATTACATCACTTTTCGGCACATGTATGTACTGTAGGAGCTGTAAATCAAATCTCTTACTGAAGGTGTGCTAAGAAAACTTACATCATAGTACGTGGAACCTTTACACAGTTCAGGGGGGAGAAGGCGATGTCATGATACATGTGGTTAGTAAACTAAGTGCCTGGCTTAAAAAAAATAATTTGTTCACTGAATGGCCTGACTTAGGGACAAAACAAGCGTGCAGCTCTTGGGGGAAGGATAAAACGTGTGTTAAATGGCATGTAAATGTAGAAAGTTCTTGATTATGGGCTTTCTATTTATCAATAGAACTTACTGCATCTCATGACCAGTACCTTATCCAAATATCATAGGGGTCCCTTACAATTTATCCACCACTACTGTTGTTATTGCGTCTTAAAGTAAACATGATACACGTGTTCACAAGGACCCGATTGACCTGACCGCAGAGATTATTGGCAATATGCGAACGATCGGCTGCCTAGCCGCTGGCTATCCCCGGACAGGGCATTATGTGGACGAGTTCACTCAACATGGGACGAGGGTTAACGTCAAAATATCAGTTTTTAATCTTCATGTAGTACCCACATACCCTTGAAACCTCTTGGCCTTGCAAAGGCTATAACTTATTTATAATCAAACGTACTAACTCTTTTGTTGCCAAGCAGAAACAGCCTTCCTTTCTTTCGACTACCAAAATAATGGATTATCAGGAAGAAAGACAGCAGGAAGTAGTGAAAATTGGAGTGTAAAACATGCTGGAACAATGTTAGCCAACCTAACGACCTCGTGGCAATTTTAGCATGAAATGGTGGGGCCAATATATCGGTCTTCTTCTGCAATATATTATGGGCCGATATATCCGCCCTGTGGCAGTAAGAGGGTTAAGACCTCAAAGTAATGAGTAGCAGCAAACTCTAATAGACATCACTACACAAATTCATGATCATGATGACAATTCCCAACTACATAATATTTACCTCCACTACAGCATGGCCATTGTGGGACAAAGCTGTTTGCTCATCAGACGTTTCTGAAAAACCTGTAAAGAAATAAAAAAGCTGCGATGCCATGAGCCTGATGAGGTGATCGGACAGCTTACCAACAGATTGTCGCCCTAAAACTGTAGTAACTGGTTTTTACTACTTTTAAAGAAAAGGAGAAAGCTGTTTCATTTAATAGCACAACTGGTGTAGTGACGAGGACTTTTGGAAAGTTGCTATTTGATCATTTTTCGGCTTAGGGGTCTGGAACCAACATCATAAAATGCCGTTATGAATATGGCTGAACACATAAAGAAATTGATCTTTTAATTTTATGAGTTGCTACAGTCTTAGGGAAAGGTGACAAAATACCCTGTCTTAGAATGGATTGTGAAACAAAAGCTTGTGCCCTGTGAAATAAAAAGTTTGCAGTTCATCATCTACATTGTTTTCTCACAGGCGGGAATTGGAAAATCTTCATAGGCTGAAACCACATAATAAGCTTGAACCTAGCTGTAAACTTGAATAGTTTGTATTTTTAGGAAAACTTGATACATGAATATGTGAGGCGCTCTAGGGAAATGGTCCACATGTTCAGCACCTTCGAGCCATAAATAGGTGGAGAGGGACCTTCCAGTCCAATATATCAGTTTTGGCCCCAATAGATCTCTCAATCATTTCTTTATGCCTGGGCAAAATTATTTAAATGAATTCTGTGCAGAAAATTAATAGGTTTTTTGGGGGTTTTTTGTTCAGTTTTTCTGATCCAATCGAATCGTCTCATCAAAAAAATTCAGCAACAATGCACAAGTCAAGAGAAATGTTTTGCAGATTTTTTGATGCAGTCAAAAAGAAGGGAAATCCCCCACTTTCTTGAAGCTAAATAAATATATAGTAGTGATGTATAATAATATTATTTTGCTTTGGCACTGGTTTCTTCACTAGTGTGCTCTTTTTAAATTTACATAAACTTTTCTCAAAACTGATTTTTTTTAAATTCCATCTTGGTCAACTTGAAATAGCAATAACTTGGTCAATTATTTCAACATTTTTACATGAAATAAAGTGCATTCTTCTCAGGACAATCTATGAGTACCGAGTTTGTACTTCCATAGTATATCTTTAACTCAATTTTGAAAAAAAATGGGCAATGTGGATTATTCCCGCGGAGAGGCTCAAAATAATATTTCCAGGCTGAGGGTGGACCAAATCTCAGGGGGCTAAGATCAGGCCTGAGGAGGACAATTTCCATGTATGTTCCTAAAATCTCAAAGACTGAGAAAAAATTTAATGAATTCTGCTGTCAAGAGGTGATTCAGCTATTAGTATTACTAAGAAAATAGCACTAATTTTTCTTTGTAGTTATACATTCTAACTGTGGTGAAATAGTAGGCAAATGCCCAACAACACTAAACAAGCCAATGAACTTACTTGTATTCATCTGTTCCACCTCCACTTCCATTGTTCCAAATGTGTGAACATCCAGTTTTTTCACTGGCGCGTCTCCATCATTTTTACTTAATCCATCTTCACAAGTCAGCCTTATTTCACCTAAAGAAGAAGAAAAAAAAACAACAAGGAGTTACACAAAGGGAAACCTCTAGTGTCTAGATTGATGATATTAACCCCATGACCCCGAGCATGACCTCTGCGTCACTGTGCCTTACTTGACTACATACTGAGTGCACGCTCTATGTCGTTTTGGGTGTTGATGTCAAAGCATATGTACAGATTTACATGTCCTGTCTATGCATGATGTCTTTGTAAATGACCTTATGGAGAGGGTTATAGGATTTGGCTCAGGAGCCCAGGTGCAGGGTCATGTAAGGCTCAGGGGGTCAGGGTTCATAGAGTTAAACAACTCAGGCACTCAACTATGACTTATCTGTCTTCAGATCACAACTCCAACTTGGAAACAATTAAACAATGATATGAAAACTCTCATGCCCCCAAAGGATCCACATTGACAAACCACAGGTCAATGAATAAGACCATCCAGGGAACTGATTTGGGATCAGCCAGGCCTTTCAAGTTTTGGGGGTAAAACGTAAAGGAAAAGAAAAATGCATGTCAAAACTCATTTTCACATCTGGAAGTGATCATCATGTGGACGGATTAAACCTGTTTCACACTCTCTCTGACACGAGTGTATGGTATTTCAACATTTCAAACTAAAAACAAACAGTACGTGTTATATTTTTCATTTCCCTATGCTTGGGGATTGTTGGAGGATCAAAAATCTCACATATGGGTCATACTGAAAAGTTTTGGAACCCCTAGTATTACTTGCCTTCAAATAAATACTTCAACAGCCACAGTTTTTACTTGTCTATTACCAACAACTGCATCATTTTACATGTTTGACTCTTTTACCCCAACAGCTGTGGTAAAAATCACTGCTGCAGTAACCTACTTTTAGTTTTACCACAACTGTGGTTCCAACTTCATCATTTCTTCATCAATAACATCTGAATAGCTGCAGTATAAGTTCACCTATTTGATATCTAGAGTATTAATTTCCCATTATGCAGAATGTTGCAAAGTTATAAAGGGACAAAAGGGGAAGCAAGCTATTCTTGTTTTACAACAAACTGATATTGATGACATTGACTGTAATGGTATTCTGCTACTCATTTAACAAATTCAGTGCTGAATGTGATTTTGACTATAAAATTTTCTGATTAGAATATTGTATTATTATGTTGCAAAACCGTTCTCCAATTTCATATGTCTACAATTAATTAACAAAGTCACAATGATTTTGTAAAAATACCCTTGAGATAGCTTATCCACAGGGGACGACACGAGGCAAAGTGGCTGGTAGACAGGGAGTTAAAAGTATAATGAACAACTGAAATGGTAGCAGGAGGTATCTGACCTTGAACAATAACCGACAAGTGTGATGTTCTTATGTGAACAGCTGTCAAAATGCCAGGAATATTGCTTTCTTCAACACTTTCTCAAATTTTCATGAACATTATGGTAGCTTCAAAGCATGCCTTTCATGTTCTTACTTCAATACATTTTATCGCCAGTGGCACACATAAAAGTAACTTTTATTTTACTGACATTCATATCAAAATGAATTGTTAAAAGAATTATAAGTTACTTCCTATCAAAGCATGCCTTTTGTATTCTGACTTCAATACATTTTATAGACACAGATGAAAGTAACATTTATTTAACTGACTGTCATATCACAAAGAAGTGTACAAAAATAATTACAATTTACCTCTTAGTCTTACCAAAGCATGCCTATGTACGTCAATACATTTTATAAGCACATATCAAAGTAATGTTTATTTAAGTGACTGCATCTATACCAGGGAGTAATCATGATCATGTTATCGCCTGGCATTGCTGTTCACATGAAGACATTACAGACAAGCCCACTGTTGAAAAATTTTATATTTGACCCATGGCCTGACAGAAAATCTGGCCACTCCAACATATCACCACCGTTCTCTAAGACTGTAGTAACTTAAATTTGAAAAATCGATTTTATATATATATATATCTTCAACTGCATTCAAAGCCACATAGAATGACCTTGGTCCTAGACTCCTATGCCAAAAACTATTCGAATAGCAAGCTTTCAAAATGTCATCATCACGAGACCAGTAGCGTTAAAATGAAATTTTTTTGCTTCTCCTAAAAAGTGGTCAAAACTGATTACTACTATTTTGGGAACGATGATGATATGTGGAAGAATTCTTGAGAGCAAGAATATTTACCTCCTATTCTGTTCCTCATCCATGGTACTACCAGGAGTTTGACAACAATAGCAGTTATTACCGCAATACCAATAGAGATAATGAACGTGCCATACAGAGGAATCTTGTCAAAATGTAATACTGAAATACAAAAAAGTATTTTGTTAAATGACCTGGCAAGTGAGGAAAGAGAAAATTCCCATAGAGAACATGTTATAAAATGTGAAAATATTTCAGATACAAAGAATATATTTTATACACACCAGATTTCACAAAGTGATACCCCTGGCTGCCTCTTACCTTGAATTTACTGTGCACATGGCATTGAAGAGCCGTGCTTCTGTAATATTTTTATTTGCACACACTTTCCACACTATAATTATATCTCAAAATCATCACAATGTACATGGGCAGTTTTTCAGTTCTCTGAGAACCATAAGATCAGTATGTTTTGTGAGCACATTTAGAAATAAATGACTTTCTTATCGTGACAAATGAAACGGATGTTTTGCAAAACTGCGTATGGAAACAGCATTTCAACGCCGTAACAGTCGCATCCTGCTGGGAAAAGCAAGATGATTGACAGAATAAAACAGAGACATAGGACAGAAAGGGACACTACCAGAAGAACCCACCATCCACCTGCAGGAAACAAGACAAAATAACAATTAAACTGTTTCTTCAACTTACATTCAGATCCATCCAGGAATATAGAAATCATGTTGATCAGTATCGTCAGTCCATAAAACAGTGGTAATAACTGAAGTCCCGGTTCCAGTGGCTTGGCCTAGAATGACGGGGAGGGAGAGAAATGGGAAGGTAGGAAGAAAAATGATATACAGAGTTAGTAAGCAAACTGAAGTTAAGGTTCTAAAAGAAAAAAACTACCACACAAAAAATAAACAAGCCATATTTTATTGCAGGACACAATTTTAACTCAACTACGACTTAAAACGACAAGGCTCTGAACAAACACGATACAAGCATTTCCAGAAGATATTAAACTAAAACTCACCCAGTCATTACTTAAGAGATTTTCTTTTCTTTTTTTCGATGGTGTTGGAAAACATTTTGAAACCTCATCAGTCAAAAGTAAAGAGATTATAGATAGACCAAAAAATTGTTACAATTTCAGTAACAGCAAGACAATATTCATAATGAAAAAAAAAACACACAAAGATGGTGCTGAATTAAACATTTGGCAAGCTAAATATTGGTGCACAGAATAATTCTTTTTCTATCCTCCGGATATGCAGAGGCCCAGACTATAAACATAGATAAGTTCTTCATTTCACATGCTAATCACAATGTTGTCACTGATTTACTTACCTTACTGAGCACCAGTTTTCGAATAAATATAAACAGCAATACTGAGATGGCACCAGACAATACAGGGGACACAAACCATGATCCAACTGGAACAAACAAAGAGAAAAATATTGACTGGTTGATCTTTTGCAAATGCTGGAGCTCAAATCAGGAATATTTTAACTTCAAGAAGATTGACATCAAGACGAAAAGGCAAGCATAGCACTTGATGAAGAAGTCAAGAAAGTACAAGAAAGCCCTTGAAGTTAAATATGCCACAGTAGAAGTACAAAATCAGTGATCCTAGATTATATATTAATTGGGTTTTTTTTTTGTTTTTTTTGTGCTTAAAACTTTTAAAGTTTAATTTCTCACATCAAATTCAAAAGACCTTTTCTTTGTCCCACTGGAATTACATCCGAGTTGTGAAACAGAACTCATTCCACCCACAAACTTACGGCCATTTACTTCCTTCATAATTTCAAAAGTTTGATTTCTTGCATAACATCAATATGTCTCATTACTTGACCACTATCACTTTTTGTTCAAAGAATAAAACTTCTTTTTTCCCCCTAACCATCATTTTGCTAGATTTTCTCACTTGTGTGGCTTTTATATATTACTCATACTGTGTGGTGGCCTCACAAATCTGATATTTGACAATGGGATATAATGAATTAAATTGTTACCAAACTAAAGTTCGATATTTTGACAGCATCAACAACCAGTGTTTCACTGGAATGGGCGGCTGCGGCATAGTATCGATTCTCTCTGCCTTTGCCTGAAATTTATGAAATACAGAACTCATTACAATGGCATTTTGAGAGTACTTACTTATAAGGCCTAATTTCATCCATCCTACACCTTTAGCACCCTGAGCCACCAAACTAAAGCCTATGGTGGCCCCTACTATACTGTGCGTTGCCGAGACTGGAAGACTTAAAAATGTTGCCAAAAACAGCCATATACAGGATCCTGAAATAGAAATTGAGCAGGATTACAGTACAAATGCATAAGAATATGAAATGCCGAACATCTTGTGAAGTTTCTGCAACCTTTTCAGTCACAGCACTTTACTATCATTGCGACCCACATGCATAAAATTTTAATAAGCCACAAAATTGCCAAGTAAGTAAAGTTTCCACCTGTCATTAACCTTTCCCACTTTTCATAGGTCAAATCCACCTTCACATGTGGCCAAACTGAATCTGACACTTTTCACCCTTACAAAAAAAGAATGCATGACAATTCTTGTATTCTTCCATCACTCATTTGTACAGCTTGTGTTGTGACTGTTTTATTTTTTAATGGGTATATGAGACAAATTATTCTCCAACAATCATCGCTCTATTCGCTGTGCCATATACACACGTGTTCAGTAAAACTCCCTGTGTTCATGGAACTCGTCTGTTACCAATTTTAAAATAAGGTCATGAAGCAATCTCCTCACAATCCAATTTCTAAATGAGAACAAATCTTTTTAATTTAGAGAAACTAAGCCAGAAGGCTGCGCCAAATTTGGGTACGCAGATTTAGCTGGTGGGGCAGAGTTATCTTGAAAAAACTTAGTTCCTTTAGTTCCGTGGAAACTATAACTCTTGTACACTGCATAGCTTTCTCACATAGCACAGGTATTTCTTAAAAACAAGACAAACCTGTAAGGGCTGACAAGTTTCCCATCAACAATAATTTCTCTGAATTATTGTAGGGCTCCACATCAACAATGCCCTTGCGAATGGTATCCGACACTCGATAACCTGTTGAAAAAGCAAATACATGTAAATGTGTGGCTGAGTTTGTAATCAATGATAAAATATTGCACCACTTTACACACTCACAAGAAATCTACCTGACACAAAAAAATGGATGTAAATTTCTCTGATGATCTCATATCTAAGTAAAAATTAGTGCTTACAAATTGCAATACATGGTAGGATGCCTTTCTCTTGTTTTCATTAACAAAATGATTCGTGCATAATGTGAATGAGAATACATGTGGCAATCAATCTTGAACAAAAATTTGGAAGGCTGGAGAAATCTGGCCTCCATTCTGTCACCAATGTCCATCTGGTTTTATATTTTCAGGTGACTGAGTTCCTGCGTGCATTAAGTCTCAGGTAATGATTTTCCTTGCATTAGAAATGTTTTGCTTTGTCTTTCCACAAATCACCTTTCAACTGTTTATAGTTGAACCCGTTCAATGAAACTTGAAAGATAAAGGTAATATATCTATGGTAGGAACCTGATGTAAATTTAAAAATGATCATTGCATGTAATAAAATAAATTTAGTAAGAACCTAGCCCGTATCCCTACTTCATCTCGCGTATGTATTTGTTTTGTTTGGTAGAATTATTATTGAGGGAACTTCCCTACATGCAACTGATCTGTGTAAGAATGGTGTCATTCCTATACTATACAATGTGCAAATGTGATTTCAATCCCACTTGTCAATTTGCGTAGTATAGGGGTGCTGGCAAGGAAGTAGATTTGCTGTCATAACAATGTTCCCAGCCAACCTTCAGATACAGATTAGAATGCTGGCCGAAGCAAAGCTCGATTCTCAAATGAGATGTATTCTTAAGCTGGGTTTTTCATGTGTACGGAAATGGAAACGGCAATGGTGACGTCAAAAAACCTTCAAGTTCTAAAATAGAAAGAATGTTTTTGTACACATGGAAACTCTTTCTTTTTACTACTTGGTGGATTTTTTATTTTTCCGATGTTGTTGCCGTTTCCGCACACATGAAAACACAGGTTAACTCACCTATTAATATAGCACCCAAAATTTCAAATATGGTTGCTAAAATACAAGCTTTAAATAACGTCAGCACTTTAGATCCAACAGACGTTCCAAATGAATTTGCAACATCGTTGGCACCAATTCCAAATGCTAGGAAGAAGGAGATGATAAATCCCACGATGACAATCCATAGCCAGTCCTCAGGTATATCCGACATGATGTATTGCAAACTTTAGCCTGCTAACAACACAGAAGAGATGAACTCTGAACCAACAGGCTGGCCTCCACAGCTAAGTCTACCTGTGAACATGGGAATGCAAAAGATTAATGCTCACAAAGTTTAACTCAATCTAGGCCTACCTAAATGTGGCAAAAAAAATTATAAGGGAAAAATGTTATTTTGCCAAGTCGCACAGTACTAAAAAAAAAATATGACAAAGCAACTAGAATCTAGTATGTATACAATAAATGCAAAAAAAAATTAGAAATGGAAGAAAAAAACAGCTTTCAGGTTGAAAAAAACAAAAACAAAAACAAACCTAGGGCCTATGCTTGAAACAATATTAGAAAAAAAAATCCAAATTATACTGCCATCCAGGTGGTTGAGTTATTCCGCAAGGAAAATGGCTTGAAGCTACCGTTTGTTTTTGCCCATTCATTCCTATTTCTGGTATGATTTACTCTACAAAGAAATTTATTTCTTGTTGTTTTGGTCAATGTCAAGGCTTTTAAAATTATTTTGCAACTACGTTCAGAGCCCTGCTGCAAGTCCATCAATTTCCTAATGTCCCACAACAAAATGGTCCCAAAGACAATAAGCACTATTCATGTGCCGGAAAATGTCCCCCTATATAATATGCATCTTAATTGTCATTAAACATCTAAAATCTAGTCCAGGCAGTTCACTGTGTTTTTCCCCATCTCAGATTCAGAAAATTATTGGCACACTAACACATTAATTCTGTTTTATTCTCATTAATACAAGTATTTAGGATTATATACTTTACAAGAATAAAGGGGGTGGGGCGAAAGGAAAGAATGGGGGGAAAAGGGGATTGGGGGGAAAAGGGATTTGGGGGGGGGAAAAGGGATTTGGGGGGGGGGGGGGAGGGATTTGGGGGGGGGGGTGATTAGACATGCAAATCCAGCGCGTCTGGCACGTTGATGATAGATCTGATCTGATTCTAGATCTAGATTAGATTAGATATAAATCTAGATCTAGATCTAGATAGAGGCAACTGACTACGGATTTACACGCTGAACAGAAAAAAAATATATAAAACCTGAGTAACTGGCAGTCATATTCATACCATCATAGACATAATATTAATTGCTGCGTTCGACATTTTTTGGCCTTCTTTGTCTTTAAAGATTTTCATTTGATTGTGCGACTGTGCGGAGGAGAAAATGTCATGCGATCTGCACCTGCTGGAGTGCTGCCCCACATGCAGTGAACGTCCTTGTGTCCGACTAACCCAGATTCTAGTCTAGATCTAGACTAGATCTCTACTTCTAAAGGTATTGTGCCGCTGTTTCCTTCCTAAAAATCTTAAAATGTAAAATCTAATGAGAAAATGCATATTTCAATTCAAAATAATTTCCCATATAAACCAGATTCCAGGGTCAATGACGCAATCTTTTGTTTTGTGCCGTATCGTGTGTCTGACCTATTTCAGCTTTTCAATGTTTACAACTACCACGTGCTCGACAAAATCACTGGGGACGATTTATTGTGTATGTCGCGACACTGCTAAATTTTCCAAGGAGAGGAGTGATAGCCTAAACTGACACATGAAAATAATATTACCATATAAACGGTAATAAACTGCCCAACACAATGATACCTGTGACCTCTGGCCCTCAGGATACATTGTCGTAAAATCATCATAACGCGGGTAATGTAACCGTGCACGCACTTCACTCATGGGTAACGAATCTCTCTAGCAACCACTTGACCGACAGCGGCATGGTTGGGAATCCTTGAATACTCATCGGTCTGGCATCTTTCAAACATTATTAGAGAACAACGGCGCTGCTAATCAAGGAATCCATATATATAAATCAGAGGTGCACAATACATGGAACTCACCGTCAAAATTCCCTGGAACCTACACCGTCCACGCGAACTCCTCCATACACGTGCAAAACGCCACAGCGCCGTTAAATCCCGCCTCTCTTTTGACGTCACAAGCGCATGCGCCAAGGCCGACAATGGGTAGTGTAATAACCTTTTCATTCAAGAATTCAACCTGATTTTTTTGTGTTTTGTACTTTTATTTTTCAAATGGCATATTGGCGTGAAACCTGTGACAGGCCTACATTTCACACGTTACTTGGCGAGTGCTGTTACAGTATTATTTGTATTAATTTCATGACCAGTAGAGACAGACTGACTATAGTTGTATGGGAATCATGCCACCAGTCACGAAGTTTGTCGGGGGGGGGGGGACAAAAGAATAAGAATATTATTCTTGTTATGTGAAGGCATTATTCTCTCAAGAAAAGACGCGACACCATTAACATTTTTTGGCACAAGCATTGTCAGAAACGATAGCCGTTCGGTATTCTACGTGGCATATGACGGACCAATCCTTAGCCCGCAGGCCTATTGATCAAGGGCTTACAGCAAATCAATAATAGGCTGAAGTCCTGCTCTGTATTTTTTGCTCTTTTATTCTCTGGATCACTTAATAATTACTTTGTCGGACACTACAGCCTATCCTTGACTTGAAGAATTTCACCTGTTGCCCTATCCACTTGGCTGCTTATATGTGTACGTCTCAGAAGCACAGTCACATACATACAAGCACGCACTCAGACACACATACATAATAGACCTTTTACATAACAGTGCCCAGTCTCGGCTTCCATAAAAATAGCCCTTCGACGAACAAATCACGGCTTCCATTGAAAGACCCACCTCATTTGATGTCCTGATCCTATTTCAATTTCTATCAGTTGGGCTACTTTCAAGATGAACGAACCAGACAGTTGAAAGGAAGGGAGGAAAAGAAAAAGATCTTCGAGTTACTGATCCGAAAAAAGAAATGGTGGCTGGCACTCTTCTGAAAATAATTATGTGAATTTCAGCACGTAGTTCAGTGCACAGTGTACTCCAACAAAATATAGGGCTCCCCACAAGGGCTCATACAACTTGGACCGGGCTAAAATGCTGCGTAGGTTTTATGGTGTAGGATAATAGACGGTGACCCCTGTGTGGCATTACCTGCCAGCGTGTATTCTCTCCTGGCTGTCCTGGCTGGCAGACAGTACAGGTAAATATCAAGGTGAGCGTATCGAGGCTCACATCAGAGCATCGATACATTTTAATTATCGAGCTTGGGCGTACGTCATTCTTTTTGCGCTGTTTCTCATAAAACTGTCGGCTCGCAAGTAATCAAAATCATGTGGCAATATCTGTAAAGATCTTCTTTTGAATTCACGTTCGTTACACATTCGGTCCCATATGGTTCTGCATATCCATTTTGTTCCCTTATTCTCTTCTTTTGTCCCCACTATCACACTGATAGTGCACTCTGGCTGTGGTAGTATGGGGCGGGAGTGGGGGTATCGCGGACGACAAACAAAATCAGACAGCTTGATATCAGAAACGTTTCTCGAGTGCCAATATTGTGGTGTCTGAGATTTATCTCACAGCTATATATCACTAATATCAGATCATTTTATCAGTGAAGTAGTGTTACAAAGTCCGCGCCGATTTTCTTTATCTTATCCCCAGGGTAGAGTTGTAGTGGCGGACTGAAAACCAAGCTGTCTTGTCGACAGTGCGATAATGCATAAATTACTTATCAGTTATCTCAATACATATTGGGGTCAGGGCATCGTGACCCTTCTGGTACTGCGAAAACAGAAACAAACAAAAAGTAGACCAGTAAATGCTCGGAGTTGATCTTTAGTGGCAAGGTAGGCAGAGGTAATGATATCACAGTCCAAGTTTCTTCTGTCTTTCATTGTGTTGTTGTTATTTAACATGTTGTGATTGTCATGGCTATTGCCCATCATTTATTTATTTCTTTATTATGTTATCAGCAGTGGAGCTATTATGAAACTAATGAAGCTCAAGTTTCAGGACCCCTAAGGGACCCTGCAGGAACATTGTGTGCGGATGTTGCCCTAATGTTGATGGTTGCGAAAGGGCCTCATGACAGTTCAAGTTCAAGCTTCAGGGTGCCGAAAATGTAGGTTCGCCACTGTATGCACTGTATCAGTGTGTGTTATTAATACTTTCTGAGCATTAATCTTTTGCATTCCCCATGTTCACAGGGAGACTTAGCTGTGGAAACCAGCCTGTTGGTTCTGAGTTAAACCTCGTCCTGCGGAAGGCCACTATATCGGCCTCCTCGCGCAACACGCGATGATTTTCTTGAAAGTCTGTAATGTGTTTCCGGGCTTTATGTTTAGGAAGTGCTGATTTCATTCCAAGTTTGGCATTACAACATGTACAAATTCTTTCTTTCCATCTACATTATTGATTGGTCATAATGTCAGGCCAGAGTTTTCTGCTATTGTATGACAGTACACAATACAGCCTGCTACTGTCACCCCCACTGTCTTGTGGGTCATCTCGGGAGAGAGGAAGACTAGGGGAAGGTAACCCTGAATACAAATACCACACTGCCTTGTGTGTTGCTATGATAGCAAAGGCTATGGGAGTAAACCCAGACAGAAAATCAGGAGTGGAGACCCGAAGGTGGTTGTCAGGGAGAACTGCATCAAACTGGCTTCCAGCATCTCCTGCAGCCGGACTAGTTCCAAATGTATTGACCTGGTCTCTCCCTTGGGTTTAACTAGAATGGCAGAGAGAGGGGTGGTGCCTCTGGGCAAAGCACCATCTCTTAAAAATAGCCCAGGCAAGGCAGCAAAACGAGGAGGCGTTTGCTCGGGCTTGGCAAGCGTCTGTCTCTCCTCTATAAGCCCACCCATTTCCGATTTGGAGAGGACACTCCAGCCATCCGTTACGGATGGGCACAACACGGGAGGTGGCAGTTACCGGTGATAAGCTCAATCCATTTGGCGTACGGATGAGCGCCAGGGGTCCCCTCTGTCGGTGGGAGCGGCTTTTCAGCTGCATTGATCAACTACCGCCCGCCGTAACCTGGGCAGCCCCCAGGCAGTTGGGTGTTGTTCCGCCACGTCAGCCTGCTTCATAAGGTGGTTGGAGCTAGACCAAAAGTCGAAAAGCTGACGTAAAGTGTGCACCTGGCAAAAACAGAAAAATACTAAAACTTGGTACCTGGAACGTCAGAACAATGCGCCCAGGCTTGCAACAGCAAGATCTCACTGATATTGACTCCATCAGGAAATCCCAAATTATTGATCGAGAACTTCAGCTACTAAACATCGACATCGCTGCCCTTCAAGAAACTCGACTTCCCGACTCCGGGTCAGTCAAAGAAGAAAACTACACCTTCTTCTGGCAGGGCCTTAGCAGCGAACAGCCGAGAATCCACGGCGTGGGCTTCGCCGTAAAAAACTCCCTCATCAATTCGATCGCAACTCCAATTGGAGTGTCAGAACGCATCATGACACTCAGACTGAACACCCGGTCTGGTTTTACCAACATTATCTGTGTCTATGCCCCAACACTTACCTCCTCTGACGAAACCAAAGACATTTTCTACGAGGCATTGCAGAGGACTCTCCACAACATCCCTCTCACCGAAGGCCTGCTAATTCTGGGTGACTTTAACGCTCGAGTGGGAGCAGATCACTCCGCATGGCCAAAGTGCATTGGGCACTTCGGCATTGGCAACATCAACGAAAACGGGCAGCGCCTTCTGGAGCTATGCTCCGTAAACTCATTATGTGTTACAAACACGTACTTTGACCTTAAGAGATGCCAAAGAACATCATGGCGCCATCCCAGGTCTGGCCATTGGCATCAATTAGATCTTATTCTCTCAAGGAGGAAGAGTTTGGGCTGTATAAAAATAACTCGTTCCCTCCACAGTGCTGACTGTGACACCGACCATGCACTGGAAGTCAGCAAAATCAAAATTTCGGCCAAGAAAATATACAGATCAAAAGCCCCTTCAATCCCTAAGATCAATGTAACAGCAATCAGAGATGAATCAAATAGAAAGTCATTTGAAAAGTTATTTGCTGAAAGCATGGATAATGTCACCCAATGTGACTCGGTAGATGAAACATGGAACACTCTCAGTTCAAAAATTCATGACTGTGCCATCAAGTCTTTTGGACAGCATAAAGTTTCAAACAACGACTGGGTAGCCCAGAACAGCGAAATTCTCCTACCTCTCATTGAGCAAAAGAAATCTGCTTTCAATGAGTATAACAAAAATTGCAATCAGAGTACAAAAACTTGTTTGAAAAATGCAAAAGCTAAACTTCAGCTGGAGGTAAGACGTTGCGCCAACAAATACTGGACAGACTTGTGTAACAGCATACAAGAGGCAAATGAAAAGGGAGATATGAAAACCGCCTTTAGTCAGATGAAAGTAGCTCTTGGGCCAATCATCACCAAAAGCGCCCCACTTAAGTCTGTAAATGGTGAACCCATCACAGATAAAAATGAACAACTGAATAGGTGGGTAGAGCATTACTCTCTGTTGTATTCAACTGAGAAAAATATTCCACCAGATTTTGAGGAACACCTCCAAAAACTGCCAATAATGGCCGAACTTGACGCTGAACCTTCCTTAGTCGAGCTTTCCAATGCAATCGACCACCTGTCTGCTGGAAAAGCCACAGGAAGTGACAACATTCCTGCAGAGGTATTAAAAGACCTAAAAGGCCCACTATTACCACACCTGTATAATCTGTTACTGCAGTGTTGGAAAGAAGGCGTGATACCACATGATATGAGAGACGCCAAAATTGTCACACTTTACAAGAACAAAGGAGACAAAGGCGACTGCAACAACTATCGAGGCATATCCCTCCTCAGCATTACTGGAAAGGCTTTTGCTCGCGTCATCCTCTGCCGCCTTCAACAACTGGCGGAAAAAGTCTTACCAGAAACACAATGTGGCTTTCGAAGCAAACGATCAACTATTGACATGATATTTGCACTTCGGCAAATCCAAGAAAAATGTAAAGAACAAAACAGGCCGCTTATAACATGCTTTGTGGACCTAACAAAGGCTTTCGACACCGTAAGCCGATCTGGCCTGTATGCAGTCCTTAAATCCATAGGCTGTCCACCAACATTGCTAAAACTTATTGCATCCTTCCACACTGACATGAGGGCATGTGTCAACTTTGAAGGCTGCACATCCAATTCATTTGCTGTAAACAGCGGTGTGAAGCAGGGATGTGTTCTTGCTCCTACCTTATTTGGTATATATTTTGCAGCCCTACTCAAGAATGCCTTTGGTCAATGTTCAGGTGGAGTACTTATTAACACCAGAGTGGACGGCTCCATTTTTAATGTTGCCAGACTAAAAGCAAAATCTCGTACAGAGCATATTATGTTACAAGAGCTCCTCTTCGCAGATGATGCTGCAATCGTGGCCCACGATGAAACCACGCTCCAGGCTCTCATCAATAGCCTTGCCAAAGCCTGTGACAAATTCATGCTAAGGATCAGTGTCTCAAAAACTGTAGTTTTGACACAAGGCTTGAGAAACCCCAACCCAATCATGCTGAATGGCTCTCCTCTGGAGCAAGTGGGAAAATTCTGCTACCTAGGCTCAACCATCAGTGGTAGCACAGACATAACAACTGAAATAAATGCCAGAATAGGAAAGGCGGCCACAGCTTTTGGCAAACTCTCAAAAAGGGTGTGGAACAATAGCAAGCTGACCATCAAAACAAAGGTACTCGTGTACCAAACTTGCGTCCTAAGCACCCTGCTGTATGGCTCAGAGACATGGACCACCTACTCCAAACATGAAAGATCCCTCAACTCCTTCCACCTGCGCTGCCTACGCAAAATTCTCAAGATCAAGTGGCAAGACAGGATCTCAAATATCGAAGTTCTGAGCCGAGCCAACATTCCATCAACTCAGGCTCTCCTAGGCAAAAAAAGACTGCGGTGGCTTGGACATCTCCACCGTATGGAAAATGATCGCATCCCCAGACAAATTCTCTACGGGGAACTTGCTACTGGCAACCGACCCAGAGGTAGGCCACATCTGCGATTCAAAGACACTTGCAAGGTCACGATGAAAGCATTCAACATCGACCCCAATGAATGGGAGAACCTTGCAAATGATCGAAGCAGATGGAGACAAAAATTGCGCAGTGGCACGCTCGCAATAGACTTCAAGGCAAAAGAAACATACCTGACAAAACGACAGAGGCGGAATGAAAACACTGGCCAAAGTGAACCCAAAAGACTGACCTGCAATCAATGCCATCGCACTCTCGGGTCAAACATTGGTAGAATAAGCCACGAGAGAATCTGTCAGTCAAAGTGAAAGTGAATATTCTAGCTGCTAAGACCGTCTGTAAAGACGCTAAAGGCCATATATATTGATTGGTGCTTTTATTGGAAATATATTCAAATATAAAGAAATCTCTAAGTGTGCATGTGCTAATTTTATGACTGTTTGAGAGTGTGACAGCTGTGCCTTTTGGAAATATTTCACTATCTGCACTCATGACAATGGTATTTTGAGTGCTTTTTGATGGCTGCCTTTCTGAATTACTTTTTACAACTGTAGAGGGTAAAACGTATGAGTAACACGTCTGAACGTTTTCTCTTGCGTGAACATGAACAGGTATTATTGCCGATATATATGAAACTGTGTATTCTTGCTGGTGGAGTGCAAAGGATTTTGCTCAGATGAGCAGGAACAAACCAGTAAATCAAAACTATTTTTCATAATTGGCCAAATCTTACAGCTTGACTTTTGGCCAGACAAAACAGAAAAACTTTTACGCATAAAGCAGCCGCGCATATTACTTATTAGGCTTTCTGCTAAACGCTAAACTATCACAGTACCTAAAACAGGCCTGTGTAACAGTTGTAAAGGAATCAAACCCAAGTGGAACCCTGGCTTTTGGGGAGTTGTTTGAATTACATCCCCATTAACATCTTTTCCTACACTGGCGAGGAAAGTGAACGGCTTCATCTTGTTGCTGTCCTGTCGTTCTACAAGGTGCTGAATTTCATAAAGTGGGGCCGCAGACAAGCACACACACAGAGGGCTGAACCGTGTGACATATTGAGCTTGTCCATGAGACATGTGACATGACTTGAAAGCAGCCAGCCATCTCGGCCTTCAGAACAGAGAATGGCCATCTCTTCTGCAGTGTTTCCTCACAAAAGAAAACAAAATAAAAAACTGGAATGAATAAAGAGGGTGAGAGTGGGGGTTTACATATGACCATCTTTTCACCTTCCACCTGTCACCTAGGCATTGTCCATCCACTCCGACAGTGACTTCCATTCCTCTCTGTCTGACGTCTTCCCCATCCATGTTGTTCCCCCTCTCTCTTTTTAATATCATCCTGCCATCTTCTTCCTGGTCGTCCACGTGTTCTTTTTCTTGTCCGTGGTTGCCATTCAGTGCAGCGTTTTGTCCATCTATTGTCATTCATCCTTCTCACGCATCCGGCCTAATTCCACTTTTGATGTAGTATGAAGTTTACTATGTCCGCTAGCTTTGTTTATTTGCGTATTTCGGCATTTATCTTGTAGTCTAATGTTAAGCATTCATCTTTCCAATGCCCTCTGGGTAGTTCTTAATTTGTGCGTAAGTTCTTTAGTAATCGACCATGTTTGGCAACCATAGGTAATCGCTGGAATAATGCACTCGTTGAATACTTGTCTCTTATGGGATATTAGCGGTTCGATGATCCTGGAATATCTCTCTGTTGTTTCCAAAGCAGCTCCATGCTGCTCTTATTCTAGAGTCTATTTCAGTCTTTATGTTGTATTCTATATATATGTATTGTCTGTCCTAGGTATTTATGACTTGTTCAATGTTTTTGTTTTCAGTTATCACCTTTTCTCGTCTCGTACTCGTAGTTGGTCATGTATTAATTATTATGTTTTGTGTTTGGTGGATTTTCAGGCCAACATTCCTGCCATCACTAGGGTGCAAATAATGGACAAAATATACTTCAAAATGCTTAAAACGTTATCTACAACGTCATCAAACGTTTTAGCTACATCTGCAACCATACACACTGCCCAGTTTCACCCAATATTGTGATGTATTAACTTTTTCTTTTTTTTTCTGCACACTGGGCGGTGAATTTAAATAGTGAACATAATTATCGCAGGAAGGGATAACGTCATTGGCCGGTGGAAAAGAAAGGATCTGGAGACCAAATTAACGACACAAAATAAACAAAAAAAAAACAACAACAAAAACTTCCCTACTCTTTCAAGCCTCCAAATCTGAAAACTTGTGCAGGTCGAAAGGAAGGCACCTTCAAACATGTCACGCCAATTCGAGATGTATGAGCAGCGGTGGGCCTTGTTAAAAATACGGGAAAATGCTGGGTAAATCAGACTAACTTCACATACCATTACCAAGAGTTAGCCGAGAGTAACTTTTGATACCATTGCAGCTCCGAACACTGAAATCAATCATGTCAGATGAAGTCCAGTCTAATTTGATGTACTGCCAGAAGCGCATGAGTAGATTTATATGGATTTATATATATATATATATAATACAATTAAATTACTACAAAGAAAATAAATCGTTCTAGAACGAATATGGTTTTTGCAGAAACATTCACGCTGAAGATGAAATGTGACAGTGTCTGTTTTATATGACGTGTTTTTGTGAAGTGACAAAGTTTAAGAGGTGCGGAACTTACTTATATAATAAACAGTTTGATTTTTAAAAAGTTGACAATATCATAATTAGTTTTACTGAATTGCGTGTTTGGTGCCATTAGTTCTTGTAGTATGTTCTCTTCTGACAACCAAACCCTCATTGTAAACACACAGAGCTGTTGGTTTAGGACAGTGTTAAATCTGTAACAGCTCTCAGGACGCTTTCTTCTTCTACATTTTTTTTTTCTGTCTTGTCTTGAATTTGAACCACCAGAGACCCTCTGGTCAGCCATTTTGTAAATGAGATGGCCTCACATTACGTTTTTAACACGCCCTGCTCTATCCTCCCACCCCACAAGCTGCCAGGAATACGCTCTGTACAGGCAGCACACAACTGCAAATTCTCTGCCATATCAACATGCCGAGGGGCTCTAGCTCAGATAGCTGCTGGATGGAAAAAATGAAAGTGAACAATGACACAATCAACTCTGTGTTACTTCAAAGATGATTGCGATCTGTATTTAACATTTTATGGTTTCCCGTAAATTAGTAATCCTGGTGCAAAGTCTAACATTAGAAGGAAAAACAACAGACATATCGACTTTGTCCCTTTCGCCTTACTACAAATTCGTTTCCATCTTCCCGTTCATTGCGTCTGACAGCTGTTCATAACGAACGTTCGCTATGGGAATGTGTTTTCGGTCCAGAAGCGCGCGACCAATTAAATTTAAACCCAATCACATTTAGTGTATCTGCTGGCATACTTTCCAGAGATCCACTCTCAGGGGCAAATTGATACCGGTACTAAATGATATATCTTTGTCAGTAGAAGACAGAATACTATGTGATAACAGCCTCAGATCGGTAGCCTGTTAGAAGTTATCGACTGTCAAAAAATGTATGTTATATCTCTTTGACAGTTGGATCAGCTATACTCTTCTATCTTTACGAAATGATTATGTGCTTTCGGGAATGCCGATCATGCCATTACGTCTTACCATAACAAAACAAACAAACAATATTACGGTGGCGGCACCTACAGGTGTAATTTTTAACCAATACCACTGATTTCTGTAGGTTTAATATGCAGATAACAGGTGATAAAAATCAACAATGCCTTTTCATTGCCCTGGAGACACCATCATCTTGAATTTCAATGAGCTAAATCGATTAAATTTCAGATAGCAATATCAAAATATAATAATAATAGTTCGTCCATCAGGTATGATGATGACCTTAACAACACCAGAGGAATAAAGAACAGAAATTGTTGAGAATTTCAACACATGGACAATAAAGAGAACTAAAGGACACAGAGGACAGAATGGAAAGACTGTTCTTTCATGACTTATGGCTTCTCATGTGACTGATAAGTCCTATTTTTGCTCTGCAGACCCTTCCGCATAAATGACAAGAGTGCTCCGTTGGTTCAGTACCACTGGGCCTTTTCTTGCGCCGTTCTCTTTTTTTGATAGCCTGCTGGACTCTGTCAGCTTCCCATGCTTTGCTGCCTCTGGTAAGGGCCGCCCTCCAATTTGCACGATCAAGCGAGAGCTTTTCCCACTCACTCACATCAATGGCAAAGGCCTTCAGTGATTGCTTGAGAGTGTCTTTGTAACGTCTCTTTGGGGCCCCAACATTCCTCGTTCCATTGGAGGGCTCAGAGAAGAAGATTTGCTTAGGGAGTCTGGAGTCGGGCATTCTGACAACATGTCCTGCCCAACGTAGCTGAATTTTTTTCAGGTGGCAGAAGATGCTCAATTCCTTGGCACGATTGAGGACCTCAGTGTCTGGAATTTTATCCTGCCATTTGATCCTTAGGATCTTTCTAAGGCAGGCCAGATGAAAGTGATTTAGCTTTCTGGCATGCGATTGGTACACTGTCCAGGTTTCAGCCCCATAGAGTAGGGTGGGAAGGACCACAGCATTGTACACTTTCAGCTTAGTGTCTGTGCGAATGCCGGCAACATCCCACACTCTCTTTCGAAGCCTGCCAAATGCAGAGCTGGCTTTGCTGATTCTTGAGAGAATTTCAGTATCAACACGAGCCGCGGAAGACAGTGTACTGCCAAGATAGGTGAAGTTCTCCGACACCTTCAGAAGACTGTCATGGACTTTGATATTTGGGGTCACAGGATACTTGTCGTCTGGAGTAGGCTGATGGAGCACTTCCGTCTTCTTTGTGCTTATTGTGAGGCCAAAGTTGTCACAGGCACTAGAGAACTTATCAACACAGTTTTGCATGCTATCCTCATCGTGTGAAAGAAGTGCACAATCATCAGCAAATAGTAGGTCACAGACTTGAGTACTTTTGGTTTTGGTTTTTGCCTGAAGTCTCCTGCGGTTGAATAGACTGCCATCAGTTCGGTACTTAATGCTTACCCCTTGAGGAGGAGAGCTAAAGGCTTCTTGTAGCATTGCAGAGAACATGATGCTGAACAGAGTTGGGGCTAAGACACAACCCTGTTTTACCCCATTTGTGACAGCAAAGGGCTCTGAAACACTGCCGTTGCTTTTGACTGCAGCTTGCATGCCATCATGAAACTGGCGCACTATTGTGATGAATTCGGGTGGACACCCAAACTTCGCCAAGATTTTCCAGAGGCCTTCACGACACACTGTGTCAAATGCTTTTGTGAGGTCAACAAATGTGATATACAGCGCTTTACATGTATTTTGTTCCATGCATTTTTCCTGAATCTGTCTGGCAGCAAAAATCATATCCGCCGTTCCCCTCTCTTTACGAAAGCCACATTGGCTCTCGGGAAGCAAGTCATTTGACGAGAGGTAATCAAGAAGGCCATTCAGAAGCATTCTTGCCAATATTTTGCCAGCAATTGAAAGTAGAGAGATTCCCCGATGGTTGTCACAGACTTGGCTGTCCCCTTTGTTTTTGTACAGATGGATGATTGAAGCATCTTTGAAGTCCTGTGGCAGCTTCCCTGCTTTCAACATATGATTGAACAACTCGGTCAACCTTTCAATAAGCTTTTCTCCACCGAAGGCATACACCTCAGCAGGAATTGAATCCACGCCTGGTGATTTGTTAAAGGACATCTGATTTGTGGCAGTTCGGGTCTCATTTGCTGTGAATGGCTTGGCAAGAGCTGCATTAATAGGAGTCTGAGGGAGGCGGTCAATGGACTCAGTAGCCTATTTATATTTGATGGCCGATTTAGCACACCTCCGAAATGTTCTGCCCAACGCTGAATTATGGCATTCAATTCAACAATGCGTGTTGAACCATCTGACGCAAGAAGTGGCGTAGTGCCAGAGCGGGATGGTCCAAACACAGCTCGGAGGCTCTCAAAGAACTTTCTAGTGTTGTTTGTGTCGGCATATTTCTGAGTTTCTCTTACTCGCTCTTCAAGCCAGTCATTTTTCATTTTCCTCAGCTTCTTCTGGAGTACACCCTTACATGCACGCAGTGCATCAGCTTTTGCTGTGGAAGAGGGGTCACTGCAGTGAGCTTGGATGAGACTATTTTTTTCTTTGATGAGCACTTTGATTTCATTATCATTATCATTGAACCAGTCCTGGTGCTTGCGGACAGGAAAACCAACTGTGCTGCTGGCGCAAGAGTGTACAGTCGTATTTAGGTCAGTCCAGCTCTGTTCAATGTTCTCAGGGTCAAAAGTCACGCAATCCAATTTTGAGGAGAGTTCTGATGAGAGCTCGCTCTGTTTCTCAGCTGAGCAGAGTTTTGAAACATTTAGGCGTTTAGGTGGCGCTTTCCCTTGAGGGCGTCTATTGCGCCTCAATGTTAGTCTGAGCTTGCAAATAATGAGTCTGTGGTCAGTTCCACACTCGGCACCACACATCGCCTTTGTTACAAGGACATCCTTTCTGTCAGTCTTCCTCACAATGACATAGTCTATGAGATGCCAATGCTTTGAGCGGGGATGCATCCATGACGTTCTGTTTCTCACGGGGAGACTAAAATTTGTGTTGGTAATGAACAGGCCAAATTCAGCGCACAAAGTAAGTAAGCGCAACCCATTGTTATTGCATGAACCAACTCCATGAGGGCCCAAAACATTTGGCCACGCTGAGAATTCGGAGCCAACCCTAGCATTGAAGTCCCCCAAGAGAATCAGCTTATCAGCTGCCGGGACAGAGCATATGACAGATTCTAGATCAGAATAGAACTTGTCTTTGGCTTCATCTGGGTTTGTCATGGTGGGCGCATATGCGCTAATGAGGGTGGCTGACTGGCTTTTCCCAACTGGGATCCTGAGTGTCATTAGCCTGTCATTTATTTCAATTGGCATGGACTGCAAGTTTCTGACAAGGTCATTTTTAATTGCAAACCCAACACCATGCTGTCTCGGTTCGACTGCACCCTTGCCTTTCCAGAAGAAGGTGTATCCACCACTGAGCTCTTTGAGTTGGCCACTATCAGGGAGTCTGGTCTCACTGAGTGCCACTATGTCCAGGTTGTACCTGCTGAGCTCAATGGCAATAAGTGCAGTGCGTCTTTCCGGGTTGTTTGAGTTGTCCTGTAGTGTGCGTATATTCCAGGCTCCTAGCCTGAGTAAGCTGAATTTCTTTTTGTTTCGACCGCAAAAAGGGATCCCCACTGGTCCACATGGACTTTGGGAAAGTTTAACATAATTATCTAGATTATGGAATGAGGTAATAGCAATCGGGATCGAGTAGTTTTTTGGGAAACATCAGCCACGAAACAACCGAAGTTTGGTATGGATAAATTTGTCTGCATCTCTACCGCACATCAGTCTGCTACTCTGAGACATATTCCCAGCTCTTCGCCACTCCAGTCTCATGTACTACATACATGTATTAGTATAATGTCGACCGGACCATCAAACCTCTTAAGTCCCGATTTACCTGTCTGGCTGATCAATCCTCTGTGCTGGACATCAGAGCTTTGCCCGTGATCTGGTGAATCAATCCTTTGACCTGAACAATAGATGTTTGCACTCCACCTATTCGCGCAAAATCTGGTCCATCAAAGCTCGTACGGGGGTCAGCTCTAATCTGTGATGTCAGGCATGATGCGGCCGCACTTTTTGGCATTCCGCACTCTTTCCCGCACTTTTTGATGTTTCCGCATTTTTTTTAACGTTTTTTTTTTTTTTTTGCTTTTTTTTTTTTTGGCATTTTTTCTTTTTTTTTTTATGGCTTCGTTTGGAGAAAAAATGGCCACTTCCTATCTTTTAGGACTGTTATTATCCGGAAAGTACCCGTATCCGAGTCCAAAAATTTTAAAGCATAACCATTGATAACCTTCAAAAATTCATGTTAGATCAATATCCGGATACCGTAAGTAATTATTCATGAAAGCGAAAATTTCTACTACCCAAGCGAGCACACCCACCCCTACTTTCGCTTTCTTTTTGTGTTCAGAATCAGAATTTAGAATCTCTAGACTGCAACCACGGGTCCATCATCGTCATTCCATGTGTAGTGGCACTGTACTGTTAACCATTTTTGGTTTGTTTACTGTATATTTGGCCGTCTTCACTGCATTACTTATGACATTGTGATGTCGTTTGTGACATTTTTTGCGGCATTGTTTGTCTTTTTGTTGCATTTTTTGGCATTTTTTGTGGCATCTTGTTGCATTTTTTGTCCCCAAAAATGGCATTTTTCTGACATCACAGGCTCTAATATGTTCCTTCAGGTCTATGTTCTCTCGGGTCTATGTTCCCTCAATTCGGCTCCATGTTCCTTCAATTCGGCTCTATGTTCCCTCAATATTCTCTCAGGTCTATATTCCCTCAGGTCTATGTTCCCTCAAGTCTATTGGTGCTTCTACAGGGGAGCCAACCTGACATTTTCTTTTGCATGGCCAATAATTGTAATAGGGTTAAACTTTTGTTGTTAAAATCTCTCGGTTTTACTCATTTTTGTTGTTGTTGTATATTAGTTGTTGTTTTTTTTCATCGAGGTTTCATTTTCGGATTTGTTTGTACGCTTGTTTGTTGTTGCGTGTTCATGATTTTGTTATTGTTGTTTGTCACAGTGGGCTTTTGTTTTGTTCTTCACATAATAGTACTGTGTAAAACTGCCTTAATTCAAATTTCTAGTTGTTTAGCAATAATGAGTGAAAAGTTGTATTGAAATTTGTCTATTCAAAGAATAGATTCTTGTTTGTTGTTGGTTTTTACACGTTTGGTGTTTTTGTTTTGTCGATTGTTGTTTGTTTCTATTTTTGTTTGCTCTGCTTGTTTCTGTATTAATTACATCCCTTTGAAAATAAGTTTGAACTATGGTGCTGATAATTGGAGAAAACAATATCATGAGCTTTCTCAAATTCAGTGTTTTATTTCTTGTTTTCTCATTAATCAAATGGAGAATACGAGTTATTAAATGTTCTGATCTTTATATCTTGTTTGTTGGGTTGGCTTATTGCTATTATACCTACGAATATAACAAGTTTGGTATTTTGAGTTCTCGTTTTACGCCCCACTTCAGCTGTATTGGAGGCGAGGTTGGCTCCCTAGTAGAAACACCAATAGACCTGAGGGAACATTGAGGGAATACAGACCTGAAGGAACATAGACCTAAGGGAATATAGACCTGAAGGAACATAGACCTGAGGGAACATAGACCTAAGGGAATATAGACCTGAGGGAACATCGACCTGAGGGAACATAGACCTGAGGGAACATAGACCTAAGGGAATATAGACCTGAAGGAACATAGACCTGAGGGAACATAGACCTGAGGGAACATAGACCTGAGGGAACACAGACCTGAGGGAACATAGACCTAAGGGAATATAGACCTGAGGGAACATAGACCTGGGGGAACATAGACCTAAGCGAACATAGACCTAAGGGAACATAGACCTAAGCGAACATAGACCTAAGGGAACATAGACCTAAGCGAACATAGACCTAAGGGAACATAGACATGCTCCCCTCGTACGCAAGGCGACAAAGGGGCACCTGGTCGTCCATGACGGGGCTAGGACAACTATTGTTATGTATACCTAACTGAGTCCACACTTCATCACCTTGAAACAAATATGATGTACATTGTCGGGGTGTAAGACTAAAGAGTCAGACTCCGACCTGCGCAAATAAATAAAAGCATCAGTACGAAAACAGACCGAGCGCAACGTCCCCGTTTTCGTTTATACCATTAATTCCCTTTCTCTGGTCAATTACATACGCACAAAACTCCAAAACATTCTGATGCCGCAGACTTTCACAGAATTGGGGGAGCATCTTTATGTAAAAAAAAAAAAAAAATTCTGTGAGGACGTTGATGCAGAGAGCCTTTCTGGTACTTTCCTCACAGAAAAACCCGAGTCGATACTGATTCTGTCATTTTATTTCTTTGTCTGTGGAAGAAACTTTACTGTGTGTCCTAGATCTAGATCATTGTAAGTAATAAAGATACATGTATTTCTCCCGCGCAGGGCCGGGTAACTCGGCTAGTACATGTAATTGCTAAAGCGAGACGTTTGATGGACCAGAATCTGAGCGAATCAGTGAAGCGCAAAACCTGTTGTTACTTCCACTGGACTATTTTTGCTTGTGACAAACAGGCAATGTATGACCTAATTCGTGTTGCTTGGCAAGCAAAAGTCTGCCCATGTTCACCCCCCGCAGCCAAACAGTGAGCCGCGTGCCACCAACATTCTTTGGTGTCACCTTTGTCTCTGGTGTCATATAAATTTGAATGGAGACGTAGATGTGTGTAGGGCCTACTGTATTCGCAGCTGTGTTGTTTTCCTTTACTAGAGATCAGAAAGATCGCACGTCCACTGAGTTTTTTTTTTGCCGTTGCGTGTCCCGGCAAAGATGCAAATTAGCCACTTTTAGCTTCTTTGCCGCAGAGTTCACCGTGCTGCAGTATTTTGGCGCACGCACCATTTTTGCGGGCAGGCAGAACTGCATGATACAGCCAATCTGTCTTTGACCCAAATCTAGGACAAAACAGCAGTGCCTTTTGTACAAATTAATAGTAATGGTGTGGGGGATGAGGGTGGGGGGGGGGGGACGTTATATATAGTTTCTTTGAACTACAAGCATGGATGGTGATCTCTACAGTGTTATTCAGATGTATGAGCTGTACAAACTTTACACTTTACTGAAGTTGTACAGAAGGTACAAAAGTAGAAGAAAATGTTGGGTTCATCAGATCAGCCGACATTTTAACCGGCTAGATTGAGCTTAGGCTAGATTGATGGTCGAGGACTTAGGCTAGATACATCGAGAAGTATTAGGCTAGATTGATAGTCTATATGTTCGACGACCGAGAAGGCTTAGGCTAGATTGATAGTCGATATGTTCGACGATCGAGAAGGCTTAGGCTAGATTGATAGTCGATATGTTCGACGACCGAGAAGGCTTAGGCTAGATTGATAGTCGATATGTTCGACGATCGAGAAGGCTTAGGCTAGATTGATAGTCGATATGTTCGACGATCGAGAGCTGTATATGAAAGACGGGTGACCCATTGGCACAAAAAAACCTTAAGGATGGTGTCACATTGACGCAATGCAAAAAGATTTGAAAACTTTTTTTTTTTTTGAATAAGAAGTAAAGATCTTAAGAAATAAGAGTGCATAGCAATTTTATTTTGCAAAATACGCATAGAGAGAAACACGTTAAGCCATTTCAACTCCCTCTCCTTCCGCTTTTGTTTAAATAGACTATTCCAGTCGAACTTTTACATGGATTGGCTCGCCCACACCCCCTCCCCTCCCTCACCCCCCATCCTTGGGCGTAGACCTTGACTTAGCCAGGCCCAGGTCACTGACTTGCTGCACGGTGCGCACGCACGGGCCACGAAAACGCTACGTGACGAAGATTGACAATCGGTAGGGTCTCTATGTTCGACGATCGACCATGGCCTTGACTAACCCTAGGCCTAGACCTCGACGATCGACTCGGGCCTATTGATAGTCGGGTGGACTCCCTAACAGAAACCAATAGTTATCCCTTATTCGATATTTGATCGACGATCGAATAAGGACTAGTTATATGATTGACTATTGTCGAACATGAAAATTTCGACTATCAAGTATCATACACCACTAGTTCTGTGGCCTACTGATTGAAAAAAAAAAAAAAAGTTGTTGGGCAGCGGCGGCGCGTTTCTGCCTTGTATCCTCGTCGGCCAGTTCAAAGACACTCATATGTCATAACGTCTCCCCTCCTCCACTATTAATTTGTACAAAGGGCAGTGTTGTTTTGACCTAGATTTGGGTCCACAGACAGATTGAAAGTTAGCCGCTAAAAATGTGCTAGTAGGCCTAACCCATTTTATTTTTAAACTAGTGTAAGGACCCATTCAAACAACGGGTTGCAAACAAAACGCACAATCAGCTCACAGATTATGTAGATCTAGGAAGAAAACAACTCACAACTGGCACAGCAACACCCGCATGGCCCGTACCGTGCATAAAGCAGACGGCACAAAAACGTATGCCTTCAAACTTTAAAACGTAACCGGAAGTTTAAAGTCGAAACAAAACAAAGGCAGGAGGGAGGCAACCATTGTTGAGGAGAAAGCATAAATTCGATGACGTACTCTCTCTCTCTCTCTCTCTCTCTCTCTCTCTAGTCTCTTACAATAAAAGTAGTAATCTGCTTCAGAACTCATGCGCACCAGGACACTGCGCACCAAGCTTGATACGGTTACTTTTTATGACATGCACGGTACTAAAGTCGAAACAAAACAAAGGCAGGAGGGAGGCCATCATTGTTGAGGAGAAAGCATTATTCGATATTTTTAGGCCTATTTTCATTTATTACAAAATTACGATACTTCGCTTTCATGTCAAAGGAATAGACATAATAGCAAAAAGAACTATCTTTCACATGTAATTTTTTCAGGTCTGGGCATTTCTTCCTCGCAGCAGAGAATTTTTTTTCCTTGCTGTTAGTTTATATAGAAATGCTTCAGCTGAAGTTACATTCAACAAAATAATACTATAGCAATGGTGAATCAGAATTGTACTTATAATTATGAGGAAATTCTTGGGTTTTGAACAAAACTGATGAGCGAATCGATCGTGTTGTCTTTGTTTTGCCTGTATCGTGCACTTTTGCCGTCCGCAAAAATGGTGCATGCGCCAAAATACTGCAGCATGGTGAACTCTGCGGCAAAGAAGCTAAAAGTGGCTAATTTGCATCTTTGCCGGGACACGCAACGGCAAAAAAACAAAACAAAAACCAGTAGACGCGCGGCCTAGAGTAGGAGGATTGATGCGCCAGATCACGGGCGAATCAGAGGCGAGCAAAGCTCTCATGTCCAGCACAGAGGACTGATCAGACAGACAGGTAAATCGGGACTTAAGAGGTTTGATGGGCCAGTCGACGATTACTTATTAAGGTAACCAAAATTCATCTTGTTATATGACGCTACTATTATAATATCATAGTAAAGTTTATAGTAATATTATACTGTTATATTGTGGTCAGGTCAGAAAAATCTGCTACTGGTAACATGTAATCCAGTACAACCTGTTTCATGAACTGGTACGCTAGCATGGTATCAGTGGGCGTGCACCTGTCGGTGCAAACGGCCAGGGCGGAGGAGGTTTCATCTAACCCAACGGCCACATGCTAGGGCACAATGTGACCCTCAGTATTTGAGTCCTTCACATTGGCCCCCGGTAGCGGTGTGGTCATAGGCTTGTTTGCCTAAATCACAGACGAAGAATTGAGCAAACTTCCCGTACGCAGCTTCGAAGCTGGCGGCAGCAGGCCAGTGGTTGATTGATAGGGCAGATGGCAATATACCGTCACTCTGGCCTGGATATCGTGACACAGAGCATCCACCAGTATTGGTGTTCTTTGGTTTGGGTCTTTCACCCTAGTCAGTTGGGACTGCGAGGCTGTGGAGTAGCCTACAGGCAGCCGGTCAGGCAATATGACTGTCCCTCTGGCATCCTCCTGCACCTGGATACATTTCCAGTCGTCTTGACCCTGTCTTGCCACTTGGATAAGTTGTGTCCAGGCGAGAGAGTGAGTCTGATGTTTGCGCAGCTCTTTCTCACTAAAAACAAATTCTTTGCGCCAGTCTTAACACTCACCTCGTCTTCTTTCATCTTTGTCTCGTCTTCTTTCCTCTCAAAATTCCAACGGCGATGGGCGAGTGCGGTGGCAGCAGGTTTGGATAGACTGGAAGCTGTTAGCACAGACCTACACGTTGGTGGCTGTGGGCTATGGTCGCTTCATCGTCGATTGAAGTGGAGGCGTGGGGAGGCAGCACCCACAGTAGCTGAGCAGCCTTATTTAAGGATAGCACTGCTCACCTCAACTGAGGAAGGGGCTAGAAAAGGTGCCCTAAAGAAAGCCCACTTCACATCACCCTGACTGGTATACCGCGACCAGTGGGGATCCCTTTTTGCGGTCGAAACAAAAAGAAATTCAGCTTACTCAGGCTAGGAGCCTGGAATATACGCACACTACAGGACAACTCAAACAACCCGGAAAGACGCACTGCACTTATTGCCATTGAGCTCAGCAGGTACAACCTGGACATAGTGGCACTCAGTGAGACCAGACTCCCTGATAGTGGCCAACTCAAAGAGCTCAGTGGTGGATACACCTTCTTCTGGAAAGGCAAGGGTGCAGTCGAACCGAGACAGCATGGTGTTGGGTTTGCAATTAAAAATGACCTTGTCAGAAACTTGCAGTCCATGCCAATTGAAATAAATGACAGGCTAATGACACTCAGGATCCCAGTTGGGAAAAGCCAGTCAGCCACCCTCATTAGCGCATATGCGCCCACCATGACAAACCCAGATGAAGCCAAAGACAAGTTCTATTCTGATCTAGAATCTGTCATATGCTCTGTCCCGGCAGCTGATAAGCTGATTCTCTTGGGGGACTTCAATGCTAGGGTTGGCTCCGAATTCTCAGCGTGGCCAAATGTTTTGGGCCCTCATGGAGTTGGTTCATGCAATAACAATGGGTTGCGCTTACTTACTTTGTGCGCTGAATTTGGCCTGTTCATTACCAACACAAATTTTAGTCTCCCCGTGAGAAACAGAACGTCATGGATGCATCCCCGCTCAAAGCATTGGCATCTCATAGACTATGTCATTGTGAGGAAGACTGACAGAAAGGATGTCCTTGTAACAAAGGCGATGTGTGGTGCCGAGTGTGGAACTGACCACAGACTCATTATTTGCAAGCTCAGACTAACATTGAGGCGCAATAGACGCCCTCAAGGGAAAGCGCCACCTAAACGCCTAAATGTTTCAAAACTCTGCTCAGCTGAGAAACAGAGCGAGCTCTCATCAGAACTCTCCTCAAAATTGGATTGCGTGACTTTTGACCCTGAGAACATTGAACAGAGCTGGACTGACCTAAATACGACTGTACACTCTTGCGCCAGCAGCACAGTTGGTTTTCCTGTCCGCAAGCACCAGGACTGGTTCAATGATAATGATAATGAAATCAAAGTGCTCATCAAAGAAAAAAATAGTCTCATCCAAGCTCACTGCAGTGACCCCTCTTCCACAGCAAAAGCTGATGCACTGCGTGCATGTAAGGGTGTACTCCAGAAGAAGCTGAGGAAAATGAAAAATGACTGGCTTGAAGAGCGAGTAAGAGAAACTCAGAAATATGCCGACACAAACAACACTAGAAAGTTCTTTGAGAGCCTCCGAGCTGTGTTTGGACCATCCCGCTCTGGCACTACGCCACTTCTTGCGTCAGATGGTTCAACACGCATTGTTGAATTGAATGCCATAATTCAGCGTTGGGCAGAACATTTCGGAGGTGTGCTAAATCGGCCATCAAATATAAATAGGCTACTGAGTCCATTGACCGCCTCCCTCAGACTCCTATTAATGCAGCTCTTGCCAAGCCATTCACAGCAAATGAGACCCGAACTGCCACAAATCAGATGTCCTTTAACAAATCACCAGGCGTGGATTCAATTCCTGCTGAGGTGTATGCCTTCGGTGGAGAAAAGCTTATTGAAAGGTTGACCGAGTTGTTCAATCATATGTTGAAAGCAGGGAAGCTGCCACAGGACTTCAAAGATGCTTCAATCATCCATCTGTACAAAAACAAAGGGGACAGCCAAGTCTGTGACAACCATCGGGGAATCTCTCTACTTTCAATTGCTGGCAAAATATTGGCAAGAATGCTTCTGAATGGCCTTCTTGATTACCTCTCGTCAAATGACTTGCTTCCCGAGAGCCAATGTGGCTTTCGTAAAGAGAGGGGAACGGCGGATATGATTTTTGCTGCCAGACAGATTCAGGAAAAATGCATGGAACAAAATACATGTAAAGCGCTGTATATCACATTTGTTGACCTCACAAAAGCATTTGACACAGTGTGTCGTGAAGGCCTCTGGAAAATCTTGGCGAAGTTTGGGTGTCCACCCGAATTCATCACAATAGTGCGCCAGTTTCATGATGGCATGCAAGCTGCAGTCAAAAGCAACGGCAGTGTTTCAGAGCCCTTTGCTGTCACAAATGGGGTAAAACAGGGTTGTGTCTTAGCCCCAACTCTGTTCAGCATCATGTTCTCTGCAATGCTACAAGAAGCCTTTAGCTCTCCTCCTCAAGGGGTAAGCATTAAGTACCGAACTGATGGCAGTCTATTCAACCGCAGGAGACTTCAGGCAAAAACCAAAACCAAAAGTACTCAAGTCTGTGACCTACTATTTGCTGATGATTGTGCACTTCTTTCACACGATGAGGATAGCATGCAAAACTGTGTTGATAAGTTCTCTAGTGCCTGTGACAACTTTGGCCTCACAATAAGCACAAAGAAGACGGAAGTGCTCCATCAGCCTACTCCAGACGACAAGTATCCTGTGACCCCAAATATCAAAGTCCATGACAGTCTTCTGAAGGTGTCGGAGAACTTCACCTATCTTGGCAGTACACTGTCTTCCGCGGCTCGTGTTGATACTGAAATTCTCTCAAGAATCAGCAAAGCCAGCTCTGCATTTGGCAGGCTTCGAAAGAGAGTGTGGGATGTTGCCGGCATTCGCACAGACACTAAGCTGAAAGTGTACAATGCTGTGGTCCTTCCCACCCTACTCTATGGGGCTGAAACCTGGACAGTGTACCAATCGCATGCCAGAAAGCTAAATCACTTTCATCTGGCCTGCCTTAGAAAGATCCTAAGGATCAAATGGCAGGATAAAATTCCAGACACTGAGGTCCTCAATCGTGCCAAGGAATTGAGCATCTTCTGCCACCTGAAAAAAATTCAGCTACGTTGGGCAGGACATGTTGTCAGAATGCCCGACTCCAGACTCCCTAAGCAAATCTTCTTCTCTGAGCCCTCCAATGGAACGAGGAATGTTGGGGCCCCAAAGAGACGTTACAAAGACACTCTCAAGCAATCACTGAAGGCCTTTGCCATTGATGTGAGTGAGTGGGAAAAGCTCTCGCTTGATCGTGCAAATTGGAGGGCGGCCCTTACCAGAGGCAGCAAAGCATGGGAAGCTGACAGAGTCCAGCAGGCTATCAAAAAAAGAGAACGGCGCAAGAAAAGGCCCAGTGGTACTGAACCAACGGAGCACTCTTGTCATTTATGCGGAAGGGTCTGCAGAGCAAAAATAGGACTTATCAGTCACATGAGAAGCCATAAGTCATGAAAGAACAGTCTTTCCATTCTGTCCTCTGTGTCCTTTAGTTCTCTTTATTGTCCATGTGTTGAAATTCTCAACAATTTCTGTTCTTTATTCCTCTGGTGTTGTTAAGGTCATCATCATACCTGATGGACGAACTATTATTATTATATTTTGATATTGCTATCTGAAATTTAATCGATTTAGCTCATTGAAATTCAAGATGATGGTGTCTCCAGGGCAATGAAAAGGCATTGTTGATTTTTATCACCTGTTATCTGCATATTAAACCTACAGAAATCAGTGGTATTGGTTAAAAATTACACCTGTAGGTGCCGCCACCGTAATATTGTTTGTTTGTTTTGTTATGGTAAGACGTAATGGCATGATCGGCATTCCCGAAAGCACATAATCATTTCGTAAAGATAGAAGAGTATAGCTGATCCAACTGTCAAAGAGATATAACATACATTTTTTGACAGTCGATAACTTCTAACAGGCTACCGATCTGAGGCTGTTATCACATAGTATTCTGTCTTCTACTGACAAAGATATATCATTTAGTACCGGTATCAATTTGCCCCTGAGAGTGGATCTCTGGAAAGTATGCCAGCAGATACACTAAATGTGATTGGGTTTAAATTTAATTGGTCGCGCGCTTCTGGACCGAAAACACATTCCCATAGCGAACGTTCGTTATGAACAGCTGTCAGACGCAATGAACGGGAAGATGGAAACGAATTTGTAGTAAGGCGAAAGGGACAAAGTCGATATGTCTGTTGTTTTTCCTTCTAATGTTAGACTTTGCACCAGGATTACTAATTTACGGGAAACCATAAAATGTTAAATACAGATCGCAATCATCTTTGAAGTAACACAGAGTTGATTGTGTCATTGTTCACTTTCATTTTTTCCATCCAGCAGCTATCTGAGCTAGAGCCCCTCGGCATGTTGATATGGCAGAGAATTTGCAGTTGTGTGCTGCCTGTACAGAGCGTATTCCTGGCAGCTTGTGGGGTGGGAGGATAGAGCAGGGCGTGTTAAAAACGTAATGTGAGGCCATCTCATTTACAAAATGGCTGACCAGAGGGTCTCTGGTGGTTCAAATTCAAGACAAGACAGAAAAAAAAAATGTAGAAGAAGAAAGCGTCCTGAGAGCTGTTACAGATTTAACACTGTCCTAAACCAACAGCTCTGTGTGTTTACAATGAGGGTTTGGTTGTCAGAAGAGAACATACTACAAGAACTAATGGCACCAAACACGCAATTCAGTAAAACTAATTATGATATTGTCAACTTTTTAAAAATCAAACTGTTTATTATATAAGTAAGTTCCGCACCTCTTAAACTTTGTCACTTCACAAAAACACGTCATATAAAACAGACACTGTCACATTTCATCTTCAGCGTGAATGTTTCTGCAAAAACCATATTCGTTCTAGAACGATTTATTTTCTTTGTAGTAATTTAATTGTATTATATATATATATATATAAATCCATATAAATCTACTCATGCGCTTCTGGCAGTACATCAAATTAGACTGGACTTCATCTGACATGATTGATTTCAGTGTTCGGAGCTGCAATGGTATCAAAAGTTACTCTCGGCTAACTCTTGGTAATGGTATGTGAAGTTAGTCTGATTTACCCAGCATTTTCCCGTATTTTTAACAAGGCCCACCGCTGCTCATACATCTCGAATTGGCGTGACATGTTTGAAGGTGCCTTCCTTTCGACCTGCACAAGTTTTCAGATTTGGAGGCTTGAAAGAGTAGGGAAGTTTTTGTTGTTGTTTTTTTTTTGTTTATTTTGTGTCGTTAATTTGGTCTCCAGATCCTTTCTTTTCCACCGGCCAATGACGTTATCCCTTCCTGCGATAATTATGTTCACTATTTAAATTCACCGCCCAGTGTGCAGAAAAAAAAAGAAAAAGTTAATACATCACAATATTGGGTGAAACTGGGCAGTGTGTATGGTTGCAGATGTAGCTAAAACGTTTGATGACGTTGTAGATAACGTTTTAAGCATTTTGAAGTATATTTTGTCCATTATTTGCACCCTAGTGATGGCAGGAATGTTGGCCTGAAAATCCACCAAACACAAAACATAATAATTAATACATGACCAACTACGAGTACGAGACGAGAAAAGGTGATAACTGAAAACAAAAACATTGAACAAGTCATAAATACCTAGGACAGACAATACATATATATAGAATACAACATAAAGACTGAAATAGACTCTAGAATAAGAGCAGCATGGAGCTGCTTTGGAAACAACAGAGAGATATTCCAGGATCATCGAACCGCTAATATCCCATAAGAGACAAGTATTCAACGAGTGCATTATTCCAGCGATTACCTATGGTTGCCAAACATGGTCGATTACTAAAGAACTTACGCACAAATTAAGAACTACCCAGAGGGCATTGGAAAGATGAATGCTTAACATTAGACTACAAGATAAATGCCGAAATACGCAAATAAACAAAGCTAGCGGACATAGTAAACTTCATACTACATCAAAAGTGGAATTAGGCCGGATGCGTGAGAAGGATGAATGACAATAGATGGACAAAACGCTGCACTGAATGGCAACCACGGACAAGAAAAAGAACACGTGGACGACCAGGAAGAAGATGGCAGGATGATATTAAAAAGAGAGAGGGGGAACAACATGGATGGGGAAGACGTCAGACAGAGAGGAATGGAAGTCACTGTCGGAGTGGATGGACAATGCCTAGGTGACAGGTGGAAGGTGAAAAGATGGTCATATGTAAACCCCCACTCTCACCCTCTTTATTCATTCCAGTTTTTTATTTTGTTTTCTTTTGTGAGGAAACACTGCAGAAGAGATGGCCATTCTCTGTTCTGAAGGCCGAGATGGCTGGCTGCTTTCAAGTCATGTCACATGTCTCATGGACAAGCTCAATATGTCACACGGTTCAGCCCTCTGTGTGTGTGCTTGTCTGCGGCCCCACTTTATGAAATTCAGCACCTTGTAGAACGACAGGACAGCAACAAGATGAAGCCGTTCACTTTCCTCGCCAGTGTAGGAAAAGATGTTAATGGGGATGTAATTCAAACAACTCCCCAAAAGCCAGGGTTCCACTTGGGTTTGATTCCTTTACAACTGTTACACAGGCCTGTTTTAGGTACTGTGATAGTTTAGCGTTTAGCAGAAAGCCTAATAAGTAATATGCGCGGCTGCTTTATGCGTAAAAGTTTTTCTGTTTTGTCTGGCCAAAAGTCAAGCTGTAAGATTTGGCCAATTATGAAAAATAGTTTTGATTTACTGGTTTGTTCCTGCTCATCTGAGCAAAATCCTTTGCACTCCACCAGCAAGAATACACAGTTTCATATATATCGGCAATAATACCTGTTCATGTTCACGCAAGAGAAAACGTTCAGACGTGTTACTCATACGTTTTACCCTCTACAGTTGTAAAAAGTAATTCAGAAAGGCAGCCATCAAAAAGCACTCAAAATACCATTGTCATGAGTGCAGATAGTGAAATATTTCCAAAAGGCACAGCTGTCACACTCTCAAACAGTCATAAAATTAGCACATGCACACTTAGAGATTTCTTTATATTTGAATATATTTCCAATAAAAGCACCAATCAATATATATGGCCTTTAGCGTCTTTACAGACGGTCTTAGCAGCTAGAATATTCACTTTCACTTTGACTGACAGATTCTCTCGTGGCTTATTCTACCAATGTTTGACCCGAGAGTGCGATGGCATTGATTGCAGGTCAGTCTTTTGGGTTCACTTTGGCCAGTGTTTTCATTCCGCCTCTGTCGTTTTGTCAGGTATGTTTCTTTTGCCTTGAAGTCTATTGCGAGCGTGCCACTGCGCAATTTTTGTCTCCATCTGCTTCGATCATTTGCAAGGTTCTCCCATTCATTGGGGTCGATGTTGAATGCTTTCATCGTGACCTTGCAAGTGTCTTTGAATCGCAGATGTGGCCTACCTCTGGGTCGGTTGCCAGTAGCAAGTTCCCCGTAGAGAATTTGTCTGGGGATGCGATCATTTTCCATACGGTGGAGATGTCCAAGCCACCGCAGTCTTTTTTTGCCTAGGAGAGCCTGAGTTGATGGAATGTTGGCTCGGCTCAGAACTTCGATATTTGAGATCCTGTCTTGCCACTTGATCTTGAGAATTTTGCGTAGGCAGCGCAGGTGGAAGGAGTTGAGGGATCTTTCATGTTTGGAGTAGGTGGTCCATGTCTCTGAGCCATACAGCAGGGTGCTTAGGACGCAAGTTTGGTACACGAGTACCTTTGTTTTGATGGTCAGCTTGCTATTGTTCCACACCCTTTTTGAGAGTTTGCCAAAAGCTGTGGCCGCCTTTCCTATTCTGGCATTTATTTCAGTTGTTATGTCTGTGCTACCACTGATGGTTGAGCCTAGGTAGCAGAATTTTCCCACTTGCTCCAGAGGAGAGCCATTCAGCATGATTGGGTTGGGGTTTCTCAAGCCTTGTGTCAAAACTACAGTTTTTGAGACACTGATCCTTAGCATGAATTTGTCACAGGCTTTGGCAAGGCTATTGATGAGAGCCTGGAGCGTGGTTTCATCGTGGGCCACGATTGCAGCATCATCTGCGAAGAGGAGCTCTTGTAACATAATATGCTCTGTACGAGATTTTGCTTTTAGTCTGGCAACATTAAAAATGGAGCCGTCCACTCTGGTGTTAATAAGTACTCCACCTGAACATTGACCAAAGGCATTCTTGAGTAGGGCTGCAAAATATATACCAAATAAGGTAGGAGCAAGAACACATCCCTGCTTCACACCGCTGTTTACAGCAAATGAATTGGATGTGCAGCCTTCAAAGTTGACACATGCCCTCATGTCAGTGTGGAAGGATGCAATAAGTTTTAGCAATGTTGGTGGACAGCCTATGGATTTAAGGACTGCATACAGGCCAGATCGGCTTACGGTGTCGAAAGCCTTTGTTAGGTCCACAAAGCATGTTATAAGCGGCCTGTTTTGTTCTTTACATTTTTCTTGGATTTGCCGAAGTGCAAATATCATGTCAATAGTTGATCGTTTGCTTCGAAAGCCACATTGTGTTTCTGGTAAGACTTTTTCCGCCAGTTGTTGAAGGCGGCAGAGGATGACGCGAGCAAAAGCCTTTCCAGTAATGCTGAGGAGGGATATGCCTCGATAGTTGTTGCAGTCGCCTTTGTCTCCTTTGTTCTTGTAAAGTGTGACAATTTTGGCGTCTCTCATATCATGTGGTATCACGCCTTCTTTCCAACACTGCAGTAACAGATTATACAGGTGTGGTAATAGTGGGCCTTTTAGGTCTTTTAATACCTCTGCAGGAATGTTGTCACTTCCTGTGGCTTTTCCAGCAGACAGGTGGTCGATTGCATTGGAAAGCTCGACTAAGGAAGGTTCAGCGTCAAGTTCGGCCATTATTGGCAGTTTTTGGAGGTGTTCCTCAAAATCTGGTGGAATATTTTTCTCAGTTGAATACAACAGAGAGTAATGCTCTACCCACCTATTCAGTTGTTCATTTTTATCTGTGATGGGTTCACCATTTACAGACTTAAGTGGGGCGCTTTTGGTGATGATTGGCCCAAGAGCTACTTTCATCTGACTAAAGGCGGTTTTCATATCTCCCTTTTCATTTGCCTCTTGTATGCTGTTACACAAGTCTGTCCAGTATTTGTTGGCGCAACGTCTTACCTCCAGCTGAAGTTTAGCTTTTGCATTTTTCAAACAAGTTTTTGTACTCTGATTGCAATTTTTGTTATACTCATTGAAAGCAGATTTCTTTTGCTCAATGAGAGGTAGGAGAATTTCGCTGTTCTGGGCTACCCAGTCGTTGTTTGAAACTTTATGCTGTCCAAAAGACTTGATGGCACAGTCATGAATTTTTGAACTGAGAGTGTTCCATGTTTCATCTACCGAGTCACATTGGGTGACATTATCCATGCTTTCAGCAAATAACTTTTCAAATGACTTTCTATTTGATTCATCTCTGATTGCTGTTACATTGATCTTAGGGATTGAAGGGGCTTTTGATCTGTATATTTTCTTGGCCGAAATTTTGATTTTGCTGACTTCCAGTGCATGGTCGGTGTCACAGTCAGCACTGTGGAGGGAACGAGTTATTTTTATACAGCCCAAACTCTTCCTCCTTGAGAGAATAAGATCTAATTGATGCCAATGGCCAGACCTGGGATGGCGCCATGATGTTCTTTGGCATCTCTTAAGGTCAAAGTACGTGTTTGTAACACATAATGAGTTTACGGAGCATAGCTCCAGAAGGCGCTGCCCGTTTTCGTTGATGTTGCCAATGCCGAAGTGCCCAATGCACTTTGGCCATGCGGAGTGATCTGCTCCCACTCGAGCGTTAAAGTCACCCAGAATTAGCAGGCCTTCGGTGAGAGGGATGTTGTGGAGAGTCCTCTGCAATGCCTCGTAGAAAATGTCTTTGGTTTCGTCAGAGGAGGTAAGTGTTGGGGCATAGACACAGATAATGTTGGTAAAACCAGACCGGGTGTTCAGTCTGAGTGTCATGATGCGTTCTGACACTCCAATTGGAGTTGCGATCGAATTGATGAGGGAGTTTTTTACGGCGAAGCCCACGCCGTGGATTCTCGGCTGTTCGCTGCTAAGGCCCTGCCAGAAGAAGGTGTAGTTTTCTTCTTTGACTGACCCGGAGTCGGGAAGTCGAGTTTCTTGAAGGGCAGCGATGTCGATGTTTAGTAGCTGAAGTTCTCGATCAATAATTTGGGATTTCCTGATGGAGTCAATATCAGTGAGATCTTGCTGTTGCAAGCCTGGGCGCATTGTTCTGACGTTCCAGGTACCAAGTTTTAGTATTTTTCTGTTTTTGCCAGGTGCACACTTTACGTCAGCTTTTCGACTTTTGGTCTAGCTCCAACCACCTTATGAAGCAGGCTGACGTGGCGGAACAACACCCAACTGCCTGGGGGCTGCCCAGGTTACGGCGGGCGGTAGTTGATCAATGCAGCTGAAAAGCCGCTCCCACCGACAGAGGGGACCCCTGGCGCTCATCCGTACGCCAAATGGATTGAGCTTATCACCGGTAACTGCCACCTCCCGTGTTGTGCCCATCCGTAACGGATGGCTGGAGTGTCCTCTCCAAATCGGAAATGGGTGGGCTTATAGAGGAGAGACAGACGCTTGCCAAGCCCGAGCAAACGCCTCCTCGTTTTGCTGCCTTGCCTGGGCTATTTTTAAGAGATGGTGCTTTGCCCAGAGGCACCACCCCTCTCTCTGCCATTCTAGTTAAACCCAAGGGAGAGACCAGGTCAATACATTTGGAACTAGTCCGGCTGCAGGAGATGCTGGAAGCCAGTTTGATGCAGTTCTCCCTGACAACCACCTTCGGGTCTCCACTCCTGATTTTCTGTCTGGGTTTACTCCCATAGCCTTTGCTATCATAGCAACACACAAGGCAGTGTGGTATTTGTATTCAGGGTTACCTTCCCCTAGTCTTCCTCTCTCCCGAGATGACCCACAAGACAGTGGGGGTGACAGTAGCAGGCTGTATTGTGTACTGTCATACAATAGCAGAAAACTCTGGCCTGACAAGGATATATTTTTTATAACAGCCGAACAACCGGTGAAATCCTTGGGTAATGCCCACTCTAATGTAATAGTGTAAAGAAATAGCCGCGAGAACGTGAAAACTTTCCTTGGCGGCAGAATGTTGTTGAACATACTCTTTGCGTCTCATCCCTCGAGACAAGCTCTCACACATTGCTGTGGTTCCCACCTGTGTGGTATAAATTTAATTATCCTTACATATCTCAAGACTCACCCTCTCATATCTGTGTGATGCTGGCTAGATCTAAGCATAATTTTATCTTTCATCGCTCATGGCTCAATCTCTCATATTTATTGCTGCTGGTCAACAGCTCTGTGATAGGAGATTAGATTTAATTAGGGCTATGATTTCATATTTTATTATTCATATCTGTGTAATACAGATACATTGAATTATTATGTTGTATCTCACAATTCAAGGCTCACTCTCTGTCTCTCATACTGCTGCAATTCAACATCTGTGTGACCAGATCTAGATCTAACTGTGATTCCATACCTCATCACTCGGGACTCACTTCCTCATACTAGATCTACTGCATTCTGGCTATCTCTGGTGAATTTTAATCAGTAGCCTATCTTGCCAGTGCATCATCTTCAATTCATTGTAGGCCACAGTGTAAATCTAGAACTGCTTAAAAGCAAGTCAACAGGAAAGTTTTTAATGGTAACTGAGATTTATTAGTCGGTGACTTTATTGTGCAGCAAAAATGAAGATAACCGCATTCGCTAGACCTCTAATCCTACAGCTCTAACTAGCCTGCAGAGTGGAGAAATGTACATTGCACATATCTGATCTAGATCTAGATCCAGATCTAATTCTTTTGTGACGGAAATAACGGGCTTACTTTCATCACGTTATTCATAAAATTATTAAAACTGACAACTACCTGAGATGAAGTGCTCGGCACAAACAGAATGGGTCGACTCACTTTTTTTAATGTCTAGATCTAGATCTGCTGGTCAATCCTTGTCAATCATACCACAGTCGAACGACGTTCGGTCAATTCTTTCACTTCCTTTCCTTTGTTTACACGAATGGTGGGGAATTTGACCAACTTTTATCCATCCTTTCCACCCCTGTCGCGCGTAGCAATCAACGATAATGCAGCTAGATCTAGTAGGCATTTTAGTTAACAAAACCGCTTCGATATAATTATCTCTAAGTTACACTCAAAGATGTTAAAATAGTATTACACTAATCAGCTGATCCACCGGCCAAACAATTGTGATGGCGGAAAAACAAAACAAAAGCACAATGTGACGTCATGCGCATTCTACCTATAAGCAGAGAGTATAGATATATATAGAGAGGGTTCACTGTCGGCCACTTTGCACTGCGAGACACGGGGGGCGCCGCGAACCAGCCGGCGAGCGGGGTAAATGTAGGTCGCTGTGGTAAACAAAACCACGTGTAGGTATTTTCAATGGGAGAAAGAGCGAACTCCGTGGTATAAACTTAGTAAACTGGCGGCTTCTTACACTTTCAATCAACCCCAAACTGTGAAGAAACCCCAGTAGGTAGATGCTCGCGTTCTTTATGATACAGATAGCTCTTTTCAAATAAAATAAACCACATGAAATTGCATTTTCGCGAGGTGCTGATTTCAAATCTCTGGGCCTAATGGCAGTACAGCGTAGATCTAGATCTCAATGGATCGACAGTATGATTACCCGAATCGAAAGCATCCCACCTAAATCCAGGCTTCTAGCTTTTTATTTTGTCATAGATCGTGTTAAACCTAGTAATCCCTAGCTGGACTTAGGCGGTAGGTGTTTGAAGACTAATTGCCTTCCTTTCGCGTCACAAAGTGCTCTCCTGTGAACTTTGTGCGTTGTGAACTTGTATTTGTAGCCTCTGCATGCTATTGATTGTAATTGACAAGGTACTGAAGATCGTCGTTTCTCAAGGCCTCAGCCTGCTCTGACAGGCCAAGGAGATGCATGCTTTCTGTAGGCTCCATTATTTTTACAATAAGCTGACTGCTCAACCCAGAGTTGCGAAGACACGGAGGGGTATTGAAGCTTTCAGCTGCTGCCAACAACCAATATTGTTTGCAGAGAAGCTGATGGTGAACCAGACCCTCTTTCCTTTCATCTGTCGAAGCTTTTCTTCAAAATAAATGTGCGGTCTGCATTGCGGATCCTTTAAAAGGTGCATGTGCATTCATTAAGCTGGAGCATGGAGATGTAAATTTTGCCGTTGTGTTCGGCTTGTTAATTGTTACATACTCATTTTGGGGTGTGCAGGTTGGCGTTAATTTAGAGGGTGGTTTTGAGAAACGCCAATAAAATAAATAAATAAATAAAATGTCAAGATAGCATGCATTCTTCTTCATGGCATACCCTCCACCTTCTCCAGAGCAGCAGGCCTCAAAATGTTCAGAGCAGTGAATACTGCATTAATTGCAAAGAATATGCCGTTCAGGCTTCTTATCTAGATCAGCTCATCTTGGTTTGTTTACCCACCACTTGCAGCCTAAACCAAACATAACTAAGGACAAAATATGAGTTACCACAACTTACTTAAATATATTCTTGGAGGGGTGGGGCCCGGTCGTGTTATTAATCTTGTTATTATTATGATGTTGTTAACCATCTTTTGATGAACAGGGAAGAGGCAGAGAAGAGTAGAACACTCTTTCTCTCTTTCCCATAGTAACAGCAACTTGTAAGCACAGTGTTGCTTCTTCCTTTTTAAGTTATACCATGATTATTTTTAGTTTTAGAAAATGCATCAGAAAGGTGAACATAAATAATCTATAATGAAATAATTTTTAGTATAATTGTACATGTATGATATAAATTAAACATAGAATAAGTGGTTGATATAGATCTAGGTGTAAAATTAATCTTAATCTAGGCCTGTGCATATCATCCTGTAATTAGATCTAGATCTCTAAGCTAGATCTAGATCTAGATCTAACTCGATAGACTCAAGACCCAAGTTTTGAAACTGTGTGCATGTATTTTTTCTGTTAGAATCATAGAAGGAAAGCTCTTATAAAGAGCTAGACAGAATATTGACCTCAAGGTTCCCCAATTAGATCTAGTTTTGAATACGATTGCGATTTTGAGTCAGCTCACAAAGTGAAAAGTCAGGGCGTGACATTCTTGACCCGGATTATGGCTAGATTCCGTCTAAAGATGCGATCAAACATTTGTGAAACACCGGAATGATTTCCTCATTACTTTTCTAAATCAGTTTGGATGATAAAAAAATTAAGCTCGGGTAGTTTTACTGAAGAATTCATGCAATATTACTGCAGAATTCCAGCGGCGATGCGGGTTCACCATAGTAATCTATGCTCAGCTGTTCATGTTTACCACAGCGACCTCATTTTAGCGGCGCTGACCCAGTTTCGCGTTTTGGCGGAAGTGAACCCTCTCTATATATCTATCCTCTCTGCTATAAGTTAGCCTATAGTATTGGCCGATGTCGGAGCGGGAAATGCCCCCTACTGCGCATGCGATACTTTATTATCGTCACAAAGGGTGAGGTGGTGACGTAGAGCTTTGTTTGGCTTTCCGGCAACGCAGTGTAAAAAGGCTCGGCCCGGTCCGGTTAACTCCACATGGCTCTTGTTTTTTCAGTTCTTAAAGGGTTGGTCGTTAGTCACAGCAAATTTATTCGAGAAATAGCTCTACATTTTAGGTAGCCTATTTACCACCGCAGGTCTGCTAGTTATACAACTTTTGTGGCTAAAATTTGCATCTGTGCTGGTTCTCGTTGAAAAAAAACATGCTGGTCAACTCTGTTTTGAGGCTATGTGAATGTGCAAATGTCCATGCCAATAGTGATTATATGTCTCTTTATATTTCTCTATCTATTAATGTTAGGAAGGGTGTTTAGAAATTTATGTTAAGAGTTTCGCTGCCCTTGATATTTACATCTCACTTTTCTTGTTCTTATTTTCTTGTTGTGGTAGGGATTCGTTGTTTTTTTAAAGAATTTTGCCCGGGGCAGCGGCCTGTTCGGCCTGCTCTTTTCGATCTCCAACTGTCATGGTGTCCTTAACGGGCCCTCCGAATTGTTCGTCCTTATCCGAGAAGACTAGGCGCTCGATCCTACCAACCATAGGATCACGGACAGGAAAATATGAGAAAAATCCCAACTTTCCAACATGCCTGCCCCGACCGGGATCCGAACCCTGTACCTTCGGCATGAAAGGCGAGCACGTTGCCTCTAAGCCACCGTTTCCCCTGGAAGAGTGCGAGTATAGGGATCTGAGATTTTAGGGTCAGTGCTGCGCCCGAGAGAAGGAAGACATATATAGAAAGTATTGTTGTCAATAGTTGTCCCGAGTCACATGTGCTGGGTCCACACAAGGGTTGGTGGTGCTCTGCGTCAGATGTGTTTTGTCTCGGTTTTAGTGTGAGATGTAGACGGTCGTGCTAAACGTGACCTCGTGAACTGGACAGACCAAAAACAAGTCTCTCTGACATGTTCGGAAGCCGTCAAATCTGTCTTCTTGAATGAATTGGTGGGATGGGCACTAGCGCCGGCCGGCTGGACGCATGGGCACACTGGGCAGTTGCCCCGGTGGGGGGGCAAGGGTTTAGGGGGGCCCCATGCATGCAGTTTTACATTAGTTTTTGAAAGCGGAAGGACATCCCGCCACAGCCTGTCGCTTTGCCCAGAGGCCCATAATGATGATAAGACGGCCCTGCCTCTCACACTGAGTCAAAACAGACACTAAACAGTCTTGACTCACTGCCCACCAGCTGAACGACCGTTCTTGAATAGTGTAAAGTTATAAACATCAAATATCATACAGCAAGGATACCGATATAAGCACACCGAGCGTGTTAGTCGCGGAGCTATATCGGTGTCAGCACTGTGTAATTACAACCGAGATCACAATCATCATGACAAATCGAATACTCCCCATTGCTATGCAGTTACGTCACAGTTTGCAAGCATAACGAGATCGTTCCAGATTTTGCAACTAACACCACCAACAACAAAAAGGTGCCTCTCGCTCAACAGGTAAATTGGGTTGGTGTGCTGGTTGTGTACGTCAAGTAAACAATCATTACATTGAAAAGAACACGTTCTGTGTTCCAATTCTGTATTCACAATACGCTTGCTTTTGTCGCTAAGTTAAGTGGGGTAGCAGCTCAGCGACCGCACTGTTGTGAGAAAAAAAAAAGGTCTCAGCACGCTATTCCGCGATTGGTCATCGAGCGGTGCAATTGCTACCATGTTTGTTCACTGATCCGCCCGGTCGGGGCTGCCAGCTTTGCTGCAGTCAACATACAGATTTATTTTATTAACTAGGGCCCTGTTTTCTTTTTTGAACCTATTGTCTACTAGAGACAAGACGCCGGCCAATGTCTGTCACGAGTGGAGTGAGCGAGATTCAAGGATTACGGGGGCATGGAAGTGTAGGATTGACTCACGGGATAGTGAGGCTGCTCACCTATATTGACACAGACGTACTGTGGCCAGGGCCTTAGTTAACGTGGAAGCGTGCCAGACGTGAGTAAAGTGAAGGCGATGAGGTAAATCTTGTGTAGTGAAAAGTCACTGCAAGTTAAGAGGTCCAAGGGGACAGACGTGGGAAAGCAGTCGGGAGATTGTGTGTTTTCCAGTGATGACTGGTAGGTTGAACTATGATTGATAACGATGATGATTGATGTACTATGTTCTCCTATGACCATGATGTAAATAAGTTATATGTGAGGAATGTGAAAGTCATTGATTACTGTGTATAGAGATGTGCGCAATGAGCGATAGATGTAAGTTCGGATCATGGATTCGTAGCGAGTCTTGAGTGCTGTGTGGTACGGTAGAGGTGTGTTACCGTAAGAGGTGTGGTGAGTGAAAGGTGGACTATTGTGTGTACGCTTGATAGTTCGTAATGAGTGGTGAAGTGGATAGTAATTGTATGGTGTTATAGAAATGTAATGTTATTCTTATAGGTGCCGGGGTCGGGCAGAGAAGCCACCCGCGGTGAGCGGACTTGTGCCGGGGTTGGGCAGAAGGCTACCCACAGGCCTGCCTAAGTGAAGCTGTCGCGCAGGACAGCGGGAGCACATGAGTCGTGGCATTCTGGCCACAGACAGACAGGGACGTTGTTATTGTCCTTGTGCTATTAATATGTTAATGTGCTATTGAGATGCTAATGTGCTATTGAAATATTAATGTGCTATTAAGACCTCGAGGGGAGATTGAGATACGGAGATTGGGTTGAGCAGGAGCCAATAAGAGAGGCCAGCAAGTAATATATATATGGATGTGAGGCTGAGGCCAGAGCATAGTTAGGAAGTAACTATCGGGTTGTGGACCCGGAGAAGAATGAATGTTGTGAATGCTGACCATTGAATGGTATTTGAATTGAGTTAATGTAATGTATGTAATTGCATAGATATCTTATTTTTATATATAATAAATGTGTGAGTCTGTTTGGTTGTTCTGTTAAGTGTTATACTTGTTCGTTCGTGATTGTTGTCCTGTCATAATAAGTACATCTCCCAGTCTGGGATTTGTGACAATGTCAATGGTTCTGAAATTAAGAGATTTTAGTTTATTTCTTTCTGTTTCCTTTTTCTTGCAGTGAATAAGGATGTGCTCTGTCGTCATGGGCACGTCGCAGAGATTGCAATTAAAGTTGCCCCTTAGCCGATATGTTCATATCCTTAAAGTATTTAATCCTGTTTCACTGGGTGTGCCGAAATCCATCCTAAATGTTTTTAGTGGTCCCTGCGCGCAAAAATCTTAAGTTCTGCAATTGGTTTTCATGTGACAGATGTATGTATGCACTGAATGCTTGTGGAAATGAAAAACTATTATAATACTAGTGTAAGGGCCCGTTCAAAGAACGGGTTGCAAACAACACGCACAATCAGCACACAGATTATGTAGATCTAGGAAGAAAACAACTCACAACTGGCACAGTAACACCCGCATGGCAAGCATTATTCGATGACGTACTCTCTCTCTCTCTCTCTCTCTCTCTCTCTCTCTCTCTCTCTCTCTCTCTCTCTCTCTCTCTCTCTCTCTCTCTCTCTCTCCCTCTCGCAATAAAAGTAGTAATCTGCAGTTCTGCTTCAGAACTCATGCGCGCCAGGACACTGCGCACCAAGCTTCATTATGGTTACTTTTAATGACATGCACGGTACTAAAGTCGAAATAAAAAAAAAAGGCATGAGGGAGGCCATCATTGTTGAGGAGAAAGCATTATTCGATATTTTTAGGCCTATTTTCATTTATTACAAAATTACGATACTTCGCTTTCATGTCAAAGGAATAGACCTAGTAGCAAAAAGAACTATCTTTCACGTGTCATTTTTTCAGGTCTGGGCATTTCTTCCTCGCAGCAGTGAATTTTTTTTCCTTGCTGTTATTTTATATAGAATGTTTCAAGATAATTTTGGTGTAGCCTATCTCACATTATCCGACCGTAATTGGGGCCTATTGATTTTTTTCTCCTTTTGGCGAATATCGCATTGATCAGCCATTATGGAAGTTTCAACCATCTGGCGAATGTAGTTATGTAATTAAGTGTTGATAAAACAGTTAACTAAGAGATCATTACCTAGCCAATGCCTGTACGGAAATGCGAAGCGTAGGACTGCGTTAAGTTTGCTCATAGGAATGACATCGTTCCCAGGTAGATCCTCTGTTTAGAACATCGCGCCAAGGTCGATTTTACGTAGGGAACCCGCCCCTACAGTAACCCTACCAACCCAGTGGAAATCCTATACAAATCTATGTCGGATTGACGTAAGGATTCTGACGGGGCATCAATAAGTACAACTGTTAATTACCACATTATTTTCGGTAACTAACCTTTTGTGCTGTCCACACATTCATTTCGTTTATGCGGTGGTTGCAAAACGTTGTGCTTGTGCGCATGTGCACAGCTTAGAAGAACACTGATACTCAACCATACTCATACAGATCCCCCCCCCCCCCCCCCCCCCGCATCGCCACACGTACACACTCCCGACACATAAAAATGATGGAAATTTAACTACTATCGATAAGCATGAGAATTCCTGTATTTTACACTCGGGGGCTGACAGACCCCAGACACTCACTCAAGTCTTCTTTTCATCACATACTCCCCCCCCCCCCCCATAAAATAGGACTAAAAGAAAAATATGTAAGTCTGATTTTAACCGACACATCAGAGGAGTGGTTCTCAACCCTTTTCAGGCAATCTCCTTTTAGGCTCCAAATTATTTCACAACCAAACAGTCTATAACTCTAGTACTGTCAGGAAAGAGTTACTGTGTCCCACCAGTGGTGCTGGAACTGCACGTCTTCGTCACGCAAACTTACAATTTCAGCCTCTATCATTGATTTGGAAACTCCCACAAAGTATATATTTCTGGAACGGTGATTTCATTGGCTCTGACAGGCAATGAATGAACAAAACCAGCGTTTTAATTGTCTAATGACAGTATTAGGAATAAACAAATTATGATGTTACGTTTTTCAGCGCTACAATAAGGGCGTTGGTTATATTCATTACAAAAACAGGAAGCATTCTTTGTCAAATGCATTAAAAGAAATAGGCTTATTTTTTTTTAGCTAATAAAACCCACCTATACATGTTGTTGAACAAGTCAGTGGCTGTCCTCCTATTGCTCCGAAGTCGTCCTCTATTCATGTATTTGCCCCCCCCCTCCCTTTGCCGCTCCTTTCTGCGTTTTCGCCCACGTAGATATCAAAATTGCTCCCACCCCTCTCTCCAGCGGGGCGACATGTCCCAAGTTGAGAACCCCTGCATTAGAGCCACTCCGTCCACGCACATAATTATCGTCCATTAAATATTACACTTGATTTGCATATTGGATAGCTGGACTCTGGCAAAAAAAAAAAAAATCCAAGTGATATCTTATACGTTACCATAGCTCACTACCAGCAGATGGCGTTTTCTCTGCGGGATGCGTGATTTTTTTTTTCCCGTACGGGCTTTAGCAAATTCAGGAGCGGGGCAGCAACACACCCCCAAAACACAAGTCATTATGTCAACAGCTAAGGGATTTCTCGTCCTTTCGAACACTGCCATGGGTGCTGCAATCTCTGGACTGTGCCTGATATGACTCTGAACGTCACCGAAAATCCCTGGGATGTGTTGGAGCTATCCTGTGTTTGGAGGTGTGTTGCTGCCCCGAACCTGAATTTGCTAAAGCTCGTAAGGAAAAAAAAACCACACGCTAAGGGATGAACAAATTAACGTATGATTATTTCAGCTGGTTCTTGACTTATCAAAATATATCAAAATGAATGTAAATAAATTAATACATAGATGAAATCGAGGATCGCGTGATAGTTATTATAAGCTTAACTGGGATTTAACAAGTTTCAGGAAAAGTAAAGAACTGGATACATTTCTTCATCAGATCTAATAGTTACGATATTATATATTTTTTAAATGCTATTTAACCCCTACTTTTCAGAATTTAACCCTAAACGTATCACAAAAACTGCCGGCTGGCACGGCCTCCATGATTTCTCAAATATCTCAATTTTAAAAAAAATCGACTTACGATAGTTTACTATCCTCGACATAATTATAATCATCTACATGACAAAGCAAGCCAAACAGAAATTCTCTCGACACTGATAAAACAAGCCAGAAATTCTTTAAAGTATAGAATTCTCATATACAGAGTTTTGTCCCAAGTCGCCATTCGGGCCAAGGATGATGTAAGAGGTCAAGGCTTTGTTACAAAAATTCCGAGGATTATCGTACATTATTTATCAACACAGGTCAGGTAGGTCAAGTGTGTGTGTGTGTGGGCGGGCCTGAGGTGAGGAGGGGGGAGGGGGTGGTGGTGCTATTTAGGCAGAAAAGCCAGTGTCCAGTGTGGACATAACGGTAAGATTGATGGACCTACTCTTCTTCCTTACTACTTATCTATCTATCTATCTGTCTATCTATCTATCTATCTATCTATCTATCTATCTATCTATCTATCTATCTATCTATCTGTCTGTCTGTCTGTCTGTCTGTCTGTCTGTCTGTCTGTCTGTCTATCTATCTATCTATCTATCTATCTATCTATCTATCTAAGGTTATCCATTCATCTCTAGCTATCTAATTAAGCTTATCTATCTATCTATCTATCTATCTATCTATCTATCTATCTATCTATCTATCTATCTATCTAAGCTTATCCAGTCATATCTATCTGCCTGCTTGCCTGTCTGCCTGCCTGTCTGTCTGCCTGCTTGTCTGTCTGTCTGTCTGTGTATGTGGAACAAATTGGCACCAAATAATTCACCGTCACGGCAACTGTCATACCACTGACGCAACCAACCCTTCCCCCCCCCCCCCCGCGGACTGTATTGTTTTGTTTTATTTTTCTTCTGGTTTGTTATCAGAGCACTGACGAGCCAGGTGACACATTCTAGGATATTTCACACGAGTGTAGTTTGTGGTGTGACTGAGGTCACTCAAGCTGTTGACACTGACAGTCATTCCACCATACAGGTCATGCCATGTCCCAAAACAGCACTGGGTTATCAAACATAGTGTTAGGGTATTCGACATAGGGGAGGTATTCGAATAGCGACTTGTCTCGAATGTTCCTTCGAATAGTTTTGAATTATTAATTAAAGCTGTGTTTTCGGTAACCGAAACGTGAAAACTTCATTAAGTAGGAAAAAGAAAGAGTTTCCATTCGTACGGTAATGGCGTGAAAACATTTTTTCCCTTTCACTACTCTAAGGGTTTTTGACGTTTCCGTTGCTGTTTTAGTTTCCGTGCGCATGAAAATCCAACTTAAAGCATAGGCTTTATGGGCTGCAGCCAGGGGCCTCTGCTAACCGAGGGCCTCCGGAGATTATGTGAAGTTACAAATATCAAAACCTTATCTAATTTTTATTGCAGGTCGTTCCCCGTAAAACGAATAGCATTATTTTTATGGAAATGTTGGTAGGTATTATATTCATAATGAAAAGAATCCGAAATTTGTGCTTTTATTAATCATTACCGGGGCCTCCCAGTTTCTGTCGCCCAGGGGCTTAGAAAATCGTAATCCGGCCCTGTTTATATTGTCTTCATAAGTCGCTGATGGGAAGACAGGTTCGAAATTTGACCACTTCGTTTGAAAATAAGCCTAGTTGGATAGGAGACCATTGAAAATAGGCCTAGTTATATAAAAGGCCATTGAAAATAGACCTAGTTATATAGGAGGCCATTGAAAATAAGCCTAGTTATACAGGAGGCCATTGAAAATAAGCCTAGTTACATAATTATAGGAAGTCTACAAAATCGTAATCCGGCCCTGTTTGTATTGCCTTCATAAGTCATTGATGCGGAGACAGGATTCGAAATTTAATCACTCCTTTTGAAAATAAGCCTGCTTATACAGGTGGCCATTGAGTAGTGTGAATTATGGATGGAACAAAGCATGGAAAACTAAACGTCCGTTATTCTAATGGTGTTTTCGGATGGAGTTGTATTGATCTTCAATGGAAATCCTTGGTATTTGAAACAGTGTCGAATGTCCAATGTTCGAATAATTATTACCGTAACAAAAATATTCGATATTCGTTCGAACAATACAAGTTACTATTCGATCCACCACTAATCAGTAATCTAAAACATGACGCGTTTGGGAACGCAACAGTTATCGCTCTCTCATTATAGTGGCAGAGAGTAGATGTATATCAGATAAAGGTCAGCATACTATCAAATCTGAGACTTTGTATGTGAATAGAAATTTTGTTGGCTTTGTTTGTGAATGTCGACACGGCGTAGGTTTATAATGGCAGGCCAAATAAATTGGACATTCCATTGCAGCCCCCCCCCCACCCCCCCACCCCCCACCGCCTCCTCCTTAATTCTAGAGGTGATCTGAAAACTGTTGTGGGTATTAATTCCATTTAAAGTAGGCAAATAAAATTGGAATGTCAGATCAGAATCTGATATTAATAGGATTTCTGATTAATGAAGTTCTATGATGGGTCAGATGTATGGATGGATGGACGGATGGATGGATGGAGGGATGGATGGATAGATGCATGGACGGATGGAAAGATAGATGGATGGATGGATGGAAGTATTAATGGATGGGCTAACGGACTGACGGACGGGCGGATGGATGGATGGGTGGATGGATGGATGGATGCATGGATGGATGGAAAGATGGAAGAATGGCTAGATGGATGGATGGATGGATGGTAGTATTAATGGATGGACTAACGGACTGACGGACCGGCGGATGGATGGATGGACGGGCAGACAGACGGGAAGAATGAAAGAATTATGAAAGAATGAAATGTACTCTCGAACTATTATTCAATCCTTAATTTTACCATTTGGAATGTGTAGATATAGTTTTACGTTTGAAGGAAGATCAGTTTAAACGAAATGGATTGTTTTCCACACAAATCAGTTTCCGAACAAGTTAAAATACTACTCTACTTTAATATAGACCAGACAGGAGTTCAGCGAATCATTGGCACTCCAAAAGAAAGAAAGAAAAAAAAAAACCGTTCGCGTGATCGGAGGATAAAAAAAAAATAATTTAAGTTTCTTGAGAAAATCAGCTGACACAGTGTGTATTTGTCTGGAGCTGCTTTGGAGTCATCCATAAAGTTTAGTATGTTGTACACTAGTTTATGGAAATTCCCCACCCCCCCCCCCCCCAAACCCCCAACCCCCTAACGCTTTTCATACGTCTGGCCACCCTAATGCTTGTACAAATGTGATAACTCTAGCATGAGTGAGAGTGGAGATACACAGCAACTTGAACGTCTTATTTTAGGTTTTCACTCATCCACATAAATGAACATCTGTTGCACTACGGTATAATTAATAATGAAGTTGTTTTAACAAAGCAGATGTTTGGGATTCAGGCGTGAACCAGTTCGTAAAAGAAACCAAAAGAAATGTCGCGATCTATCTGGCAAGCACACTTGAACTTTGTGCATACCATAGAGATAACAGCTGGGAAACAGCTGGTTGATATTAAGACTTCAGTCAATAATTTGTTGTGTTTTGAAAACTTGACGACATATCCCAACCAGTAATCCTATAAAAACCTGATGTGTAGGACTGACGTAGGAATGACATCGTTCCTACGTAGATCCGCTGGTTAGGGCGTTGGTTTGATGTTAGGAACCCGCTCCTACGGTAATCCTACCAATTCTGCGGAAATTCTGCACAGATCTTCATCTGATTGACGTAGGGGTACTGGCTGGGATCTTATCTACGTATTCAAAGACTGCCACGTCATTGAGTAAAAGACAAACAGGCTTGTCTCAATAAGCGAAACAAGAAATTGATCATTTTTTAATTTTGAATTTTGTCTGTTGTTGACCTGTTAAAATTAAACACCCCATTGCAAAAAGTTAGTTCCAGATCGGGGTACAATTGCTCACTGGGTCGAATGAATGTACGAGTCGTTGACGCACGACTTAATTCGACTACTGAATCCAATGCAGCAAGTGCACCCGAGCAGGTTAGGGCTGAAACGGACCAAGGCTGGTGTAGGCGCCAGGCTGGTGGCTCGCCGCCCATACATTTGGCCTCACGCTAACACAATAGCTAGATACCGCCCACACCGCGACCCAGCGGGATGCAGCGGGATTGGTGAGGCGCCAGGCTGGTGCAGTCATGAAGGAAGTTTGGGATTTTTCTAATATTTTCGTGTCCCTTATCCTATTCGGGGGTAGGATCGAGTACCTAGTCTTCTCGGATAAGGACGAAAAAATTCGGAGGCCCCGTGTGCACGTTGCGCACGTTAAAGATACCTTGGCAATTTAAAATCGAAAAGAGCAGGCCGGACAGGCCGCTGCCGGGGCAAAATTAAAATAAAATTCATCCCTAGAGTCCCCCCCCCCCAAAAAAAAACCCCGCCGACCGGCGCTGCACTGTGGCGACGACGTGCCTGCTCCAGTTGTAACTGGGCTGCAATGGCACAAAGGCAAATTTCCTAAATGGGATTAAAGTAGTATACAAAATACAAAAATACAAAAAAAATTTTGCTTCACACCAACACAATAGGCACTGCCCACACTGCGACCCAGCGGGATGCAACGGGGAGTGCCTATTGCACTAGTGTGAAACAAAATTTATGGGTGGCAAGTCACCGGTCTGGTGCCTCACCAATTTTGGTCCGTTTCACCCCTTAGTGTGACATTGACAAAATCCGTTGGATTCAGTGGTTGAGTTCAGCCGCGCGTCTTTTACGACCAGTGTGCCATAGCCTAAAAAAAATTATGAATTCCCGGCAACATATGATGTTCCATCAGTGACAGCACAAGTGATACCATACAGCCATCAATCATTCTGAAAGGTCTAAGAGGAAGTTGACTGCAGCTGACAGGATTTGACTGGCAATCCAAAACACTGGGTTATATTATTTTTAAAAAAAGCATCAGAGGGACATCTTCAACGGCACTGGGTGCTCGACTCTCATGCCAAAGGTACCGGGTTCAATTCCTAGTCGGTGAGGGCATGTTGGAATTTTGGGTGAAATTTCTGGTTCTGACCCCATGGACGGTAGGATCGAGCACCTATTCTTCTCGGATAAGAACGAAAAACTCGGAGGGCCCGTGTGCACGTTGCGCGCGTTAAAGACACCTTGGCAGCTAAAAGACGAGAAGATCAGACCGCACAAGGCCGCTGCCCGGGCAAAATTCTAAAAAACTAATCCCTACCACAAAACACACAGAAAAAAGACTAAAAAAAAAAAAAAATAACCCAGGAAAAGTGAGGTGTAAATGCCAATGGCAGCGAGCCTCTTAAAATAAAGACTTCAACACTTCAGCGGGACTGTGGGCCATCCATAAGCATATTCGCTCAGTTTTGTACATTTTACTTTTTTTCTATGTTGTGTCCTGTGCGAGCTTTTGTTTATTAATATGGTGAATGTCCATGATACGGTTTTGATGTTCTAACAGTTTAAGTCGTATTTGGCAAGGATTATATTTTGACTGTGACTGTTTTATTACAAACGTGATTTTTAAAGGTATTTATGCAGGCTAATCGTGTTGAGAATATCTAAATATAACCAATACTTTTCATTCTTTACTGTAAACGGAAACGCGTCCGTACATTCTCAAGGACCCATTCCCCCAAGTATGGTTTCCATTCTCATACGTTCAATCACCCCCTCCCTCCCCCCCCCCCCAACCCCACTCTTCCGAACATACATATTTTATGGATGTCTCAAAATGGGAAGAACAATTTGGTACGCAGCAAGACAGACAGACAGACTGACTGACAGGCGGACAGACGCACGGACGGACAGATTGACAGGAGATAGATAGATGGACAGACAGACAGATAAACAGACAGACACACAGACGGACAGATAGATAGATAGATAGATAGATAGATAGACGAACGGACGGATTGACGGACAGATGGATAAACGGACAGGCAGACAGACACACAGACGGACAGACATATAGATAGATCTAGATAGACAGACAGACAGATAGACAGACAGACAGACAGACAGACAGACAGACAGACAGACAGACAGACAGACAGACAGACAGACAGATAGATAGATAGATAGATAGATAGATAGATAGATAGATAGATAGATAGATAGATAGATAGATAAACTATCGACGCTATGACATGAGCACGCTGAGAATAACCCGCTAACACTAGTAAGTAATAGTATGATAGAGATCAGTAAATGCCTGGCTCTAAGCTACAAAATTATATGGTTTTTCTCCCTGCTGTCATTTTATTTGAACTGGTTGTCTCCATAACTGGATGACATTGAGTAATATAGGGGCATTCAATACAAGTCTGCTATGGTATGGCAAAAGACAATGATGATCCAAAATAAAAATTTAACGGGAAATGCATTAATTTCCGCACTGCCCTGTGCTTTATGTTTTGTTCAGTTTCAAACATCTGAGTAACAAAAGAAACTTTCAGCTGCACACAATTAGAACTTGAGACAGAAAGAATTGGCACATACGGTCATATTCCGTAAAACGGCAGGACTGTTCGAAAAACGTCTTGTGCGGAGTATTCGTTGAACCAGTTTTGAAATTATTCGACGCTCAGATTTGCGGTAATTAGTGGTAATCGGGACGTTAGACTGCTTACATGTACGTGTTAAGCCAAAACTTGTAAAAAAAAAAACCCATGGTACATGTAAGAGCAAAAAGAGTGCCAGAAAATCCAAGAAATCTTTCAGTTTTCTTGTATTCATCTAGACCGGTGGTTCCCTACGGGGGCCATATCGCCCCCCCCCCGAGTCTCAGGGGGTGAAAACGACAAAAGGGGCAAGGGGGGGGGGCAAAAACGACGAAGGGAGCGACAGGGGGAAGAAAACTTGTGCAGGCAATTTAATATTTCCCTAACTAGGGATTTCTGTTTTGGACAATATCTTGACCATAATTTCGGTTTCTTTCTAATACAAACCATAATATTTATGCCCACTGTTAGAAAAAAAAATCTTGTCAAGTAGTCAAGTACATGCTGTTCAATCTTTTTTTTTTTTACTGTTCAGTAAACTACTGGTAGATCTGAATGAGAGCAGATATAGGATTACTATACAGAAAAGGCCATACCAATGATCAATATAATTTCAGTTGCAACAGATGGAGCACAAATCAATGAGGAATAGTATCAAAGCTTCATGGACTTCATTAGAAAAGAGGTACCTGGACTTCTTACCATTCCTATTGAGAACACGGAAGATTTGAGCGACTTCTTTGGGCTCAAGGGGGCGATTGCCTGAAGAAGGTTGAGAACCTCTGAGTTCGACTTTGAAACAGCATGTCGGCAAGCATTCAAAGAGATTCTACCTCAGATGTTCACCCAGCCAACTACCCTACGTCAATGAGACGTAAATTTCTACAGGACTGACAGGATTGGTTTGGGGCGGGTTCCCTACATCAAATCGACGTTGGCGCGGCGTCGTAGCAGGCAGATGTCATTCCTATGCGCAAACTTGACATCACTCCTACAAGCCTGATTTCCGTAGGAGGGTTCTTGGCTGGGCATGAGCAGCTGCTGAGTTTATCTTTGGAGACACTTGGTAGGTAGAGAAAAGTACGAATACCCAGAGCCGTCTTAACATCACCATAATCCCCTGGGCAAAGCGATAGGCTGAAGCTCGCCTCGTTCCAAAACCAATGTAAAATTGCATGCACGGGGCCCCGTAATTCCTTGGGGCCACCGAGTAACTGCCCAGTGTGCTCATGCATCCAGATGGCTGTGCGAGTACCCGATCTAGCTCCCAAGTACAAAATGGCATGATTCTGATGTAAGCAAGTTCTTCATAATTAGTCTTTGGTCTATTACTCTACATTATCTTCAGCCTAAGGATCTTGCTATGAGACTGCGGCAGAAGGTCATTGCTTTGAATTTAAGGTTAGACAAAGTGTATCCCATTCTAAATGCGTGTTTTCATGTGTACGAAAACCGAAATGGCAAAGATCAATCAAATAGTTAAAGAAAGAGAGTTGCCATGTGTACGGAAGCGGTGTTTCTGTGCACATGAAAAAATTCTTTCTATTTCACAACTGTGAGGGATTTTGACGTTTCCCCTGTCGTTTCCCTGTGCCGTACACATGAAAACTCAGCTTAACATGTGAAACAACCAAGGAAATTAGTGTTTGAAAGTATCTTGAAGAGACACTTCAAGAAGCTTCATGTGGACTGGCAAGAACCGTTTTGGCGGATGAGAATTCGTCAATGGACAAGAAGTACAATTTTGCCCAGTATCAAATTCATCTTTTGTCACAGCCCCGTTTACGTACGTCCTATTTTCTGACACTGCAGATGGCGAAAAGTTTCGGAAATTGTGGTAGCGGTATTGCGAAAAGAAAATGGTTATTCGAAATAGCTTACACAGGCCAAAATGGCTTGCCGATTTTTTTATTGACCGAAACGAAATATTTACATCTGCTGATCTACCCTACTTGCATACTCTGCGTGTCTTTCCGACCCCAGTGACTTCTGAAAAGGAAACTAAAGTAACGTGAGGTTTTACCTGCATGTTTCATGATTGTATTAAAATGCAAATTAAGGGTACCATGAACCGGGCATGACCGACAGTGGAGCAAAATGAAAATTCTTGACAGAATTCCAAGTAATAAAATAAAGAAAGTGCATGGGAAAATACCCAGTTGCTATGGTCTGTTATGCCCGAACGTTTGATACAGGAGCCAATTTGGCTTGCAAATTTAATTCAGTGAGTGCTTCACTCCAACAGAAAGTAACATTAAAGCCAATAATCCCGAGTGATAAATTAAACCATCATGACACACCCGATACGCGTGCTTCACAGACGGGAGTGTTCGCATATACCGGTAAATTTTAATGTTCACGTTTTATCCACGCTCGAATGCAATATGTAAATTTCTATTGATCATGCTGAGAAGTAACACGAACAGATGAGTTGAGCATATCCCCGGTATTACAAAAGTATGTTCAAATGCGCACCTTAATTAGTGTTATCTTTCGCACCGTGATAATTTAATGTTGCACCGGAAAGTGCCGTCCAACTACCGAAAGATAATGCCATTTAGCTATCTATAGATTCATAACGCTTAGTGGAGAAACGGATTCTTACTAGCTTTGCGAAGGAAATCCACAGCCTCATGATATTTATTTTTCAGTAATTACTTGTCAGAACAATTAATTTATCCCAAAAATGGCCCCGAAAGAAAACAACAACAACAACAACAAATCCTGGCTTATTTCAATACTTTTCATTCCCAACATTTCAACGACTGCTCCTTCAGCTGTTTATTGTTTTTCGTTTGTCTTTTCCGCTAAAAGTAACAACAGCCTCTAGGTCACCAAATTATAATCTGTATTACAGTAAAACCCGCACGATTTTTAACAAAACCTACCGGCTCTCATACAGCTGGGATTGGCGAAAAATTCCTTTGGACCTGCAGACCGTTCCTTTCAGATTTAGGGGACTTGCAACGACAGGAGGGAATTTTTTTCTTGAGTTTGCTTTGTGTTCCCGGTTTTGCTTCCCCCCGATTCTTTTTTCACGAACCCACGAGACCACGACACCATTACTTCTTGCGGATGTGTTCACTATTAAACACACTCCCTGCACAATGCTCTGCTCAGTCATTGCCATTTCGAGTTAATCGTCGTCCCGAATGCTGACGGGCATTCACGCGCAATGGGTTCGCAGTAAGCGTTATGTAAGACTAAGAACAAACAAACAAACAACAGGAACAATAAAATAAACCTAAAGGAATGCGCGGCGCGAAACAGATCCATAATTATCACCCAGAACTGAAACTACTAATCAGATTTATCCCAGGCAAGGCCGGGCAACATAGCTCGTACAAGATAGTTTTTGTAATGAGAATAATGATAATCAAATCAGGGCATGTCTGCGACTCACTGCTGATAACTTTGCAAATCACCAATGGGTCGTGATACACACACTTTGAGAACCAGTGACATAGGATATCATCCGCAAGTGTACACAGTGAGCGACCTTAAACAAAGCATGTACGCCCAGAGGAGGGGTGGCTCGGTGTGGGTGATCTCGACCCCAGTGCGGGTGGGTGACCCCGACCCCAGAGTATGAACAGAGTGCATGGGTAGAGAGGAAAATGGTTTTTATATTAGTACACACTAGTTACAGTGCCGTTTTTAGGAGGGCGGTTACATTATGGTCACAACGAAATTTCCGGTCATACTTTTCCATACTGCTCGGCGAAAGTACGTCTCTCTTTTTGTCCGCTGCTCTCAAAACCGTAAATAATATTATAAAAGACTGAATTTTGTCCAAAATGGATGTGTCCACGTAACTTATCGTCAAAAACTGAGACAGTACACAAAGTTCCATAATTTTTGGTCGGTACATATGATGTTTTAGTTGCTTACATGTTTGCCGTCCAGCTCCGTTATAGTGAGATATTGGGTGGTAATTCAAGGTTACTTAGTTTTAGTAATAGGATTAGGGGCTAACAAACAGGATTATCCCCCCCCCCCACCCCTTCACACCAGAGATCTACCTTCTTTAACTTTCGTACCATTCACGAACGGACGAGGTTAATCTTTATGTTTCGCTTATTAATGTAGCTAATTCTCGCAAGTAGACGAGATAAAAAGATCAACCCCATCCATTCGTGAGTGTATGAAACGAAAACGGATCTCTGGTGTGAAGGTGGGGTTAGAATGGGGTTTATGGAAGGGTGAGGGTTCTCTAATTGCAGTTCCTGGGACACCTGAATTGACACAAAGGTCTTGAACACCTTGCTCTAACTGGAAAAATAGAGGGCCAAAAAAAGCAGAGGTAGACAAAGAATAACATATCTAGAGAGTTTGAACAGATGGGCGACAGGGAAAAACCAGGACAATAATAATACAGGCTTTTTGAGAGCATCCGAGCGGAGGAATAAGTGGCGAACCATGATCGTCGATATCTGTTCCAGATCTGGCACGTGAAGAAGGAGAAGAAGAAGAGTTCTCTAGTCTATTTCTGGCTCAGCACAAGAAATTCATAATTTCTCGTCATATAGTGTCTTGGTTAGGATATATAACCTTGTATCACAACCGCGGGTGGTTCGGGGGCACCTTAAGCAGGGTCTTCTTCTGTTATATTTTTCTGCTATATTCTGTCCATCGTCTTGCTTTTTCCTAATACAATATGGCCGTTATCATCTCCACGTATTTTCTCGAAACTCAAACTCAAAATACAAATTTTATTGTATCATAAACCACTCGGCACATAACATGAACGCATTTTGGTTATCCTTCCCACAGTTTTTTTTGTTTTTTGGACACTTTACTGTAACTTGATTCTCAGAGTTTGATCAATTAGAATTTCACCTATAACTTAGGAGTGACGACAAACTAAGTAAGTACTTTCCGTTAAAGTGTCGCAAAACAACAACAACCCCCCCAAAAAGTATAAATATACATAATAATTTTGAAGAAGCCTACGCGAGCATCTATTTAAAAAACAACAACAGCACAACATCAAAACACAGAACAGCTTTTAAAAAAATTATTAGTTTGAGTTATTTTCATGATGATATAATATATACATATAAATTTTGAATATCGCGCATCAACTACAGCTACCATTCAGTGTTAAAATTTGTTCATATGTAAGTATGAAAAGAATTTTTATCAGTGCATAATAATACGTAGATCTAGATCTACAAGTTATTAAAAATTCATATGAAAATAATTAATTTTTTTTTTTAACATAAAGAGTAGCTTTTTTTTTGTATTTTGTTGTTGTTGCTATTATTATTATTATTGCTGTTGTTGCTTTGATTTGTTCAGTAGGGCCTACTTACCGTTGGCTGGAAGGTGATCCTGTGTTAATCATGTAAGCACCAAGTTCGAAATCCAAATGTTGAATCCCAAATGATGTACTTTGAAACTGTTGAACTATTGTGGCAGAGAAAGAAAGAGAGAGTAAAACACACACATACATTGTAGAAGGAGGCACACAGATATAAGGGGTAAAACAGACCAAAGCTGGTGAGGCCCCAGAGCGGTGGCTCGCTCGTAAATTTTGCTTCACACTAGAGCAATGGGCACTGTCTCCTGCATCCCGCTGGGTCGCTATGTGGGCAGTGCCAATTGTGTTAGTGTGATGCAATATTTATGGAGAGAGGGCTATAATTATTTTGGCGCTTACACTAGCCTCGGTCTGTTTCAGGGCTAAGAGTAAGAGAAGACAGAAATGCCCCATGGGAGGTGAGGATGAGGGTAGAACGCGGAGATGATGGGGGGAGGGGGGGGGACCAGCTGACAGTTTTAACAGTGTCAGGTTGCTCACGTGTGCCCATCCGTATACAAATGTGAATGTCTCACTCATGATTCACTCGTGGAATTGTGTGACACTGGCCGTTGAGGTCATGTCATGCCGTGTAGCGAGACCGTATGGATTTATATGGAGATTAAAGATGCAGGGGCGTTTTTGGGGTTGAGTTTGGGTGGGTGGGAGGGAAGTGTTAAGGCAAAGATTGTAGTGTTAAAGAAGAAGGGACACTGCCGTCTTCGCGTCTATGTAAAGATCTGGCACACAGCAATGCGCCGCTTATATTATCAGGGGCATATCTTCGGACGCATGACATGAAAAGAGTGCTCGGTAAAACGATAATTCGATATAGTGATAGATAGATAGTTGTAACTGGCCTGCAGTGACAACTAGGCAAATTTTATAAATGGTATCAAAGAAGTATACAAATACAATACAAAATGCAAAAATTTTACAATACGATTTTGTTTCAGTGCCACTATAGGCAGAATGCGCATGACGCCACAAATTGTTTTTGTTTTGTTCTTCCGACACCCAAGATGGCCGGTGGATCAGCTGATGAGTAACTTCGAGATATGTCTAAGCGGTTAAATTGCTGCTGGTTGCATTGCAATTGATGGCTATGACAGGAGTGGAAAGGATGGATCCAAACTGGACAGATTCCCTACCATCCGTGTGAACAAGGGAAGGGAAGTGAAAGAATTGACCGAATGCCATTGTTTACTGTAGAGAACTACTTTTAGCTCGCCGCCGGTTGGTTCGCGACGTCTGAAGTGCTCGTAGTGTAAATCAGCTCACGAATCAAAATCAATGCTATAATCGCCATGGTGATGCGTGGGTCCTTACCTCAAAGATGGCGGATATGCGCATTCTACCTATAGAAAGGTTTCCACAACTAACACAAAAAATAAAACGAAAACCAAAAAACAAAAAAAGGCTGGCGTTATCCCACATCGAATAAGGTGCAGGCAGGCAGGCAGGCAGGCAGACAGTCAGACAGGTAGGTAGGTGGGTAGATAGACAAACACAGACAGATAGCTAGACAGACAGATATAGATAGATAGATAGATAGATAGATAGATAGATAGATAGATAGATAGATAGATAGATAGATAGATAGATAGATAGACAGATAGATAGATAGATAGATAGATAGATAGATAGATAGATAGATAGATAGATAGATAGAAAGATAGATAGATAGATAGATAGATAGATAGATAGATAGATAGATAGATAGATAGATAGATAGATTCACCTCTGTTAACCCCAGCATTAGCACACCTCAAGACACTTGGGTTCAACAAAGTACATTCAATATAATTATCATTTAGGTAGTTTGCAATACCAATAGGCAATACTTGCTCACTTCTTTCCGTACATTCCACTTGATATGACTACAAAGTGAGCCAGTAAAATAAAAATAAAAATATACATGTATCGCGTTTTAGTTTACAGAGCTGCAGAAATGCATTTTCTCTACAGGTGCGCCTGTTGATTAGTTGTAAGTGATAGTATGATGTGAGTGAATGATTGAATGGATGAGTGAGTGGGTGGATGCGTGGGCCAGTGGGAGTCGGTAAGTAGTGAGAGTGTGGATGGATGATTAACTGTAAAAGAATGGGTGGGGATGTGAGTGTTTATGTGAACGAAAATGAGGGTGAATGAGTGTGTGAATAAGTATGAGAGAGAGAGAGAGAGGAGAGGGTAGAGAGGAGAGAAATAGAGAGAGCGAGAATAGGGAAAAAAGGGGGAGGGTAATAGAGAGAGAGAGAGAGAGATAGATAGACAGAGAGAGAGAGAGAGAGAGAGAGACGAGAATTAAGCGAGTGGATGAGTGAGTGAATGAGACAGTGATTGAGTGAGTGAATGAATGAGACAGTGATTGAGTGAGTGAGTGAGTGAGTGAGTGAGTGCGTGAGTGAGTGAGTGAGTGAAAGAGTGAGTAAGTGAGCGAGAGAGTGATTGGGTGGGTGAGTGAGTGAGTGAGTGGTCGAATGAGTGAGTGAGTGCGTGAGTGCTCGAATGAGCGAATGAATGAGTGAGTGCGAATGAAAAGGGACACCACCAGTGACTGGAAACCTGCCAGTTTTTAGAACCAATCTATTTCTATTTGCCAAAAGTGGTTGGTGTTAGGGGCGAGTGGTATTTTACGCTGTAAACCATTGCTAAACAGTGAACACAGCTAAGTATTTTCTCTGTTTGGCTTTGCGATTAGTCCACACACCTCTGACAACATTCTTGCCAGAACAGCCTGGGATTTGGCGAGCGCAAAGTAAAATAAAGAGGCGGGGGTGATTATGGAAAAATCATTGACCGAATCCGAAGTTTGCATAGTGAACATAGACAAATATCATTTCTGACGTCATTGTTTTTGATCAGCGCGCGCGGATTAAATCGATCAGGCGGAAACATCAGTGCTGACACCGCTGGTTTGCATTTACTGTATTACCTCCCGTTACCACAGTGGTTCTCAACCCGAGCCATAACAGAAAGTTTGGAGCCCAAAGGAACGATTGCCTGAAAAGGGTTGAGAACCATTGTCTTACCACTACGTCCGCAGTGATAATAGGCGGCATTTTCATTCTCTGATGTCATTCATAAAACAAAATAATAAGCTAGGAACGGGGGGCGGGGGGAGAGGTTGTGCCCAGCATAATATGAAAACCACACATAGATCAAGGCGGGGGTGGGGGGTGTGGGGGTGGGGACGTACGTACGCTTTCCAATTATAGTAATGTTTTGATTTACTTTTTCTTTTTTAAAGGCAAACTATTATGTTGAACTACTTAAAATCATCGTACGGTACTGGAACCAAAGGATGACCATGTCAGCACCTGAGACTGTGTGCCTGCGTGACCCCAAATTATGGAAACTTGTGTGTACTACCTCAAGTTTCGACGATGTATTACGTGGACACATCTATGTTGGACAAAATTCACTCTTTTATATTAACTAGCCGACCCGCACAAGATAAATCTTGCAGATTCTTTGTAGGAAGCCCAACCGTATATATCTAGATCTAGGCTACATTTTAAAAGCAGCGTTTTGGATTCGATGCAATGACTAAAAGAACTTACACAGAAATACACAGGTGTGATTGCTTTGATTTTCGACCACCTATCTGAACAGAGAGGTCAAGGTCGTAATTTCCGGTCACACTTTTCGGCTCTGTCCGATGAAAACGCGTCTCTGTTTTTGCGGCTCAAAAAAGTTTAATATGAATAATAGTAAAGACCGATTTTTGTTCAAAATGAATGCGTCCACGTAAGTCTTCGTCAAAAATTGATGCAGTACACCAAGTTTCATACTTGTTGACGGCGTACTCGCGAAGTTTTTGTTGCCTACAGGTTCACCTTCTAGCTCAGTTATAGTAAGACTAGATGACCTACCGGGCATTGCCCGGAATAAAGATAAGATAAGATAAGATAAGATAAATTTTATTCGTCCTTGTACAAGGAAATTTGTTTTGATCATTGAATACATAACAATACAGTTACAGAAGCAGAAAGTATGACATATAGCGCGCACACACACATATATACACACACACTGATAAATTAACAAAATTAACAGTGCACACAATATGCTTCCCTAACTAAAACACATTGACCTGACACGCAGGACATAATTCAACTGTGCACAGATTACGATCAAGATGACGACATTATTGTAACATCCTAGTTGATGATGGAATAAACGATTTAAAGTAGCGCTCAGTTTTAGTTTTCTTTGACAACAGCCTTAAACTTCTTACAGATCTTATATATTCCTTGTTCAGGGGATGTTGGGGGTCATTTATAATAATATTAGCTTTTTTAATACAAGCACCAGTGTACAGCTCATCAAAATATGGCAGATCACAGATACAAATTTTGGATGCTTTTTTAATTAAAATATTGATCTTATTTTTATCTTTTTGTAAGATGTTTCCTCCCCAACAGACAACTCCATACATCAAAACGCTCTGAATAGCCATGGTGTAAACTATTTTCAGAATGCTTTTGCTAACTTTTAAAAAGCGGAGCTTTCTGAGGAAATACATGCGCTGGTTGGCTTTCTTGTATACATATGTTACATGCGCATGCCAGTTAAGCAATGAATCAATAGTAATGCCAAGATATTTGGCCTCTGTGACAATTTCAACCTCTTCATTGTTGATAGTAAGAGGGCAAACAGGATCGTTGTTATTTTTCCTAAAGTCAAAAACAAGCTCTTTTGTTTTCTTAACATTCAGTAGAAGATAGTTGTTATTAGACCAACAATGAAAGGATTGTACAATGTTAGAATATTCGTGGCCAGAGTTAGGTAAAAGGCCTAAAATAGCAGAGTCGTCGGCAAATTTAAGAAGGTAAACGTTGTTGTGTGTCACAGTGAAATCATTTGTATACAATGTATACAAGGCAGGTGACAGCACGCAGCCTTGAGGCGCTCCTGTGTTTGTTGTGAGTAATTTGGAAAATGTGTTGTTTATATCCACAAACTGGCTTCTCTGTGTTAGAAATTCGAAGATCCAGCTCTTTAAAAAAGAACTCACGTGTAGGTTGGTAAGCTTTTGAAACATTAAGTGCGGTTGTATGGTGTTAAACGCAGACGAAAAATCGACTAGGAGCACACGAACACAGGTTTTACCAGTGTCTAAATGACTGTAGATGTTATGCAATAAAAACAAGAAGGCGTCTTCTGTGTTCCTGTTTTCTTTGTATGCAAATTGCAAAGGGTCGAGATTTTGTTTGACCTCCTTCGTTAGTTCAGTTAAAACAAGTTTTTCAAAGCATTTAAAGATAATGGAAGTTAATGCAACTGGGCGAAGGTCGTTCATTTCAGATATTTTTGGTTTTTTGGGGACAGGTAAGATTTTTGACAATCTCCAAATGTTTGGTATGTAATGGTTTTGAAAGGATTTGTTGAAGATGAAAGTAAAAATTTTTGCTAGTTGTTCAGCACATGTTCTCACTACTTCGCTTCCAATGTTATCTGGTCCAGATGCCTTTCTTTCCTTAACAGATTTAAATTGTTTCACAACAGCATCATAATCAAAACAAATATTACATTCATCATTATCAAAATCAAAACTGTCTCTTATTTCCTGGTGTTGGTTGGAGAAATCGTGTTTGTCAAAGCGACAGTAGAACTGATTCAATTCATTGGCAAATTCGCTTTCATTCACAACATTCAGTTTATTCTTCATACAATCGTACCCCGTAACCTGTTTCATTCCCTTCCACACAGATGACATGTCATTTGATTTAAAACTTGCTTCAATTTTATCTTTGTATTCTTTTTTACACACTTTGATTCTCTGTTTAATTTGTTTGTTTACTTTAGCGAGGTCGCTTTTACTATAGGTTTTTCGGAGTCTTTTTTTGTCAACAATAGCTTCAAGGCATTCTTTTGTTAACCATGGTTTACTATTTGGATTATCTATTATATATTTCAGTAACTTGCAACCTTTGGCATGACTAACTGACCAAACTATACACTCTTCAGGCCTTAAATTTGGCAGGAAGGTGGCAATTGATATAAGGAAGATGATGGCTATAATTAAAAGTCGTTTACTTCAAGCATGTATTTTTTTTTTAAATGACAGTGTTTATTGCTATGTAACATTTGTATTTTTGCATGTTTGTTTCGTAATATATATAGTACCGTGCATGTCATAAAAAGTAACCGTTTCAAGCGTTCAGTTTGGTGCGTAGTGTTCTGATGGTGCGCATTAGTTCTGAAGCAAGACTGTAGTTTATTACTTTTATCATAATTACGAGAGAGCGAGAGAGGGGGTGGGGGAAGCACATGAATGTTTATTCCGGGCAATGCCCGGTAGGTCATCTAGTCTATTATATATTTCAGTAATTTGCCACAACCTTTGGCATGACTAACTGACCAAACTATACACTCTTCAGGCCTTAAATTTGGCAGGAAGGTGGCAATTGAGATAAGGAAGATGATGGCTATAATTAAAAGTTGTTTACTTCAAGAATGTATTTTTAAAAAATGACGATGTTTATTGCTATGTAACATCTGTATATTTGCATGTTTGTTTCGTTATATTATATAGTACCGTGCATGTCATAAAAAGTAACCGTATCAAGCGTTCAGTTTGGTGCGTACTGTTCTGGTGCGCATGAGTTCTGAAGCAAGACTGTAGTTTATTACCTTTATTACATGAGAGAGAGAGAGAGAAGGGGGGGGGGGGGCACATGATTGTTTATTCCGGGCAATGCCCGGTAGGTCATCTAGTGAACGATATTTTGAGCCGCGAAAGATGAGGCGCATTTTCATCTCGAGGGTAAAATCGAAAAGTCGGATGATAAGTTTCGTTCTTGGCCTCTCTTTTGGGCTTTACGTATTACTGGTTGAAAATCTACTTTATCACACTTTTTTTTTTCTGCAAGAAATGTTGGTGTGGCAGTAAGTTGTACTGGACTTTGCATCAAACCCAGGTCCCCTTAATAACGTGAGCTAGATCTAGATATGATATCCCAGAATGGACGGGCTTGAGGTTGAGCGATACAACCAGGAGGTCAGAAAACCGAGAGGATTGGAGGATGATGGTTGCCAGATCGCCTGTGGCGTCCCAAACGGTTCACAAGACTACGGGATAGAGAGAGAGAGAGAGAGAGAGAGAGAGAGAGAGAGAGAGAGAGAGAGAGAGAGAGAGAGAGAGAGATATTATAATATTGTTGGGCTTGGCATAAAGAATTAACAAGGTTTAGCTTGCTCGTATCGGCTTGTTTTTCAAATGAAACAGTTAAATGGTCAAGGCAAAATGCTGCCTACAGGTTTCAGATATCAAGATCTTACCAAGCGTGTGAAAAGGTGAGGCGATTAAAAATGTATGTACCTAGTTGGTGCCCTCTTCCATCTTATCGTAGTTAGTTTTTAAAAAAAATCATATTTACAGGGTTCATTTAGACATACTTTACAGTACGGGCCTTTTTCCATTAGATTTTTAACTTCACTTTCACTTCATCTGATCTATAGGAATCAGATGGCTGTAGTCAAGCCCAAAGTAAAATAATATTAAAAAATAAAAATGCTAAAGGGGCAAAGTGACCGTTATTTTGCCGACGTTAAACCCAAACCCAAACTCAGACTCTTACAGCCCCTTTGCGCACCCAGCCAGCAATCAAGGAGGCCGTTGTCATGGAAAGGCAATAATCTGCCCACTAAGCAGTTTGTTTAGCGATCACACAGTATTGAGCGTCATGCTGAACACTTATGTCCTTTATTCGTTTCGTGAAAAAAAAAGTGGGATGTGTTCCCAACATACATATACACTAGTGAACGCTAGAATGAAGACGCTGGGAGAATCACGTTAAATTCTTTGAGGGATGCTCAGTATGACGATACTGGTAACACGTTGGTCGTTGAGAGGTGCTCGCCTGACATGCCGAAGGTAACGGGTTCAGTTCCCGGTCGGTGCGTGCGGGCATGTTGGGAATTTGGGGGGAATTTCCTGTCCCTGATCCTGTGGTAGGTAGGGTCGAGCACCTAGTCTTCTCGGAGAAGGACGAAGGACTCGGAGGGCCCGTGCGAGGTTGCGCACGTTAAAAATACCTTCGCAGTTGGAAGTCGAGAAGAGCAGGGCTAGCAAGTCCGCTGCCCGGGCAAAATTAAAACAAAATAACAACTAATTCCCAACTCCCGCACTGCCGCCAAAATGGGATAAAAAAAAATTAGTATACAAATACAAAAAAAACAAAAACATAAAAAAAACCCAAACAACAAAAACAGAGCATAAAAACAAGAGAGGTGCAAATGCTAAAGGCAGAGATCCGAAAACAAAACATCTGAACACAGTATGTGACATCTGTAGGTTAAGATTTTCCTCAACATTTGTCTCTTTTGAGGGAGAAAGAGATAGAAATTTTGGCGGAAAGCATTTTTTTTTTTTCGTATTACAGTTAAGCTAAGATGCTCCAGCATACACAAGCTTGGAATGACTATGAAAAATCGGTTTTGTATCGAACGATTGTGTTGATTCAAGTTTCAGGTGTGTTTAAATAAAAAGTTGTAAAAATGTAAAATACAATGATCTTTGTTTTGGCTCCCCGTAGTAAGCCCCCCCAAAAATACGCGTTCAGTTCGGTGCGCGCAATTTCCCTACCAGAAATGAGTGCATAGTGCTCTGGTGCTCACGAAATCATTCTATAGTAAGACTGCAGAATAAAAGGAAGCTTTCTAGACCAAAAAGAAAGAGAGATAGAACGGCGGGTTCACAGGTTTATCCCAGATAATGCCGGGAACTTTATCTAGTTTATTCTAAAAAAAATTGTGGCGGGAGTAATTCATTGTGATGCAATTTTGACTCTTTTTTTTTTTTGCTCAACGCCACAGCCTAAATGACAGTTTCAACAATTATAAAGTTAAGTTACTTAAGTGTCAACTAGTCCAGCCCAATCGCTTTTGTATCGACCGATTGTGTTGATTCAAGTTTCAGATGATTTTTAAATAAAAAGTTGAAAACTGTAAAATACAATGATCTTTATTTTGGCTCCCTGTTGTAAACCCACCGCACCGGAAACGATCTATTAATACGCATTCAATTCGATGCGCACAGTTTCCCTACCAGAAACGAGTGCGAAGTGGTCTGGTGCGCATGAAATCTGTAGTAAGAATATCGGAAACTTTGTAGACCAAAACAGAGGGTGATGGAACGGTGGGTTCACATTATCCCGGATAATGCCGAGAACTTCATCTAGTCATCTTTAAAATAAAATTTAACAAAAAAATGATGTTCGGTTCAAGAAGACAAAACATCAAGGGAGGTAATAAAGTAAAATTACCGGATGGTCTAGTATTGTTTCTCTTTAAGAGATTGAGACCAGTGTAGGTTGTGATTTTAAACTCTTTATCCAAAATAAATTATTCTTGTCAATACGACACGCAAATTGCTGTCCCCAGAATTTCTGCTTAAACGAGATTCACTGTAACATCCATATTCATATTCGTTATTACAGGACCTGCCCTCATTTTGCCTCTACCTGGGAGATTAAGCCCCCTCAAACTTGTGCCAACTGACCCACCTAGCACCCCCCCCCCCCACACACACACCTCTGGCCTGGCCAGGCTAAAAATAAATAAAAATAATATAATTATACATATTATATATATATATATAAATATATAAATGCTATACATTATAAATGCTATACATTATATATATAATATATAATTATTATCTATATAAAAAACAGCAAAGAAAAAAAAATCACTGCTGCTAGGAAGAAATGCCCAGACCTGAAAAAATTACATGTGAAAGATAGTTCTTTTTGCTACTATGTCTATTCCTTGGACATGAAAGCCAAGTATCGTAATTTTGTAATAAATGAAAATAGGCCTAAAAATATCGAATAATGCTTTCTCCTCAACAATGATGGCCTCCCTCATGCCTTTGTTTTGTTTCGTCTTTAAACTTCCGGTTGCGTTTCAAAGTATGAAGGCATGAGTTTCTGTGCCGTCTGCCTTATGCACGGGCCATGCGGGTGTTACTGTGCCAGTTGTGAGTTGTTTTCTACCTAGATCTACATAATCTGTGTGCCGATTGTGGGTGTTGTTTTCTACCTAGAGCTACATAATCTGTGTGCCGATTGTGGGTGTTGTTTTCTACAACGGGTCCTTACACTAAATATGTGTGTGTGCCTGGAGAAAGGTACCAGTTGTCGCAAATTTTGGATTTTGAGATAAGGGCATATTCTTCTAGAAAATTCAATGCTGAACACGCTGCTTTTAAAATTTTAACAATATCTTAAGTAGTTTTGAAGATATGGCACATTTTGTAAGACAGGGGGCAAAAACAAACTTTTGAGAAAAACAGCTTTAACAGCTCACTCCCATGACAGACTTTTTGGATATTGTTGGGGGAGCGTAATTTTATTATAACTACTGAGTTGTGTTCACTGCTCAGCTCTAGCTTTCTATGTAAAATACTGCGCTCTCCTAACAAGATCAAAAAAAACTTCCGACTTGGCGGTTTTTAGGGGACCGTGGCATGTTACACGGTAAACTATAGATGAGCAGTGAACACTGCTCAGTATTATCTGTATAACGGCTTTGTAATTAGTCCACGGTCCCCTAGCAACAATCACTTCAATATTACTTCTTGAAGAGTCACATGTTGTACAAATAATTAATAAAATAATATTTAAACATAAAATATTCCAAAATCCTTTTCATATGCTGTTTAGAAATGCTTAAACTTGTGTTTTCTGCTAGAAGTACATTTTCGACTAGTCACGACTTTTTCTACCTTTTCACCCCCTGGCTCAAAAATAGCTGTACCGACAACTGGGACCTTTCTTTAGGCGCACACACGTAATATTTCCAACTTTTTTTTGTCCAACGTAAGTTATACATAACATTTTACAGGAATTTAGATAAAAACCCACATCGTTCAAGGTTTCCTGGTTACCTCGGAGATCTGGGCAGTGGCGCAGTGTGGGCAGGGCCGCAGGGGCGGTTCACCCAACCGCAAAATTTTGGGGGCCCCAAAAATTTGCGCACATTCCCCCTTAAAGAAATCTCCCAGCCGAAAAATTTCAAAAGATACAAACACAATTTTTAGATCAATTTGAATATACTAGCATTACGTGCATTATAATTTATTTACGTCAGTATTTTTGCGAAATACGTTACCTGTGCTTGGGTGGCCGGGGGGGGGGGGTTGGGGTGGGGGGGGGGGGTGAGGGGCTCAATACTGGACCGGTGGAAGGGACTCGGAGTCCACCGGTCACAGGGACGCAATATTTGCCTTCCCCCGGCGCTGGCAATGGATCTCGGCCTAAATTTTGCAATTCGCTCTTACGCACATAAATTTTCGAGACTGCATGAGAAAAACAGCGTGCCTAAATTAGAAATCAATTAAGCATCGAAATAGAATGGCCCAAAAAAATCAATATTCCATTTACAAAAGTACTCTGGAGATAATGCAGTTTTGAAGATTCAGATAGGGCAGTTATGACTCAAGGATTGCCCAACCTGTTGCTGTGCTATCTCCTTTAAGTCTTCCAACATCAGACAGACGGAAATAAAAGTGTGTTGTAGACTTCAGTGTTAGATTACTGCAGAACACAAAGACGATATAACAAAGTCTCGTGTGTCCCACATAGTGACGAGATGATGAAAGGCTTCAAACTACTACTGCTGTGTCTGGCTATGCTGATCACTTCATATTGGGCCTGTACTCGAGAAGAACCCTGTAAAGTTGGTTTGCCAGGACTTCGTTCAAAGGTATTCAAACACTTTTTTAATTCCGCACGCGGGTGGGACCCTCACAAGGACACATTGGTCTAGAGGCAAGGTGCTTGCCCCTCATCCCAAAGGTACCGGGTTCGATCCTCAGTCGGTGTAGGCATGTTGGAATTTTTTATTTTTGGGGGGGGGGGAATCCTGTTCCTGATCTTACTGTAGGTGGGATCAAGCACCTAGTCTTCTCTGATAAGGACGGAAAACTCGAAGGGCCTGTATGCACGTTGCACACCTTAAAAATACCTTCGCAGTTGAAAGTGGAGAAGAGCAGGCCAAAGAAGACCGCTGCCCGGGGCAAAATTCTAAAAAGCGTAATCCCCACCACAAAAACAAACAGAAACAAAAACAAGAAAAAACTGAACAAGCAGAATGAGGGGTAAATGCCGAGGGCAGCGGACTCCTAACTTAAAGACTTAACCAGAGCTATTGTGAGGCCTCCTGTAATTATTAATAAAAGCACTCGTTTTGAATTCTTGAAATCGGTTTATTCAACTTCTACAACATAATGTCGTGTAAATTATTTATTATCATATCGTCCAATATTTCCATAAAGTATAATACTACTTGCTCTAAGGAAGACGGCCTGCACTCCCAGCCTATTAAAAAATAAAATAAAACCTATTAAAATAGGTTTTATTTTATATTATAACTACAATAATTAATCTTTGGAGGCCACTGGGTTGCAGCCCATAAGGCCCATGCCTTAATTCAGCACTGCACGTGGGTATTTAGGGTCAGGTGGGTGGAAATGGAAAAATACTTCAACTGTCCAAGTTCACTGGTAGGCATAGATATAGATTGGGTAGCAGTGGCATAGGGTGGGTTGCCAGCGCCCAAGGACAAGGCAAGTATTGCCCCCCTTGACCCTTGGATCTTTGCACTTCCTCAGCCCCCCCGCCAGTCCAATACTGAATCTCCAGCCCAGCACGTTTGTGGTATTTTAAGAAAATACTGTAGGTATGCTAGTTATAGTATACTCAAAATTATTTAAAAGGCACGCTATTCTTAATTAATCATTTTTACATTATTATTTTTTTTTTTTGCGAGAGGGCATGTGACCCCGCATATGCTAAGCCATTGTTGAGATGAGAACTGCTTTGGTAAACACGGAGATAATTATTATTATTTTTTTTACTGTTTGATACTATTATAATTTGAACAGTTGGACAATAAATTTGTTAAGTAGATGAAGAGGTGAATCGATCGGATAGGTAGATTTCTGAGATCGCAAGAAGTGTAAATATTGTTGTTACATGAAACATAGATCGGTCAGACAATACAAAATTAATTGAGGTGATAAAGAAATTAGGTAGAAACGTTATACTGCCCGGCCCATGCTGGTGTTAGGGGCAAAACATAGAGTTTATAATAAACCTAGAGGTAAGACTAGGTCACGTCACACAGCCGCCAATAGAAAGCCCGGCAGCCATCTTTGCTTACGGCAAAGCGATTGCAAACACGGTGTCGAGGCCAGTGCTAACGAAAGTAGTTTTTGTCGGAAGGCCTCAGTATTTTATTCTTGTTCATTCCTCTTTAGAGACGGAGGTTCAAATTCATCCGTACATTTTGTATTTTGTCATAATTCATAATGTTTTTTTTTTTTTCTTTTGGTGGGATTACATTTTTTACATTTTCGTGGTTCACCCAATCCATAAAATAAATCTGCTCATTACTACTGTAATCCCCGTTCAAATAATCTGAAAGACCGTATTATTTTAGGCTTGGATTTGTTTACTTTAGCCGTGCTGTCAAGGTCGAAGCAGGCTTGCCGTAAGTTGGCTTTACTTTAGCTGTACTGTCTTGGTCGAGGCAGGCTTGCCGTAAGTTGAACGCCATCTTTACTTCACCTACCGAGGACGCCACGCGGAGACTTGCGTTGCGTTATAAAGTCTGACTTCTAGCTATATATAATACTAGTGTAAGGGCCCGTTCAAACAACGGGTTGCAATACCATCTTGCTGAAATTTACTCAGTCGGGACACAGATTATGTAGATCAAGGTAGAAAACAACACCCACAATCGGCACACAGATTATGTAGATCTAGATAGAAAACAACTCACAACTGGCACAGTAACACCCGCATGGCCCGTGCATAAGGCAGACGGCACAGGGACTCATACCTTCAAACTTTGAACGCAACCGGAAGTTTAAAGACGAAACAAATCATAGGCAGGAGGGAGGCCATCATTGTTGAGGAGAAAGCATTATTCGATATTATTTTTTAGCCCTATTTTGATTTATTACAAAATTACGATACTTGGCTTTCATGTCAAAGGAATAGACATAGTAGCAAAAAGGACTAGCTTTCACATGTAATTTTTTCAGGTCTGGGCATTTCTTCCCCGCAGCAGTGAATTTTTTTTCCTGGCTGGTTTTTTTATATAGATAACCTCTTTGGGGCAACGAGATAGCCGACCTACCTGCCGGCAACGTTACTGTTCGTGGGGACTATCAGCATGACAGAAATGAGCTCATGCAGATAATCACCCACTGATTGTGGGCGGATGAAAACATTCAGGTGCCCCCACCCCCACCCCCACCCCCTATTATCAGAATGATTGAGGCAGGATACAAACGGGGCAGAAAAAGATGTGCGACAAGGCCAGACTAACCCAACAAAATATGAAACTAGCTGGTCACTGGAATTAGTAGGCAAACCCCCAAATAGATCTCGGAGCGGGGAGGGGAGCACTTATGGGGATGCCTGGTGTGCTAGGATTCTGATTCTTGTAATCAATCAATCAATCAATCAATCATTCAGCAGGTAGAAAAGTTATGAGTTGAGCGTGTGTCAAAGTGCTAACAGATGAAACCAGATAGGTATCCCTTTATCATTTATACTTTCCACCACCTAATTCGTTTGAACAATATGACTGGAGGGCCGCTAAGTAAATTGTCGTAACTCGACTTAAAAAAAAAAAAATGTAATGTAATGTAAGTAATTGTAAGTAACCTGCATAGTGCTCAAATCCACACACACACACACACACAAATGTGCTCAAAGGCGCTAACATTTAAATTAAAACCAGGATTAACACAAGATCAATTCATCACGCTCCCACTCACATGTGCATTAACCCGAACACTAACTTGATCCACTCTCATCCTCAAACCACTGAGACCAAAGAAGGATAATATCATGTTTAATCGAGCTATTTGACATACTGGTAGAACTTGACAACCCGCTATTTATAAAAAATTATTAAATTCGGAAATTAACTTTCTGAAAACTAAGCGTTAACGAACATTATTTCAGTATCATAACTATTAAGTCTGAAAGAGACTGTTATTCAGTTTTTGTGTCATCTGAAAAATTTATAGAAACCGATTTACGATAATTTCCTACGCAACCCACGGTGTGATCGATTGCTAATCCATTGTTTTTTGTTGTTTTTTTGTCTATATTCTAAGTACAAAAGTGGCTCCTATTTCGCCGTGTATAATCGTCAACAAGACTATACCCAAGTGTGCAGATGTGAAGATGCAGAAGTCACGTGCATTTATGCGAAAGGCAACCAGATCTGAAACACATGTGTCCAAGCCAATTACAACAAAGAGACAGCTGCTTTCCGAGAGAAATGTAGAAGACCATTAAAGAAAATCAGTGCACAATTCCATTTCATGTGTTCGTTTTGTGACTGTGTGAATGTGCTAGCCCATTTCATGCATGAATTGTATCGTGTCATGTAGACGAAAACGACATTTCCTCAAACTTTGTATTCAAGAGATATGATTGTGTAACCGCCTGACAAAATGAGGCACATTTCGGTACTACCTGATTCGAAAAAAATCGTTAAAAGGCATCTTAGAATCAATTTTATAGATTATACGTTTTCACCATTGTTGAAAATTATAACTTCTTTACTATTCCTTTCCCAAATGATAATCCTGTTTGAAACGGGTAAATGCCTCAAAACTGACTTTGAATCGAGTCACCATCAATAATATTTACTGAAAGCTGAAACTTTAAAACATGTTTTTTCCCCCTAAACTGTGGTTGTGTCACCTCTTGTCTTGAAGAGGCAATATCGTCTCTGCTAATTAAATTACAGCACTTTTTTTTTTTTACCGAATGAAAGGGCTTTGAATAATCTATTTGGTGATATCAGTATCTCCACACCACCAAAATTCGTGAAGTGTCTCATTTGTCAGGCGGGTACACATATTTCTGCTTGTCAGTAAATCGTTGTCCGATAAATAATCTGTGTTTTGCAAGTTAGTGAATTTGATAGCACTCTTAAGGAGGTATCATAGTAAACCCGGTCAGATACAGCCAGCTCCTGGCAGACTAGAAGTGCACACCAAAATTTTCATATATTTGTTTAGTAAATCCGGAAAGACCCTATTATACTTAGCCTGGATATAATCAGCTTCTGCCTCTATTTCTTTGGTGACCATTTTGCTGGCAACAACTGACTGTGTCTGACCGGGCTGAGTATGATATCTCCCGTAAACGACGAACGAGCAGAACAAGTTGAGGATGGAAGATTTGGAGTCTGACTCATTTCTATTCAGGAGGCTGATATTTGAGATCCCAAAGCCTGAAAGGAGAGCACACAAGGTTCACCTAGCGGCGCCATATCATAGTTTTAGGCTTCCCCTGAAGTTTAGAACACACTAGATGAAGCACCCAGGAATAAACCTGTTTCCATGCTATTTTATGATATGATAAGATAAGATGAGATATGAATCACATTATCTCATGGGGAAATTCTCTTTCAGAGAGCATTTAAGAGCACATACATCTTACGCATCATTACATAAACGTACATAAAGCAATGAACTCAATAACGGGCATACATGAAAGGACGTGCTAAAGACCCTTGATGTTTTCTTTGAGGCACACCTGCTGATCATAAATACGCATGGAGATGGTGGAACTGTCTTGGATAACAAACAAATATAGATAAACAGACAACGTCAAAATTAACATACTGCATACGGCTCAAAATGTCGGAATACTTTCTTCTGTTTAACTCAGTTGTGGTTCGAAATCAACGGAAGTATCAAAAGTATTGCGAAATTTAAGACCTTTTAACATATGGCCACGTACACCTTTAGCCTACGTCATTCTGTGCCCAATACGGTATTTTGTAAAAATTCAAGGCTCAGCGGTAGAAAGGTCTTTCATGATTACGTTGGAGGACTTTGCAATATAACAGAATTGTTTCTTTCACTTGTGGTGTCAGATATTTGGGATCTTTGAACATAATCAAACACTGCAGCCAAAAACACCATGATTTTATACGAGCCAAATTTGAATCGCTTACACCAATATTTGACCATGCTATAGTTTGGCCAGCTACCTGCACACACTGCAGACATTAATATTTTCATCATGGACATAGTAACTGGAGTCCATCTGTAGAGACAAGGGAACTTCACTAGGACTTTCATTTCAGTTTTCTCCACTGCCATACGAAATTCACAACATGTTCACAAGCGAGTATATATTTAAACAGAACAATCACTATGGGTCGATTTGCACGGCGAGACACTAGAGGCTTCACGAAACAACTGTTAGCATGGAGTGGAAAGTAGGTCGCGGCGGTAAACAATACAAATTTGTACATTTTCAAGGGGGGTAAGAGCCTACAAACGGCTCTAAATAGTTTCAATCAACCCCAAAATATGAACAAACCACAGTAGACAGATACGCCCATTATCTTTGGTGAAGACAGTCCCTTTCAATTATTGCTAGCTCCGTGACCTAGTTTCGCGATTTGGTGGAAATGAGATCTCTCTCTAAATACATAATCTCTGATGTTACATTAAACATCGTTGCGCTTGTGCCTAATTACGAACAATCGATCCCATCCAAAAGGGCACAAGGTAGTCAAAATTGATGACGTATTCCTGCCTTGTGTCACTTCTGGTATTTCTATTTTATGGTCCTTGCAGCAGTGGTACTATTCGGACTAGCATAACGCCTAAACTGCTGTTCGGAAAATCCCAATTTTTAATGTGCATGCCTGTCTTAAAAAGATCTATGACCTGCGTTAGTTTCAAGGTTGTAGAGCGATTCTTTCATACTCAGGTAAAACATTCATCTACTGTTACTGTAACGGAAGGCCGAAGATGCCACAAATTAGATGTTGTGAATGAAAATTATCCTTGATCATGCCGGGAAACCCAGCGAATGTGGTCCTGTCCGTGAACAATTCGTAGAAAATGGTAAATCAGTTTGTGATCAGTCTTCGCAACGTTTTGTGAAAAGTTGCAACAACAGCTACTACTACTACTGCCACTACTACCACTACCACTACAACAACCACTACTACTACTGCTGCTACTACTATTACTATAATTACTACCACTAAAAATGATAATGATGATTAGGATAGTGGTAATATTAATATCAATTTAATGATAGCGACAATAATGATAATAATCATAATAATAATGGTTAAATACTACTAGAAATAATGATGATAAATAATAATAATAATGATGATAATACTAGCGAGAATAAGAATGATGAAGGTGATGTTGAGGATGATGAAATAATAACTACAATAATAATGACAACATAACATTAATATGGTAATAATAATAATAATATAATAAAACACAATATGGAGTGCACATGTTTACAATTTTATAGTGATAATTTGTCGTCATTGCGAAATACAACTTTCTTTTTTCCATATGTCTTATCAAGACTTGAATGCAGGCAAAGAAAGTTTATAGTGCAAGTTACTTACCTGCTACTCCGGCTCTTGATGCAACAAATTTTGTGAAATATGAGATAAAGATCTTTGTGTCGGGAGGTTCCAGCGTGAAGGCTGTTTATAATTCATACAACAGACCAATCAGAAAACAGGCCATGTGTATGTCTGACCAATGAGAACCATTGTTTGTGACAAAACACTAACGGGGGCCAGTTACTATGTATCCCAGTGACTCCTTGGTTCGCGCGTCTATTCAGTCAAATCTCTTCTTATCAGTTGTCTTTGTCTTTCATTTCCATTGCGTATTTATATTTTATATAATCTCTCTCTCTCTCTCTCTCCCTCTCTCTCTCTCTCTCTCTCTGTCTGTCTGTCTCTTTCTATCTCTATCTGTCTATCTGTCCCTTTGTCTCTGTCTCAGTGTCTCTCTCTCTGTGTCTCTGCATCTCTCTCTCTCTCTCTCTCTCTGCGTCTCTCCCTCTGTGTGTGTGTCTCTCTCTCTGTGTCTGTGTCTTTCCCTCTCTCTCTCTGTGTCTGTGTCTTTCCCTCTCTCTCTGTGTCTGTGTCTTTCCCTCTCTCTCTGTGTCTGTGTCTTTCCCTCTCTCTCTCTGTGTCTGTGTCTTTCCCTCTCTCTCTGTGTCTGTGTCTTTCCCTCTCTCTCTGTGTCTGTGTCTTTCCCTCTCTCTCTGTGTCTGTGTCTTTCCCTCTCTCTCTCTGTGTCTGTGTCTTTCCCTCTCTCTCTGTGTCTGTGTCTTTCCCTCTCTCTCTCTGTGTCTGTGTCTTTCCCTCTCTCTCTGTGTCTGTGTCTTTCCCTCTCTCTCTGTGTCTGTGTCTTTCCCTCTCTCTCTCTGTGTCTGTGTCTTTCCCTCTCTCTCTCTGTGTCTCTGTATCGTTCTCTTTCTCTCCCTCTCTCTCTCTTTCTGTGTATGTCTCTCCTTCTGTGTGTGTGTGTCTCTCTCTCTGTGTCTGTGTCTCTCCCTCTCTTTCTGTCTCCCCGTGTCTTTGTCTCTCCCTCTCTCTGTCTGTCTGTCTCTATCTCTCTTTGACTCTCAGCCCCTGTCTTTCTCTTTATCTACCTGTGTCTGCCATACTACCAAAAGACGACACCAGAAGAAGAAGATACTTCTACTATAAAACACGGGAGGAAAAGGCAGGATTTGAAAATTGAACATTGTCATCAGTATGAAAATCACATATACACCCAAAATTTCATTCGACCAGCGCCAACTGTATTATGATTTATAAGGAATCCAGATGAAATGAGCATGGTTCTAGATTTGATGGTTGTTTGGCAGTACCTGAGGTAACTTTTTACGCTAGCTCTTATTGACATGGATTCGGGAATGACAATGAACACAAACATTTTTGTATTTTTCCAGAGTAAATTCTTCCGGAATGACCTGTTGTTGTTGTGATTGTTGTTGTTCTTGATGATGGTGATGATGATGATGGTGAAGATGATGATGGTGATGAGGATGATGATGATAACGATGATGATGATGTGGTGATGACTATGATAATGGTGATGGTGATGATGATGATGATGATAATGGTACTGGTGATGATGATGGATGGTGGTGGATAAGGATGACGGTGGTGATGTGATGATAATGATGGTGATGATGATGATGATGGTGATGATGATGATGATGATGATGATGATGATGATAAGGATGATGAGGATGATAATGGTGATGATGATGACGATGATGATGATAAGAAGGAGGAGGAGGAGGAAGAGGATACTAATGCAACCCACCGTATATTTTGTGACCTGATTCTTAGTTTGTTTTCGTTCATGTATTTATTTGTGCGTGAGATGTTTTGTGCGTGTGGTTTGGCTCCACGCCTCGGAGGCCAAAGTCCTGTGTTGAGGTCTTCGTGTTTGTAGGATCTCTGCCCTTGGCATTTGCACCTCAGGCCAAAGTCCTTGGATGGCTGGTGGATTGGGTGTTATTATGTTGGTTGGTTGTTTGTTAAGTGGTTGGCCGGTTGGTTGGCTGTGAGGTTGGTTGGTTGGTTGGCTGGTTGGCTGAAAGGTTGGATGGCTGGTTGGCTGAAAGTTTGGTTGGTTGGCTGAAAGGTTGGTTGGTTGGTTGGCTGAAAGGTTGGTTGGTTGGCTGAAAGGTTGGTTGGTTGGTTGGCTGAAAGGTTGGTTGGTTGGCTGAAAGGTTGGTTGGTTGGCTGAAAGGTTGGTTGGTTGGCTGAAAGGTTGGTTGGTTGGCTGAAAGGTTGGTTGGTTGGCTGAAAGGTTCGTTGGTTGGCTAAAAGGTTGGTTGGTTGGTTGGCTGAAAGGTTGGTTGGTTGGTTGGCTGAAAGGCTGGTTGTTTGGTTGGCTGAAAGGTTGGTTGGTTGGTTGGCTGAAAGATTGGTTATTTGGTTGACTGAAAGGTTGGTTGGTTAGTTGGCTGAAAGATTGGTTGGTTGACTGAAAGGTTGGTTGGTTGGCTGAAAGGTTGGTTGGTTGGTTGGCTGAAAAGTTGGTTGGTTGGCTGAAAGGTTGGTTGGTTGGTTGGCTGAAAAGTTGGTTGGTTGACTGAAGGTTGGTTGGTTGGCTGAAAGATTGGTTGGTTGGTTGGCTGAAAGATTGGTTGGTTGACTGAAAGGTTGATTGGTTGGCTGAAAAGTTGGTTGGTTGGTTGGCTGAAAAGTTGGTTGGTTGACTGAAAAGTTGGTTGGTTGACTGAAAGGTTGGTTGGTTGGCTGAAAGGTTGGTTGGTTAGTTGGCTGAAAGGTTGGTTGGTTGGTTGGCTGAAAAGTTGGTTGGTTGGCTGAAAGGTTGGTTGGTTGGCTGAAAGGTTGGTTGGTTGGTTGGCTGAAAGATTGGTTGGTTGACTGAAAGGTTGGTTGGTTGGCTGAAAAGTTGGTTGGTTGGTTGGCTGAAAAGTTGGTTGGTTGACTGAAAGGTTGGTTGGTTGACTGAAAGGTTGGTTGGTTGGTTGGTTGGTTGGCTGAAAGGTTGGTTGGTTGGTTGGCTGAAAATTTGGTTGGTTGGCTGAAAGGTTGGTTGGTTGGCTGAAAGGTTGGTTGGTTGGCTAAAAGGTTGGTTGGTTGGTTGGCTGAAAGGTTGGTTGGTTGGTTGGCTGAAAGGTTGTTTGTTTGGTTGGCTGAAAGGTTGGTTGGTTGGTTGGCTGAAAGATTGGTTATTTGGTTGACTGAAAGGTTGGTTGGTTAGTTGGCTGAAAGATTGGTTGGTTGACTGAAAGGTTGGTTGGTTGGCTGAAAGGTTGGTTGGTTGGTTGGCTGAAAAGTTGGTTGGTTGGCTGAAAGGTTGGTTGGTTGGTTGGCTGAAAAGTTGGTTGGTTGACTGAAAGGTTGGTTGGTTGGCTGAAAGGTTGGTTGGTTGGTTGGCTGAAAGATTGGTTGGTTGACTGAAAGGTTGATTGGTTGGCTGAAAAGTTGGTTGGTTGGTTGGCTGAAAAGTTGGTTGGTTGGTTGGCTGAAAAGTTGGTTGGTTGACTGATAGGTTGGTTGGTTGACTGAAAGATTGGTTGGTTGGTTGGTTGGTTGGCTGAAAGGTTGGTTGGTTGGTTGGCTGAAAGGTTGGTTGGTTGGTTGGCTGAAAAGTTGGTTGATTGACTGAAAGGTTGGTTGGTTGGCTGAAAGGTTGTTTGGTTGGTTGGCTGAAAGATTGGTTGGTTGACTGAAAGGTTGGTTGGTTGGCTGAGAAGTTGGTTGGTTGGTTGGCTGAAAAGTTGGTTGGTTGACTGAAATGTTGGTTGGTTGACTGAAAGGTTGGTTGGTTGGTTGGTTGGTTGGTTGGCTGAAAGGTTGGTTGATTGGTTGGCTGAAAAGTTGGTTGGTTGGCTGAAAGGTTTGTTGGTTGGCTGAATGGTTGGTTAGTTGGTTGGCTGAAAGGTTGGTTGGTTGGCTGGAAGGTTGGTTGCTTGGCTGAAATGTTGGTTGGTTGGTTGGCTGAAAGGTTGGTTGGTTGGTTGGCTGAAAGGTTGGTTGGTTGGCTGAAAGGTTGGTTGGTTGATTGGCTGAAAGGTTGGTTGGTTGGCTGAAAGGTTGGTTGGTTGGTTGGCTGAAAGGTTGGTTGGTTGGCTGAAAGGTTGGTTGGTTGGCTAAAAGGTTGGTTGGTTGGCTGAAAGGTTGGTTGGTTGGTTGGCTGAAAGGTTGGTTGGTTGGCTGAAGGTTGGTTGGTTGGCTGAAAGGTTGGTTGGTTGGTTGGCTGAAAGGTTTTTTGGTTGGTTGGCTGAAAGATTGGTTGGTTGGCTGAAATGTTGGTTGGTTGGTTGGCTGAAAGGTTGGTTGGTTGGCTGAAAGATTGGTTGGTTGGCTGAAAGGTTGGTTGGATGGTTGGCTGAAAGGTTGGTTGGTTGGCTGAAAGGTTGGTTGGTTGGCTGAAAGGTTGGTTGGTTGGTTGGCTGAAAGGTTGGTTGGTTGGTTGGCTGAAAGGTTGGTTGCGTGACTGAATGGCCGTCTGATTGGCTGGTTTGTTGATTGTCCGGCAGAATTGGTTGTTTTGTACATCGCATTTTGGTTGATTGATAGGAAGGTTGATTGGTTGGTTGGTTTGTTGATCATTTATTTGGTTAATTGGCAGATACGACGCTTGGTTGATTAGTTTGTTGTTTGAATGGATGGCTGTTTGTTTGATGGGTTAGTTGACTGGCCGACTGGTCGGCTGGTTGGTTGGTTGGCTAGTGGTTGGGTTATTAGTGTGTTTGGTTGGCCAGCTACTGGGTTTGGTTGGCTGTAATGGTTGTAATGTCGGTTGGCTGGTTGATTGTTTGCTTGGTTGGCTGATTGATTTTATATTGGTTGCTTAGTTGGCTGATTGGTTACGTTGGGCAGGTGATTGATTGCATAACTGGTTGATTGGTTGGGTGGCTGATTGATCTTATATTGGCTGCTTAGTTGGCTGATTGGTTATGTTGGTCAGTTGATTGATTGGATAACTGGTTGGTTGGTTGGTTGGCTGATTGATATTATATTGGCTGCTTAGTTGGCTGATTGGTTATGTTGGTCAGTTGATTGATTGGATAACTGGTTGGTTGGTTTGTTGGTTCACTGATAGACAGGCTGATTGGCTGGTTGATTAGTAAGCTGGGTATGACTGTACCAAATAGTAAGACGGATGACTTAATTATCCGAAGTATATGATTGTACTGTGTCCCTGCACTAACAGCGGAAACCAAAAGAAATCAGGTGAAGTGGGAATTGGTTACAACCTGAGAATTATTTATCTTATCTCGATTGTTTTCGAAATGTTGATAATATGAATGGAAGAGATTCTGACTCGATGAAAAGCATGGCCATGGATCGCGGTAAATTTGATCTAGATTAGGCAGCGTTGTCTGCTTACCCCAGACAAGGTACGCGCCATCGTCAACAACCCGGCTGTCCTATGGAAAAAAAGCAGTATACCCCAAAATGGGACCTTAGCATCAGACACGGAAAACTTTATTTCTTATTGCACGTCTTTATATCCATTTTTTAATGACGAATAATAATTTTTTTTTTTAAATGAAATTTAGTCGTACAACATTATAAACCGGATAGAAAGATGAGCACATCTTATCTTATTATAAAAAAAAATAGTGGCGGGAGTAATTCATTGTGGTGCAATTTCGCCCCCTTTTTTGCTCGAATCTACAGCCTAAGTGACAGTATCAAAAATTATAAAACTAATTTTCTTAAGTGTCAACTAATCCAGTCCAATCGCTTTTGTATCGACCAATTGCGTTGATTCAAGTTTCATGTATTTTTGAATAAAAGTTGTAAAAATGTAAAATACAATGATCTTTGCTTTGGCTCCCTGTAGTAAGCCCATCGCACCAGAAACGATGTTAATACGCGTGCTCTTCCGTGCGCACAATTTCCCTATCAGAAATGGCTGCGTAGTGCTCTGGAGCGCATGGAGCAAGACTGTCGAATATGGGAAGCTTTGTAGACCAAAGAGTGAGAGAGAGAAAGAGAGAATGGTGGGTTCACAGGTTTATCCCGGTAATGCCGGGAACTTCATCTAGTTATAAAAAAAAAATAGTGGTGGGAGTAATTCATTGTGGTGTAATTTTGACCATTTTTTTTGCTCAACGCTAGAGCCTAAATGACAGTTTCAAAAATTATAAAGTTAATTTTCCTAAGTGTCAACGAACCCATTCCAATCGCTTTTGTATCGACCGATTGTGCTGATTCAAGTTTCAGCTACATTTAAATAAAAAAGTTGTAAAAATGTAAAATACAATGATCTTTGTTTTGGCTCCCTGTAGTAAGCCCACCGCACCGGAAACAATGTATTAATATGCGTTCAGTTCGGTGCGCGCCATTTCCCTACCAGAAATGAATGCGTAGGATGCGCATGAAATATGTAGTAAGACTGTAGAATAAGGGAAGCTCTCTAGACCAAAAAGAGAGAGAGATAGAACGGTGGGTTCATTATCCCGGATAATGTCGGGAACTTCATCTAGTTTCATTCTATAAAATTATGTCAAAAATGAATTTGACTTAGATTGGTGTAACACGGTCTTTTTCGGTATCACGTTCCAAGGGCGTAGGCGTCCTTGTACTTTCGTCAGATGAACTAAAGCTGTGGGCAAATTTTCCAATTTTAATTTTTATCAGTGTAAACAGGATACAGACGACTAGGGATGGTTGTGAAGAATGTCATAGGTCAAAGATGTTATTGTTGAATCTGTTTCTTCAGCGTCTTACTTGTTCCCAGTGCAAGAGGTGAAACAGACCCAGTCTGGCGTCGGCGCCAGACTGGTGGCTCGTCGCCCATAAATTTTGCTTCACACTACGACAAGGAGGACTGCCCACACCATGACCTACCAGGATGCAGCGGGCAGTGCCTATTATCCTACTGTAAAATAAAATTTATGGGTGGCGACCAGAGAGTCTGTTTCAGGCCTAAACCACAACAGGCTGTCCTATCTTGCTGGGGCTTTTCCCTTTTTTTCTGAACGAATTTGCTTAAAGAACTAATCATGTAAGTTATTTAGGTCGAGGATTAGCAAAAAAAAAACATACTAAAACACACAGGAAACAGCAGGTCAAGTAGTCCAGCTATCAACTATCAAAGTATCATTTCGTGCCCTTAGAATGACGAGGTCCTAACTCCCTTCCGCCAGCTTTTGAGAAAGTTTTATGTGCCCATAGTTTACAGTTGTAAGACTTTTTTCTTTTTAGAAAAATTACACACTGCAACTGCCTGATATTTTGAAACACAATGGAGAAGGCCTGTGAAAGTAGTGTGTAGTGTTTAACTCAATTCAGCCAAAAAGTGGAGATAGAACCTTGTCATCCTAAATGAACGAATTGTTAAAAGGTGTAGAGATCGGGTCATTATAATAATATGGTTTTTAGCACTGACCGTGGGAATGAACGCTTTGTTATTAAATGATCACGGGGAAATAATGGTATTATTAATAATTTGGATCACACAATCAAAATGCTATTAGTATTTATTTATGTATTTATTTTCCAGGTCACAAACCCATCATACAAAGTCTACCCAGTTTTGCAAACGAGCCGAGCTTAATTTACAGAAATTGGACTGTAGAATTTTTAGAAATTATTTCAGAAAGTTGCTAATATTTCACATCAGCTCTGCAAACCTTCCTACAAAATAATGATATTTGTGGAAGATTATTGCGATTTATTTAGAAAAGAGCAACTGAAAAAAATGTAGTTCTAGAAAAATACCTCCTTGTGCTGCCAAGCTACACGAGGCTAGGCTGGACATTCAATCTCCCTCTCGCCTACCCTCGGTGTAAACAGCCCAATGCTTGGCAGGTCAAACACTAAACTTTCCAAATCACCGTTAGTCTGACTCTGAAATCGTGCTTTCCATCACCGGTTCTTTTATTTAAAGATCAGTGAAACGCCAGATTCTTTTTTGTTAGTTACTTCGTGTTAGCGGTTTCTGTAATTGAAACCTGATCGGAAGTCTCCTAAAACGCGACCTTAGTTCTTGTTGGTTGTATCTCCATTTTCTGAAAAAAACAAAAACTGGAGATCTTTCAGCATGTAGAAGATATACAATAAATGCACGCTTTGATACTTGTTTAATGCGTTGTGGCACTCATCAAGCTGTTTCACAGTTCTGAATTATTCTAACTCCTTATCATAATGCTAAAACCGCAAATGTTTAACGTCGAATTTCTCAGTTGTGCAGAAAGTGGAGTTGGAACAAACATGAACTAAGGTGGCGGAAAAAAGAACAAAAATACAAATAAGTGCAGGATGTAGCGGCATTTTTGGTGAAGAGATTCTGTATGGTTAACACAAGAAAACAACGCCCATTAGAGGCGTTTCCAAGACAAGGGTCAGTTTGTCTCCGTGTCATTTTCTTTTTTGTTTTACTCGTTTCAGGCACGAAAGACTATTTCTGTTACAGACAGGTGTGGTTTGGTGAAACAAAGAATGAGTTCTGTTGACAAGATTTGTGTTTTATTTTTTTTTTCATATTTTTAAAAGTTCAAAATTGGTGGAGGGGGCTGGATGGGAGGGGGGAGGGGGAGGAAACTATAGCACCAGTGTCACACGGTTGGTAGCACCAGTGACACACGGTTGGTAGCACCAGTGACATACGGTTGGTAGCACCAGTGACATACGGTTGGTAGCACCAGTGACATACGGTTGGTAGCACCAGTGACACGCGGTTGGTAGCACCAGTGACATACGGCTGGTAGTACCAGTGAAACACGGCTGGTAGCACCAGAGACACACGGTTGACAGCACCAGTGACATGCGATTGGTAGCACCAGTGACACAATTGGTCGCATCAGTGACATGATTGGTAGCACCAGTGACAAGATTGGTAGCACCAGTGACACGATTGGTAGCACCAGTGACACGATTGGTAGCACCAGTGACACGATTGGTAGCACCAGTGACACGATTGGTAGCACCATTGACACGATTGGTAGCACCAGTGACACAATTGGTAGCACCAGTGACACCGTGGATAGTACCAGTGACAAAATCAACTGTTTGTTCAAAATAGCTCTCCATAATACCTCTATTGTTCTATTTTATTTACTTTTATATCTGTATCAAGTACTTTCACTTTCAGGCTTTATTTCAGGGACGAGTCCGGGGGGGGGGGGTCGAAAAAAAGGGGGTGGGGGTGGGGTGGGGATAAAGGTCAGGGAGGGGTAAGGGTTGGGAGTCCATGCGCAACGCTCAATACTTTCTTCTCTGATTGGCATGTTGAAGCAATATGTTTCTTTAAACCATGGACGCATTAGTTAACGTTGCTCCTTAAAGTTGTGTGTTTGTGAGTGCGTGTGTGCATGTATATGTCTATGTGTGTAGGTGTGTGTGTGTGTGAGTGTGGTTTTTCTGTTGTTGTTGTTGTTGCTGTTTTCCCTTCACAAAAATGTGCCAATCTTCATACTGTGTGCATGTGAGCGGCTCCTCAATAATTCCGCACCCAAAATGATTACAAACTAAACGGCATGATTGAACTGGATTCTGTGGCAATGCAATAGAACTGCACCTGTACCTGCCCACTCTAGCATGTGTAAGCAATGTCGGAAGTGATGAAAAGGTAGTGACATGTTGCGTGGGAATAGCTTATGCAAATTTCAAAACGTTTAAAAGTAAACGTTCAAAAATGTAATAATAATAAATAATAATAATGGATGGCATTTATATAACGCATATCCATTTTTTTTAAAAAACGCTCCATTCGCTTTACAGAAGCAACATGTCACCCACAGTGCAGAATGGAAGCGCGGGCGAAGAGATTAATACCTACTTTCTGTCTATCTAGTGACTTGTTTGTGTCAAAATTTTTCATTTCTTTCAAATGTCGTTAGATTTTGGTGGCAGAAAAGTTCGTCTTAACAATATATTTGGAAGACAAAGGTAGAAATATGTCTCTAAAAATTATTTCTACTAATTTTTATGTACACATGCATACTTTTGGTCAGGATTAGAGATTATGTACGTTCTGGTTCCGTTGAGGACAAAGTTAAATACAGTTTTAACCCGTGAAAGTGTTCATTTTTAAAAATGCACTAAAATCACATTTCAGGAAGAAACAGATTTGGTTTACTGCTGAGGTATGTTTTGTTTTAGAGAAGAAACAATGTATCTGTTTGTTATGATTTATGTGCGAGTTTTGTCACTGGTGCTACCGTTTGTCACTGGTGCTACCGTTTGTCACGGGTGCTACCGTTTGTCACTGGTGCTACCGTTTGTCACTGGTGCTACCGTTTGCCACTGGTGCTACCGTTCTTCACTGGTGCTACTGTTGGTCACTGGTGCTACCGTTTGTCACTGCACTGGTGCTACCGTTTGTCACTGCACTGGTGCTACCGTTTGTCACTGCACTGGTGCTACTGTTCTTCACCGGTGCTACTGTTGGTCACTGGTGCTACCGTTTGTCACTGCACTGGTGCTACCGTTTGTCACTGCACTGGTGCTACCGTTTGTCACTGCACTGGTGCTACCGTTTGACACTGCACTGGTGCTACTGTTCTTCACCGGTGCTACTGTTGGTCACTTGGTCATTGGTGCTACCGTTGTCACTGGTGCTACTGTTCTTCACTGGTGCTACCGTTTGTCACTGCACTGGTGCTACCGTTTGTCACTGCACTGGTGCTACTGTTTGTCACTGCACTGGTGCTACTGTTCTTCACCGGTGCTACTGTTGGTCACTTGGTCATTGGTGCTACCGTTGTCACTGGTGCTACCGTTTGTCACTGCACTGGTGCTACCGTTTGTCACTGCACTGGTGCTACCGTTTGTCACTGCACTGGTGCTACCGTTTGTCACTGCACTGGTGCTACCGTTTGTCACTGCACTGGTGCTACCGTTTGTCACTGCACTGGTGCTACCGTTTGTCACTGCACTGGTGCTACTGTTCTTCACCGGTGCTACTGTTGGTCACTTGGTCATTGGTGCTACCGTTTGTCACTGGTGCTACCGTTTGACACTGGCACCACCACAATTAAAAAAAAAAAGTAAAATGAAGTCTTAAAGTAGTCTACGTATGACTTGTTTTACAATGCCCAGAGACATGCCTTTATCCATAGAGTGCATAATAATCAGTGGTGAAGTTATCATTTACTTTTGAATGGAATTGATGCCTTCCATTTTCAGAAATATTTCCTGAAAACCTATTTTTCGTTTAAATTTTGATCAAAACAAGTCTGAGAAATTAAGAGATCAGACACAGTGACATCCGTTTTCTTTTCGTTTTCGGCAGTTTTGCCGATTGACGTCAGTCTCGTCTTGCCGAAAAGCCGAGAAGATGTAAAATGTGTTTAAGTCTTTATTTCAGTAGGTTCGCTGGCCTTGGCATTTACACCTCACTTTTCTTGTTTTTATTTTTTTTATTGTGGTAGGGATTCCTATTTCAGAATTTTGTCCGGGCAGCGGCCTGTTCGGCCTGCTCTTCACGATTTCCAACTGCCAAGGTATCTGAAGTAAATATCTAGATTCAAATGTTCCCTTGACACACACCTAGATCCAAAACAAGTCAACAAGTCACCTTTAAAACCTTTTATTTTCCAGTTTTATTTGATTCAACAACCTGGGAGTGCCCGTTCCCCATTCTCCTTCGTTCTTCTTCCGTTCAAAAAAACATAGCCCACAATCCCCTATTTTTTAAATCAACCAAAACATGCCAGTTGGCCTTTGCAAACAATGCCAAATTCTAATTACCGGCTATGCCAAATTCTCAACATACTCCCCCAGGAATGGGCAGAGTCCATTTACAAAATAAACAAGTTCATCCTTATATTTAATCATTATTATAATTAATATTACCACAAAAATAATCCACATTGAAAATGAAATATCAATGTATACAGTATCAAGTATACGGTGTCTTACAATAAACCAAGAGATTGACCATTCCAAGAATGTGACCTGATTCTGTGCAAAACCAACTGATTCTAACTAGCATAATGGGGTAACAAATATTAATACCAACTCTGCACATGTAAAATAAATCTGTTTGCAAACCATGCCATCAGGTAAAGTCCATACATTGCAACAATTTCTGGGAGAGCTATTTAGATGAATCCAAACAAAACAACCATTGTATGAACTCTCCATCCAGCATTGTTGTCAAAATCTTCAAAACCCAAATACATAGTAATCATCAATTTACATGTAAACAAAATTAAGGATGCAGTTATCGCGCGGACATAACCTGCCTTTCACACACTCATGCAGACACACGTCTATTTATACCCCGGAAGGCTGCCGGAAACAACAAATTAACTACTAATATCAATAGTATTATTATTAGGTAACAATGTGAGAAGCCCACAGAGATTAAATATTTACAAGTAAAGGGAGCCCCTCAATAATGTAGTGGAAGATAAGTAGGAATTGTAAGAAAATACATCATTGAAAATTCAATATAATAAATGAAACTTACTTTCCATTTCCACTTACCATAAACATCTTAACTAATCAATATAGGCTACCAACTTGACAAAAAGTTACCCAAACTGTTCAAGTCCCTTTTATGTTCAGCATCAAGTACATAAGTACAACAATTCCCTTGTTTTGTGTCCCCTTAACAAATGGGAGAAGAGTGCAATTCAATAGAATATTTACAGCAAAAAAAGATATTTTTACAAGCTCTGATTGTGCAAACACATAAATTAGACTGTTACTGGTTTCACCAATAGACAAGCATAAATACCACAATACATGAGTACAATAATTGTAAACTATTTAGAGCCTGAAAGAACAAAATTACAAATCTAGCCTTTGTTTAGGCTTGACGGTTCTACCTCTTTTTGATACAGTGGCTTGGGTGGTCCTAGGGACCTCGGTACAGGAATTTGATTTTCCTGATTCGTTCTCTTTAGATACTATAGGGGGTTTACTCTTGGTGGGATTTAAGAGATCCTCATCAATAGGATCAGCTGACCGGTCTTCCATCAGGCAAAGATGTTGAATAGACCTGACTATTAAATGTTTTGGTTTTAAGCTGTGCAGCTCGGGCCTTCCCATCTCTTCCCTCATACAACTTCACAACTCTTCCCAAAGACCAGAACATCCTAGGGGTTTTCTGATCCTTAATCAAGACAAGTGAGTCAACCCTTAAACTCATATCAGTTTTACTGGCCCTACCAGTTAATGGAGGAAGATTTCTCAGATACTCATCCCTCCAAATCTGCCAAAACTGTTCTGTCATGGACTCTTCAAACTCTAATCTATTTGACAGATTCACAGTGAGCTCAAAGTTTTCCAACTCTACAGATGTCAGGGGTGTGCCCCGCCCAATGAGAAAGTGAGATGGAGTCAAAACATTACCTGTCTCAGAGATGTACAACAATGGTCTAGAATTGACGCAAGCCTCAACTTCAGTCAATAGAGTCTCCAGTTCTGCCTTGTTTACTGACTGCTTACCTAAAGACTTTTTGAGAGCCAATTTCACAGACCGCACAAGTCTCTCCCACCAGCCACCCCAGTTAGGACTAAGTGGACAAATATTCTTCAAGCACACAATCTCCTTACCGAAACGAGCCTGCAAAAGGGTGCTAGCCGCCTTAAAAGTCCTGGCATTGTCAGAGTAAATAATGCTGGGTAGGGCTCTACGGGAAACAAACCCGCGAAAGGCCAGGACAAAGTCATCAAGAGATAATGAAGAAGTCATCTCCAAATGTAACGCTCTTGTTACAGCACAAGTGAATAAAACAATGTAAAACTTTCTCTCACCTGTGTCTCTGCAATACAAGGGACCAGCACAGTCAATGCCAGTAACAGAAAAGGGGGGTGCTTGTGTTACTCTGTCTTCAGGTAATGGGGCAGTTACTTGGTCCATGGGCCGGCTATCATAGCGTCTACAACGAACACATTGACTCATCACCCTTTTAGCTACACCTCTGACAGCTATGATCCAATACTGGCAGCGGAGGGAACTCATCAAGGTGCCTACGCCAGCATGCTTCAACAGTTCATGTTGAGATCTTACCAGAAGAAGAGAGACATGACAACGTGGTATAATCACTGGATGCTTTTCATCATACAAAAGGTCTGTTGCGTGTTCCAACCTGCCCTGAATTCTAATCAAACCGCTGGTGTCCACGAAGGGTGACAGCGATAACAATGAGGAACGTCTACTCACCTGTCCATGTTTGCGTAAATCTTCAAGTTCATCACTGTAGTGTCTTTTCTGCAGATCTCTCAGAACACATAATTTGGCTTGAATCAATTCTCCATCAAAGGAACGTGGCTGAACAGGGGGTCTGTTTGCTTTCAGTTTTCTAACAAACTTGAGCACTAGGGCCATCACTCTCAACAACTTACCAAAACTGCTGAATCTTTCATAATCAATGACAGCATGGGTTTCTTCAGGGGCCATAACACACACTGCATCCTGAGACTCATCTACAGTTCCATCCTGCCATTCAACATTGCGTTCTTCAGAGACAGGTTCCTCGATCAAATGTTCAGGACCATTCAACCAGCGTGTTGATTCCATCAGACTTCTGGCTCCTATTCCTCGTGTTAGCAGGTCTGCAGGGTTTTCGCTTCCTGGGCAATGTTTCCAACTAGCAGGATTAGACAGGCTTTGGATTTCTTCCACCCGGTTCCTCACAAATTGCTTCCATCGACAGGAGTTGCCCTGGATCCAACACTGGGTTATTTTTGAGTCCGTCCAACAGGTGTAAGGAGTGTCATGAGGTAATTCCAAGGCATCTCTTACAAACCTGAGTAATCTGGCTCCCAACAAGGCTGCCAAAAGTTCCAATCTAGGTAACGTTACCTTCTTGAGAGGAGCCACTCGAACTCTTGAAAGGATAAGTCTCATTGTCCCATTGCCACAGTCGTCAGAACCAGCCAGATAGATGCATGCCCCGTAGGCCTTTTCACTAGCATCTACAACCACAATCAACTCTACATTTTCCATACCTTGCCAGTCCAGATTTGTGATACGACGAGGGACTTCCCAGTGTCGAATTTCTTCAAGGCCTGCAATCCAACGATTTATCTCATCCTGATATTGTGGTGGCAGAAGCTCAACCCACTCAAACCCAGTTCTCCATACCTCTTGAAACAAAATCTTTAAGGAGACAGTGAAGGGGGTAAGCAGACCCAACGGGTCAAACTGTTTGGCAATTAGGCCCAACAACAATCTCTTGGAATATGCTATACCTGGCTGAGTAGCAGTTTCAAAGAGAAAGCAATCTCTTTCAGGATTCCATGTCAAACCAAGAACCTTGTGAGACTGTAGCTCACCTTGATCAGTAAATTGTCGTAATTCTGATCTTACCTTTGGACTATTTGAAGTCCATTTTGAAAGAGGAAATCCACCCTGCTTCAAGATCTGAGTTGCCTTACCCATCATGTGAGCCAGTTCCTCTTCTGAGTCTGAACCCGTCAACCAATCATCTACATACAAATTTGTCACCAACTCCCTGACAGTGTGATCCTCAACAAATTTTGAGAGATGCAATTTTATGACAGCATTCAGCATGAAAGGGCTACTAGCATTCCCAAAGGTGACACGCTTAAAACGCATGTGTCTTACCCGATTGTTGACGTCAAACAACAAGAATCTGTGCACATCTCTGTCCTTTTCATCTAGTTCAATCTGCAAAAAAGCCTTCTGAATATCGGCAGACAAACCAAACTTCCACCTACGGAATCTCATTAAGATTTGTACAAGGTCTGGGGTCATCTTGGGTCCAATCTTCATGCAATCATTCAGGGATATACCGTTCTTACCTTTTGCACTGGCATCAAATACTGGCCGGATCTTCGTCGTTTGGCTTTCATCTCTTACTACAGGGCGATAGGGAAGGTAAAATACAGGGTTAGTAATAGTATTAGTAGCATTGGCTGTGGAAGAAACTTCTTCAATAATACCCCTATTCTCTAGGTCTACAAAAACCTCTCGGTACCCTTGCTTCAAGCTGGGATCAACAGACAATTTATTATCAAGAGCTACCAATCTTTTCAGTGCCGAGCTTTCATTAGTCACTAACTGTTCCTTAAGGTTCTCACTTTTCCAGGGTAGTCCTACTTGATATCTTTCCCCTGTAAACTGAACACCCCGATTAAACTTGTCCAAAACTAAAGAGTCTTCCTGACATTTAGTACCCTCCCCCAGGATACCAATTGAGTCTAAATCCCAACATTTCCTGATAGTAGCCTCAGTAGGATAGGTAGAACCAGCAAGCAGAGATGTTTGAGCATTAGGTCTAACACTACCCAGCCCCGCCAAGGAATAGCTACCTGATATCATCCAACCCAACAGGGTACGCTGTGCCACCAACCCATCCTTGATAACCCGTTCAGGACCCATGAAATCATGATAAAAGTCTAAACCTATCAGCATGTCAACAGAAAGGCTCTTCTCTTGGGATAGGTCTTCCATCATCGGGATGTCCTTAAACAGTCCGAGAATGTCAAGTGGCACAGGAGCTCGAAACAAGGGTTTGGTTATTATGGTCTTGAGAGATAACATTTTCATGTTAATGCCCCCCAATTGCAGGTCATACACATTGTGAACCTGCTCTGCCAGGTAGCCACCAAATGATGAAATGACGCCTTTCACCTCACCCGATTTCTGAAGTCCAAGTTTCCTGGCAGTGTGGTCTGTGATGTAGGAGAAGTCACTGCCAGAATCAAAGAACACATTCACGAGCTGTCCTCCGACGATAGTTCTCACCAACTGCATGAGGGTAGCCCTGCCCGTTGTTGTTGATTGCGCATAGCATGCTGCCGACTCAGATGTGGAGGAGGCTCCCCTGTCAGCAAGGTTGTTGTTTCCAGTGCGTGTAGACCCAGCTGGAGCGGTATCAAAGGACGGCAGATTTTCATTACGCTGAGTGGCTGTGGGGTTGCTGCGTTTGTGCAGCACGCTGTGGTGTGAGCCTTTGCAGTGAAAGCATTTGCGTTTGCACTGCGACGCCTTATGGGTTTTTGATAAACATTTAAAGCACAAACCCATGCTGTACACCTTCTGTTTGCGCTGCTCATGGTCTAGGTCGACGATCTCAGGACACTTATCACTGAAGTGATCTTGCGAGCAGAAGTTGCACTGTCGGTGGCCGTCTGGGGAAAGTAGGGCAGCACCAGTTGGCCTGTTCTGTCTGCTGTTCGAGCGAGCACCTGTGAAAGCAGACTGTGGTTCCCGGCTGTCCAGTTGGGCCGACCGCTCTCTACGTTGGATCTCCTCATACAGGAAGTCAAGAAGATGTTCGACATCTCCTTCTTTACCTTCACTCGTGCGGGCCCATTCCAGGCGTACGGCTGGAGTCAGTCGATGCAGAATCATGGGCGCCAGGACCAGCCCATAATTTTCTCCGGTTACACCAAGATTCGCCAAGGAGCGGACATGTACTTGAACCTGATCGTAGATCTTCCACATTCCATCGCTGGCGGAGATATTTAGGAGTCTATGAATGTGAGCTACAATCACCTTGTCCTTTTTCCCAAACCTTTTGAGCATTATCTCTTTAGCTGTTTCATAATTGGCCTGGGTGAGGGCCAAGCCCTGCAGGCACGCCCTGGCTTCACTACGCAGTAGTGACTGCAGGTATGAGAATTTATTCACGGCACACAGATCATTCCTGCTATCGATCAAGGCCACAAACTTGTCCCAAAAAGATTGGAATTCAATTATGTCGCCTGCAAACACCGGCAACTGCAGCTTCGGGAGATGCATTGGCTTGTTGGTGGCCAAGCTGCCCTCACTCACACTGGCATTAATTTCCAGAAAATTATCACCTGATACGGATGCTGTTGGCGTTGGAATAGATGATTTATTCACTATTTTGATGCGAGTGAGTCATTCCTTCGCCTTTACCAGCACCTCTGTTTGTTTGGCTCTGTAGTCACCAGCCACATCTACCTCGGCCTCGATCTCATCTTCAGTTTCTAAGTTCAGTTCGTACTCACTTTGTTTCAGATCGTATACTTTCAGTTTCTCCTCTAGATCTTTGATCGAAAACTCACATTGTTCATGTGTAATATTTGTTTCCTCCAGCTCCAACAGTTTATTAAGATTCTTCGCCGACCGGGTAAGGCAGGCCTTGGCTTGGGCCCTAGCCTTTTTCACGTCACTCATTTCTTTTTTCATTCAACTAACACTAAATTCTAGATCCAGGCAGTCATCCCGGGTTTTCGGCACCATGAAGTAAATATCTAGATTCAAATGTTCCCTTGACACACACCTAGATCCAAAACAAGTCAACAAGTCACCTTTAAAACCTTTTATTTTCCAGTTTTATTTGATTCAACAACCTGGGCGTGCCCGTTCCCCATTCTCCTTCGTTCTTCTTCCGTTCAAAAAAACATAGCCCACAATCCCCTATTTTTTAAATCAACCAAAACATGCCAGTTGGCCTTTGCAAACAATGCCAAATTCTAATTACCGGTTATGCCAAATTCTCAACAGTATCTTTAATGTGCGCAACGTGCACACGGGCCCTCCGAATTTTTCGTCCTTATCCGAGAAGTCTAGGTGCTCGATCCTACCTACCTAAGATCATTGGCAGGAAAATATAAGAAAAATCATAAAATTCCAACATGCCTGTACCAACCGGGATTTGAACCCGGTATCTCTGGCATAAGAGGCGAGTGCCTTGCCTCTAGACCACCGTGTCCCCCAAGAAGATGTCAAAAACCTACACAGACCCTCTTAGAGCGCACAGTGCTTCAGTTTTCGTCTCGTTTCGGTTTTCGTTGAGACTGATGTTTTTCGGCAAAACCGCCGAAAGCCAGTTGAAAACGACCCGAAACCGAAGCTACTGTGTCTACGTTCTAAGGGCGGCTAGAAAATTGTTGGCTTTGACTCGTGAAGTTGCGGGTCCTCTATTAATAGTCACCGTGAAAATACAATTCAGTCATGCATTGATCCCATACTGTCACACGTGGTGGTAAAACTTAATTGTTCAACCGCCCCCCCCCTTCCCCACCCGCACAACAACAACAATATGAAGGATCCTTACCCTGGTCATTTTATACCTCTTGGATAAACATTAGAGGTAGGCATTAGATATGAGATGATTCTGCAAGATACTTGACATCTCATACAAAGACCACATTACCAACTTGGAGGTCCAGACCAGAGTAAGGCAAGCCATTGGACCACACGAAGATCTGTTGTCCACAGTGAAAAGAAGGAAAATGAGATGTTATGGTCATGTATCAAGATCAACAGGACTAGGCAAAACCATTCTACAAGTAACAGTGCGAGGAGGCTGAAAGAGAGGAAGACAGAGAAAGAGATGGGATGACAACATCAGTGAATGGACTGGCGCGGCCTCACACTCAACAACTGCCTAAGAGCGTCTGAGAGCCGAGAGAAATGGAGGAAGCTGGTTGCGAAGTCTTCTGTTACGCTCCAACGAGAGAGAAAGAGAGAGAGAGAGGGAGAGAGAGCGAGAGAGAGAGAGAGAGGAAGGACATAAAGGACGATGCTGCGGTACAATGAGAGATGTCGTGTGAACGAATGTGGCGGTGATGAGGCGCAGAGATGAAAATAATAAAGAGAATAAATTACAGATAATGAAACATAAGTGATTGCAAGACAGAAAGCAGAAAGAAAGACAGAAAACAAGAAAGAAAGAAAAAGAAAATACGGAGAGAGGAGAGCATGGAAGGAGAGAAAGAAAAGGAAGAAGAGAGAGAGAGAAAGACACACACACACTTTCACAGAGAGAGAGAGAGAGAGAGAGAGAGAGAGAGAGAGAGAGAGAGAGAGAGAGAGAGAGAGAGAGAGAGAGAGAGAGAGAGAGGGAGCCAAGACATAGTTCAAAACAAAACAAGTCACCCTCTTCACTCAAAAATATAAGCGTAATTATGTACACGATAGATTTACTTATAAACTTAGACTTGTGAAGAAGTAGTACACTTGGCATAAAAAGTCATCGCCTTTTAAAGAACACTTTCGACCTACATTATTATACTTTCACCACTAGCAGTAAATTTTTACCAACAAACAAATTGTAACAGACCTTGCCCTGAATGCTGGGCGCCCTGACCTGGTTACGTGCACTTAATCGCTGCTTATCGCTCAGGAGTGTACCCAAACCTTCACTCGTGGTACTCATAGCCTTATTGTTCCGCAGGAAAGCCCCAGATCACGAGTGTTCCTTGTGGCTTGTGTGTTTTAAATTTCGAGCTGCATTTGTTTTTTTTTTTGCAGGCAGGAGTATTTGATGAGTTTCATTTATAAGCTTAACTCTTTCAGTACTGAAACAACACTGCTGTTAAACTCTTCACTGCTGGATCAATTACAGGTTTGTTCGTCCATAACTAGCTTTTAAATATAAATCAATAGCCTGATTAAGATCATGTTTTTCCGTTGAAAATAACTGAAATACGTGAATCTTAATACAAAAATGGACTTGGGAAAGTCTAGAGTTCACGGCGTCAGTATTCAAAGGGTTAATGCTGGGTTTCCATGTTTACGGAAACGGAAATGGCCGGAAATGTCGAAAGTCCATCAGGGGTTAAAAAAAAAAAAAGTGTTTCCATGTTCCATGTGGACGGAAACGGCATTTAAGTACGCACAAAAAAAGTCTATTTCATTACTTGAAGGTTGGTTGTTTTTTTTACGTTTTCGTCGCTGTTTCCATTTCCGCACGAATGAAAGTACGGCTTTAGTCTGCACTATTGACGTAAAAATTGTGAGCTTGCGTAGGTTGATAAAATTGACAGAAAGATTAGTACAGATCAATATAAAACTCACACAAAATGAAAAGCCCGAAACTTAAAAAACATATTAAAAAAACAACAAAAAAACGACAGCGTTTGGATAAAATTGTGTGGAGGCGGGATAGCATCTGTTCATCTGTCTGTTCGTTTGACGGTCTGTTTCTTCCATGTCACTCCTTCTCTGTTAAGGGTGAAACAGACCAAAGCTGATGAAGGGGATGACGATTGTGTTAATGTGAAGCACAATTCATGGTCGGCGAGCAGCCAGTCTGCGCCTACACCAGCCTTTGATCTTCTTCACGCCATACTTTCTTTGCGACTTCTTTCTGGCGAACTTCCTTCTCTCTTTCTCTCTCCCCCCCCCCTCCCTCCTTTGCTGTCTTCCTCCTGGCCCTCTTTCACAACTTTCCACATCCTCCTCCACAACACCAACTCGTCTCTCTGTGTTCTCATCTCTCCATGTCTTTCTCACTATCCACTCCTCTCCCTCATGTCTGCCCATGGAATGATCTATCTTTAGCAAACCCCTTCCTAGTTTAACGCCTCTGCTTTTCTGCTCAGCACCGTACATAAATAAAACTTTATTCAGCGCTACAATCTTCTTGAAATCTCTGCATAAAGGTAATAATAATGATGGTAAAAATAATTATGATAATAATATTGTTGTTGTTTCTCCTTTCTACGAGAAGGCCTTTGATAGCATCGATAGAGAAACGCTGTGGAGAATATTGAGACATTATGGAATCCCAGAGAAGATGGTGAATCTTATCAAGAGCATGTATGAGGGGACAAGTTGCAGAGTCGTACACGATGGTGAGCTTACTGACAGCTTTGATATCAAGACTGGTGTTAGGCAGGGTTGTTTGCTGTCCCCATTTCTGTTTATTCTGGTGATTGATTGGCTTATGAAAGAAACCACCAATGGAGGAAGAAATGGCATACAATGGACCCCATGGACACAGCTGGACGATCTAGATTTTGCAGATGACTTGGCACTATTGTCGCACACACACGACCAGATGCAAGCAAAGACTACAGCTCTAAACAAAATTTCAGAATCTATTGGATTGAGGATACATCCTGCGAAGTCGAAGGTCCTAAAAATTGTTGCACCCCCAAGCGAACAAGTCAAAGTAGGAGATCAACCACTGGAAGATGTAGAGTCCTTCTGCTATCTTGGTAGTATCATTGACAATAAGGGAGGAACAGAGGCAGAAGTCAAAGCACGAATTGGAAAGGCACAGGCAGCTTTCACGTCCTTAAGCAAGATTTGGAGAACCAAGGATATATCTCTAAAAACAAAGCTGAGGATATTCAACTCGAACGTGAAGTCAGTCCTGTTGTATGGATGTGAGACTTGGAATGCGTCCCAGGCCTGCATAAAGAGAATCCAAGTTTTCATCAACAGATGTTTGAGGAAGCTACTTAAGATCAGATGGACAGACAAGGTCAGCAATGAAATTGTTTGGAAAAGAACAAGACAGAGCCCAGTCAGAGAGGAAATTGGTAGGAGGCGATGGAGATGGATCGGCCACACTCTCAGGAGGCCAGGAAACAGCATCGCGAAGAAGGTATTGGATTGGAATCCCCAGGGCAAGAGATCAAGAGGAAGGCCGCGCGGAACGTGGAGAAGAGCCAGAGAAAATGATGTGCAACGAAGCGGAAAGACTTGGAATAATGTAAAGAGGCTGGCCCATGATAGAGAGGGATGGAAAGTGTTTGTTGGTGGCCTATACCCTGATCCAGGGTGAGAAAGGCAATGATGATGATGATGTTTCTCCTTTGTGAGCGAAGAATGATGTGCATGAACTTCTCACTGGGTGGATCCGTAGAATCTGCTGGTTCCAAATCGTCGGTGGCGCTGGGGACACTGGTGTAGCTGGTGCTGTCCTGGTCTAAGTGGGCTGTCGGTGGCGCTGGGGACACTGGTGTAGCTGGTGCTGTCCTGGTCTAAGTGGGCTGTCGGTAAGGCTGGGGACACTGGTGTAGCTGGTGCTGTCCTGGTCTAAGTGGGCTGTCGGTGACACTGGGTACAGTGGTGTAGCTGGTGCTGTCCTGGTCTAAGTGGGTTATGCAGTCTTATTTCGTTGTTGACGTTTCAGAATGGCGTTTTTTGACCCCCTGCTCCTCGTAGGTGGCAACACCAGAGAGAACCCGGCTCCACTACGGATAACAACAATAATAATAATAATAATAATAACAACAATAACAATAATTATACATAATAATAATATATAAAACACAAAACATTACTGGTCCCTGCTTACTACGATCAATGAACATTTATACATGCATACACCATTGTCAATTATCAGTGAAGCATATTATATCTGAATGTATTGATTGATTGATTGATACTTATTATTATTTACTAGTTGAGGTACCCGGCATTGGCTGGGTAAACCTGTTCTGCCATCCTCTCTTTCTCTGGATCTCTCTCTCTCTCTCTAGCTCTCTAGCTCTCCCTCTCTCTCTCTCTCTCTCTCTCTCTCTCTCTCTCTCTCTCTCTCTCTCTCTCTCTCTCTCTCTCTCTCTCTCTCTCTCTCTCTCTCTCTCTCTCAGGGAGACTGTATTTGACACGTATTAGTTTTGATGAAATCTCCCTGTCCAGAAAGGAGTGCGCAATAAGATCTGCAGTAAAACACGAGAGAAAAGATCAGCTCCCTTTGGCCTCTGAAAGTGGGTGGTTGGTGGTTGCCTCTGGTGGACTCACCCCCTGTCCTATCGATCTATCATTATTCTGTCTATCTTCTTCTCTTCTTCTTCTTCTGCGTTCCCCATCATGGCGGACGTCAAATCTTTACTCCAATCCTCTGCAAGAAAGCAGCTGTTCTCTTCAATTGTTCCAAGCTGCCATACAGCTTCTCCCTGACAGGCGTGGCCTCAGGCCAATGGGCTTCCCTTTGCATGTTATATTTTGGACAAGTCTGCAGGATGTGTTCTGCATTTTCTGCTTCTAAGCCGCATTCGCATACACTGCTGTTGCCAATTCTAAAGATGCGATGCATGTGATCCTTTAGCAGATTGTGTCCTGTGCGAAGCCTGAATATCATAACCTGTTCTGCTCTGTTCAGTTGTCTTATTGAGTCTTCACCCTGGAATTTTGGATGGTTATTCTGTCTATCGTTTTCCTTTCACCTATCACAAAGTGACCATTTAAATTCCATATATTTCATTTTTTTTTTTTTTATTGTTTGATTGGTTGATCTCCTCAATTTTCCAATTTTTGTTTCTTGTTGTTTTTTCTTTTCTTTTCTTTTTTTCCGTGAAGAAAGCTGTTGCCGAAATATCGACATTTTTCTGTCTTCCCTTTTAGCTTGCGTTTCATTGTATCGTTTTTGGGTATTATTTCGTACGCTTTGCCATGTACTTTTTCTTTTTGCAAGATTTTGACTTTGCTTTAAGCTTTGCTGCGACGCCACAGTTTTTCTGCGTTTTTTAAAAATAACTATGTCACAAATCCCAGACTGGGAGATGTACTTATTATGACAGGACAACAATCACGAACGAACAAGTATAACACTTAACAGAACAACCAAACAGACTCACACATTTATTATACATAAAAATAAAGAGATACGTGCATTACATTATTCAATTCAAATACCATACAATGGTCAGTACTCCCGACATTCATTCCTATACGGGTCCACACCCCGATAATACTTTCTAAAGGATGCTCTGGCCTCAGCCTCACATCTATATATATATTACTTGCTGGCCTCTCTTATTGGCGCCTGCTCAACCTAATCTCCGTATCTCAATCTCCCCTCGAGGTCTTAACAGCACATTAATATTTCAATAGCACATTCTATTCTCAATGGCACATTAACATCGTAATAGCACATTAACATCGTAATAGCACATTAACATTTGGATAGCAATAAGGACAATAACAACGTCCCTGTCTGTGGCCAGACTGCCACGACTCATGTGCTCCCGCTGTCCTGCACCGACAGCTTCACTCAGGCGGCCTGTGGGTAGCCTTCTGCCCAACCCCGGCACAAGTCCGCTCACCGCGGGTGGCTTCTCTGCCCAACCCCGGCACCTATAAGAATAACATTACATCTGTAATACACCACACAATTACTATCCACTTCACCACTCATTACGAACCATCAAGCGTACTCACAATAGTCCACATTTCACTCACCACACATCTTACGGTAACACACCTCCACCGTGTTACACCGTACTCAGACTCGCTACGAATCCATGATCCTAACTTACATCTATCGCTCATTGCGCACATCTCTATACACAGTAATCAATGACTTTCACATTCCTCACATATAACTTATTTACATCATGGTCATAGGAGAATATAGTACATCAATCATCATATTTATCAATCACAGTTCAACCTACCAGTCATCACTGGAAAACACACAATCTCCCGACTGCCTCTGATCTCACGTCTGTCCCCTTGGACCTCTTAACTTGCAGTGATCTGACTATTCAGATTCTGCCTCTACTACACCTCAACTTCACTCACAACATGCACGCTTCAACGTTAACTAACAGAAGTCAATATAGGTGAGCAGCCTCACTATCCCGTGAGTCAATCCTACACTTCCATGCCCCCGTAATCCTTGAACCCCGCTCACTCCACTCGTGACAAACTAGATGAAGTTCTCAGCATTATCTGGGATAAACCTGTAAACCCACTGATCTATCTCTCTCTCTCTCTCTCTTTTGGGTCTAAAAAGCTTCCCAAATTCTACAGTCTTACTACAGATGCTATGCGCTCCAGAGCACTACGCACTCATTTCTGATAGGGAAATTGTGCGCACGGAAGTGAACGCGAATTAACATCGTTTCTGGTGCGATGATCTTACTACAGGAGCCAAAACAAAGATCATTGTATATTACATTTTTACAACTTTTATTTAAAAATACCCGAAACTTGAATCAACACAATCGGTCGATACAAAAGTGATTGGACTGGATTAGTTGACACTTGAGAAAATTAATTTTATAAGTTCTGAAACTGTCATTTAGGCTGTTGCGTTGAGCAAAAAAAGAGTCAAAGTTGCACCACAATGAATTACTCCCGCCACTATTTTTTTTTTATAATACTAGATGAAGTTCCCGGCATTATCCGGGATAAACCTGTAAACCTATCTCTCTCTTTTTGGTCTAGAAAGCTTCCCATAATTATTCTACAGTCTTACTACAGATTTCATGCGCACCAGAGCACTACGCACTCGTTTCTGGTAGGGAAATTACGCACACCGAACTAAACGCCTATTAATACATTGTTTCTGGTGTGATGGGCTTACTACAGGGAGCTAAAACTGAGATCATTGTATTGTACATTTTTAAAACTTTTGATTTAAAAATACCGGAAACTTGAATCAACACAATCGGTCGATACAAAAGCGATCGAACTGGATTAGTTAACACTTAAGAAAATTAATTTGATAATTTTTGAAACTGTCATTTAGGCTGTAGAGTCGAGCAAAAAAGGGGCGAAATTGCACCACAATGAATTACTCCCGCCACTATTTTTTTTATAATAAGATAAGATATTTCGTCAGTGACCACTATAGTGCCGGCGTGCTTTCTTCAAATAAATCTTGAAACCACGAAAAGCTTCACCTTTGCGTTTCTCTGAGGTTTTAGAATACATTTGAGATTGTGAACAAGAAAACCCGGCTTAAATCGGCAAAGCTGATTTTGAGAAAAAACGGCTTTGGAAGTGAAAATATGGGTCCGACACAAACTTCCAACTTGGCTGTTGTTTAGGGGACCGTGGCATGTTACAGGGTAAACTGTGGATGAGCAGTGAACACTACTCACTATGATCTCTATCATGGTTTTGTAATTTACGGTCTCCTAACAACAACCACTCCAATATTACTTTGTCAGTTAGCTATTGCCACTTATAGGGTTAAATGCCGTTTTCTCTAACTCTTGTTTTAGGGGGGTCACTGACTTCAATTTATCAGAAATGTCTTGTCTTTTATTATATGTACAGAACTCAAAATGTCATGTTGCCGACCTATTGTGGGTTTTTCCATGCACACTCAGATTTACTCAAAATGGCGAAAAAGCTGCGAAGCAAGACCAGTATCTCCATAATGTCCGTCCCTATAGGTAGAATGCGCATATCCACCATCTTGTCTGTCCGGACCCACTTAAGGCGTCGCGAACCAATCGGCGGCGAGTTCACTACAGTAAACAATGACACGTGTGTATACGCACATGGGCGACGTTCGGTCAATTATTTCACTTCCTTTCTCTTGTTTACACGGATGGTAGGGAATCGGACCAGTTTGGATACATCCTTTCCACCCCTGTCACAACAGTCAACTGCAATGCAACCAGCAGGCATTTTAACTGCTTAGACACATCTCGAAGTTACACTCATCAGCTGATCCACCGGCCATCTGGTTTGGCATCTGTGACGTCATGCGCATTCTACCTATATAGACAGCAGTGGCGAGCTCTCGCATAGAGAGCGTCAGCGTCTCCGGAAATGGCGCGCCACAGTCAGCCATCAGGCAAACCGAGCTGCGTCCATCTTAAATTTACAAAATTCTTTTCAGGTCTATACAAAACAGCTTTTGAGAATTTTATCAGTGTAATAAAGTTTGTATGGAACTATTATTTTATTTTCATTTGTGAAATTTAAATTGATGAAGATGTGAATACCGGACATAAATAACGCAAGCGAATAGACCATTAAAAACGTGAAGTGGCAGTATCACGCAAAGGCGCCGTAAAATCCAAACTCAAGAGAGCCTGAGACACATACTGATTTGCAGTGCTCGATGTGGTCATGACTTTCTAACTCCAGCCTGGGTCTCTGGAGCCCTGATCTCACCCACTGATAGCTGACTTTGTAACTCCAGCCTGGGTCTCTGGAGCCCTGACCTCAAACAAAGATAGCTGACTTTGTAACTTCAGCCTGGGTCTCTGGAGCCCTGACCTGACCCACAGATAGCTGAACGGCCACGTTCTTCTCGGACCGCCCCCCCCCCTCTTCCCCACCCGAGAGTCTACGTAAAAACAAACAAACAAACAAATAATTTTCCCCAGATCACTTGAAAATCAGAGCATGCCTAACGATAAAGCCGATATTCATACAGCTTGCCTAACGATAAAGTCGATATTCATACAGCTTGCCTTACGTAAAGTCGATATTCATACAGTTTGCCTAACGATAAAGTCGATATTCATACAGCTTGCCTTACGTAAAGTCGATATTCATACAGCTTGCCTTACGGAAAGTCGATATTCATACAGCTTGCCTTACGTAAAGTCGATATTTATACAGCTTGCCTTACGTAAAGTCGATATTCATACAGCTTGCCTTACGGAAAGTCGATATTCATACAACTTGCCTTACGTAAAGCCGATATTTATACAGCTTGCCTTACGTATAGTCGATATTCATACAGCTTGCCTTACGGAAAGTCGATATTCATACAACTTGCCTTACGTAAAGCCGATATTCATACAGCATACCTAACGATAAAATCAATATATATACAGCTAAGCATAACAGTAAAATCGATATTCCACACATAAAAATACTCCCGTGAGTATGCATTTGGGAAGATTTACATGTAGCTATGACAGTTATGACTCAAGGATTGCCCGACCTGTTGCAGCATTACCTCCTTTAAGTATTCCAGCACCGTGCAGACAGATTAGCAGTGCGTGATAGACGTCAGTGTGAGTTTACTACACAACACAAAGACGATATCATCACAAGACTTGGGTGTGTCCAACATAGTGAAGATATGATAAAAGGCTTACTACTACTACTGTGTCTGGGTGGGATGCTTACTTCAACTTGGCTTTGCATGCGAGGAGATCCCTGTTTTATTTACACTCCCAAAGGGCCGAAGGTATTTAAAGTTATAAAGATGGCTCTCATAGGTATCTAGATCGGCAGGTAGGTGTGGAAGTGTAGGTCGTAAAAAAACCCCACCCAGGTGCATGGGTGGTTGGTTAGGTAGGTAGGTACAGAGGTAGGTATGTAGGTAATTAGATAGGTTGGTAGAGAGATGGATAGGTAGGTAGATGGTTTGGTAGGTTGGTAGGTAGATAGGTAAATAGGTAGGTAAGTATGTAGGTAGGTAGGTAGGTAGATAATTAAGTAGGTTGGTAGATATGTGTGAGGGCAGGTAGATAGGTTGATAAATAGGTAAGTATGTATGTAATTAGATAAGCAGGTAGGTACGTATGTAGGCGGTTAGGTAGGCAAGTAGGTAGATAGGTAGGTAGGTAGGTAGGTAGGTAAGTAGGTAGGCGACTGACAGGCAGACAGGCAGCTAGATAGGCAGGTAGATAGCTAAACAGATAGATTGGTATGTGGATAAGTAGGTTAGTACACAGGTGGATAGGTAGGAAGGCAGGCGGACAGGCGGATAGGTAAGTGCTTTCACAGGTAGCTAGTTAGGTAGGTGGGTAGGCAGGAAGATAGGTAGGATGTCGTGGATGGAGTGTTGGTATTTTAATATGTTATTTTGGGATGTGTGTTCGACTGCATATGTTTAATAACTAGAATCTAACCCTCACTCCCAGACCACGCCAGATACTAAAAAAACAAACTGAATAACTTTCAACAATCAGGCCTGCAGGGCCACACTTTAATTACGCTAGTTCCCTAACAATTTCAACTAGATTTATTCATGTAGTAAGGATGAGAATCAACATCATAAAATCCAAAATCAATAGTACTTCATTATAAGTCTAGATCTAGGTTTCCCATAATATAAGTTAACTTTCATTCTAGCTAACTATCTAACTAGATCTAAATCAATTCCTTTCATTCTCATAAATCCCCCACTAAAGTAATAATAATAATTCCTAGTAAATTCTACTACTCTAACTAAATATTTTCTATTTCCAAGATCTGGACTGTTTACTGACATAGTCTCTGGAGACATCAGACTATCTCCAATACTTAAGTTCATAGCTGGCCTAGCTCGCCAAGGAGACGTCGGCACAGTTAGATGTATAACTCTAGGATGAAACTGGCAATTCCCAGACTCACCCAGACAATTCAAATCACAGCTATATCTTATACATTAAATGTAGTTGTAGCTCTAGCCGAAGTTTAACCATTCATCTTCAATTCCTCACACACTCATCCTTGGTGGAACATCTTCTCTCCTCTTCGAGGATAATCACGCACGCATCATCTTGGATTAGTAGTTAGCCTACATGTGCTTGATTCATCGAACAGTTACTTGGGGACCAGACTCACCATTGTATTCTCAACCGGTTGGCTGAGAACAATTCATTACAAGCGTTCAGCACATTGTGCAAACATCAATAGCCATAGATTCTCAAACTAGATCTACATCTAGGCATCTCTTTGGTAAATTCCCTCGGGCGGAATCACGCCGAGTCCTACGCAAATGGGTTTTCTGCTTGGACTCAAGTCCCCACCAGACGAACAGCTGCTTTCCTAGTTCTACAAGGCGCTATTAATACGCCGGCCATCCATTGGCAGTCAATTTTACCGCCAAGTGACGTAGAAAATTATAATCCCACCCCCAAGTCTAAAACGGGGTGTTAATTTTCATTAATGCCCTATTATCTTTTTATCTAAATATCCACCATCTTCTCCATACCCTATATCCTTTCCCTTTTTCTAACCTATTCATAAAAATTCAGCAATATCCTAATTACTCTATACTTATCTCCGCTATCCTGTCACTCCATCTTTTCACTCCCCTGACATCAAAATTAGGCCAATACAGTACACTAATTGGGTTAATTCAATAGGGGAATATTAATCTTAGGCCACTATATTAAATCGTAGCTTGGTTAATGACATAGGAAGCTGAGTGAATGGGTAGGTAGGTGGGTCGGAATATAAATAGGTAAACAGGCAGGTAGGTAGGTACATAGGTATGTAAGTGAGTAGATAGGTAGAAGATAAATAGGTAAATAAACAAATAGGTAGATATAGGTAGTGTTGGTAGATTCGCAGTGTGTGGTGGACGTCAATGTTGGTAGGTAGGTGGGTAGGTAGGTGGGTAGGTAAACATAGACATGTACTGGACATTTAGTTTGATAGGTAGGCAGACAGATCAGACAGACGGATAGATAAATTTCCTAAGTACTACTAGCGAAAAGGGTAGCTTTTTTTTTGGATGAAGCAAGAAAAAATAAATTATTAAGATAATATAGAAATTAGCTACACAAGTGTTTGAATTTCGCCTACGCCATTGCGTACAGTAAATCAAATGAGCGGGCACTTACCTATGTCTCCGTTCTATTACAATATATCTGGTTTGAAAAGCAAGGGATCGATTGCTAATCGAAGAGCGTTTTTCCAAAACTGGGCAAGTCAAATTTTGCATGAGTTATGGCTCCTTTCAGTAAATCGGGGATCAAGACGGGACAGGGAAAGTTTTAACTGAACGCTTACACCGTGCCTTACACTAATATTAAATGACTGTCCGAAAGGGGCCATAAGTCATGCAAAATTTCACTTACCCAATTTTGGAAAAAAAACTCTCTTTAATCAGGCTCTTTTTCTGGTTACATTCTCAGACTTATCAGGATGAACAAGTTATTCCCATGGATTTTTACGAAGAGATACACTGCAAATGCGATGATGGGGAAATCCCGTGCATATACCGCCCAGAGGTAGTACATGAATAGTATTGGAGCCCTATTAATAGACAGCTGCTGTCGCGGGCAAATGCCAAAGAGTGAAGAGAAATAAAGGAAAACTGCCAAATTCCACTTCCTGAGTTCATTTTGTGATTGTGTGAATGTGCCGGTTTGTTTCATGAAGTTGCACAGTACTCTTTCCCAAACGAGTTGTGCCAACCGGCACCCAATTCAACAGCAGCACTCTGCTCATGCTGATACGACGCAGGAACACCACAGCCAGGACAAGATCCACGGCACTGAGAAAATCCCCAGGTAATGACTCAGAATCAGCCTAGGAAAGATGTCCGGAATTCCATTTGAGTCACCCACTAACGATATTACAAGGGCGCAACTTTAGGAAAGTCCGCGAGCAGGGGGAAAGGGGTGCACAGGAACAGAGCCCTCCTGTGGCCGTATGCATGAACTGTGTGTATGTGGTTACACAATGGTGTAGGCTTTACGCTTCCGCGCAAACCGCTACAGGGTATGCATGAACTTTGCGTAGGCCTGCACCCACGCGGAAAGGGTTCGTAACTTTACGCTTTCTCCGAGGATGACTAAATCAGCTACGCAATGTGTAACAAGCTGGGGAAAGAGGTGTCCGCTAGAACGAAAGCAATGGGGTAACTAGCATTTTATTCCGCTTATCCGATTGACCCAAGCGGTCAATAATGGTTTCGGTCATGATTCGGATATTGTTAAAACTCACGCAGAGAGTGAGTTGTTGTTGTTTACCAGGGCCATGAGAAATTGGCTGGTGGCCTTGAACGGTCCTCGCCAAATTATAGTTGGTGAGTAAATAAATGTAAAGTTAAACTGTTAGATTCACGCTTGTGGGTTTTAATGTTCGTGATTAATAAGTAATGGAGTAGGGGTGAAACAAGGTGGGGACAGTTGACATTGTTAAGTATGACTAGACAAGTTTTTGCACGTTAACTGGCTGGTAGAATAGTGCAGACGTATTACTACAGTTAAAATGGTGGGAGGTTTCGACCTATGAGATAGCTGAACTAATTGGGCCAGCGGACTAGCACGCTGGGTAGTTAGATAGTATATAACATCGTGTAACGTTCAGATTTAGGGAATACAGACGAGAGAAGCATCGTTTCGTGAAGTATCTCCGGTTGGCCAGTACCTGAACTGTGTGGTCTGAAGACTAAGAAGTCCTTGCTAACGGACTGACTGAGCTCTAGAAAGAAAGGTCTGAGTGGGCTGACCTTTGAAAGCCCACGCTGCGCTATTTTGATGTTCGCGCCTCTCAGTAGGCGTGAGCAATGGTAATATATCTTAATTATTCAAGTATAATAGAGATCGGAGATAGAGAGAGAACTACAGCCTCATAGGAAGACTAAGGAAACCCCAGCTGGCACTCGACCCCGAGTGTCCTGTATGATAGATCTATTGCCATAGTATGATTGGAATAATATAGCACATTGTTGATGAATTGAATAGTGATTGTGCATAAAATATAGTCTTTTGGCAACTGCTTAAATTACCTACAAGCCGAAGAGTGCTTCTGTAGGCTTTGAACGTACTGGGCTCTCCTAACATTTAAGCCCATATGATTTATGGAGAGTTTGCCTGGCGACTGGCCAGTGGCGACTCAACTGTCACTTTAAATTGATATCCAGTTTCGTATAATATACCTATTTACTATTGATTGCAGTACCTCCATAGTTACATGAATATCATTGGTTAAGTTATTAATTAGAGTTTTTGGTTTGAATATATACCTCTATTGTCTTTTGTTTTGTTATTAATATTTATGTAAACTATGGCCTGACCGGCCTGACATATATACGCTCTAGTTATTTAGTACTTTTCTTGTGTGGTTGTGTCCGAGTGTGAGTTAGCTGCCTCTCGTGCAGTCGTAACATCCCCAAGACCCTAACTCTGCTCGTGACATCTGGAGGGGACCCCACTGACATCTGGAGGGGACCCCACTGACATCTGAAGAGGACCCGTCACCTTCTGACATCTAGAGAACACTACTATCATCGGAAGAGGACCCCGTCAACAGCTGCAGGTCTACCACTCTAAGACTCCACTGTTATTTATGTAATTTTTGTAGTTTATAGTTTTGTATACTGCTGATTTTTTTGTTTTTGTTTCTCCCCTACATGTCTGGCATGTCCTCTCGTCATTGATCCTGGGACCACTACGAGGGACTGACAGCTAGCATCAGGAAAAGACAAGACCAGCGCTGTGGACCAAAGGAAAGAGCCAGTCCATTTTGCCCAGTTAAGTGAACCATCTGTATTTGTCTTCGTTTGAGGGGTTCGTCGTTCCAGCTCCCCTACTTTTGACAGGCATTATTTTTTTTCTTTTGTGTTAGATTAGATAGGCGGGAGGTTGGAAGGGATCAAGACTCAGCATACCTCTTTTTGCCAGACTAGCAGATCTAGATGGCGTTTAAAACGGATAGGAGATACGCTTTGCCTTGAATAGTTCTGTAGGGACCTGTTATTCGTATAGATTGTTAGCGTTCTATCTTCCTCGTATTTTAGGAAGACGTCTCTCTTGTGCTTTTCTTACCTTTTTGTAGATAGTTTCAGGTTAGTCAGGTCTGTTGTCGTTTGTTCTTTCTGTTAGTCTCGTCTTACTCTCCATGTAATTCTTTTCCATTATAGTGTTGCATTATTATATTTTGTATTCATACTTGCTATATTATTGCCTGGGATAAATCACGTGTCTAGGGCACGTTGAGAGATAATCTGGATATTAGAGTTGTTAGGCTGGTATAGCCAAGGAAGTTCATATCGTGAATATTGATTTATTCCGATTTATAGCAGAGGGAACGCTGCTAGGAGTGTACGGAAAATACACTGGGAATATTACATTGGTATCGTTAGTAACGACCAATCACGGAAGCAGTAGACTCACTGCTTGAGGATTAGGAGAAATAAGTGGAGTTAAGTGATCACTGAGATAGCTCAACCACTACTTGGTTGACTAAGACGTACAGTTTGTTGTTGATTTCGTTAATTTCGTTCATACTGCAGGAACGAGCACCCGCAGAGTGCAATTGATAAATTGCTTCAAGGGAGAATAAAGTTGGAGATTTTTCAGGAGCTGTCCTCGATTAGGACATTATTATATCGTATTATCGACCGATATCATGGCCGAACTACAGAAATATTTGGAACTGGCCCAATCATTTGGCATACCGGAAGCTCAGCGTGCTTCTTGGGTAGACCAGAAACTGAAAGAAGAACGAGAAGAAAAGGCCGCGGAGAGATTACGAGAAGAAAAAGCCGCGGAGATATTACGAGAAGAAAAAGCCGCGGAACGAGAAGATAGAGCCGCGGAACGCGCGGAAAAACAGGCTCAAAGAGAGTACGAGCTCGCTTTGAAACAGTTAGAAGCGAAGCAAGCCCAACCTACCGGGGCTCCGGAAGTTACTTCCAATAATAAAACGAAGCCTAAATTGCCAACCTTTAATGATAAGGTTGATCGTATTGATTCCTACCTACACCGCTTCGAACTCCATGCCGTTTGCGCGGGATGGCAGCGTAGTGAGTACACGTCATGCCTCGCCAATCTTTTGACAGGGAGAGCGTTGGAAGTTTTCCATAGCCTCACTATTGATGACGCTAGGGACTATGACATTCTAAAGACCGCGCTATTAAAGCGTTTCCAACATACGGAAGATGGATTTCATAAGCGTTTCCGCGATTGCAAGCCGGAGGCATCTGAGAATTTCTCTACTTACGTGGACCGCCTCCGCCACCTACTCAGCCGTTGGACTGAGTTGGCCGGTGTGGAAGAGGGAAACTATAAGAAACTATATGATTTGATAATTAAAGACCAAATATATATGTCCTGCCACACGGACCTGGTGGCGCATTTTAAGGAACAAGCCCCCAAAACTACCGTCGAGATAACATCGATAGCGGAACGGTATGCTGCAGCTCACCCTAATCGATCGTTAGCTAAAGCTAAAGTAAACGAACCGTGTTACGCCGGCGCTGCTACTAAGACACCGGTACCGTCGAGACAATCAAGACAGCCCTTTCGACAGTCGCCGCACGTTCGTCCACGGTCCGAGCCGCGGGTTAGCAGGAGGCAACCGAATCCCCATAAATTTTCTCGGGACTGGGAACCCCGATATACACGTCCTTTCCCTACCGGAGGACCGCGTAACAACTACTATCAAGCGCCCACATTTCCTTCTTATCGAGGTACACCTCGAAGGGATGATAATCCAGTCTACTGTTATAGATGTGGCGCCGGAGGCCACATTGCGCGACAATGCAGAGTTAGATTAGATGCGGCAAATGCATGCTCTGTAGCATTCACCGAAAACCGCGGTTACAGAACTAGGAATGCCGAAACCGTAGATAAAGTTATTCCAGTGATGTCCGCCCTCCACGAGCGAGGCGCGCTGACATTGTATGAGGGACGAGTAAACGCCATACGAGCATCCGTATTGCGAGATTCAGGCTGTACGACCGTCGGTGTACGTGAATCCCTGGTCCGTCCTGCACAACTCCTGGATCGCGATGCGACTTGCATTACTTTTGGTGGTTCAGTTGAACATTTTCGTTTGGCGGAAATATATGTTGACACACCGTTTATAACTGGTGTTGTCACGGCCTGCGTGCTACCAAATCCGGTCGCCGACCTAATCATTGGGAATATTCCCCACTTAAAGGACGTCTCCGATTGCGAACTCGGGATTTGGGATGATAACGACATTGCGTGTGTCACGACAAGACAACAATCGCGTCGCCAGAGTGACGACACATTACGATCGCCTGTCGTCGATTTGGATGTAACCCCCGAGATTTTTCGTAACGAACAGCGCACAGATCCATCACTAAAGCCCCTCTTTGCTAAGATTGATCCGGACAACCCGGATACATCCAGGTTCTGCCTTAAAGACGACCTCCTATATCGCGTTTTTCGGGGAAAGCGCGAAACTATTTTGCAATTGGTCATACCGAGATCATTTCGCCGAGACATCACCCGCCTCGCGCACGACACGCCATTGGCGGGCCACCAAGGCAAAGCGAGAACAAAATCGAGAGTCCTGTCTCAGTTTTTTTGGCCCGGGGTTTACGGGGACATAAATAGCTATGTGTCGCGTTGCGATACATGCCAGAAAAGAACCCCCAAAGGAAAAACTTCGCGGGCGCCTATACAAGAGATGCCGCCGGTTTCCACTCCATTTCAGCGAGTTGCCGTCGACATCGTCGGGCCATTACCGAAGTCGGATAGAGGCCATCGGTTTATTCTATCAGTAATCGATTATGCCACCCGTTGGCCTGAGGCTGTCCCTTTAAAGGAAATATCGGCCGATCACGTCGCCGAGGCATTGGTGACCATATTCACACGTGTCGGATTCCCGTCCGAATTATTATCTGATAGAGGTCCGCAATTCACCTCTGACCTTTTCAGGAAAGTATTGGAACTCACGGGCATTAGGCAGAAACTTACGTCGCCATACCATCCACAGTCCAATGGCTGTTGCGAGCGCTGGAATGCCACCATGAAAACTATGCTGGCACGCGTTTCCGCCGATAGACCTGGTGACTGGGACCGTCGACTTCCGGCCATCTTGTTCGCATATAGGGAACTCCCAAATGCGACAACGGGTTTTTCCCCGTTTGAACTGTTATACGGTCGAAGACCACGTGGCCCGATGGCCATTTTACGCGATTTATACGCCGGTTCTGATACCGACGTTCCTGATACGCGATCCGCGTATCAGTACATAGTCGATCTCCGACATAGAATAGTTAATGCATGCGACCTGGCTCGACAATTTGCATGCGTACGGACCAGGTCATTTATAGGATATCGCGATCAGGGTAGTCGGTTAAGAACCCTGTCAGTCGGAGATCGGGCATTGGTGCTGTTACCAGAAACGAATAACAAACTACTCCTCACTTGGAAAGGCCCCTTTCTAGTTAAAAAGCGACTCTCGAGAGTTAATTATCTCATTACCATACGTGGTAACGATAAGGTGTACCATATTAATATGTTGAAAAAGTATCTTACCGATGATCAAACTCATCACGATCATTCATGCCATGTTGTGGCCCAAGCAAACGCAGCGATGGTCACTATCGATGACAACGACCGGGAGCCATTATCTATGACAAGATCGCTCCTATCCTTGCAAGCCACAGAGGACGCGACTTCCGTTAATATCAATCCAGAGCTGGATCAAAGTAAGACACAGGACATCATGAATCTTGTTCGGGAGTTTTCGCCAGTATTCACTGATTTGCCGGGTAAAACATCCTTAGTTCAACACGTCATCCGGTTGCACTCGGACGTACCCGTGTTTGTCAAACCCTACCCGCGCCCGCTGCAAGCGCACGACACCATACAGTCCGAGGTGGAAAAGATGCTCAGCTTAGGAGTCATTGAGCGCTCGACGAGCCCTTACTGCTCGCCGATTGTACTAGTAAAGAAAACAGACGGTTCCGTTAGATTTTGTATCGATTACAGGAAGCTTAACGCTCTAACCATTTACGATGCTGAACCTATCCCGAATCAGGAAGATCTATTTGCGCGATTGGCCGAGTCGTCCGTGTTTTCGAAAATAGATTTGGCTAAAGGCTACTGGCAAATCCCAATGGAAGAGGCCAGTAAACAGTACACAGCGTTTCAGACCCCTATGGGTCTCATGCAATGGAGATTCATGCCATTCGGTCTCGTAACGGCACCAGCGACATTTGCGAGGATGATGAACATCCTATTGCAGCAGACACCATGCGTCCTAAGCTACTTTGACGACATTTGCGCTTTCCATACGGATTGGAAAGGCCACTTAGAAGCACTTCGTCAAGTGCTTAGTAAACTTCGAGATGCCGGGCTTACAGCTAAGCCTAGCAAAGTCTTCCTGGGTTATACGCAGATTAACTTTCTGGGACATACTATCGCCAAAGGCGTCCAAACACCGGACGACAGTAAGATAAGTAAGATTTTAAAACTCCAGGCTCCTCATACTAAGAAGCAGGTTCGTAGCCTGTTAGGCTTCTTAAGCTATTATCGGAAATTTGTTCCTAATTTTTCGGCCCTTACGGCCCCGTTATCCGATCTTACAAGAAAAGACAGACCCAACAAAATTACCTGGAATACGCAGTGCGCCACCGCGCTCGCGACAGTGCAGCAACTGTTCTCCAGTTCGCCGCTGCTTATACTACCGAATATTAGGCGCACCTTCACCGTCCGAACTGACGCGTCGGACCAGGGAATTGGAGCTGTTTTGCTTCAGGAAAGAGATGGCTTATTGCGCCCTTGTATGTACGCTAGCCGGAAATGACTTCCGAGAGAGCAGAGATACGCTATTATAGAGCGAGAATGCCTGGCGATTGTATACGCCGTAGACGCGTTTTCCCGCTACCTACTTATGACAGAATTCGTCATCGAGACAGACCATAAACCGTTGTTATTTTTAAAATCGAACCGAGCCAAGAACGCTCGTTTGACCAGATGGAGTCTGGCCCTTCAGGAATACCGCTTCATTATAAAGGCCATTCCTGGTGGAGATAATGTCCATGCCGACCTATTATCACGGTTACCTTAATCTTGTTGTATTTTAGTCTGTCATATGTATTGGCGTTGGATACTGATTAGCACCTCATTCAGAGACCGAGGGATGGTATCACATATTGTTCACCCATTGTGAACACTTTTCACCTACCCCTGTGCTTTCCTTTGTTCCAACAGCTATTTTACTGACGTCGACCCGTATTTTGGCCACACCAGACGTTGTTGCCCAGGGTCGAGGACGAGAAGTCATGGCAGACCAGGAGTCCAGATCCACTAATGCCATCGATGCTACTATAGTTATCTTTTCTTGAGTATTATTCATTGTATGTATGCATTCCTGATGACATTCGCACAGGATCAGTGTTGTACTCTAAATTTTAGAGTTATGATTGTTAATGTCTACCTATTTAGAGGTAAGATTTAATCCTCAGAGAGATATATACTTTTGGACGGAGCCTTAAGATTTTCATGAAGTTTTGTCCATCAATGATACCCGTCCTGTAGGTTTTTTTTAACTTTAGTACTAGTCTTAATTATTACCTAGTATTCTTAGTTAAGTTAACCTTTCGAGCAATTTCTCGACTCATGCCTTCCCCTTACGATAATCATTTATATCGTTAAAATTGCAAATTTTAACTGGGGTGGGGGATGTGTCATGATTCGGATATTGTTAAAACTCACGCAGAGAGTGAGTTGTTGTTGTTTACCAGGGCCATGAGAAATTGGCTGGTGGCCTTGAACGGTCCTCGCCAAATTATAGTTGGTGAGTAAATAAATGTAAAGTTAAACTGTTAGATTCACGCTTGTGGGTTTTAATGTTCGTGATTAATAAGTAATGGAGTAGGGGTGAAACAAGGTGGGGACAGTTGACATTGTTAAGTATGACTAGACAAGTTTTTGCACGTTAACTGGCTGGTAGAATAGTGCAGACGTATTACTACAGTTAAAATGGTGGGAGGTTTCGACCTATGAGATAGCTGAACTAATTGGGCCAGCGGACTAGCACGCTGGGTAGTTAGATAGTATATAACATCGTGTAACGTTCAGATTTAGGGAATACAGACGAGAGAAGCATCGTTTCGTGAAGTATCTCCGGTTGGCCAGTACCTGAACTGTGTGGTCTGAAGACTAAGAAGTCCTTGCTAACGGACTGACTGAGCTCTAGAAAGAAAGGTCTGAGTGGGCTGACCTTTGAAAGCCCACGCTGCGCTATTTTGATGTTCGCGCCTCTCAGTAGGCGTGAGCAATGGTAATATATCTTAATTATTCAAGTATAATAGAGATCGGAGATAGAGAGAGAACTACAGCCTCATAGGAAGACTAAGGAAACCCCAGCTGGCACTCGACCCCGAGTGTCCTGTATGATAGATCTATTGCCATAGTATGATTGGAATAATATAGCACATTGTTGATGAATTGAATAGTGATTGTGCATAAAATATAGTCTTTTGGCAACTGCTTAAATTACCTACAAGCCGAAGAGTGCTTCTGTAGGCTTTGAACGTACTGGGCTCTCCTAACATTTAAGCCCATATGATTTATGGAGAGTTTGCCTGGCGACTGGCCAGTGGCGACTCAACTGTCACTTTAAATTGATATCCAGTTTCGTATAATATACCTATTTACTATTGATTGCAGTACCTCCATAGTTACATGAATATCATTGGTTAAGTTATTAATTAGAGTTTTTGGTTTGAATATATACCTCTATTGTCTTTTGTTTTGTTATTAATATTTATGTAAACTATGGCCTGACCGGCCTGACATATATACGCTCTAGTTATTTAGTACTTTTCTTGTGTGGTTGTGTCCGAGTGTGAGTTAGCTGCCTCTCGTGCAGTCGTAACATCCCCAAGACCCTAACTCTGCTCGTGACAGTTTCCATAGGCGGGAGCATACTATCGCCGTATTCGTCGATCTCAAACAAGCGTACGATAAGGTGTGCAAAGGTGGGCTACTCCTTAAATTACTCAAGGCGGAGGTCAAAGGAAATATATATGCATGGGTAAAAGATTTCCTTCACAATCGAACAGTCCGCACCAGAGTGAACGGACAGACCTCAAGCCAACTCACCATGGAGAATGGCCTACCGCAAGGTTCAGCGTTAAGCTGCACGCTCTTTGCGGCTTACACCAGCGACCTTACCCAACACCTGAGATGCGAAAAAGCGATGTATGCCGACGATATGGTAATCTGGAGGACAGGAAAGCATGTCCAATGGTTACAGCGAGACCTTAACCGGGACCTCGCGACGCTTGCCTGCTACTGCCGATTGTGGAAGATGGAGATAAACGTCGATAAGACCGTTTATCAACTCTTCACCAACGGAAAACACGTCCAGAAAGCCACCATCAATCTTAAGATCAATGGCCAGACACTCAAAAGGGAAAGCGCACCACGATACCTGGGAGTTGAACTTGACAGCAGGCTCAACTTGCAGACGCACGTCAGCAAGCTCGAGACTGAGGCAAGGAGGCGATTGACACTGTTAAAAACGCTCGCCAGTACCAACTGGGGTGCCACTGGGAAGGTTCTCAGACAGCTATATCCAGCCTACGTCCGAGCAGGACTAGAATATAGCCTACCACTGCAACCAATGGCCAGCGACCGAACGCTGTCGGCACTGGACCGAGTTCAGAACAGCGCCTTGAGACTCATAACAGGCTGCCTCAAAACCACTCCTACGAATGCTCTCGAAATCATGACCAATGTGGAACCACTGGCAAACAGAAGGGAAGGAAGCGTACTACAGCAGTACGAGAGGTTAAAAAGGCTCGAGCCGGACTACCCGGCGCGGGAGGCGATCGAAATCGAACCGCCACCGAAAATACTCCAGAAGAAGTCGTTCCTAGGCGAGGCCAAACGGCTAACTGAGGAGTATGGGCTAGAACAAGACAGAATGCCCCTTCGGTTATGGACGAAAGAGCCACCTCACGCCTCCCTGAAACCCCCAGTGGTCAAAACCACGCTTCTAGACACAAACCTGACTAAGGAGGTCAATCCCACGATCCTGAAAACGGCAGCTGGCGAAACTATTGACTCGTACCCAGCACACATGATTAAGGCTTATACTGACGGCTCGGCAGTACAGGCGACTACGAATGCGAGGTACGGGGCAATAATCTACTACCCTGACGGCACCGACACCGATAAGATCTATGGGCCATGCGGGGCGAATGGCTTCAACTTCGACGCTGAGGCGACAGCGATTTGGAGAACACTGACTACGGTTTTCAACGGCTTTGAAAACGGAACAGTATCGCCAGAAGATATTGTTGTGTTCTCAGACTCAAGGGCCACACTGATGGCCGTCCAATCGCTCAACCATAAGCTCGAGGCACATGGCGCAGATAAAATCAGACATATCTGCCACCAGATCATAAGTGGATACGGCGTCGAGGTCCACCTCCAGTGGATCCCCGCGCACATAGGTATCCGGGGCAACGAGGTTGCTGATAGCCTAGCGAAACAGGGTACCAGAGGCGAACAGCCAAAGCACCCAGCGTCTTACCCAGCAGCCCGAGCCAGAATCCGCGCTCACGGACGCAGGAAATGGCTATATCAATGGGCAAACTCGGATAAAGGACGTAGGGTGTATCATAATCAAACCAAACCAGACATCAAAGACCCGATTTTGTCACTAGAGCGCAAATACGCGACTATCATACAGCGTATGAGGACGGGACATGTCCAGTTGAACGCACATCTAAATCGTTTCAACCCACTCCGTGAGCCAGTATGCCGGCACTGCGGGTCCCCGCAGGAGACTGTCGAGCACATACTCGCGGAGTGCCAAGGACTGAAACAACTAAGAGCCCGCCACCTCCCAGATACCCCGACAGTCTCCAATTGCCTTTATGGGGACGTTAAACAATTAAAGAAAACTGCCATGTTTGCCATTGCCGTCACGAGTGAAAACTCGATCGGCCAGGGATGAGCACTCGAGCATTTTATTCCAAACCACGACTTCAAAATTGGATTTCTACTCACCCTCGAGCTCTTAGTTTTGTTTTGATATGCCTTGTTTTCTCGTGGCATTGATTGGACGATACAAATTCTGTGCCTGCGGAATGCCAATTTTTATTGCAGGAGTAAGCGGCAATGAATATTATATGGGTAGAAGTAGATGTAACTTAAGTTGATGTATACCGACTAAATTTGAGTTTACACAAACGTGGCCGTACGCACTACTAAGACTGTACCATGGTACAAAACGGGTGGATCTACACCAAGTTCAAACATACGGCCACTGGCGATTTAGTCCTCTAGATGGATGTTGTATAGTAAATGCGCGGCTCGGCGATCAGAACATGAAATATATGAGCAACTAAAGAGTTACATTCTCGAGATATTTCTGTGGGTCAGTTACTCTCCATGTCCAATAATTTGTGTTTTACAAGTAGGTAGATTGAAACCCTAAAAGATGAAAGTGGAGTTAAAGGATTTTTGGCGTTTGGCTTATCTCCATTTAGCAGATTGTTCTTGAAATCCGATGAGACTTAAGAATGATATAAAGTCTGCCTAACGACACGGCTATCTCAACATTATTATGGGCCATGGGTAAAGCAATAGGTTGTGGGCCGTGTCTTACGCAACTACTCATACATTTGCATGTATGGAGTCCCATAAACCACTGATCCAGACAGTTTCTTCATTAAAGCTCTGTAGACTGATGAAAGGTAAGGCCTAGCGCGCACTAAGCGATTTTGATGCGCCAGCTAGAAGGATAGTGGCGTCACGACATTGGATTCCAGAGAGCTCCACTGAATAGGGAACTACGAGAAGCGAAAGAAGCCCCCTTTTCCTGACTACAAAAAATATGCGCACTCTCTTTTTGGATGAAATGCAACTTCATTTGACTTGATCGGCGGTAAACAATACCCGTTTGTACATTTCCACAGGGAGTAAGAGTACACAAACAAACAGCTCTAAGCAGTTTCAATCAACCCCAAAAATTGGGCAAACCACACAGTAAACAGCTAACCATACTGTCTCTGGTAAGGACAATCTCTTTTAACTCTTGTTACTGCCGTGACCTAGTTTCTCGATTTGGCGAAAGTGAGATCTCTCTCAAAATATATATTCTCCGATGTTACATTAAACATCGTTGTGCTCGTGCCTAGTTGCGGACAGTCGATCCCATCCAAAATGGCACATGCAGGGTAATCAAACTTGATGGCGTATTCTTGCCTTGTGTCGCTTCTGATAGTATCTCTATTCTGTGGCTCTAACTAGTGGGCTGATGCAGGTCGTCCTACTGAAATTAATTGTCGTGGCGTTACCATCCAACTAGGCCTGAAAGATTTTGTTTGCTTATCAGGTATACACCTCTAGACATATGCATGCACACACTCAGAATGTCTCATGAAAAATACAGCATGCATAAGTAAACATAAAAATGCAAATTTTTAAATTTTCTTTATGTATTTTGTATATTATATATTTATTTAATCCCATTTGGGAAATTTTGCCTTAGTGTCACTGCAGCCCATTTACCACCGCAGCAGACACGTCGTCGCCACAGTGCAGCTTCGGTTGGCGGGGTTTTTTCTGGGGGTGGGGGTGAGGGGTTAGGGGATGGGAGTGGTAAGGATACATTTTATTTCATTTTGCCCGGGCAGCGGCCTATTCGGCCTGCTCTTCTCGATTTCCAACTGCCAAGGTATCTTTAAGGTGCGCAACGTGCACAAGGGCCCTCCGACCTTATCCGAGAAGACTAGGTGCTAGATCAGACCCAACAAAGGATCAGGAACAGGAAAAAAGGAGAAAAATCCCAAACTTCCAACATGCCTGCACCGACCGGTATTAGAACCCGATACCTCCGGCATGAGAGGCGAGCACCGTGCCACCAGACCACCGTGTCCCCAGATATTTTGGAACAATGATGACAAATCACAACAACAACAATAAAATCGATTTACAAAAGTACTCCGGACACAATGCATTTCTGAAGATTTAGCTACAACAGTTATGACTCAAGGACTGCCCAATCTCCTCCAGCTTTACCTCTCTACGATCTTCCAGCACCATGCAGACGGATTAGCAGTGTATGGTAGATTACAGTATGAGCTTATTGCAGAACACAAAGAAGATACTTATTATAATATGTTCCGTAAAATAGCGGAGCGGATCGGATGCTGTGGACAAAACCACTTAGGCTCGTGGCCTCTTTAATCTGCTGTGACTCAGTTCGAAATCTCTCTTTCCGCCAGCCCACTCGAGACAGTTTTAAGGCGCTTACTCTAGTGAGACAGATCAGTTTACATTTCGGTCTCGCCAGTAAGCGAACTTCTGTTTGACTCTATGGTCCACATTTCACACGAAAGCAAAGACAAAACTGAGTGGACTCGGCGTGTCACCAGCCTCAAGCATAATATTTTGTTTCCAATTACCACACAGTTACCCGCAGCGCACATTGTCACTTCTAAAATAGGTCGAACTCTACCAGTTGATTTAACAGACTTTTATCATATTTACAAATTTCACGAAGACATACTTTACAGTGCGGGCCTTTTCCCGTTAGAATTTTAATACAGGCCTTTTCCCATTAGATCTTTAACTTCACTTTTATCTGATCTTATCTGTAGGCGACTGAGCCCTGAAAGCTAGCCTAAGGATAGCCACACAAAGGCCACCGAATTCGGTCACCGAGCCACTAGACGCTTTAGGTGAGAAGAATTGCACTATATAATTTCAACAACTGCACATAGAGCCCACCTAGATTCGGTCCGTTTATATAGTGTAATTCTTCTCACCTAAAGAGCCTAGTGGCTCGGTGACCGAATTGGGTGGCCTTTGTGTGGCTAGCCTAAAGAGCCTAGTGGCTCGGTGACCGAATTGGGTGGCCTTTGTGTGGCTAGCCTAAAGAGCATAGTGGCTCGGTGACCGAATTCGGTGGCCTTTGTGTGGCTAGCCTAAAGAGCCTAGTGGCTCGGTGACCGAATTGGGTGGCCTCTGTGTGGCTAGCCTAAAGAGCCTAGTGGCTCGGTGACCGAATTCGGTGGCCTCTGTGTGGCTAGCCTAAAGAGCCTAGTGGCTCGGTGACCGAATTGGGTGGCCTCTGTGTGGCTAGCCTAAAGAGCCTAGTGGCTCGGTGACCGAATTCGGTGGCCTCTGTGTGGCTAGCCTAAAGAGCCTAGTGGCTCGGTGACCGAATTGGGTGGCCTCTGTGTGGCTAGCCTAAAGAGCCTAGTGGCTCGGTGACCGAATTCGGTGGCCTCTGTGTGGCTAGCCTAAAGAGCCTAGTGGCTCGGTGACCAAATTGGGTGGCCTCTGTGTGGCTAGCCTAAAGAGCCTAGTGGCTCGGTGACCGAATTGGGTGGCCTCTGTGTGGCTAGCCTAAAGAGCCTAGTGGCTCGGTGACCGAATTGGGTGGCCTCTGTGTGGCTAGCCTAAAGAGCCTAGTGGCTCGGTGACCGAATTCGGTGGCCTCTGTGTGGCTAGCCTAAAGAGCCTAGTGGCTCGGTGACCGAATTCGGTGGCCTCTGTGTGGCTAGCCTAAAGAGCCTAGTGGCTCGGTGACCGAATTCGGTGGCCTCTGTGTGGCTAGCCTAAAGAAAGATAACGGAAAAAACAACAACAACAGCAAGAGGAGCAAAGTGGACATTATCGTGCCCACGCGCCGTTAAACCCAAACTCAGACCCAAACTCAAAGCCACACTGTTAATACCTTTAACGCCCATCTCAATAATATTGTGTTGTCGCTGTCGCCATTATTCCACTGTGAAAGTACGCTTATTGCCCCATTAATGTGCGCCTTTAAGGCAGTCAGTATATCGTTGTTATCCTGCACAGGGTGTCCGTAAAGTCTGGACACATCGGAAATCTCGGAGTTATTGCACCGAGTTCACGTGAATCTTGCAAAGCGCGTCGATCTTTTCATAACAAATGGTGGAAATGATATTAAAGATGTTATTTGTTGATATTCCAATTGAATAAAATGTTGAAAATTTTACGTGCATTTCACGAAAATATACATTTTGCCTATGTTTCCAGACTTAAGGGACACCCAGTATGATTTTTAAAAAATCATTTCATTAACGTCCATCTTTACAGCTGTTGTCGCCATTTTTCCACTGGTGATTGTGACGCTCAGGACCCATCGATTGGTATTGTCTTGTCTTCATTTTACAACTTGAACATTGAAATGATGATAGAATATTTAAGTGGGGTTAATGGCAATGCAATAACCCCTGCCCCTGTTGTACATATCGTAAATGAACTCTGACAGTTGAACTTGAGAGAAGGATTCAGGAATTACAGATGAGATGCTTCCGCAAGATCCTTGGCATCTCGTACAAAGACCACATTACCAACTTGGGGGTCCAGACCAGAGTAAGGCAAGCCACTGTACCATACGAAGACCTGTTGTCCACAGTGAAAAGACGAAAATTGAGATGGTATGGTCATGTATCAAAATCAACAGGACTTGCCAAAAACCATTCTACAAGACACGGGAGGCAGAAGGAGAGAAAAACAGAGAAAGAGATGGGAGGACAACATCAGTGAATGAACTGGCGCGGCCTCACACTCAGCAAATATCTAAGAGCGTCTGAGAGCATGGAAGAATGGAGGAAGCTGGTTGCGAAATCTTCTGTGGCGCCACAAGTAAGACTCCGGGAGAGAGAGAGAGAGAGAGAGAGAGAGAGAGAGAGAGAGAGAGGGGGAGAGAGGGAGAGGGAGAGAGAGAGAGAGAGAGAGAGAGAGAGAGAGAGAGAGAGAGATCAACAAAGGAAAGACGAGTTTGGATATATTATCTACCATCGCCGTGTCAAATCTACCGATATCTACCTCAGCCCAGAAGGGAAAACCGACTTTAAGCTACCGAACAGAAGGTCTAAATAACGCCTGAACTACGTAAGAGAAACCATCTGGAAAGGTTCTATGATCGTCAGTATTGTTTCATCTTTCCACTCGTACATACTGAAGTGAGCAAACCTAAATTGTAAGCCAAATTCAGATCAAAAATTTATTCCTCCAAAACTTGTTGGCCATATGCCTGGAATATATACGTCATATAGTCATGATCATTCATTAATTGCCTATGTCACGTTTTTAGTGTTTTTTTGAAAATCAAGGAAAGCTGTTTACTTCGAGTATAGTGGTAGATGTTGTTAAGGGAGCGTAGTAGTTTACATAGAAAGCTACAGCTGAACAGTGAACACAACTCAGTATTTTCTCTGTTTGGCTTTGTAATCAGACTAGGTTTCCCTAACAATAGTCTAAAATGGTAGGGACAAGGTGGTCCAGAGGCACGGTGCTAGCATCTCATGCCAAGGGTCCCCGGGTTCAAAACCCGGCCACTACAGGCATGTCGGAAGTTTGGGATTTTTCTCATATTTTCGAGTCCCTGATCCTATTGGGGGTGGGGGGGGGAGGAACGAGTACCTAGTCTTCTCGGATAAGGAAGAAAAAATTCGGAGGTTCCGTGTGCACGTTGCGCACGTTAAAGATACCTTGGCAGTTGGAATTCGAAAAGAGCAAGCCGAACAGGCCGCTGCCCGGGCAGAAAATCAAATAAAATTCATCCACTCCTTCCCCCTCATCTCCCACCCACCCCCAAGAAAAAAAAACAACAACAACAATCCGCCGACCGGCGCTGCACTGTGGCGACGAGGTGCCTGCTCCAGTTGTAATGTGTGCAATGACACAAAGGCAGATTTCCCAAATGGGATTAGTTTACAAATACAAATACAAAAATACAAATACAATGGTGAGTTAGGTGGATGTGGGTTTTCGTTTAAAAATTCATAATTCAAAGAAACAAAGCAATGTAACTGTTGAACGGTTCCATGCGATCTCAAAACACACACACCAAAAAAAAACAAAAAACCTAGGCGGTTGTGGAATGACCGTGACTATAATAATATTGTTCAGGATATCCTTGCATACCCGGTGTTGTGCAATTGAAAGGAGACGCCTTTGAATGCCTCCTGACGGTCCCAGCAAAGTCTAGGTGAACGGTTGTGTCATGCTCTTTAGTCTTGTTTCGAATAGGTTCATTGAACACACATAACGATAAGGGTTGTTTTTTTTATTTCCCAAATTTTCACTTATCTCGAAGTTACGTAATTTGTGAGTAAATACAAAATACAAAATATACAATCGGGTACAGCAGGTGAAAGTAAAAAAAAAACAATAACGTGAAGGCAAAGACTCACTAGACTACCAATAAATCTCAATAAAGAATTATTGTTTTTTTTTTTTTCCCGATGTTGTTATTGTTACATTTGTAATAGAAATGGATTTTTTTGGTCATGATTATTTATGCTTTTGTAAATCTGTTATACGTAGTTGTATTTTAGTGAGTTTTTTTTTTTTTTTTTCAATGATTTATTCCTTTTGAAATCTTAAAGCGCCTAAAAGCTTATTTTAAATGGGAAGTGTGTGCTGTATAAATGAGAATTATTTCATGGCTGCCATTATCCGCCAACATTATCGGCGGATACTACCCAGGTTTATCCGCCAACAATAGCGGCTCGGGGTTTCATATAATAATGGAGCTTGGGCCCAACTTTGTTCCCGCAAAGGCTTTTTTACTACGCAACGTAGAGAAATGAAACTTGGCACATGTATGTAAAATTTATTAAGCCTCTACGTGTCGAGCTCATTTTTCCCCGAAACTCTTTACTTTTCCCAGAAATTCAGTTATAATTATCAGTTATCAATTCATGATTGCGAATACGACGTGATAATGTACTTCCGTCAATTCGTCATTTCCGCCTCTTACCGGAAATGTAAACTAAAGTTCACGATCCACCCACGCCAAGAAAACTTTGATAGTGATACCGAATATAGTGTTATACAGATGAGGTGAGTGCCATTCATTCATACCAAGAAAACTGTGCGTAAATATTTAGATCTAGATCATTTTTTACGAACACATGCGCCCATGAAAAATGCTCGGTGCGCACTACTGTGCACTGTGTTCTACTGTAATATTATCCTATCTATCTATTGATCGCCGATTTTATGTGGATGACAAAAAGTGTCTCGACATCAATGTCTTTGTGCTGATTCCTTTCGGTCTGGAGTGGTGAGCTTTGTTTTTTACCATTCGAAGAATTTGGCAGTTACTAGTATCAATAAAAAACGGTGTCGGAACATTTCTGTGATGACAATAATAAAATCACCTATTATATATTTCAGTAACTTGCAACCTTTGGCATGACTAACTGACCAAACTATACACTCTTCAGGCCTTAAATTTGGCAGGAAGGTGGCAATTGAGATAAGGAAGATGATGGCTATAATTAAAAGTTGTTTACTTCAAGCAAGTATTTAAAAAAAATATTTGCATGTTTGTTTCGTAATATATATAGTACTGTGCATGTCATAAAAAGTAAGCGTATCAAGCGTTCAGTTTGGTGCGTAATGTTGTGGTGCGCATGAGTTCTGAAGCAAGACTGTAGTTTATTACTTTTATTATACTAGAGAGAGAGGGGGGGGGGGAATCACGTGATAGTTTATTCTGGGCAATGCCCGGTAGCTCATCTAGTTTTTAATGTTTCACAAAAGACGTTTGTTTGTTGTTTTTTTTCTACTTGTTGATTGGCGATGTTTTTCACCACTTTCATCTTTCAGGAATGTAGTATCACTCATCAGTTTGAACAGCGCATAATCTGTGGATTGGGAGTCATTGTACTACAGAGATAGACATATCGTCTCGGTCATTCCACAAAGTCCTAAGTCATTTGGGGGGGGGGGGGGAGGGGGGGGGGTGTTTGAGATGAAATGCTCGGCTCAATCAGGCAGACACGTTGTACAGTTCAACAATTACATTGTTTTGTTTTGTTGACTTAAATGAGATTTTAAACGAAAATGCCCATTCACCTAAATGACCATTTTAGAATGTTGCCAGAGAGAGTAGTCTAATTACAAAGGCAAATAGAGGAAATACTGAGTTATGTTCATTGTTAGGCTATGGGCCCATTGCGAATTACGTCACAGAGTGTTTTTGTTTTGTTCTTCCGACACCCAAGATAGCCCGTGGATCAGCCGATGGGTGTAACTTCGAGATATGTCTTAGCGGTTAAAATGCCTGCTGGTTGCATTGTAGTTGGTTGTTATGACAGGGGTGGAAAGGATGAATCCAAGCTGTTCAGATTCCCTACAATACGTGTAAACAAGGGAAATTAAAGGAAGTGAAAGAATTGACTGAACGTCTCCCACTGAACATGCACACACGTGTCATTGTTTACTGTAGTGAACTACTTTTAGGTCGCCGCCGATTGGTTCGCGGCGCCTCAGGTGCTCGCGGTGCAAATCAGTTTACAAATCAAAATCAAAACCACAATCGCCATGGTGATGCGTCGGTCCATACCTCAAAGATGGCGGATATGCGCTATGTGCCTATTTGATGGCCGACCTACATTCAACTAGCTGGGTTTTCCCCCCAAATTCTTGGTTTCTACTATTACAAAGCCCAGTAAAGAAATTACTGAGTTGTGTTCACCATTCAGTTAGAGCTTTCTATGTAAAATACTACGCTCCTCTAACAACAGCTACTATCACGGTTCAAAGTGAACAGTTTTCTTTGATTTTCAAAAGACATCAAAACATAACTTAGGCAATTGTGGAATGACAATGACGATATGCCCTAATTGTTTCAGTAAGTCCCGTTCTTGTAATTATGTGGAACAAAGTAACTTATTATAAATTTGGAAAAAAAAAAAGGCGGGAGTAATTCATCGTGGCTCAATTTTGGCCCTTTTTCTTTTTTCTGGACGCTACAGCCTAAATGACCGTTTCAAAAATTATAAAATTAATTTTCTTAAGAGTCAACTCATCCAACCCAATCGCTTTTTGTATCGACCGATTTGGGTTGATTCAATTTTCAGATATTTTTAAATAAAAAGTTGTAAAAATGTAAAATACAATGATCTTTGGTTTGGCTCCCTGTAGGAAGCCCACCGCACCGGCAACGATGTATTAATACGCATTCAATTCGATGCGCACAACTTCCCTATCAGAAATAAGTGCGCAGTGCTCAAGCGTGCATGAAATCTGTAGTGAGACTGTAGCACACGTGAAGCTTTGTATACCAAAAAGAGAGACAGATAGAAGGATCGGTTCACAGGTTAATCCCTTATAATGCAAGTTACCTCATCTAGATCTAGTTCATGAAAAAAAGAAAGAAACAACAGGCACATTCGCACAATCAATAAATGAACGCATGAAATGGAATTTGGCACGGTCTTTCTTTAATTCTCTCCTACATTTTTTTGTTCTACCACTGCAGCAGTCTTCTACCTGTGGTTCATTTGATCATCTACCCTGATAAGTACAAGTGATTTCACCATCCTCACAACTGCAGCTTTTCCGTGCACCGGTAGTTTGATCGATCCAGGTTTCCTCGTCTTCGAAATACTGTGAAAATAGACAGAAACAAAAACAACAACGGAGTAGCGACCGATGACTTGCTCCTTCAGACAAGTCACTTAGCGAAAGGGACATTCCACGTAATATATTACCTAAGAGCCATTTTTCAAACTATCCCTGGGAATAAAATTAATGCTTGCGTTGTAAAGGATACTTATTAAATTAACATTTTTGGTTAACATTATTTCCTTGTGTGATCATGATTGTGATCTAGCGACCATCTTGGAAAAGAGCACACGTTTACAACCTTCCATCAGTTATCAAGATTATGTCCCATCAGTTAACGCATTGTGCTGAAAAGTAAAACTTGATTATTTATGCTTTTTCTGTGTGCTCAAATGCATTTTTTGAATGTCGAGAAACATTACTCACTAATCCTGTTGGTTTGGTTTCACAAATTTTGCAGTTTCATTTTGCTATGTCAAAAAACATGGTATTTTTCCTGTCCCACAATTACCAAGAAAAGCGAAGGCAATTGAATGGACTCATCTTCATTTTTATCATTTAAAACACAATATTTTAAATTTTTAAAATGATTTCTGTACCATTTTTCTGGAGAACTGATTAATCAATGTTGCATATAAGTGGTTGATTATTTATTTATCGGCCTTTTCTTTCTTAAAACGTAGTGTCTGAGCGTCCCGTCAGTTACCGTGGAATGTCCCGAAAGTGAAACAGACAAACAATTACCGACCCGCTTTCATCTGCTTTCCTGTGGACACTGGAGAATAAATTAAACTCACACATTTTTCCAACTAATTTCTTCATCATGTCAATTAATTTGTATTGTCTGTGTGACCCAGCTACCCACTTAGTTCATTCTTTGGACCTTGCTTTTTTAAAAAACTTTTTTTATTTCCAGCAACAAAATCCACTTTATCACCTGAGAGATTCATTTGTATTTTGTACACTTCTTCAATCCCACTTGGGAAATTTGCTTTAGTGTCATTGCAGCCTCGTTGCAACAGGAACAGACATGTCGTCGCCACAGTGCAGCTCCGGTCGGGGTGTTTTATTATTTTTTTTGGAGGGAAAGTGTGGGTGGGGGATGGGGAGGGAGTGGTAGGGATAAATTATATTTACTTGCTCGGCCTGCTCTTCCCGATTTCCAACTGCCAAGGTATCTTTAACGTGCACAAGGGCTCTCCGAGTTTTTCGTCCTTATCCGAGAAGTCTCGGAGCTAGATCCATAGGAAGGGACGGGAAAATATGAGAAAAATCCCCAAATTCCAACATGCCTGCACCGACCGGGATTCGAACCCGGTACCTCCGGCATTGGAGGCGAGCACCTTGCCTCTAGACTACCGTGTCCCCATCTGTCCGTTTATCGTTTTATATACCTAACAGATCTACTTCTCAACTTATCAATATATTCAACTGATACACGTCTCTAATATAAGGTATTTACGAACATGCCTACCTGCCTACCAACCATCTTGCCTATCTGCGATCTACATAATAATCCGTTGAGAAATCTGTGCCCGTCTTCCGAAACTCATCTTATTTTTTAGTTTGCTTCTTTAGGTTATGATAAAATCCTACGAGTGTTCGGGAAAGAAATTTGATAGTTTGAGACATATGAACTCACCATTTCTGTCCAGAAAGTGCATACTTTCGGCCAGTGACAAGAAGACCATGTGATATGCTTAGGAAATTTGGTTTTTCAAAAGGCACAATAGACATTCTCTGCACCAAGTCAGTAATACAAAAGAGTATGTATTTATAGAGATCTCACTTCCGCCAAATCGCGAAACTAGGTCGCTGAGGTGACAAGATGTGAAAGAGACCGTTTTCACCAAAGATAGTGTACATGTCTGTTAACTGTGGTTTCTTGATATTCTGGGGCTGATCCTAAAAAAAACTATTTAGAGCCGTTTGTAAGTTGTGCGCCCGGTAAAGATGTACAAACGGATATTGTTTAAAGCAGTGAACTGCTTTCCGCCCTATGCTAACAGTGGTTTCGCGGAGCTTCCCGTGTCTTGCAGTGTAAATCGACCACTTGTGAAATCTCATTCTGATTAAGGAAATTATGAGACTAGTAACGGTGCGGTTACTGTATAACTGCATGTTTAAGACACATCTTTAGTAATATTAAAAAAAAAAAAAACAACGAAAGAAAATCGCCGCTTTGAAAAATGCACTTAGCCTGTAGATTCACTGGTCAGTAAATCTTAAGGTCATAGGGAAATCTGAGATTGCATGAAAAACATTACTGCAGTACAACGATCAGCTTGCAAGAAAACTGCATGAGAATGAAAGCACGATTTCTAAACTCACTACACTTACCTACATGCCCATCTAAGTATTTACTTAGCCACCTAAGAACCTGTCTTTGTGTGTACTTTTCCACATCTATGCAACTGTTGTAAATAGCCACGTGGGCAATCTTTATAATTATGTAAGTTTATTAATAATTACCCTTGTATCAGCATTCTGATGAATAATCGCACATCGCTCATCACGCGGACAAAACCAGCTTGAACTGATCAGCATCGCCAGACACAATAATAGTAGTAATCTTTTCGCCATCTCTTCACTTTGTTGGACACTCAAGTCCTGTTAATATGGTTTACGCGTTTTATAGTAACTATGCCCACGCTGATGTCTCCCATTCACTGCTAATCTGACTGTATGGTGCTGGTAGACTTCCAGGGGGTGGGGGATTCCCCAATGCCGCAACAGGTTGAGGCATTCGTTGAGTCATAGCAAAATCTTCAGGAAAGCATATTGGCCGGAGTACGTTTGTAAATGGGATATTGATTTTGTTGTTTTTGTTTTGTTAACATCCTACTTCAATGTTGACATTTATAATTGTATTTAGGCACCGCACTTCTAACATTGTCTCGAAACTGACGCATGTCTATTTTAATTTATCTTCGTTTTGTCTTTTAAGTCGCGAGAAAATGGAAACACTGGCTGTCTTGTAAAGTCAAACATTGGCAAAAAGAAAAAGTTGTATGTATCAAAGCCTCGCGTAAGAAATAATACCCAAACGATACAATGAAACTCAAAGAAAAAGGGAAGGCAGAAACTGCCAATATTTCGGAATAAGCCTTCTTCAAGGAAAAAAACAGAAAAACAACAACTACAACAGAAGAAAAAAAAAGGAAAATTGAACAGATAAAACAATTAAAAGAATTAGAATATGAAATAAATGGAATCTAAATAGAATATTAAATAAATGCATCTACTTATCTAAGAGTCCTGGCTTGTATTACCGCAGAGAAACACGCCCGCCAATTTGGGGAGGCTCGAAGTCATGGCTGTCTTATAATGCTTTTCGGCCATTTTGAATTTAAAATTTAAAACCTCGGAGACGTTCAGAGCTTTTGATTTTCATAAACATGTGCGAGATTTGAAATAACACGACTGGTCGTGGATGATTGCTTTCTAGTTATTTCCTTTGCCCTATGCCACAGAACCTCCACTTCTCCGAAATGGTATATTTTATTTCGGCTTTCGACACATCGTCATTTGGAACACTTATAATATGACGCCATCTGGTCATAGCTTGCGAAGTTCACGATCAAAATCATAGATCTAATTATGTGAGACGCAAATGAAAGAAACCATAATTATGTCAGAAACTTGAAAGAAAACAACAATTTGTGCACCAGGTTTATTGAATGCAAAATAAGTAATGTGCTTGAACAGCAAGTGATCAAATGTTAATCTGTTGTTTTTTGTTCTTGTCTTTCTTGTCTACATTCAAAGTTTTACCCGAATGGATCAATTTTTGCAATTGGCCCTAAACTGTGCAAATGTATGGAGCAGAAAATGACGTGTACATGAATCATACGAAGGGTCTCAAGTCTTTGAATCATACAGAGATAAAAAAGTTCACTGCGGTCGCTGAGAGATGTAAGAGAGAAATTAATAGAAAAACGATGCAAATTACCATTTCATGCGTTCATTTTGTGATTGTGTGAATGTTTTTGTCTGTTTCGTGACTGAATTCTTTGTTTCAATAGACGAGAACAAGAATTCCCGAAACTTCACCTACAAGGGAGAATTTTTTACTGGTCGGTAAATCCCCTTTTGTGTTTTGGAAGTTAGTGAATGAGACTGTATGTGCTCATAAACGATAAAAGTGATGGAAAAATAGATGGTGGAGGATCTTAGATCTGATTTATCTCATTTGTAATAATAAACACCGTGGTCTGGAGGCAATGCAAGGTGCTCGCCTCTCATGCCCAAGGTACAAGTTTTAAATCCCGGCCGGTGCAGGCATGTTGGAATTTTGGGATTTTTCTCATATTTTCCTGTACCTGATCCTATGGGCAGTAGGATCGAGCACCTAGTCTTCTCGGATAAGGACGAAAAAATCGGATTGCCCCTATGCACTTTGCGCACGTTAAAGCTACCTTGGCAGTTGGAAATCGAAAAGAGCAGGCCGAACACGCCGCTACCCGGACAAAATTAATTAAAATTTATCAGTACCATTCCCTGCCTGTAACAGTTGATATAAATTTCAGCATGTAATGATAGGGAGAATTAGATGATCTGAACTGCTGCCCTTTAAAAAACGAAGCTGACTCGAACTGTTGTAGAATTGACTGAAACAGGATCCGATGAACGATTAACATTAACTTTTAATAACTGTAGATGAACGCTGGATATCTCACAACTTACTTACGGGGAAGGTACGCAGGTCTACCTACAAAAACTTAAACTGGGTCTTGCACACACACTCGCTCCCTTGCCATCCTTTATATACCCATCCGGATAGAACGTTCACGAACGGGAAATCCAGAAACTACGGGATGCATGAAGGCCACATAATCGCACTTAGACACGTCACAGAATTGCGTCACTCCAAGGCCAACATAGCGCAACTACTCCAACATGAATGATATCGTACGTTCTCGACTGACCTACAATAAACAATTACGTCACACAGCGAGACATCAAAGAGAAGTAAAAGCTAGCACACGAGGGGTCGCAGAGGGCTGCGGACAACATTGTTAGCCGTATGACGCTACACTGCCCCCCTCCCCATCTCCCCTCCCCCTCCCCCCCCAACCCCCCCAAAAAAAACCGCTGACCGGCGCTGGACTGTCGCGACGACGTATCTGCTCCAGTTGTAACGCGGCTGCAATCACACAAAGGCAAATTTCTCAAATGGGATTAAAGAATTTTACAAAATACCCAAAAAAAACAACAAAATGCAAATAACAATATTAGTAACTAGCTGAGTTCCCGGCCCTGCCCGGGATAAATCGATTTATTAGTTTCAGTTCTGGGTGATTATTATGGACCTGCTTCATTTTGCCTGTGTTCCTTTAGCTTTATTTTATTTTTGTTTGTTTATTTGTTTTTAGATACGTTTTACTGCTCTCCCTTTGCGCGTTGACGTCCTGCGCGTCCCGCCAGGATCTGTCAAATGGCTATGATTTGCGCATGGGTTAGTTTGTTTGCACATCGCAGGACGTGATAACGTCATGTGTTAATGGAAAAGAAATATAATATTTTCCTAGGCATATTGAAAACACAAACCTGTACTTTTGGCCCTACAGCGTCGATCTCCCAATTCCAGACCCTTTCTTTTTCCTAGTCGAGGCACATTGAGAACACACAAAGTTTCATACTTGATAGTCTAATCCTCAATCTCGTCATTCAAACCAGTCCTAACCGGAAGTAGTTTTGTGAGTGTGATACAGATACCGGAACCAATCTTAGTTACATTAATTTGCCGAAAAAATAGACCGAACGCCAATGTGTCGCAACCTAGCAACTAATACAAACGTTCTGCGAGTTATTAATTATTTTTTTATTTTCTGTGCCGGGGACACGACGACAGTCTATACTAAGCGTTGTATAAAATCTGAGGGCCACCGAATCAGCATTAACAGAGGAGTAGCGAAAGGCGCGCTGCAATTGTCGTAAGGTTTCACTTTTATTAATATAGATGATAGTGATCACACTGTAATGGACCTAACGAGTCGACCTGGAAGCAACTAAAATATCGTGACTACGAGATACAAATTTATGAACTTGTGTGTACTCCGTAACAAATGTTGACGATAATTTACATGGACACGTCCATTTTGGCTAAAATTCAGTCTTTCGTATACAACAATATATTTTACCATTTAATTTTGTCGAGCAAAATTCGAAAAGTGTGACCGGCACTTTCGTTTGTCGCCTCTCTTTAAACACTGCTGGTCAAAACTCAACGTTATAACATCTGTACTGTGTGTTCTGCAAGGAATTGGTGTGTAGGTTGTTATTAACCTTTGCACCGTATCAGAATATAGGGTCCCAACTTTACTAGGTGAAGAAAAATAAAGGGAAAAAAATCAAGTTGTATTTCTTAGAGCTTATATGTTGAAATACATCGTAGAGACAGTATAGACAGATTTATGAAGATTGTTTTAATATAATTAATAATCGTGCTGATGGGGTTTTGAAGCCTTCCTGTTCATGCAGTTTTTGTCTAAAAATATCACCTTTTCAGAAAGCAGCTTTTGACTTCCTGAGAATTGTTTGTCTGTCTGTCTGTCTGCCTGCCTGTCCACAATCTGTCTGTCTGTCTGTCCACGTATCTTTCGTCTTAGCCATGGGCGGATGTTGGAATCTGTAAGCGACACTAACTGACAGTTTCTAAAATGTGTCAGCCACCAAGAAAGTACTAGATCTAGCTGAACTGAAGATTGTCCCAACGAGTCAAACTTAAGATGTCATGTAAGTGGCTTAGACACGTGCTTGCTGCTTGCTTGACAGAGTGGTGTAAAGTGCAGAAAAGTTACGTCTAATCTCCTACACAGTAGATTAGTTTCCATAATTACATCTGTTACATCATGAAAAACACCAGGAATATCCTCGGAAGCAAGAGATTTACGCACAAAATTTCACGTCCAAGGACTTTGAGATAAGGTGGGAACTTTGAATGTAAACAAGTTGCCAAAATGATTAAATGTCTCTGTCTCTATCTCTGTCTCTCAGTTTGTCTGTCTGTCTGTCGGTCTCTCTTTTGTCTGTATATCGCTCTGTCTGTCTGCTGTCTCTGTCTCTCTCTCTCTTTCTATGTCTCTCTCTGTCTCTGTATTTCTGTAGTCGGTCTCTCTTTCTAGTTCTTCGGTTCTCTTTGTCTGACCGCTTCCTCTTTGTTTCATACTTTCTCTTTCTTTCTTCCTTTTCTCTCCAACTCTGTGCACCTCCCTTTCCGTCTTTCTCCTCCTTCCTCTCGTTCTTTCTGTCGGACTGCCTGTCTGTCTGTTCTTTCTCTCTCTCTCTCTCTTTCTCTCCGTCTCTCCCATCAATCTTCCTCACTCAGTCTTTCTGTGCGTTTGCACAGACTTTGAATGTAAACAAGCTGACCAAAGATAAGAACGGAGGAGTTTTTGTGTCAAGCGAGGTTATGTACGCAGTTGATAAGAATGGCAGTGTCGGTCTTTATTTGTGAAATTTAATAGGTCATAAGTACTTTTCTGTTCACTTTTTAGACATCAGATGTCCCCATTCCCACGCGTGTTTTTCTGTCCTTATATCAGTCTGCCTATCCACTACAAACATGATAAACATTTACATGGTCTGAACTATCTGCACACGACATGTTGTTTTGTTTTACCTTAGAACTGAATCAAACGAGGGCGTAGCTATGTCAACGATTCTGGTACAGAATAATATAAAATGGAAAAGAACAGTATCTATTTCCATGTTTCTAATGTCACTTTCTGTCTAGAATCGGCATTTACGCGAGTGTTTCAACTGTTCTTTAACGATTCTGTTTAAGAGTGAATAATGAAATCGGAGTTTTCTGTTCTAAATTTTTTTACCTGGCAGTAGGCAGTTCAGGTTTAATTAATGGCGAAAAACTGTACTTTATCACAGTAAACATGACAAAATACTTCTGCCCTTGACTGGCTGTTCAAGAGCAGATCCGTGGACAGCATAGACTCGCTGAGACTCCAGGAGTTGCTCTGGACAAATCTGCTCCTCCATGTACCCCTCCTCTCCTTCTCTCCCATCAAATGAAGTCTTCCCTGCTCATAAATGTGCTACGTACGCTGTTCCTTTTTGGGGAAAGTGCAAAGAATTAAACACTCTTGAAAGGCAGTCAAGCAGAAACCATAAACGACCAAAGAGCACACCACGCGAGGACGAACTGAATCGGAAAAATATGGTTTTAGAAAAATAGTTCCTAGTATACGTAATTCATAATTATCATCCGGGTTTTAGTTGTAACCAGTATGAACTTTTTTAAAGCTTATCCTTTTTGCCCTTCAGTCACTAACTTGAGCCAGGCAGCCGCGCAGCCTGAAATATAACATATCGGGTGATAAAAAAAAAAGCCCCCATATTGTCACCGAATATCTCGCAATTCTTTTGATGAATCCGTGAGAAATTTTGGTAGAGTTATGTCCATTGTACGTGTAATGCTATGTTAAAATTTCATTAAGATTTAGTCATTACTTTTAAAGATATTATTTTTAGATTAAGTGAGTCTCTGTCAAAAATTAATAAAACAAGCCTTCAACGTCCAGGTTAAGTCTAGAAATAAAAATGATGTATAGTCTTCGCCTCAGATAAACATTGAGCACTACCGTTTTGTGGAACCGCTGTCGCGCGTTGGAAATTTAGCAGCGCTGCTAAAGTCCGTTTGTAGAGCTACTGACACGCGTTAAAATTAAGTAGCGCCACCAACGGACGAGAGTAGCGCTGCTGACGCGTCACTAACAAAAAAAAAAAAAACGCTGGTTAGTCGCATCGCTTGAGGATTGGTGTTTGACACAGTTTAGTACTGTAATATTTTTTCTTTTCTTTTAATAACTCGGTCTAGTTATTTATTTATTTATTTTTTGTTTACAAAGCTTACAATGGCTAACTCAAAAATCATACTACAGTCTCACCAATCAAAAATTAAAAAAATCACACTTCCATAAGTTTTAATGTGATATAGCAGCACACACACACAATTTGAAATAAAACTAACCGACAGTTTAAAAAAAAATCAACATTGATCCCGCCCATTCTAAAAAAGACGCCCAATCCAGTTGGATAGTGACATCACGAGACTGAGTTTCAATGAGATTCAGCGAATTGGGTGGTGAGCGGGGCATCCATGTAATGTATTGTTATGTCTTTAAACTATGCGTCCCCTTTAGAGTGGCAATGCTGTGACTCCCATTAATCAATTTTTTTCAGAAACTGATAATTGAAGTTTCATTTTATTGTGTGTTCACAGCTTTTAGATATACGACTTTTGTTTCATTTTAGTCATACAAATTACACATCGAATCCGCTTGATACTTTGACACACAGTGGAGAAGACATGTGGAAGTAGCGTATAGAGGTGTAACTCAGCTCCGGCAAAAAGCGGTGATAGAACCTTGTCATTTTAAGGGGACGAATGGTTGTCTACCGTAATCGTTATCGGAATTGAAAGAGATTAATGCAGCTGACAGAGAAGATGAAAGACAACAAAATGAAAAAACTATTATTATTACTGTTAGCAGTCTTTTTCACTGTAAATTTGCATCACACACAACCACGACAAATAAGCTTATTTTCTCTTTTCTAAATAATTATATGTAGTTGGCTGTCATGGGTTAAAAGGTTACACTTGCAGTGGGTCACAGAAGGGTTAAATGTCAACTATAAAGCAAAACCTGGGGATTGGGGGTGGGGGTGGGGGGGGGGGCAGACGGAGAAAGAAATAGAGAGAAGAGTGAGTTTATTTGTGATGCTCCACAATGCTAGGCGGAGTCACGAGAAAACTGAACTGCTCACCACCAAACCTCTCTCACAAGTCCATTTTATCAGCTGTACTCAATTTGTTTCATGTTTTTCACAAAATCCTTTCAGATCAGGTCGTCTTCCTGAAATTTTCACGGGGAAACTGCACGTCCACTCCTTATATATTTAATGTCTAAACCAGTGGTTCTCAAACTTTTTCAGGCATTCGCTGCCCTAGACTTCAATTTTTTATCACCCCCCCCCTCCCAAATCCCTAGGCCCTACTCAAATCAAAAGATGTGGTTCATAAAACGACATACTAATTACTACACACTAATTATGATGTTAAGTTTTTCAAAGCCATATTAATATCAACAGGTGTGTTGATTATTCATTACAAAACAGAAAGCATTATTTATCATATGCATTTTTAAAAAATACGTTCATAAACCCATCTACGCATGCTTTTGAATAAGCACTGTATTTGCCCCCAAATCGTTCTATTGTCCGAAGTTGTCTCGTTCCTCTCCCCCTCCCCATCGCCCCATCCCCCTTCATCGTGTTTGCCCTTTATCGTCATTTTCTTCGTATTTGCCCCCCCCCCTCCCCCCGAGTTCAAAATCGCCTCCCAGGAGGTGATATCACTCACGTTGAGAACCACTGTATCTACACCAATTAGGGAGATGTCAGCTGTATGTTGCTCACGTGAAATGCATTCTAAGCAAAAGCGAGCGGGTCTTTCAAGCAAGGCAAGATTACCTCCATCTGCAGGGTTAAATTATAAGTTGCCAGTACTTTGAAACTCTTCGTTACAAGGTGAGGTCCAGGAGGATCTGAGACTGTATTTATTGTACAAGACGAAGAGGTAAATATTCCATGGACTGGTCGTTTGACTGACAGTTTGTCCCTGATAGTACACTGTAAACTACGTAATTACGTTACTGTAAAATAAATTGAGTGGATTATAATTACAAGAGATCTAGGTGCCAATGGTATTTTCATCCCGACTAATCCCTTCAACTAACCTAACAAATGAATGAATAAATAGATAAATAAATAAGTACATAAATGAATAAATAAAAGCCAGCATGGAAAAAAGGGTGCTTGTTTCTAAGTAGGCCTATATGTTTAAATTTGATATCTTTTGCTTACTCCCCCCCCCCTTTCCCTGTCTCTCTCTCTCTCTCTCTCCTTTCTCTCTCTGCCTTTGTCTTTTCTTTCTCCCATCGTCTCTCTCTCTCTCTCTACCTCCACTTTAAATACTTTCACACAGCATGCCGGGTTGTTTGCTACCGCGAATTTCATCCTCCCCTTCTCCCTCACTTTTCAAGCGTTGATCAGATTTGTAAAAAGATGATCTACTTGTAGATCAGATCGCTGTGGCACTGTTATCTGACATATCAAACTGAGATTTGAAATGACTTAAGAAAAGTCTATTCAACCTTAAATTTCATTTTTATTCCGTTACATGCGGTATTTCTCTCATTTTACACACTATGCAGTTGTGAGCTAAGAAGAATTGTTTCGTTAATTTTAGTTTTAATTTGGATGCAACTAATAGTTTAAAAAAAAACTTAAAGATTATCTTCTGAAACGAAAATGACGCATGCACTATGTCGAAGCTTCAAAGTGAATGAAATGGCGTAAATGAAAATGCTGATGAATGATATTGAATTTAGAGACAAGATCAGCAATGCTGCCTCTGCATGCACAGAAGTTTGTGCATGTGTGCGTTTCTACAGGTGATTATCGTTTGTTTTTTTTTCTTCCATACACTGATTTTTGTTGGATTCTCTGACTTTATAATGGACATAACTTTCTCTGTTTCATATCCAGTACGGAAAGAAATACCGAATCAGGTTATCTCCAGAAAACACACTAAAGAGGGTTTCATTACATGTGCTTGGATAAACAGAGGGCATAGGATTTTTGGATGTGGAAAAGAGGGTGGGGTGAGGTGGGCGGCGGGGGGGGGGGGTATCCCAAATGAAAGGAAGGCAAAAGCATGGTGTTATTTATAGGTCTAGTGTCAGCTCTCTCTATCTTTATGTACTAATCGAGTCATGATTGAGATCAGGCCGTTAATCATGAGCATGGTTGATACATCCAATGTCAACATACAATGCAAATTACGTTAATAAATACAAAAACAGAAACCGGAGAAAGAAAAGAAGTGTGAGTCACAGCAGACTTGGGGGTCAAACCCATGAAGAGAAGTTCTGGAAACTGAGGACTTAACCACTCAGCCAACTGTGATCTGGACTGACCTAGCACAGCATTCCCACGTCAGTCCAACGTAGATTTATCTAGAATAGTGTTGTTAGGATTACCGCAGGGGCAGATTCCCTGCACCAAACTAATGTTGGTGTGACGTAGTGGACAGCAGATCTGCATAGGAACAATGCCATTCCTCTGTGCAAACTTGAGGTCAGTCCTACACGTCAGATTTCCGTAGTGTGCCAGGCTTGGGAGAGGCCATAGGAGTTATTTTGAAATAAAACAAACTTTTGATGAAAATAATAATAAATCTTGTCAGCAGGTTGCATGCACTGCAGGGAATATGATAAACTAAAACAGACAGTACAAAAACCCACCAGCAACCTTATGGAAATCGGACGCATGGGATTGATGTCAAATTTGCACATAGAAATGATGCCATTTCTACCCAGATGCACTGGTTACAACATTGCACCAATATCGGTTTGATGTAGGAAACCTGCTTCTATGGTAATCCTGCCAATTCTACAGAAATCTACATTGGATTGATGTAGGGTTGCTGGCTGGGAATGGTTTTATCCTCTTCTAGTATTAGTATAAGAAACTGTCTGATATTATGTATACAGTTGTACTGGTGATTGCTAAATGGGTACACAGGACAGTATTAAGCCAAGAGAATTAGCCTCAACAACTGGTTCAACAATACTTGTATAAATCATAGTTTACCTTTGTAAGAAGATAAGTTAATTCTTCCAAAGGACTAAATAAATATTTACCATTTAGCAGGTTTTTTAACTTATGTGTTACACTGGGAATGCTGTTGTACTGGAGACTGGTATATAGGTCTAAACTGCAGTATTATACTAAGAATTATTTTCAATGGTGTATATGTTAACTTTTATAAGGCAACTGGTTAATTCCTCAGTGCGTTTAAATAATGTCTGCCATTTTTCAATCCTTTATTCATGCAGGTGAGGTCAAATCCACACAAAAATGAAATGGGATCATCTCACACTACTATGTTGTAGCTTTGGCAGTAAGTTCTAGGATTTAGATTTATGGATAGATTAGGGTTAGACTTATTATTATCGGTATGCAGTAATAACATCAATAAGCAAAGGCTCAGAATTAGAGATTGAATCAACACAATTTGTGTGATATGAACCAGCACCTAATTATGAAATGAGTATCTTGTAGAAAATTCCATGATATCAGTTGGATGCTGTAAGCATTCGTCTCAGTAAAAAAAAACTTGGGAAAGGCTGTGGTGAAAGTGTGAATCACAATATATAGTTGTCAGTGATAATTGTAATTGTGTGAATTGAAATACTGTTTCTTATTTCTTTCTGCAGACACTTATCTTCATGTTCTTGAATGGCCCAGACATGATCTGAAATTGGACTTTCTTCCAACAGTGATAATCCTACAGTTTTTGGTAAGTGCGAAATGGTGAAACAGAATTCACATCAGAAACAGTAACTTTGCTTTTCACTTATTTAACTCAAGTTTATTTTATTTATTTTTTTTGGGTTGTTTTTTTTATTTTCCCTCACATCCCTCTTCTTCCTTTGAAATCACACCAGTAACAGTGCGAGTATAGGGATGCTTTGCTCATGGACAGTTTTCCGAACAGATAATTCACTAATGAAATATTAGAGCTGAGGTTAAACTCTAACTGTAAACTAAACTAAGTCTATGTCTAACGCTAATCCATCTGACAACCCCACATCAATCTGGCAGTTAAGACTGACCTCAAGTTTGTTCATAGGAATGACATCATTTCAATGAAGATCCACAAGTGTTTATTACATCACACTGCCGTCAGTTGGATGTAGGAAATCCGCCACTATGATAATCCTACCAACCCTGAGGAAATTTTATACAAATCTACTTCAGATTGATGTAGGGATATTGGCTGGGAAACTTAATTGCGACATGTTACCCCAATATGTCACAATCAGGTTTCCCAGCCAGCATCTCCATGTCAATCCAGTTTAAATTTGTATTGATCAGTTTTTCCTCAGAACATCACAACAAAGTATCTAGTCACTGTAACGCACTTGCAACAAGCCGAATCATAATCTAAGAACCATAAGGAGACAGGATGATCAACAGCGAGGCAGCAACGCTACAGAAATTAGCTGCGTAGGATTGATGTCAAGTTTACAAATAGGAATGACATCATTCCTACATAGATCCACTGGTTACAATATCATGCCAATACGAATCTGATGTAGGGAAACTGCCCCTCTAATAATTCTACCAATCCTACAGAAATGTACGTCACATTGACATAGGGTTACTGACTGGGTACATTTTATTCATCCATCCTGGGTATTTTCAGGCCCAAAGTCTTGTCAATAATTCACCAGCTGTTAATGATTATTCTCTGTCAACAAACCGCAATGAGAAAAACATGGTTAAAGTGTGTCCATGAGGTCAACAGTGGGATACACCAATGATGTAAGACTATATGGGGAGTTAACATGTATACAAGCAGTGCAATGAAATAATCCAATTTGAATTCATGTCAACCAATGCATTGTTATTTCTGTGTTATGACAAATAACTCAACCTGCAAATTGGATATATTCCAGATAAACAGTACACTTTACATCAAGTGATGGGATCCCTCTGAACACGCACACAGCTTTTGCTCAACCCCTGTGAACATACACCATGAACTGCTGAACTTCGAAGTTAAGGACTCTGCGCAAGGCATTTACTTGCTCACTAGAAGTGATGGCAAGGTAATTAACCTAGCCTGACAGAAAGCCTAGACCACTATTCGGACAGTCTAAATGCTGTTTGCAGATTATGTAGCCCTGATATGGCACATCAAGGAGGACCTTCAGCAACTGATCTACAAATTTTTCCAGCTTGCATGGGAGTTTTGGCTGGCCATCAGTATCAAAGAAACCACTGTCATAAGTCAAGTGGTCCCTGCTATACCATCGATCATCATCGGAAATGAAATGCTTTAAGTCAGTGACCACTTCACCGATCTGGGCTGTACCATCACCAGCAACGTGTCACTCGACAAGGAAACAAACTAGCGAGGAAATAAACAAATGCACTGATCAAGCTGTATGCCTGAAACAGCTCACAGATGGCCGCAGCCCTTGGTGCTTAGCCACACCAGACTCTGCTTTCAGTGCATCAACATGACCAAATCAAGATGCTGCCATTGTCCCCTGAGACAGATGGATATCTACTATTCACCATAAGTCCCAAAACAGGACAATGTGAGTGTGCTGTGGATATTCAATTGATAATGTAAGTGCGCTATTAACATGCACTGTATGTCTTATTAAAACTATGTAACCTTTTGCTTTAAGCACTAAAATATCATCCACTGTACAAATTTTTTTCAGCATAGGGCTACGAAAAACATGATGTTGCAGTGAAAGTGTCTGGGGAGACTGGTGTAGATTAATTTCATTTTAGACAACCAACGTTAATTACATGTATGTATATTCAGAGTTTGTGGGTGCTTTTGGCTTTCTCTCACAATATCAGTACAAAATTGGCTGCTTTGGAATCTGACTGACAGTCTATAACATAGTAATTCATGTTGCATTGCTAACGATAGTGTGACATATAAGGGAAGAAATTGTGGATAAAGAGAGTCATGTTTACATTAGCCCTACAACCAAAGAATGTCACTGTCAGAAAAGAAGGGAGTTTTATGCGTTCGATCAAGAGAAATTCATTTATATTATGTCATTGATCAGTTCAGCAAGGGTCAGGTAGCAATCTTACAGAGATCCAACGTACAAGATTGATATCAAGTTTACTCATAGGAATGACATTGTTCATAGGTCACTGAGTAGGACATTGCGTCGATGTCAGTTTGATGTGGGAAATCCACCCTCACAGTAATTCTAGCGACCATGGGGAAACGCTATAAGAATCTACATCAGACTGATACACTGATAGCTGGGGATTGATGAACAGCGTAACGAAGGTTTTGCTCCATTTGTAGTTTTAACTTCAAACTGACAGAGCTTTGGGAATGAAAGTAGGATGGAATGAACACATTTAAAGTACAAATGTACAAAGTTTTTATGTTTATTGATATGTTGAAAAATAATATGCATCTACTGCTAAAGATTGCTCTTAATATACGCAAATTAGCCCTAGTAATCTGTAACCGTGAACCCATCCCATGTAATTCAGCCGACGTCAGCATATTCAAAATGGATTGGCAGAGGAGAGTCTCGAAAAAGATAAAGTGACGTTTCCTATACTTCACTGCTTAGTCAAAGGGTGGTATCAATATTAGATATATCTGATAGCAGCAGTAATGATCACTATAAAGTGAGGGAAATTTGGAAAATAGTTTATCGCGGCCTTAGTTCTTGTTTGTTCCATCTCTATGTTCTGCAGAACAGAAGAAGTTTAACAAATCGTCAGTTTCATGATGAAAGGGTGAATTAGGGGTGTCAAGGGTGAATAAAGCTGTAAAATGAAAAGGCGAACACTTGATTTATCTGTATAACAAAGGGGTGAATAGGTCAAATTTGAAGCAATTACTCTTTTTTACTCTTTTGCGGTTATCAAAATACAAGCAATATTGTTAAATCTCATTCGATTTTTATATTACTTAGTATGAAAAAAAGATCAGAAATCGATGATGACAGTAGCACGATTGCGGCCCCCTGCATCATATGAGATAACACGTGGTTTTGTAGCGCACACCATTTTTTGTTTTTCTGTGTTTATAAACATTCGAATGTCATTTTCTCCTCCAAAGAAACTTTCCAATGATACCAAACACTCTAACTTTATGAGAAGATTTTAAATGAATTTTCAAAATCGTCCCCGAAACAGTGCGTACACAGGTAATAGCCACTATAAAAAAGGAATGTACACTGGGCATGCGAGAGCCGCAAACCTCGAGATGAAAAAAGGATAACTAAAGCCGCAAATATTTAACATCGCATTCCTCTGTTGCGCAAAAAGTGGAGTTGGAACAACAAGAACTATTGTTGTGATATTCTCTGCTTTCTGCTTTATATTTTAATTTGGTCTTGTTGTTGTGTAAATTTTATATAATAATTATCCTTATTCTCTAAAATCTCCTTTCCGGTATTTCTATTTCTAGAATGTTTAGAAATGTATAGTCCCGGTCAAGTTTGTGTACATATGCAAGATTAGATAAATGTCATTTATATTTTGTAAATGTTCCTTGATATGTCGTTAAGATCGGCAAATTTGTATGTCATATGGGTCGTGGCCAAACCATCTCTCTCGGAAAATTTTGAGTTTTCTAATTTTTTTGGCTCCCTGAACCCAGAATGCGGAAATACATTCACCAATGCAATATTAGATGATCTTTACATAATAAAATTCTCAGATACGACAAAAATTTCTAATTCGAATTCTGTGCCTGACATTTTCTGTAACACATAAACTGCACAAAATCATACACAAAATGTGCTTGTCCCATGACCGGAGATGCGCAGAACAAGCTTTTTTTCATTTGGCTGCCAAATTGCAGCTAACCACTAATCTGCTGACAATAACCCTTGCACAACCTGTCTATCTCGTGACTGCGTAACTGCTACACTATCCACAAACCAGCCATCACTGCGTAATACAAGAAACGAACGTTCCGAACATGGAGAAAGCATGTCTCTGTTATCAATTAGTTCGTAATGTAAGTTTTTCTTTTTTTCTGTAAAAGTTTGTTTTCATGACATAGGCGGTTTGGCCACGACAAGGACGATATGTAACATGATTTAAAACTTATAGGATTTTTCGTGTTAAGGGTGGTGAGTTCATTGCCTTGGTAATGAATCTGTCTATTTGGTATCGAATTTAGAATTCTAAATAGTGGCTTTCTTATAATGTCAGAGATAAAGTGGTGATGAAATCATTATGTTTTGTTAGACATATTTTATTTCATTCGTAAACCAGAGAAAAGAAAGTAGTGTAAGTGCAAGTGAGATGTTCACGAGGATCCCATAAAAAGTATTCAATCTGTTGTGACATTTAATTTAAATGAGAGTAAATAATGGTATCGATTCCCACTTCCGCTTCCGGTTTTTAGGAAAGTGTCAAGGGGAAAGATAGGTAATCATGTGTGTAGTTTATACAATTTTGAAAAAAAAAATTTATTCCCTATTTCTTGTAGAAGGCTTTTATGTTTTGCTTATGATGTTCCTCGAACCTTTTTGAAGTAAAACGATGTATTTTAAGTATGTTTGGGGAAGAAATGGATTTATTATGTGAATTTATGCATGTTTGGCCACACCTTTGCGGATCCAACAGGTGGTGTTTTTGCACCATATAAGAAAAACCCGCCATATTTATAGTACAGAACAGCCACCTTCGGGAAACCTGGGTGGTTACTGGCCCCTTTCCCATGCAGCGTTGAGGTCGCAGGGCGACCAAGGTACTCGCACGGTTAGTTACGCCCAACTAACCTGTAAATATAGCCTAGGGTCTGGCGAGTTTCCTCCCTTAAGACGCTGCTGAGGGACTGGATGCCGGGGTGGAGTTTGGTCGGGGGTAGGCCGAACAAAACATACGGATTAGAACCTACTTCCTTAGGTCTTAAGGGGCAACTGGTACAATAGTATTAGACTTAGGATCGTCCATGTCATGGGAAAAGTGCTCTCGCAACCACATATTCAAACGGCACACTTAGTGTAGCTAAGCAGGGTAATGTGTGCTGGAGTCCCCGTGCCACTTTTTTTTTCCTCTTTTAATCCACTTTTTTAAAGAAACTTTTCTGAAGAGAACTCGGTGTACAATAATAAAATAGTTGAATTATTTTTAACGTGAGCACTCATTACTGAGTTCACGAAAGTAGGTTTTAATATTGTCTCTGGTTGGGGATTTCTTATTACAATAAAGTAAACGTTTTCATTGTTAATTGCCGGGTTTCGTTTATTGTCTTGCCGAAATGCAACGTTTCAAAACGTGTTGTGTTGAGCGCCTGCTGAGTTATATGAAAGATGGCAGAAAATATAGAGAGAGAGTTACGTTTGACAGTGATAGAGGAATATCCCGTGCTCTTGATGTATACAAGAGTAGGAATTCAACTGTCATGGCTTGGCGTGATCAAATGAAAAGTAAAATTTGAAAAGTTTGGTCTGAGCCTGTCCCAATGTTTCATGGGGCAGAGCAAACACACCATGTGTTTGTCTCTGATTATAGGATGGATCCAATCGTTCCTTTTTTTTTTTTTTTTTTAAACTTTTTAATTTTAAGTTGACTTTGAGTTGAGGTTTAACACGGCGCGTCGACACGATAACAGCCACTTTGCACCTATCACGGCGTTTAGTTTATCTCACTTTGGGCTAACTTTCAGCCCTCCGATTCCTGTAAAATAAAATATCAAAGCGAAGTTAAAAAGCTAAGAGGAAAGGGCCCTTAGTGTAAAGTCCGGCTCTATGAATCTTATAAAATATGATAAAAATCTGTTAAATCTAGTGGATTTCGGCTTCCCTTAAGCCCCTCCACACGTTCAGTTCGGCTTAAAAGCCTAGCCCAGATCCTGTAAAACTTATAAAAACAGAACGTTTGCGGCGGATTACATCATCTCTCAGCATGTTGTCCTTTTTGCATTTTATTTAGTCACTAACTTGAGCCAGGCAGAAGTGTATCCTGAAATAATACATAAATTAATGATAATAATGGAGATCATTTATATAACGCCTAATCCAAACAAGTTCGCACTAGGCGCTTTACAGAAATTCTTGTTCTCTCGCGATTTGCCATCTCTCTCTCTCTCTCTCTTTCTTTCTCTCTCTCTCTCTCTCTATCTTTCTCTCTCTCCCTCTCACTTTATCTCTACTTCTCTCTATCTCAGAGCAAATTGTTACGCAGCCTTTTAGGCGCAGTCCATAACTCACAACTGTATTATAAAGTACTAGCTGAGGTCTCCGGCCCTGCCCGGGATAAATCGGTTTGAATATTGGTTTCAGTTGTGGGTGGTTATTATGGACCTGCTTCATCTGGTCTGTTACTATTTGTTTATTTTATTTTTGTTTGTTTGTTTTTAAATGTCTTACTGCTCTGCCTTTGTGAGTTGACACACTGCGCGTCCTGTACAACAGCATGATTTGCGCACGGGTTAGTGTGTTTGATAGTGAACACATCGCGGGAAGTGATAACGAAACCTTAAAATGGCAGACTATGTCTTGAAATAGATCTAAATCCTGGCGAAACAATAAATTTCCAATAAAAAAAAAACAACACCGATTTGAGACTTCTATTAAAAACTGTGCACCCGTACATCCATTCTGATGCACCATATAAAATTTGAAGTCTGAGTGTTGAGTGGTTCAGAAGCCTTTTGCAACGAAAAATCTCAAGTCCACAAATATATAATAGTATAGATTATAATATGAATATATCACATGTAATATAAATTTTATAATGAATAATAAATTTTTGGTGGTGATGGGCCGGGGGGGGGGGGGGGGAAGGATAGGGATACATTTTAATCTATTAATTTAAATTTGGACGGGCAATTACAATTGATAAATGAGAAAGTGTTCTCAGTATGGAGCACAAGGGGCTAATGTTGCAAATAAGGAACGCCAGGGCTAGAGAGTTAATTAAGCTCTAAATTTTCATGGTGGTTGACGTGCAGGGGTTGAGTGGTGGGCGAGAAAATGGTCAGAGGATGGGGAATCTTTCCGACCATGACTGCAGTAGAAAAAAAATTAAAAAATGAGGATACATGATTATAATATCAATAATAAAACAGAGCTGGAAATAGGGGACATAACACTGGAACTATTTCAAGTAGCAATAGAGTAATGTCCCATGAAACAAAATAAAACCAAACTCAATAAAATTTGACTGCGTTAATAATATTAATCTCATTCAGGAAAAAGAAAGTTTCTACAATATACACATTAAATCAAGTAAATGGTCATGAAAAACCCTTAATTATAACCTTAATTATATGATTAGAACATATTCTCACGAAATGAGAATTCGTCCACATGCAGTAATAGGGGTTCTTAGAGGGTTAAGAAATACTGTATGTATTTCGTTTTCGTTTATAAGAAATATTATAGTATTTATCTGCCTAATGCCGGTCGGTTCCGTAAGCTTCAGGCTGCTTTGAGGTAATGAGAAATATCGGTGTAGTCGGCGGTTAAGGAGCGTATGGTCGGCGAGCTTTCCATTGTCTGGGTCCATTGGTTGTTGACGTAAGGTATCAGGCCTGGTGTTTCTTTGAAATATGTGTTTAATCTTGCCTTGCGTTTTCTGATCCATGAACATGTAACTGAGAAGTACACAGAGAGAGAGAGAGGGGGGGGGGGGAGAGAGAGAGAGAGAGAGACCTACAGTGGGAGCGAGGGAGAAGGGCAGAAGGGCCAGAAAAATTGAGGGGAAAGTGATAGGGAGAAACAGAGACAGAAAGAGTGAGAGAGAGACAGAGAAAGAGAGAGAGAGACAAACAGAGAGAGAGAGAGAGACTCAGAGAGACAGAGAGACAAACTGACAGAGAGAGAGAGTCTCAGAGAGAGACAGACAGAGAGACCTGCAGACAAAAAAAACGAAAGAAATCGGAGACAGAAAAGGTGCGAGACAAAAGACGAGTTTAGAGAGATGAAAAAAAGAAAGAGAGAGGAAGAAATACGAAAGAGAGAGAGAGAGAGAGTGGAGTGTGACACGCAGTCAAACAGAAGGGATAGGTCAATAGATAAGGAAAGAGAAAAAAATAACAGAAAGATCACACCAGACAGCGTGAATTTTTTCAAAAAGGCTGTTGTTATAAGTACGTGCGCACCCCAAGTGTTTTGCGCCGTAACCCCGACCTTATCCTGAGCCCTAAATCTTATCGAATCCCTAACCTTGACTCTTACCCTTTCAAAAACAACAACAACAAAAAAAAAAAAAACAGGAGGAAAACAAAAAGAAACTCTGAAAGAATAATTAATCATAACTAATTAAGGCCGTTGTATTGGAGCATTTCGGGGAGGAGCTTTCTAGCTCTGGGGCCACAAAAGGCCTCAAAATACGTACCGCCAGCGCAAAAAAAAACCAAAAAACTTGGAGGACGTAACTATACTTGTAACGGCATCTTTTCAATGCTTTCCTGTAGATTATCCTCAGTGACATCAGTCTTCTAGTTGCATTGGACGTCCGCGCAAATCTAATAAATCAAACAGCTGTGGCGTTCCCAGTGGGAGGCGCCCGGGAAACTTGCTCAGTCCTGGCGGTCCGTAGGAGATGACGTGTCGCCTTCGGCCTTGACATAGCACCTCCCAGGCGCTTAGTGGATGCCGGGATGGGGCGGGTCATAGTTGAGACGTGTCTCCTGTGATCTTAAATTTGCACCATCTCCCGCATCAATCACTGTTAGCGGACGGTGTCGAGCAATGGAACTATATCCACATACACACCAGCACTCACACATACAAACACATATGACAACCCACATACATCCATACATGTACACACACACACACACAAACATCACACACACACACACACACACTCTCTCATCCAGTCATGTACACGCACAAATAACACACAAATCCACACACATCCACAAGCACATCTCGTCACACACACACGTCCACACACATATCCACCCATACATCACACACACACACACATCCAGTCATAAAACGCACAAATTTTAATAAACACACAGAGATATCATCCGTACACATCTACATGTGCACATCGACACACACATATACATGTGCACGTCCACACACATCTACACAAATTCATGCACACACACGTAGACCCATCACACATATCCAGACATATCAGTATAAACACACATCCATAAACATCGAGACACATGCACACTAATCCACATGCACACACATACACACATACATCGAGAATCTCATCCATACAAACTTAAGCAGATACACCCACATATTTCCACACTCACATCTCCTCACACACATCTACACATAAACGTATATTCTCAATACACATCCACATTCACACAAATCAACACCTACACAAAGGCACAAAAACACCTCCATACGCTTCTACACTCATATCCACACACACACACCCATAGGCTACACACACGACATCCAGACACATTTTATGCACAACCACATACGTATCATACACAAATACACAGAAACACACATCGATGAACACATCCATACTCACACAGACATGTCTACACATACACACACGCTCATCCATAACCGTCCATATTCTGACATCCAGAAACAAAACATACACATCCAGACCTACATGACATACATACACACATCCAAACATAACCAGACACATCCACACATCCAAACACATCTACACTACACACATCCACCTATCCACACACACACATCCCGATAAATACCTACTCACACCTCCCCCCACCCCTACCATACACACACGTAGACACATATTCATACACATATATCCAGATACACACACGTTTGGGACGCGGTGGTCTAGAGGCAAGGTGCTCGCCCCTCATGCCGAAGGTACCGTGTTCGATTCCAGTTCGGTGCAAGAGTGTTGGGATTTGGGGATTTTTCTCATATTTTCCTGTCCCTGATCCTTTGGTAGGTAGGATCAAGCACCTAGTCTTCTCAGATAATGACGAAAAATTCGGTGGGCCCGTGTGCACGTTGGGCACGTTAAAGATACCTTGGCTGTTGGACATCGAGATGAGCAAGTCGAACAGGCCGCTGCCCGGGCAAAATTTAAAAAAAGAGAAAAAACAATTCTTACCACCCCAACAAAAAAAAAACAAAACAAAAAACGCTGACCTGCGCTGCACAGTGGCGATGACGTGTCTACTCCAGTTGTAACTGGGCTGCAATGGCACTAAGGCAAAATTTCCCAAATGGGATTAAAGAAGTATACAAAATACACAATACAAAGAAATACCAAATACATCCAGACACACATGTCATACACATACATCCACCTCCTCATACGCATACTGTCTCAAACACACACACACACACACGTACACACACATGCTAGATTATAATTAATTCTTTCCTCTGTCAGAATCGACTTTGTTGTTTTCTTGTTACCTATCTCCATGGGGCTTTACTGTCAGTATCGTTAATTGATTGCTCTAAGTGCTGCCACTGACAGATGAAAATAAAAAGGCAAAAACAGAAAGGTTCTGGATAGTAATGTATTTCTCTCTTGCAATTTAGATAGTGTACAAATCTCTGGCCCTATGATGAAACAGCATAAATCCATTCGCACCAACTGCAGAATGAGGATGTATTTTGCCAATATCCTGTTGACTCCTAGGGGGATGTTTATCATTTTGTTTCTATTGACAAAGATAAGTTATAACATTTCAGATGTTATTTTCAAACTTCATAACTAAATATGTACCCAAGATAAGGAATATATTTCATGGAGAACTGCACACTCTTCTCAGCACTACGAGAAACATATTGGCCCAAACCCACCGACCTGAATGTCAAACTCTATGGTGCTCTGCCAGAACTGCAGAAAACCGTAGATTTTCTTAAAAGAACAAATCTGCAGGTTTAGATTTGTGAACGAAAGAATAAGAAAAAAATGTAGAACAGTTCATGTTTTGTTTTGTTTTTCTCCCATAAAACTAGCTCTTTTGCCTTTGTGCGGTTTCATGATAGTGCCAGCGAATTTTTTGTGTGTTGTTTTTGATGTAGAGTTTTGCACAAGGCTGTTGTTACAAGTACGTTTTGCCCCATGGAAGCGTATATGTACGTACCTATCCCTAACCCCGTCCTTATCCTCAGCCTTAAGTCTTATCGAATCCCTATAACCCTACGCCCTACGCTTTCAACAACAAAAAAAAAAACAAAAAGGAAATGCGAAAGAATAATTAATTAAGGCTGTTCTCAGGAGGATTTCTGGAGGAGCTCTCTAGCCCTGGAGTCACAAAAGGCTTTAAAGTACGTACCCCTAGCGCAAAAAAAAACACAAACTTGGGGGACGTACGTATTTCTAACAACATTCAGACACATAATTTTACCATTGCGGGGGGGGGGGGGGAAGGGGGCAACATTTCAACTTAACTGTCGTTAGAGGACCGTGGTATTTCATAACCTGATAATAATATAGTCAGTCAGGGTTCAAGGAAAACTACTTAAAAGTTTCGTAAACGTGTTCACCTTGCCGTATTCACAGCTAAGATATTCTTATCTATAACTACACTTTCTCAAGTGACATTGATCCCCCGTCAAATCCCCCCCCTCCCCCCCCCCCCCAAACCGTGTACTCCTGTAGTCTTATTAAGTTCCTGTCCTTGACAAGCTGTCAAACTGACTTCTCTCTCTCTCTCTCTCTCTCTCTCTCTCTCTCTCTCTCTCTCTCTCTCTCTCTCTCTCTCTCTCTCCTCCCCCTTTAAAAAAAAAATAAACTATAAACACGAGGACTTAAAAATTAGAATTTAGATATGGATCTACCCTGCTTTCTTATTCCTAGACATTAAGCTCATTTGTCGTGGTCTGCAAATACTTTTTCAAGTAGAAGACCCTCGCCTATTGCATCATGTTGTTCGATAGAGAAAGATCTTTAAGTAGTTGGGCTTTTCGCAGCCGACGAACCTTGCAGACGTGCACGCACGGAGCATATTGTTGTCTAAACACACACATGTATTGTTGAACACTGTGTTTTAAAAGCAGTCTATTTCAAACGTATGGAAGAAAGTAGTAACATTAAATTGAAGCCTACACGATTTCTAATGTTTGAATGAATTCTATGCCATCTCGTTCTCATGACAGTTAGTTATGATGAAGAAATTCATATTGTACCTTGAACACTTGTAATGACTGAAGAGTGGGGAAAGGGATGCTTCAGTGCTGTTTAACTTTTCCTTCCTTCTTTCTTTCCTTATGAATACTAACTAAAGTGCCGTTCATAAAACGGTAGTCACGATGTCACAATGAAATTTCCGATCACACCTTTTCATTCTACTCTGTGAAAATACGTTGTTGTTGATTTTTTTTTTTTTTTTAAAGAATCGTAAAATTATATAAAAGATTGATTTCATCCAAAATGAGTCCACATAACCTATCGTAAAAGATTGAGATGTACAAAAAGTTTCATTATTCTTGGTCGTTTAATCAGGAAATTAGAGTGCTTAGACATTCACCCTCTGGCTGCATTATAGTATGATAGATGCTACCATATATATTAGATACAACAAGTCGAAATACTCCCTTCTTCACACCTCTATAAAACAATGCACATATTTAGCGCTCTGATCGGGGGCGGGGCCCATGGTGCACTGCATGAACAGAATGCTTAATAATATTTATGATAAATTAATGATGCGGATTTGTTACAGCTCTACTGTGACTTAAAAAAAAAAAGAAAAAAATAGGTAAAGTTTTCTTGTAGCGACTGAAGTTAGCGATTGAAGGTATGATAACAAAATAAGTGACTTCAATCAAGGCCTACAACGATAGCTGAACAGTGAACAAAATTCTGTATTGATTTTTTCTAATATTGGCTCTGCAAAATACGACACCGTTCATGACGACTTCGCATATTAGCCGCTAAGAGGCGGTGCGAAATCTGTGCTCGCGAAACGCGCAAGTTGTCTCATCTTATTGCAAATAGTATAATTATGGTGCTACCAAATAAATAATCTTTACTGTTAGGCTTGTGGCACATTGAGTCAAGTTTAGTTCTGCGTCTTTTTTGGGCTGTGTGTGCAAGGTCTCTCTGTCTGCAAACTGAATCAAGACAGTTTTGAAGCTCCAAAAGTAGTGAGACAGACACTTCAGTCTTTCCAGTGCACAGGGTCCAGCTGAACTTTACAGTACACATCTCATGCTTAAACTAACCTTTAGGACGATAGGGTGTATGTGTATTTAACTCGTGGTGTAAACTCGTGCGTGTATGTGAAGCAGGACAAAACTATTAAAGTGTTATTGCAAGGTTTAATTTCGATCAGTCCGGCCCTGAACCCCTTCCTAAGTCCAGTGTTGACTTTACTGTTTCACGACCGAACTATCAGGATCTCATAACAGGACGTGGTATTTAACCTTTGCTTAGGGGCACTAGAAGACGGATCAGCTCGGGGCTTCAACACTATTGTCATTTGATCTGTTGTATCAATCCCTGGGGTTAGGGGGGGAGGGGGGGGGGTTAATGGGACAGCCGTGGCATGCCTTCATCCAAGTACACGGGTTTCTATCTACCTTGACTCTGCTTTTGAGAACTGTTTCTCCCAGCTTTCAACTGCTCTAAAGTAAAAAAAAAAAAAAAAAGGACAATATTGATATCATATGGAGCATTATTACCTATCTACGGACAACGTACAGCTCTCTTGAAAATAATAGAAGTTATACTCAATGTCAACTGAAGTACCTTGATGATATGAACTGAGTGTCTGCAACAAGTGGTCACTTGTGGAATATCCGATGCCTGGGATTGACGACACGTTTGCACACGGAAAGACGATATTCTTACGTAGGTTTGATATAGATACGGTAATCCTATCAAGTCTACGGAAATCCTATAATCTAGGTCTGAGTGACAAAGGATGCGATTGTGTCTTACAAAACACAAAGAAGCAAAACTCAAAATCAGGCTACAGTCTAACAAATGAACAAGTAAAAAGATAATTCCCTCGAGCAAAATAATGCGTAAAATATAAGCCTATATATATAAATTTTGGAATAAATCCAAGTTTTCACTTAAATCAGTGCTAATTCACCTCACTGTAAAAAACTATAAATCATAATACATGTACACTGTGACTGTTCTGCGTTCAAGATATCAGGACAGGTGCTGCAAGAAACGGCCCCAAAATTATATGGTATCTACACAACGCAATAAGAAATTTCAACGCCCTGTGATATGAAACCGTGACCCTCCCCCCTCCCCACCCCCCTCACTTCTAAACCTAATCGTCCCCAAGTCTAACCACCAGTCTAAAGTTCCCTTATTCCCAGGAGGCGACAATCAGCATTGTGTTGGATAAGACAGAGGACAATGTGACGTTGGCTGGAGACCGTAGGGTGAGACTCGAATTTCGCAAAATACCGCGATCACAATAAAATGAATAGAATATGATAGTATTATCTAGGTGTGTCAAAAGAACATCACGGCGCGATCAAACACTGTCAGAGTCAAAGACTTTTTATATATGCGTTTGAAGACATGAAGTCGATAATGAGGATGGTTGTCTAAAACTAGGCAAAGAAACGAATGTACGAATAAACAAATAAATAAATAAAAGAATAAATAAAATAGATTAATTAATAAGTAAATAATAAAAGTAAATGAATAGATGAATAAAACTTTACCTCATTAAGTCAGTAGCTAGTTAAAATCTACCAACTAAAAAGAAAAAATGCGTGTGAACTTGCGTCACTTATTTATATACACTGCTATTGCTTTCCATGATGTAAAGTTTATATAAACTTAAATGTCTTGCAACTGCCCCGCTTATTTAATTTCAACGGTTTGTCTGCAAGTGTATTATTATGAGATTTTGTAGTGAATCACTCGTGGAAATATTAATGATCATTTCTTTAATTGTATGCATAGATCTAGGGTTTTAGACCCACCCAGACTACTAGAGAAAATTAATGAGTACAAGTCCAAACAACATACGATCTAAACACTACTGTACACCGCTCCGAAGAGAAGGCTCCTTCATATCTTGCTTTTGTAATGCCATTCAATGTTTTACATTTCATATTCAAATCTTTTATGGTTCGATTGTTTTTGTGTTCAATTTTTCCAATTTTTTTTCTATTTTTTTTTTCTTTGAAAAAGGCTGTTCCTGAAATATAACCCATTTTCTGTCTTCTTCTTCAGCTTGCGTTTCGTTGTACCGTTTGGGTATTATTTCTCAGGCGAGACTGCTACATACAACTTTTTCTTTTAGCCAAATTTTGACTTTGCGTCTAGTCTTTGCTGCGACCCCACAGCTTTTCTGTGGTTTTTATATTTCGTCAATGTTTTGTACTGTAAAAAAAAAAAAATGCTTATAAAAGGATCGTATGTCAATATTTCATGCTGTGTTGAGGCCAATACACGTAACTTAATATGAGGGTATTTGTGTAGTGATAAATTAATACATTAGTTGGCAAATACATATCGCATACATATAAACACATACAATTTCACACATAGGACATACGTCAAATTACACGAGAAGAGTTCTCGAGGCAAAACCAGTGGGGACTTAGACTTTTTGAACCCTGAAGTTTGAACTGTTATGGGGCCCTGAAGTTTGAACTGTTATGGGGCCCTGAAGCTTGAACTGTTATGGGGCCCTGAAGCTTGAACTGTTATGGGGCCCTGAAGCTTGAACTGTTATGGGGCCCTGAAGCTTGAACTGTTATGGGGCCCCTTCGCAACCAACAACAATAGGGCAACATCCAAAATTCCCTCATTAAAAAACGTTTCTTCAGGGCCTCTCCGGGATTAAGGGCCCTAAAGTTTAAGCTACATTGGCTTCATAGTAGATCCGCCACTGATTAAAACCCAGTGACCGAAGATAATCGAAATGGACATGATAGTTACCCGGCCACATTTGAGACACGCTCCTGAGACCATTATGTAGCTGCTGACGTTCTGTAATGCATATCTCAGCACGTAGAAAACAATACTCTTCAGAACTGGTCTTAAAGGTATCGGGTCTACATGTGTTTTATTGTCAGAAACATGGGCGTATAAATCA
>OZ007579.1:31198018-31593018 GCA_963931925.1 Onchidella celtica
AGATTGATAGCTAAAACTTAACACTGTCGGCGTAAAGTCTGTCGTGTACACACGTACAGAGACCTAAGTTATCCAGCTCCTGATAGTGGCCCATTGACGGTGACTCATGGTGAAGCCTTTAGTGAGAAGAGTGATAATGCCCCCCCCCCCCTCCCTTCGCCTCTTCCCATATTAAACAAGTGTGAGGTGTCTGAGAAAGAGAAAACGAGGCAGTTACCGGTATCCCTACCTCATGTTTCGAGATAATAAGGGTAAAAACAGTGTAAAAAAAAAAATTACCACTGGTCAAAACACAATTATTCATAAGACTTGTAGCGGACCCGATCAAGATCGCAAATCAAGCCTGTTTTGAGGGGACACGGTGGTCTAGAGGCAAGGTGCTCGCCTCTCATGCCGAAGGTACCCGGTTCAAATCCCGGTCGGTGCAGGCGTATTGGAATTTTGGGATTTTTCTCATATTTTCCTGTCCCTGATCCTTTAGTAGGTAGGAGAACACCTAGTCTTCTCGGATAAGGATGGATAATTCGGAGGGCCCGTGTGCATGTTGCGCACGTTAAAGATACCTAGGCAGTTGGAAATCGTGAAGAGCAGGCCGTACAAGAGCGCTGCCCGGGCAGAATTCTAAAAAAAAGCAATCCCTACCACAACAAGAAAAATAAAAACAAGTAAAGTGAGGTGAAAATGTTAAGCGCAGCGACACTCCTAAAATAAAGATTTTAACACATCAAATCTGCTTTGCTTCGATTTTGTGGACTATGGAGTTATATGAGACCTGTGCCACTAGTGAGACTGAAGCAAGCCTATCTCCGCTGATGTAAAACAGATTTGATTCAGTGCGCTGCTAAGTTTTCAACAGGCCAATTTGTCGGAGGGGTGTGGCGTTACTAGATGTAATTGTATTCACCAGAGGCGTATGTGGAGTAAGTAGGTGTAGTGGTGTCGTGGACAAATTAAAAGAAAAAAACACCTTTCCCCCTCAAAAGCAAAGTTTTTATGTTTTTTTTTAAACAGTGCTACAATTTTTGGAAAGGGGGAGGGGGCGGGGAAGGGTGTTCCAGTCTGACATTAAGTCATACATACGTCATAAAATTCTGACATCATGACAATTGCATCTACAGATTGGGCATGAATTTCCTCAAAGTAGCAGATATTCCAAATGTCACTGACGGCTAAATTTGACTGATGCAACTTTTTGATTAGTCAAACCACTCCACAATAGCTTAAGTGGCTTTTATCGCATTTGTGTCTGCAAATGGTGACAATGGCCTAGCGGGTGACTTCGATACCCCCAAACTGCATAGTCCATACAAGTGCTCTACATGTCCACAAAGTGGCTGGCTGTTGAAGGTACTTGATGCATGAACGAGCTTTGTTTGTCCAGGGCTACTGAGAGTGTTTAATGTTGCGTGTACGATATATTCGCCGGGTGTTCGCAGTGAAAATGACCTCTCTGAACGTGATCATAACTGATATGGATTGCACTCGCCAATGGTCTCTCAGTTCATAACGTTATGAGTCTCCTGGTGAAACTACAGACTTGTAATATTTATTTTTATTGTAATGTGATGGCTTATATTTGTTGTTAATAAATAAGAAAGAGATGATTAATATTTATTGTTAATGAAGAAGAAAGAGATTAATATTTATTTTTAATGAGTAAGAAAGGTAGTCTTTTATGTCACTCTTAATAATCTTATTAACATAATTTATTGAGATATTTAAAAAAAATATCCATACGTGTGATGAAGAAACTGTTTTACAGTTTTACCATCTCTACAGTTGCAGCGGTTTTGGATTAATGACTAAACTTTCAATTCTGCGATCCAAACAGGTCAGTTCCAAATAAAATTCATAAATGCTACACAAGATTGTTGTCTCTACAGAATTTGTGAACTAAGGAGAATTTTTCTTTAATCAGCTGGTAACTATGTTGTGATTTGATGAGTTTATGCTGTGAGCATAAGACCAATTATGTAAAGTTCTATAATATATCGAATTTTGTGCCTCTTAAAAAGCATTCTTCAAACTTCGTTGCAATAATGGGAAGTTTCATGCACAGAAGACAGACAGACAGACAGACAGGGGCTAGATAGATAGATAGATAGATAGATAGATAGATAGATAGATAGATAGATAGATGGATAGATAGATAGATAGATAGATGGATAGATGGATGGATGGATGGATGGATGGATGGATGGATGGATGGATGGATGGATGGATGGATGGATGGATGGATGGATGGATAGATAGATAGATAGGTAGATAGATAGATAGATAGATAGATAGATAGGTAGATAGATGATAGATAGATAGATAGATAGATAGATAGATAGATAGATAGATAGATAGATAGATAGATAGATAGATAGATAGATAGATAGATAGATAGATAGATAGATAGATAGATAGATAGATTAAAATGCAATAAACCTGTTGTTATTATTGCTTCCATCGGATTTCGTCCTTGTGCTTTATTTAATTTTAAAAAAAAATATATTTTCAAAAAATGCCCCTCTGATCTATTTACAACGGGCCGAATAATATCTTAGGAGAAGTAGTGCAGTGGGCCAGGATATAGAGTTGCAGATCTTTATTTAGGGAGGATCGTTGCCCTTGGCATTAATTACACCTCAAATTACCACCGTTGTAGATCGTGTTTTCAATCATTAAAGACTTTCAAAAAAAACAAAAAAATGCAACAAAAGGATGTGTACATGTATGTGTGCATATGTGATTAAGTAACAAGGAACGAAATAATTGCATGCTAATCTGTAGCATGGAATGCGTTTCTTCTCTCAGCAAGACCACAATATTGACTGACAACTGATCAAAAGAAACATTGCAGGGAGGGAGAAAATCAGCTGTTAACGACTTTGTATCGATTGCCCCCCTTGATACATTGTGTTTTATTGATTATTTCCCCTGAGCTCGGTATGTGAAAGGGGAAAAACTGAGCAATTTCGACAGTGTTTCCCTTCTAGCTACAGGATAGTTTTCGCGCTTGTTGTTTACGCCCTTTACACAACGTATGGGGCAAGTTCTTAACATCAACAGGGTCATGTCGAGGGGGCAGGGTGTTTGCCCCAGCGTATGAAAAGCGTACATAACGGCGCCAAGGCGTTAAGATTTTTATTTTCGGAGGTTTCGCTGCTCTTGGCATTTACACCTCACTTTTTCTTGCTGTTATTTTTCTTGTTATGGCAGGGATTGGTTTTTTAGAATTTTGCCCAGGCAGCGGTCTTGTTCGGCCTGCTCTTCTCGGCTAACAACTGCCAAGGTATCTTTAACGTGCTCAGCGTGCACACCGGCCCTCCGAGTTTCTCGTCCTTATCCGAGAAGGCTATGCTCTCGATCCTGTCTTTACATATATTAGGATCAGGCACAGGAATCTTGTTCCCGGAAAGAAATTCCAACGTGCCTGCACCGACCGGGGATCGAACCCGGTACCTCCTGCATGCGAGGCGAGCACCTTACCTCTAGACCACGGTGTCCCACATGGGCGGGGGTGTCGGAGGGTGGGGCTATACGTGCGCATTTCAGGTATAATGCTGAACTAAAATGTTTGATTTTAAAATATTTGTAGCAAACTATATTTGTAAGGTTTTATAAAAAGCATGTTTCTACTGGAAAGGTCAAGAGTTCTTGCAAAATGTCACCTAACTGTTTATCACAGACGTTTACCGTTTATGAGGGCTCGCTCGCACAAAGAGGGATGGCCCTAGCCTATGAAAAGTGTAATTTTTTTTTGGGGGGGGTGGGGGGGCAGCAATAAAAAAAAAAAGTAGATAAACTCATGCGTACGTATTTTAAGGGTGGCTCCTAATCTGATTTCCGAAAAGTACTGTAATAACTTTAAAAGAAATATTATCTGTTATCCCGCACAATTCATTTGGTACTCACATAAGCATCCCATTGAGTATTTTACTGTTTATCTCCATATTGTAAGAACGTTCTTCGTTAAAAATACACGTCTGTTTATTACACATAAGAGAAAGATAAATGTTAAAATCCAATGAAACGCTCTATCACAGGGTCATGGCATAAATATTCGTATGTCAGAAGAGTGGACAAATAGATAGAAAGAAGAGAAAGAGGCAGACCGGAGAGAGAGAGAGAGAGAGAGAGAGAGAGAGAGAGAGAGAGAGAGAGAGAGAGAGAGACAGTGATGATAGACCGTAGATAGATAGAGAAGAACTGGTACACAATAGAGGCAGTGTGTTGTTTTCTGCAGTATTAAATTCGTATTTTCTATTGATTCATTTAAGCAGCTGATTAATTAATCATCTGCTCGTTTACGTTCACTCAGTCAATAAAATAATCAATCGACCGATACCCCCCCCCCCCCACCCAACCCAACCCAGACACTCACACTGTTACGCTGCTTCGCCCACTCGGGAGGTCAAGTTACCCTATTGAGGATAAACATAAAAAAACAAACATGTTTTAACGAGAATGCGTTAAAAAATGTTAGCTGTGCAGAGAGCTCTCGACTCACAGTGCATAGTTGGTAGCCTGCCTTTCGGTCGGATCACTGAGACTTACGACCAATGTAGATTGTAGTTTCTAGCTTTACCATACTCCTGTGACATTCATTGGTGACAACACGGAGGTGTAAGCTCTATATGAAACATAGCTGACCTTATGTTGTCTTTATGTTGTCAAAAGTTATTCTTGTGTTGCCCTCATGTTGTCAATAAATGTCCTTAATTTGTTATGTTGTCAAAATTTGCCTTCATGTTGTCAAAAGGCTCGGGAATATATTATATAGAAAAAGAGAGAGAAAGAGAGGGAGCGTCAGAGAGGCGGAGATAAAGAGAGAGAGAGAGAGAGAGAAAACAGAAAGAGATAGAGAGAACAGAGAGAGAGAGAGAGAGAGAGAACGAGAGAGAGAGAGAAAGAAAGAAAGACATAGAGACGGAGATAAAGAGAGAGAGAGAGAGAGAGAGAGAGAGAGAGAGAGAGAGAGAGAGAGAGAGAGAGAGAGAGAGAGAGAGAGAGTAAGTAATGCTGCTATATCTGGACAAGATTAGAAACTGCAACGTCAGAGTTACAACGCCCCATGTCCATGAATAGATTGGCGCCTGGCATTGATTTTGTAATGACGTACGTTCTATTATTTCAGAACGAACCATGGCGGAGACCAAAATAATACCGCTGGAGCTGAAGAAACTGGTGTGTTGTCATTTGTTCCACGACTGTCAAGACGATCAGGAAGGAGAAATGACGTCTCAACCGGAGAATGTGGTGCCGCTTGACTTAGGACAGATAAGAAAGACACAGAGAAGGGTTGCGGCTCTTCTGAATAATTCAAAAGCAGCAGAGGACGCTTTTTCAGTGGTAATGTGCTGAGGTGTTGTAAGTGTCCCCGCAGGCTTTTGTTGTCAGAGCTGTGGCACGCTGGTCGTATAAACGCGCGAATTGGTGACGCTAGAATGAACTCGTTTACTGAACCCAAATTAATGGAGCTTGTCTCGCTTGCTCGTGCGCACCTGCTCCGCTGGATTCAAAGGCAGAATTCATTCTCGCGTCTACAACTCGCGCGTTTATGCGACCAGCGTACTCTAGGAAATCTGAAGTGATTATTTGCTGTTGCTTAGCAATTTATTTTGAGGTCAATACCGATACCCCGTGATTTAGAAGTGGTTAAGTCTTGTCATTCAAGTGGTGTGCCATAAGGTCCACCCAGACATTCAAGTTAAAAATAATCATGTACGTGTATATAGTCGACAATATTTCAGGTTGTATTTCGGGCTAAATTTTAGGTGTGGGGTTATTCGTAAAATTAAGCTAAATTACAGCATTCAATAAGACACATCTTTTGCATCTTAGTACGTAGAAGAGTATGACAAAATGCACTTTGACATGTGTTTAAAATGCGTTGTGGCACTTATGAGGCTGTTTCACAGTTCCGATTTATTCTAATTCCTTGTCATAATATTAAGACTGCAAACGTTTAAAGTCGAATTGCTCAGTTGTGCAAAAGGTGGAGTCGGAACAAAATATAAGAACTAAGACAGCGAAATTCAGTTAATTTCTGAAACAAAAAAGGTTACCGTATCCGTGTCGCCAACAAAAAGATTGTTGTGGCCAAGTCCCGGGAAGCAAGCTCAAACCAACCCGACGCATATGATTTTGACGTCAAGTTTGCTCATAGGAATGACACCGCTCCTACTTAGATCCTACAACATTGTGCCCCCGTCTGTTTGATGTACGAAATCCTCTCTTATGGAAATCATATACAAATCTACGTCGGACTGACGCGGGGATGCTGGATGGGATGGCTATAACTAATCTTAACCCATAGGCAATCAAAAAAAAAAGACAACACCCCCCCCCCCCTCCCCCCAAGACAGTTTGCAATGAAAATCCAACTTGGCCACATAACTCAAAATACTCACTCCACCTATTTATTTCTGCATTTGAACAGAGACCAAGAAAGAGATTATCCAACCATTACTGTTATGTTTGTAGCGGCCTGAGTAGACACCGGCAGTCACTGGGCAAGGGATACGCAAAGAAATGTGACCAAGTCCCCCCGGCACCCCATGCCAGTTTCGTTAACACAGGCGCCGGGAACAGCAGCTATGGACAGGCCTCGGATGTAGGGTATGTTTAGAAGTGAATGTTTGTGTGTGTCTGTGTGAGTACAGAAAATAATGTATGTGTCCCTCTCTCTGTTGCTTCTGTGTTTCTCCCTCCCCCTCCAAGACTTCTCTCTCTCTCTCTCTCTCTCTCTCTCTCTCACACACTCTCTCTCTCTCTCTCTCTCTCTCTCTCTCTCCCTCTCTCTCTCTCTCTCTCCCTCTCTCTCTCTCTCTGCCTCTCTCTCTCTTATTTGCACTTTGCCTTTTTTTCTAAATTATCTTTAGTCTGTTTACCTTTGAATCTGAGGTATTAAAATGCTCATCCCCTTCGCAAATGATCTATTTTCCTGTAAGGAAATAAATTATAGGGACATAGGATTTTCCAGATTAACAATCAGTTACTATAACTTTATTCAGTAGCATTTTAAAATACATTAGACGATCTTGAACTCTTACTGGGAGCAGTTTCCACGCAAGATAATAATGATAATAAATTATAAGTTATAAAGAAAAAGTAATAATTATCATTCTATCATCATACTATAATGAAGCTAGAGGGTAAACATGTAAGTAGCTAATACTGTGACTATGTGTCCAGAGAGTATGAAACTGTCTTGGCTGCGTCAATTTTTGATGATAAGTTACGTGGACACATGCATTTTGGGCAAATTTCAGTCTTTAATACTACATGCATTTATTTCTTCATGATTTTTTTAACTGCAAAAAGAAAAGAAAAAAAGAGAGAGACGCAGTTTCATCGAGTGAAGTCAAAATGTATGATCGGAAATTTCGTTCCTCGCCACGTTGCTGGTCAAAAATCAACTTTATCACATCTGTGTATTTCTGCATGAAACCTGGGGTGTAACAGTACTCTCTATTAGTTTTTCATCGAATCCAAGTGCCATTATTAGCCCTAGATCTATAGTTGGGTTTGGTAAAAAGAATTCGCAAGATTTCTCCAGATCGGGTCGACTAGTGGTAACAATGAAAATAACAGTTAGTACTACAACTGCATTCAACGGTAATTAAAAAAAAAATTATCTTTAATTTTTATTGGATGAAAATTTCCTTGCGTCTTCGCTTTGATTGCGTCAGTGAAGTAAACCTGAATTCCTATCCACAATGTAATGCTGGGATTATTTCGGTTTATCCGATGAGTCATCTTTTGTTTACGTGATCACACCAGGCCAGTCAACGAAGATGGCGGTTTGTTTGACACTGAAATATTGCGCAGTGATGCTGACGGTGACCCACACCGATTCCTTCTTCCACCTGTCTTCAATCGTGGACAACTTGTGCCTCGGAAGTCAAAGGGCGTGGTACCTACAGTAAGACTTTTTTTGTTTTTTAATATAATAATATATTAATCAAACGCTGGGCCGTCGTAACATTACAACAGGCCCCAGGGCAGAGCAATAGGCTGTGCTTTTCACGTTTGAAAAAGAACCAATGTAAATTTGCAACCATGGACCCCCCAAACCCTTGGGATCCTTGGGCAACTGCCCAGTGTGCCCACACTTTGAAACGGCTCTGATCAAACGTACTTATAGTCTTGACCTTAAATAGACCACATCTGGAAACGTCAGTTTCATACTAGATACTGTTGCAAGTATTGCTGGCTTCCCGGCATGTGGATAACTTTACAGTAGGAAGAAAATAAAAGCAACGAAACCGTCCTCCACGACAAGTATTTAGCCTACTAATAACTAAAAGGGTTATCCCGCCTTGCCCAGGATAAACATTCTTCCTTCCATCCCTCCGCCTCCTTCTTCTGTGTTTGTATTTGTAGAACTCTTTAATCCCATTTGGGAAATTTGCCTTTGTGCCATTGCACCCCAGTTACAACTGGAGCAGGCACGTCGTCGCCACAGTGCAGCGCCGGTCGGCGGTTCTTTTTTTTTTTTTTTGGTGATGGGTGGGGGGGGGGGTGGTAGGTGTGAATTTTATTTAATTTTGCCCGGGCAGCGGCCTGTTCGGCCTGCTCTTTACGATTTCCAACTGCCAAGGTATCTTTAACGTGCGCAACGTGCACACGGGCCCTCCGAATTTTTTCGTCCTTATCCGAGAAGACTAGGTACTCGATCCTACCCCTCAATAGGATCAGGGACACGAAAATATGAGAAAAATCCCAAACTTCCAACATGCCTGCACTGGCCGGGTTTAGAACCCGGGACCCTTGGCATGAGAGGCGAGCACCTTGCCTCTAGACCACCTTGTCCCCTTGTCTCTTCTCCCCCTCTCCTTCTCCGCTCTCCTTTACTCTCTCGCCTCTCTCCCTCTCTGGCTCCCCCTCCCCAACTCTCTCTCTCTCTCGCGATCTCTCTCTCTCTTTTTCTCGTCTCCACTCCATCATACATACGAAGACATACAACAATTTCACTTCAAATGAAAAAAAAAAAAAAAAACACCCAACACCTGAGTGTCACAGATACTTATACAATGAGAATAAACGAGATGTCGTGAAAAATCAGTTTCATGATCGTCATTTACTTTTCGTCATGTCGACAACAGGTCAGTGAAAATACGTTTGTGACGTCAAATTACCGAACTAGAACTGACGCTGCATTTGAGGATGACGTCACAGTTGTACAAAGTGTCCACAACCACAACACCCAACACAATGATGTCGACAACGGCATGAACGATAAGTCTACATCATCACTCAAATTGCCCAGGATTTCGCAGGAACGAAATTTGGTCACTAATACAGAAGAGGAGGACATTGGAGATGGAAAGAGTGACAGAATGTTTAAGAAAAAACAAAAATTACATGAAAGAACCAGAGAACTGCAAGCCTTGACATCCAGAGAAGGTCATAGAAAAATTAGGGGATCAGATGACCTTGATTTGACTTCAAGGTCTGAGCCTCATTTACTTAGAGCAATAACTCTGGAATCCGAGAGGACGGGAGGTAAGCGGGACAATGGTTAGAATTCTTATCTGTATCCATTCATCCATCCACCCATCCTTCCTCCATTCACCCATCTATCCATCCATCCATAAACCCATCTATTCGTCCATCGCCACCCCATCCATCCAGCCATAATGCGATACCATTGTAAGTCCACTTATCAACTCACGGGCTCATTCATCGAGAATCCATCTACCAACCATCTCATTAAATGTCCATTTACCTACTTACCAACCCATTTATCCAATGTCAGTCCGAACAACTACCTACTTATCTCATCCATTCATCCATACAAAATAACAACTAACTAATCAATCGATACATGTCACCAACACTTCCCCCCTCCTCCCCGTCTGCCCTACTCAGGCACACTACACCCCAACCCGACAATCAATCCATTCATCCATCCATCCACAACCAAACCAACCAGTCAACTCTATGTCACAGTTCTCTCTGCCCTATTTACCACCCCGACCATTCACTCATCCACCAACGAACTAATCACTTCTATAAGACCACATAACACATCGGATGGCTGAATGTCCATGTTTCAGGTTCACTCCTGATGGACGAGGACTACGTGCCCATGAGTGTCACCATCAAACGGCTAGCAGAGGCCGACATCAGAAAAACAGGACAAAGTCCCTACACCGATTACAGTGAATTTCTGTCCACGTCCTCAGGTTTATAATATAACTTTTGCAGTAGTTATCTCCTTAGAACTTTAGCGGAGTGTAGTAAAAATAGGTTAGACAATCATTAAGCAGAGAATATTGTGTCCATTTATCTGCATATATTTAGGTAATGTGTCCGTGAACTTTATGATAATCTTACATGCACATGGCAGTATGTGGTAGGCTACCTGTGCGAACAACAAAATGAATGAACTGTCATGCAGAAAACGTACTGTATTATGAGAACCTTTATTTTATTTTATTTCATTTTATCTTTTTTTTTTTGTTGTTTTTAATTTTATTTTAACGGCAGAATAATGTAGAATAACTCGTCGAACGTCTCACGCACAGGTGTATCAGCAGTTTCCCCATTGTGCAGGGGTGCGTTTCAAAGTTTTGGTAAGAGCGAAATGTCAATGCTCATCCAAGCATATAATGGCAAAAACGCTACCCCCACAAATAAATTCAATACTATTATAAAGACATCGATATTTTATTTCACTTTATGAGAATATAAATCTCACCGTGAATAATGTTAAGAATAATGTTATCAACACCCCAGTGTGTGGGGTGGACGAGGAAATGCATTAAAGCTGTAGTGCGGTGGTAGGACAGTAGTAAAACTTGCCACTAATTAAAAAATTGCCCATAACGTGAATGTATGATGAAAAACGATGTCAAAACACTACTTGGTGCGGGCGGTGGGGTTAAATGTGAGAATATACCTGGCATTGCGTGACATCTCCCCTCATTCTCCAGGTTCCGCTGGCGACTCCAGAGGCGTGTCCAGAGAGCCCACTTTATTGCAAAATGACCTCCACCAGCGCCTCCAATCGGCCGACAGGTGTGAATGTCCCCAAGGCTTGCAGGAAGCTGTCAGCTGTCCTGAGTGTCACAGGGTGAAGGGCCACACAGATGGATGTTCGATGACAGGAAGTATGATATGCCAGATGTGCCTAAAACCCAGAATGGAGCCGTCTGCGCCTGCGCATGTTCAGCGTCAGAGATCCTTTGGATCACGTGATTTTTCGAGTAAGATTCTTAGATTTGTATCGTACAGTTTGTGGAATCAGCAAATACTTCAGTTTATTATGATTATTATTGTTATTACTAGTATTATTATTACTGGCCGGTACATTGACTTAGAGAAAACACAGGTATGTAAAGTTGATTTTCAGAGGTTTATAAGGAGAAGCAAAGCATGGTATTTCTGATCATGAGTCTTCTGTTTAAGACTCAATGAAATCGTTAATAAATAAAATTAAGGACTGAAGTTTATCCAAAATGGATGTGTTCACGTAATTTATCGTCAACTCTTCAGGCAGTAGCCAAAGTTTTATAATTTTCGGTTCCTTGGACACAAACTTTTAGGTGCTTAAACGTTCACCCTCTAGCTCCATTATAGTAAGATAAATGTTACGAATATTATCATAATCTGCGCGTTAAATTTCATACCTGCTTTGGAAATTACAACGGTAGATAATAAAAGGGGTGTGTGTGGGTACCAGCCATGCTTTCAGTCATCCAGGCACCACCCATGTACCCAGTCACCTACCCATTCGTTCACCCACCTACCCACAAACAATTCCCCCCCCCCCTCCAACGTCCATTTACCTATTGACCCATCACTCGCCTTCCTCCTATATTCACCTATCTCTTCAGTCATCTATTCACATATTCACTCATTCCAGACCTTCGTCAGAGCTCGTCAGATTTGCTCATTCTCTCGCAACTTCCGGCCTCGCGTGACCGCAGTGACACATTCAACAAACACGGTAAGAAAAAGCCCCTGACCTCGAAAAGCAGGAAAGTCCACACAAGAGGTGAGGAAATTCCAGTGCGTGTACGATTTGATGCCTCAGTCCACGACATTTCTTTGGGCAACAAAGTAAACGATCTGCCAACTCGCTTCAAGAACGATGCACATGTAGAAAACAGTGATCAGCTCTTTACCAAAAGGGACATTTATGACAGTGCTCATGATACTCAGAATGCTGGAGGAAATACACTTTCTATAGAATATAATCAGAACGAACATATTCGAAGCAATAACAGGCCGAAGTCTCTTGATGATACTTCGTACACAAAGATTGCCACTCTGGGCGTCAATGTACACAAAGCGGCGTATATCCTTGCTCTGCAGGACACCCGGCGGCAGGGGCCATCAAATAAAAGAAAAAAGTCTAAAAGAGGGAGAGAGAGCCATGTACCTACAAGTCAGGGAACAATTTTTTCGTACTTTCCTCTACTGAAACGGCCATATCCAGATTCAATCCCGGAAAAGCCTCAGCAGTTCAACTTGGGTTTGAAGCAAAATGAGGGTGCGAGAGTGAAGCCCAGAAAGGCCATGAAACACATCTTTGGTAAAGTAAAACTAGGTGATTACTATCCCGGTGGGAGAAAGTGGAGGCCTCTCAAAGACTATGAACTGTAACACTGTATAGAGGAAGCAGGAAACACAGAGTTTGAAAGACAGTTGTGAAGACGCTCAGTATGAACAGTTCAAGAATGCTGCTTTTGATTGGAATTGCCGCAAGATCTGTCATGGAAACTGTTGTGGGCATGTGAATGGCCGGAAAAATCATGATCCAGCCTGCGTTATTTTGTCAGCCCGATCTGTACCGTATAAGCTTTCCATACCTTTGGTGAAGTTGTGGAAGGGATGAATTTCCTACATTAAACCGGACGCAGTGTGATATCGAAAGCAGCGGACCTACGTCGGAGCGATGTCATTTCTCTAAGCAGATTTGAAGTCAATCCACCATGTTCGGGTTGGCGTAGGTTTGTGGGCTGGGGAAGTTTCTCTTCATTTCCAAGTCAATATTTTCTGATGAGCTTTGCCTTTAGAAACGGCCAAAAGACAAATTAAGTGACTTTCCGCATAGTTATCTGGTTTGTAGTTCTGGGAATCTTGGAGAATAATTAACAATGAATATCCTTGAAACAGCAGGTATACATGTTTATTTAGGACAATGTAAATCGGAGTACCGATGAAAAGCAAACTGAAGCGAAATATTCAAATTATGCGAATACGTCGCTTGGGACCTGAACAAGCCGTGTGCAGAGACTGTGCGCATTACTGTTTTGAACACGATTATTAAATCCACTGCATGATTCTATAAACGGGGGGGGGGGGGGGGTAATAGTCTGATACAAAGAGTATAAACTGGGTTCGATTCTTGATGAGAAAATGTATTGACGTATATAATAGTAACAGGTCAATTTTCACAAGTTTTTATAGTAAGTCTAGTGCTGTTGCTTGTGACGTCACAGCGTGATGTATTATTAGATTATTTCATCGCTTTTTACAAGTGTATGTGTGTGTGTGTGCGTGCGTGAGTGTTTGTACGCCCCCCCCCAAAAGTGTGTGTGTGTGAGAGAGAGAGAGAGAGAGAGAGAGAGCGAGAAAGAGAACGATTCTACCAATTCAAAAGTAATTAGGAATGTAACACGAAAATCCTCAGGACTAAACAGATTAACTGCACTCAGTGATAGAGAGAACTTAAACTAATAATAATAGCGCACTAAGCTAATTCTACAATGAAAAGTTAATAATACTGTCTGACGGCATATTGGCGTGTTGGCTGGTGCTGCTGCCGGGATTTCTAATGGCCAACTTGTCTTTACCAGTAATAATATCGCGTCACTGGTCTTTCCTTTACATAATAATGTTATCTATAATGGCTCATTTTGCTGAAATTATTTCCCCTTAATCCGATAGGGGGCGCACAATAACTGGAGGTAAACAAACAGCAGCCGATCCCGGAAGTGACCGCTTGATTTGCCCTATACTGATGCTCCATGTAGTGACGGCTGCGCATAATAAACTGTAGTTTTCTCTCCAAAATGCCAGATTATTGCATTGTTCACGTTTGCAAAAATCACGGTGGTTATCGGCACTGCCGCGATCAAATTGGGTCGTTCTTATTCCTCTGTCGCTCAGCACCAAAATAAAATAACTTAAAATGCCACATACCAATAATACCATTGAAAATAACACCTCTTTTGAACGTTATTTTTCAATTCCATGACATTGCTGTTATAACTTTAATATTATGAGCCCAAAGTAGTCACTATCGGACATTTTAACGGTCAAAATCGCTAATCTGCGGGAGCTGAGTAACACCCATATATATATCATTTCAAGATGGATCTGATCACACAGACTCAAAATTATAATTTACTGATATTTGGATTACATTGAATAACCTTTATTTTGGTATATTTTTGCCTGGGCTACGGCAAGTCATTTGTTGTCTGTGTATGTCGACATCGCTGCCCTTCAAGAAACTCGACTTCCCGACTCCGGGTCAGTCAAAGAAGAAAACTACACCTTCTTCTGGCAGGGCCTTAGCAGCGAACAGCCGAGAATCCACGGCGTGGGCTTCGCCGTAAAAAACTCCCTTATCAATTCGATCGCAACTCCAATTGGAGTGTCAGAACGCATCATGACACTCAGACTGAACACCCGGTCTGGTTTTACCAACATTATCTGTGTCTATGCCCCAACACTTACCTCCTCTGACGAAACCAAAGACATTTTCTACGAGGCATTGCAGAGGACTCTCCACAACATCCCTCTCACCGAAGGCCTGCTAATTCTGGGTGACTTTAACGCTCGAGTGGGAGCAGATCACTCCGCATGGCCAAAGTGCATTGGGCACTTCGGCATTGGCAACATCAACGAAAACGGGCAGCGCCTTCTGGAGCTATGCTCCGTAAACTCATTATGTGTTACAAACACGTACTTTGACCTTAAGAGATGCCAAAGAACATCATGGCGCCATCCCAGGTCTGGCCATTGGCATCAATTAGATCTTATTCTCTCAAGGAGGAAGAGTTTGGGCTGTATAAAAATAACTCGTTCCCTCCACAGTGCTGACTGTGACACCGACCATGCACTGGTAGTCAGCAAAATCAAAATTTCGGCCAAGAAAATATACAGATCAAGAGCCCCTTCAATCCCTAAGATCAATGTAACAGCAATCAGAGATGAATCAAATAGAAAGTCATTTGAAAAGTTATTTGCTGAAAGCATGGATAATGTCACCCAATGTGACTCGGTAGATGAAACATGGAACACTCTCAGTTCAAAAATTCATGACTGTGCCATCAAGTCTTTTGGACGGCATAAAGTTTCAAACAACGACTGGGTAGCCCAGAACAGCGAAATTCTCCTACCTCTCATTGAGCAAAAGAAATCTGCTTTCAATGAGTATAACAAAAATTGCAATCAGAGTACAAAAACTTGTTTGAAAAATGCAAAAGCTAAACTTCAGCTGGAGGTAAGACGTTGCGCCAACAAATACTGGACAGACTTGTGTAACAGCATACAAGAGGCAAATGAAAAGGGAGATATGAAAACCGCCTTTAGTCAGATGAAAGTAGCTCTTGGGCCAATCATCACCAAAAGCGCCCCACTTAAGTCTGTAAATGGTGAACCCATCACAGATAAAAATGAACAACTGAATAGGTGGGTAGAGCATTACTCTCTGTTGTATTCAACTGAGAAAAATATTCCACCAGATTTTGAGGAACACCTCCAAAAACTGCCAAAAATGGCCGAACTTGACGCTGAACCTTCCTTAGTCGAGCTTTCCAATGCAATCGACCACCTGTCTGCTGGAAAAGCCACAGGAAGTGACAACATTCCTGCAGAGGTATTAAAAGACCTAAAAGGCCCACTATTACCACACCTGTATAATCTGTTACTGCAGTGTTGGAAAGAAGGCGTGATACCACATGATATGAGAGACGCCAAAATTGTCACACTTTACAAGAACAAAGGAGACAAAGGCGACTGCAACAACTATCGAGGCATATCCCTCCTCAGCATTACTGGAAAGGCTTTTGCTCGCGTCATCCTCTGCCGCCTTCAACAACTGGCGGAAAAAGTCTTACCAGAAACACAATGTGGCTTTCGAAGCAAACGATCAACTATTGACATGATATTTGCACTTCGGCAAATCCAAGAAAAATGTAAAGAACAAAACAGGCCGCTTATAACATGCTTTGTGGACCTAACAAAGGCTTTCGACACCGTAAGCCGATCTGGCCTGTATGCAGTCCTTAAATCCATAGGCTGTCCACCAACATTGCTAAAACTTATTGCATCCTTCCACACTGACATGAGGGCATGTGTCAACTTTGAAGGCTGCACATCCAATTCATTTGCTGTAAACAGCGGTGTGAAGCAGGGATGTGTTCTTGCTCCTACCTTATTTGGTATATATTTTGCAGCCCTACTCAAGAATGCCTTTGGTCAATGTTCAGGTGGAGTACTTATTAACACCAGAGTGGACGGCTCCATTTTTAATGTTGCCAGACTAAAAGCAAAATCTCGTACAGAGCATATTATGTTACAAGAGCTCCTCTTCGCAGATGATGCTGCAATCGTGGCCCACGATGAAACCACGCTCCAGGCTCTCATCAATAGCCTTGCCAAAGCCTGTGACAAATTCATGCTAAGGATCAGTGTCTCAAAAACTGTAGTTTTGACACAAGGCTTGAGAAACCCCAACCCAATCATGCTGAATGGCTCTCCTCTGGAGCAAGTGGGAAAATTCTGCTACCTAGGCTCAACCATCAGTGGTAGCACAGACATAACAACTGAAATAAATGCCAGAATAGGAAAGGCGGCCACAGCTTTTGGCAAACTCTCAAAAAGGGTGTGGAACAATAGCAAGCTGACCATCAAAACAAAGGTACTCGTGTACCAAACTTGCGTCCTAAGCACCCTGCTGTATGGCTCAGAGACATGGACCACCTACTCCAAACATGAAAGATCCCTCAACTCCTTCCACCTGCGCTGCCTACGCAAAATTCTCAAGATCAAGTGGCAAGACAGGATCTCAAATATCGAAGTTCTGAGCCGAGCCAACATTCCATCAACTCAGGCTCTCCTAGGCAAAAAAAGACTGCGGTGGCTTGGACATCTCCACCGTATGGAAAATGATCGCATCCCCAGACAAATTCTCTACGGGGAACTTGCTACTGGCAACCGACCCAGAGGTAGGCCACATCTGCGATTCAAAGACACTTGCAAGGTCACGATGAAAGCATTCAACATCGACCCCAATGAATGGGAGAACCTTGCAAATGATCGAAGCAGATGGAGACAAAAATTGCGCAGTGGCACGCTCGCAACAGACTTCAAGGCAAAAGAAACATACCTGACAAAACGACAGAGGCGGAATGAAAACACTCGCCAAAGTGAGCCCAAAAGACTGACCTGCAATCACTGCCATCGCACTCTCGGGTCAAACATTGGTAGAATAAGCCACGAGAGAAGCTGTCAGTCAAAGTGAAAGTGAATATTCTAGCTGCTAAGACCGTCTGTAAAGACGCTAAAGGCCATATATATGTCGACTTTATGTTTGTATGGAGTTTTAAAATTTGCGAAATTACGCATTTTTTTGCTCCTAAATTAAGCTTCAATATGGTTGATTTTGAAAATAACCATTTCTTTTATCCTTCTATGGATAGGCCTTCGAATGACCAACACAATGATGTGTTTCTTACTTCTGCAAGTCAATCTGTTGATGTTTTATGATGACAGTGAAAACTGATAAATTTGACATTTTTGTCTTCCATTGTCAAAAAGTGAAATTTGATGTGGAGGCATTTTTTTATTCAAATAAAAGACCACTTATTAATAATTTAAACCCTTGAAAAAATTTAGGCTTGTTGTCTGTATTAAATAGAATGTGTTTACAGTTTGGTATGTTTGCAGTGATAACGCACCGGTGGTGTTTCATGAAAATTCAGATGATCATAACTTTGCCAAATATTGAGATATAGAGACAAATTTGGTATCAAAATTCTTAGGAAAGTGAGTTCTTTCAATTGGAAAACTCCAAGTGTCTATACAGCGACTTTCCAAAATCAGTTTTGAGTACCTACTTTTAATCTCAATCCCTGCCTGGTTTCAGATTTCCCACCTAATTTGTTTGTATTATATTATTGCTTCTGTCAGTAAATATGTTTCGTTAATATCAATATCACTTTAAGTAATTGGTTAACGTTTAAGTCGGATCAATCATACAAATCACAACATAAAACAAGTTTTCATATAGTAAACAAGAAGAAAACACACCCACTGTTCACTGGAGTATAATTTATTTCACTGCCAATCAGGATTAGAGTATAGAAAGGCGACAGGTTATCGGGGAATTGCAAGCATAAAAAAGAAATTTTTTTGAAAAAGTATTTCAATTTCAGGTACATAGGGCTACAACTCCGAGTTTACAATCAAGAAATCACTTTGCATGGGAATATGATCCATAAGCTCATTTAATGAGATAATGGCTGATGCCTAAAATCACATGATAAACACATTTTTAAAAATAAAGTTATGCACGGTGTATGCAGTAATTTGCATCATAAGGCAAGAAAACACCATAGCTGCACCTACTGTTGATCAAATCATGCTCAAGAATCCAAACAGATTTAAATAAATCCCTCTTGCAACGTTCGCCATATTGATAACATCGAGTCGGATAAAGCGAAAGTGCTTGAAACGCCACCTATGGTATTACGGCCCTTTGTGTTTGAGCAAAATGAGCCATTAAACAGTCATTTTCCTTGCATGTATGGGGAAAATTAGCGTGGCATTTCACGGCAACTGGAATCGAATAAAAATCAGGGTCGGATGTGAACTCGGCCAGTGCCATTCAATGCGTGTTCTTGTTTTGTTTCTTGGTGAAAACAAAGATTTTTGCAGACAGGTTCAGCAGTACACAGAACATCGACGGTGGCCGTGATAATGATGGTGATGTTGATAATAGAAAATGTTCAATGTAAATAGATTCCGATTTAAAATGCTCAACATAATTATGGCAGTAGTGAATGCTGTCATAGTATTTATTAGAAATATTTGACATATGCAGTATTTATTTGGTTCTGTATTTTTTTTTCTAATGGAACCATTAACTAAGGGCTACTAAATAATATCACCATTTTTAATTTTTGGAGAAATTTGAAAAACTTCAATTTTGGCTTCCTAATTCATTTTTTGTATCTGGCACAATGTGCAAAAGTCACGAAACTTTGGGCTTTTAGGGTTAAATAAATTGGTATCAGTATATCATGTTTGGTACTTGTAATGGGAATTTTGTGAACTCTTCAGTGATTTTCTTTGAAAAATTGATATTTTCAGCAGAAAAATCCCCAACTTTTTATTTTCTGTCCAAAAAAGCTGAAAGTTGCATATGTGTTTTTTAAGTGCATAATTTGTATAGAGCAAAACTCCAGTTACCAAGTTTTGTTTTATTATTAATATTACATGTATTTGGATGAAAGAAAATTAATAAGGAATGAATTGTAAAAGATCAGTAGTGAATATTTGAACAGAGACAGGAAGAATGAATTTCAAAACCCTTCTCTATAAAGATTTATGTATGTCCTAAGTTGCCACATGCCACGTTTCAGAAAAATTGATAAAAAAAAAATATAGAAGTTATAGGAAAAATAAAAATTTATGATAAAAAATCCAAGATGGCTGCCGCTACTATTACATAATAAATGAAAAAAAAATTGTCCATTTATCATGTCCTAGCAACCCAATGGACAGATCTATGAAGTAAAATATGCAATATGTGAAGAAATAATGAAAATGTTTTTTTTAGTAGCACATGCCCTTAAAATTTAGCCACACTAATTTATAAAAATACATGTACTAGCCTACCCCTCCCAATATTTCCCACTGTTTTCTTTATCATCATGAGAAACTAACACCTGAAACATTAGATCTAGTGAAAAATTTCTATTATTGAGATATATTACCTATGTACACGTCAGATTTATGTACGTCAAAATGAGCCCCATTCATTTTTTCTAGTCATCTGTGTTTATTGTGGAGTCCCTGAGCTGAAATGAACTCGAGCAGAGTAGCACAGTAGAAAAAAAACAACAATAGAAATTACTCTTAATTTTAAAAAAAAGGGAGGGGGGGGGGGGGGAGAATAGTGGAGAAAAAACCAAAAAAAAGGAACAAATTTGCCATAGAAAGAAGGAAAAGTGGGAGAAACAAATGAAATAAAAAAGATGAAGGAAAAATGGGAGAAACAAATGAAATAAAAAAGATGGCGGAAAAATGGGCTAAACAAATGAAATAAAAAAGGATGAAAAGGAAATAAAGATTCATCAAAGTTCATACGTGTAATTTCATACCGGTCAGAGCAAAACCTACACAGACAAAAACAAAAAAATGATGTATATTATTGCAGATCAAATTTATTCAAGAAAATATTCCAAGTATAAATAGCTCTGTGATTTCCTCTTCTTAACAAATCTACTAGACAATAAAAATCCCAATGTTACGGCAGAAATCTTGACCTCCTGGAAAAAATAATGTCTAAAAGCTTAATAACCCTCATATTATACTAGGGTGCCCGTGCATGGATGGATACAGAAGTGTATTTGTGAACAAAATTAAGTAAATATCTTCTCATCAAAATATCTTTTGCAATAAAATGACGGAATGGGTAGAAGCATATAGTCTATGGCAAAATATTGCAGCCTGACATCACGTTTATAACACTGCAATAAAAGGTAGTGATACAGTGACACCTCATCTCATGCTCTACTCAAGGACAACACTCGATAATATCATCACTGCTCTAAGATAATAGCATAAAAATATGTCAGACTTGTGCCAAAAGCAGGGTCCCTGCATCTCTTTAAGAAATTTTTTCCAGGTTCTTTCCAGGGGTAAATTGTTAAATTCCAGGGCTACTTAAAGGTCAGAAAATAAGAGAAAAAAACACCGGTAACTGATTCTCCCGGGTTTTTTAAAAATTTTTATTCGGACCAAATTTCAGGGGTAATTCACTTTTTCCAGGGGTTTTTATAAAAATTTAAAATTCCAGGGGTTTTCCAGGAGCCCCTGGAATTCCAGGGGCGCGTGGGAACCCTTCTAAAGGTAACTGGTGGTTCATTACCTTCCTAAGCATGAAGGCTGCAAGATAACATTACGAAAAATGGAATGTGCCAATAGGCCAATGCAATAATCGAATAGAATAATAAGACACCAAAGGACAGGAAAAGAAACATTTTTTTCTCAATATCTCAAGAGTGTCAAAAATGAGTAAATGCCATTAGTGTAGAACAGTGATGATATGTTCACAGACTATGCCATCCTGGAAATTACGCATCTCTGAAAGTATACAAACATTCTACCAAACAAATCAACTAACATGTAAGTGATCATCTTTCACACATATCTGTTCTACAAACATTATTATAAAATAGATCTGTATAAATCTGTTCCAAGCAGTAAAGTTTCTGACCTCTAGTCAATGGCAAGACTTTGAAAATTATGAATGTTCCAATTTATATGCAGCTGCAATAGGTAGAATGCGCATGATGTCACTGTTTTTGTTTTGATCTTCCGACACTAAAGATGGCGGGTGGATCAGCTGATTAGTGTAACTTCAAGATATGTCTAAGTGATTAAAATGCCTGCTGGTTGCATTGTAGTTGATTGTTATGACAGGGGTGGAAAGGATGGATCCAAGCTGGTTAGATTCCCACATCCGTGTAAACAAGGGAAAGGAAGTGAAAGAATTGACCGAATGCCTCCAATTGAACATGTACACATATGCCATTGTTTACTGTAGCAAATTACTTTTAGCTTGCAGCCAGTTGGTTCGCGACGCCTTCCATACTTGCAGCGAAAATCAGCTAACGAATCAAAATCAATGCAACAATTGTCATGGTGATGCATCCTTACACTAAAGATGGCGGATATGCGCATTCTACTTATAGGGTGACAATCTTTCATCAGTAGTCAAATCATTATGTGAGATCAATAAGAGGGCCACAAGGTAAACTGTGCATGGTACATGTATCTTGTTCTTCTATAATCTACAAATTTTTTGAGGAGAAGCAAAAAACTGAATGACTTTCTTCATCAGACTTAAGAGTTACATATTTTAAAGAAATCTCTTTTAAACCTTTTGTTTTCAGAATTGAAACACACCCCTCCACCCCCCTCAACTTATAACACAACCTGCAGGTTGTCAAGGGCTGCAAGTAAACCAAATATCTCAATTTTTTTAAAAACTCGAGTTACAATAGTTTATCTTGTGGCTCTCTGATACATATGCCATGAAATAAGAATTATTGCATCACTAACTGTATAATAATAATAACAGAAGAAAAGGCACCTTGGTCCATTATATAAATATATAATATCAAATTGTCACTGTAAACGAAATCTGTAAACTTGAGAGATCACATTAAGTATATTTTGGCAATCATGAAATATGTCATCATGAATTGGATTATATGTTGAAGCTCAGAAAAACCAGCATCCCATTATTCAGTACAATAGCACTTTCAAAGTTCCAACTTTGGAACAAAATATAATCTACTGAAAGCACAAACTCGACTTACAATAGTTTATCTTGTGGCTCTCTGATACATATGCCATGAAATAAGAATTATTGCATCACTAACTGTATAATAATAATAACAGAAGAAAAGGCACCTTGGTCCATTATATAAATATATAATATCAAATTGTCACAGTAAACGAAATCTGTAAACTTGAGAGATCACATTAAGTATATTTTGGCAATCATGAAATATGTCATCATGAATTGGATTATATGTTGAAGCTCAGAAAAACCAGCATCCCATTATTCAGTACAATAGCACTTTCAAAGTTCCAACTTTGGAACAAAATATAATCTACTGAAAGCACAAACAAAATAATTATTACCAGGTGTTTAAAATATGGAAAGACAGACAATTACTGTAGTACAATGGTAATTTTTGAGCAAATTTTGTAAAAGCATAAAAAGGTACATGTATTTTAACTTGGTGAACTAATCACAATCTAAAACTTGTACAAAATACCAGAAGAAAGCAGAAAAAAGAAGGGGGGGGGGGGATAGGTTGATATAACAATTAATTTCACTTTCTTTTTTATTTTTACATCTTACATAGACTATCATCTTATTTACTCAGTGCCAAAGGAATTATTTGCAGAAAATAAACATTTGCCGCCTGCTTGACTGACACAAAAAATAAAGCAGTGACTTTTTGAGATCCATAAAGAAACAAACGCTTAGGAGCCATCAGCAGAGAGTTACCACTGAACATGAAGATATTCGGCATAGCATACATACATGTAAATGAAAACTTTGACTGATGGATGGACTCATTAAAAATATAAAATGCTGTCTTCAATGTACATAGTGTAAGAATACCAATCTCTTAAGATTTTCAATATTATTTTCAAAGCTCTATTGTTCACTCTTTAACATAATGACCAGTGAAACATTTATTGTCAAAAATTACTGCAAATTACAAACAAATGAAGTGTCATGAATCTGAGAGCAACCTAAAAAAAAATGTTTATTGTGCAGACAAATACAAAAATCTGCATTCAGTAGAGATCATTCAGTTCAAATTATTAATATCAATATAAAACTATTATGGGTGCTATAAATAGTGTGAGACGAGTGAGCTGATCTAACCATTAAGGGAAGTGTTTTGGTAGGGACAATTCTATGGGAGCCAATGACATAAGGCTGAGGCCACTGAGGAACAGAGATCTTCATCACCAGGAACATTCCAGAAAAAAATATGAAGAGATGATGTGGTATTCAAACTGCAGTTACAAAGTATTTCCAAGACTGTCCAAACATCTCTCTAAGGAACCCTCCCATCCCCACCTCCAAAGACACGCATAAAATCATATTTTTTTGTGGAAAAATATAATAAAAGGAACTTCATAAGGACCGAAATTTATGTCAAGTATGACTGAGTACCAGAACTAAGAAAATTTGAAGGCAGGCTGACATTTTTGCATTAATTCTGTAGGGTCATTGATGATATGATGATTCTCAACATATTAATGATCAACTTAATGCACTGAGACCAACCACTGAAGAAAGACGTGAGGTCTATGTGTGAAAAGTCACATAATATCAGAAATATTTTTTATTCACTTGGACACATATTTGGCCACTGCTAAGGGCTGTCCTGTGTCACAAGCAAGATGAACAGCAGCACCACTACTTTGTCAGTAATGTCAATGACCTTTCAGCAAAAGTAGGAAAATCCCAGTTGGAGACTATCCATCCATGCAATTGTTGTGCAACATGGCTGCAGTTACCTTGGTCAACATAGATTGTAATAGAAGGCCATTAAAGCCAAAAAATGGAAAATTGACAAAAATTGGCAAACTTACATCCCAGTTTTGTCCATCAATACCTTAATTTCTTGGGCACATTGTATATTGCACCATGGCAAAAGAGATTGCTGTAATGTTGTGTTATCTTCCTCTGTAACAAGTTCTTAAATCCAGACAGAATTTTTATAATTCAATTACATGACAATGCTACACTTTGCAGCACGCAAGACAAGAACTCTATAAGTTAAAATGTGGAATAAAAGCCTTCGTCATCAAAGACCTTCTCCAGGTTAAAAAACCTAGCATAATTGAAATACTGTCTAATTTCATTACTATTTGTTTCAAGGATGGGCCTTAGCTACATGCAATCTCTTCTCCTTTTATTTTAGTCCCAAGCCCTGCTGCAAACATCCACAGTTTCTGTTTTCTTAAAAATATTTCAGTTAGCACTCTGTGAGATCTGAACTGTCAGCAGTGAATTGCGATGATGCACTCGTGATTTCCCATTGATAGACTGATAAGTACGCATTGAAACACTGAATTCCTGATGTATGAATGAACAACTCATGAATCACAGAACATTGTTAATAAAAACAATTAACAATTAAAAACATTAAAATCAAGACAGAATTACATAAAATGTGGTCTTCTCTAAAGTATGCTGCCAACCTCTCTCAAAAAACAACAATCACAGAATATATAATATATATATGGAAAGCGGTGTGGAACAACCACTCCTTAATAAAAATCAGATCAAATAATGCTAGAGGAAGAAAAAAGTATGTAAAAGTGATCTCATCCAGTGTAAATCATTGGTTCAGTGCATTTTTTCCATGTTCACAAATTAGGAGATAATCAATTTCTTGCATTGAACCAGTGAAATATAACAGTGAGTTTGGATTCAAACTTCCAACTTCTTGAAAGTTCCACCAAGTCCCTCAATGCCGGCATCTCCACTACGACTGACATCTTTATCTTTAGCCACGGCCATCTTGAGAAATCCAAACTTGTTGTTTTCTTCAAACATTGCATCTGATGCCATGAAAGATTCCATCCATGCCTGAAGAAAGTAAAATTCAATTTCAGAAAATAACTTCTATATGGTATGTGGCTGAGTCAGTTCACATCTTTCAAACCCACCACTGATAAACACAATATGCCCGATCAGAAGGGAGAGACAGAAAAATTTTCCACCAGATTCACAGATCACCGACCAATAATAAATTTAACTGAAAACAAAGAAACCAACACAACCCAAACAGTACATAGTGCGCTGTAGGGGTTGAAGTTGCCAGGATCTATTATTTGCATAGCTGCCAACTTTCAAAAACCTAAAAACAGACTCCTGATATCGGACCAGACACCGACCCCCCCCCCCCCCCCCCCAAACATTGAAATATCATCATTTCCTCACTTTGTTACATTATGGAATATTATTCTCTTTACACAGACCTAATGTAATACAGCATAAGATTTTAAGCAGCAGAAAACAAACATTTTGCTTCAAATGCTAATACATGTGTTGTTGTCACCACTGTTTCTGTTCCTAAAGAAAGAACTGATTATTATGATATGAGCTGTCCTCAGAATTGTATAACTCTTTCATACTAACTTGTTCTGGCAGTATTGAACAATGTCAGACTTGCCTCCATGTGACTTGTGAAACTGGTAAAATTGGATTATGACTCACAATGCATTTATTGGACAAGTTTGATGATAATCCAAAGGAAATTCCTTTGAATATTTTGTACTAAATGTCTACTCACGGCTTCATGACTCATGAGTTGGATAAAAAAGACTTCCGATTAAAAATAAAGTAAATCTATCCATTATCGCAAATCATGTTAGGCATAAAAGATGACATGATGTTATCGATCTAGAACTGAAGCCACTTCACAAACCATGTCCATATTGTTCTAGTTCTAGAACTTTCTCTATTGTTTTTACCACTCCAGGGGCTCTAGATTTCGATTTCTTACATCGCTGAAACACCCATATGCCTGAGCCTAGGCCTAGTTTATCCGTGATCGCCAATTACGTTGAAGATTCTAAAAGATGGCCGACCTAGATCTACCGGGAGTTACCACGGCCAAAGATGATTGTAAGCTATGTAAAACTGAAGAAAAAAAACACTAAAAAAGACGCAACAGTGAAATAAAATGAAACCTCTTCACAAAATGTGTCCGCTGTTCTTACTTACTGACCGCCATCATTTACGATACAATACGCGTGATCTATTTGTGCTTACTCGAGCTCGATGAATGGCCGAAGCGCGCGGACACAGCTGAAGGTGTATGCCGTGCTAACTTATTATGCAACATTACTGTTGCTTGGTTGAGTGGGGCTGTGGCGGGGATACAAAAGTTATCACGAACTCGGGGATTCGCAGTACGGCAGGACACGGTACGGTAAGGCTGCGTTTACGGTTGCGCCCGTTGAATCGCTAGCTCCAGCGCTATTAGCGGTAGGCCTAGATACAAAAGTTATGGTTTTGTTTTCTCCTCTGGGGTCTATGTGTTTTCTCCGTATAAATGGGGAAATCCTTCAAAAACATACTTTTCACCACAAAAGCATATTAACGTACCGGAACCCAAAAAAACGTACTAAATACGTATTTTACGTACTGGTTGGCAGCTATGTATTTGTATTGAAGCTCACGTCCTCCGAGCAGGTTTGAGTTTCAATGAAATGTTCACACAGGAGAGTGGAAAGAATAAATGCTGAACTGAAAGGAACAAAAAGAATTTGTCTATCTTTAGTAGTTTATTTTCTACAAATTTTGGAATATAAGACAAATTTCACATTGTGCTAAGTATATACTATATATATTTTTTTACCTGAATGGTTGTATTTACCATTTTGCCAGCCATGGCACAGATCACTTCCTGTGCGGTAACTTAAAAACTATCCATGCAATTCTGACAAAACAAGTCACACAGCATGGCAATAGGCTAAATAAACATACAATATAGTTTTCAGCCGTTGCTTTATATGTGTAGGAGTATTACACTGAATCATTGATTATTTGTATCCTCACCCTGCAAGACTGTAGGATACAGCTTGAATGTGAACTAGGCCATCCCATGAATGGAGTGTGATCCATGGCAGATGAGTTAAGGTGACTCTGATCCATTTACAGGTCTGAAAACTTTAAGCTCTGACCTATTTTTCCTAGCTCATTTGCGTATGATAACTGTGAGGTCTGATTGACATTTACCTTGTTGCTGTACAATGGTAACTTCCCACCCAGGTCTGTTGGCAGGTGGTCAGGGCTGATCATCTCATGAATTTTATCATATTTCGCACCATTCAAAATAATCTGTATGGTAATTAGAAAGAAAAATTTCACCAGTACAGCCTGCTGACTAAAATGATCAATTCAAGAAGGAACACATCAAACGGCATGTAAATCCATGCTCTGTAATGGCATATTGAAAACTCAGTTCTAAGTTCTATTGAAAATAGAACATAAATCATACAAAACACTGTAATACAATTCACAGCTCCTATAATGTAATTTATGCACAGTGGAACCTGCTTAAACCAAAAGTGGATAATAAGAAATATCCCTTTTATCTGAAAGGATCTCCATGGTCCCAACACAATCCCTCTGTCTTCCTTGTAAGTTTACGCTTCTATACACGTAAAGAAAACCATGTAATCTCTTTTTGACTGAAAGGTTCTCTTTTACTTACAAGATTATACAAGGGCACTGTCTTGAAAATGCAATGTCTTTGATATGAAATAAAACAACCTCAGCTTATTGCTTTCATGCCTGAATACAAAGGGCTAACTAATGGGGAATGCAGTTGCAGGAAAAGATGGAAGACAATACATGTATTGTGTCGCTGAACAAACTGATAAGGATATTAGACAGAAAGTCGCCCCTGCTGCGGGCAGTTTATTTTTAATTAATTTTTTTTAAGTCAGCTTCTGGCCGTCACACCATTCCTGGAGCCATTATGAATGTGTCATAGATGCCACATCAACTACAATACATTCACTAAGAGGGCTTGTCCAGCAGTTCAAATACATTTGAGAACTTTATACAACTGGTTGATCACCACCTACAGTTTTAGTGGTTATTTTAGGCTATTAAACATCCATCTCATTCACATATACACCCACACACAAGCATAGTAATTCTGCTGAAAATTGCTTCTCAGACTTGAAATTTTGATTCTTCCTAAGATTCATTTTACCACATACCTACAAAAAAATCAGTGAATTCTGTGAAAGTTTGTTATTTGTGCAGTCTCCCTGATGTGTTTCCTTCTTCTGATCATTAATTCCCCTTACTGCAGTTTTTCTCTGTCTTACTTACCCGCTTTGCCAATTTGTCTTTCAAGAATTGTCTGATGATCGTAAACAAAACGTCAAAAAAAGTTGGCTCATTCACATAATCATAACGCTTCAGCCGCATTGGAAGACAGTCCTGTAGATTGAAAAAAAGCTTTAAACAATGAGGTTGTCTGCACCAGCATGACTTAGTTTTCTGTGGTCTCTATGTCATTTTTACCAGTAAATAAAGCACATTTATTCTCATGCAAAATGTGGAAGGAAAACCTGTCAAATGAAATTAACTTGATCTCAATATATTTATAACCTAATAAAAACTTGTGCATTTTTCAGCAAGACCTATTGCCACTTACACAACTCACATTTGTGTCAAACCTTTAAAGTGCCTTCCTATTGATCTGCAGAAGCTTCCTTTTTAGATTTGGAGTCTTGAAATGATGGAAAAGTATTTTTTTGTGTTTACTTATTTGGTTGATTTTCCCTCCAAGCTTAAGCACTTAAAATCATCACCACCTACTGCCGTCGGTTTTGCATTCACACACCAGGTGCAGGTTCACTGAATAAAATTCTCTGTGTGCACAGTTGCACAATGTCTACTTTTCTTTTTATCTATAGCTCGCTGAATTTTGTGGATGATCCTATGCATTAAGGCATCTTTACAAACAATTTCTTGTGCAGGTTTCTTTTTGTCTGAAATAGTGCCTTTTGTCCTTTACCATTTGTAGAACTAGACAGTTTCCATCATACCGCAGGTTATGCTATCAGACTTTCAGTTTTCAAGAGACCTTTTTTGTGTACCTGTAATAACTGTGAGAATCTCTTGGCCATCGATGGAGTCACTTGAGAGCCTTGTTTCCAGGTGACGCCATGCAAATTGTTGATCAGGTGTATTCCATGGACCTGGGTTTCTTCCTCCTGGGCAGGAATATGATGTGATGTGATAGACAACAGTGGCAACAGAATATGACTCTTAGGCTCAGATCATAATTATCAAATTTGATTTAACACCAATAACAGCAATGCCTAGGAAATACCATGGAATATGATATGGTTCAGTTATCCAGGCAACAGAGAAACTACAGAACAATTCTTCTACCATGGTGAAAGTGAAATCAAATTATTTTTCTATAATAATAATAGTTCGTCCATCAGGTATGATGATGACCTTAACAACACCAGAGGAATAAAGAACAGAAATTGTTGAGAATTTCAACACATGGACAATGAAGAGAACTAAAGGACACAGAGGACAGAATGGAAAGACTGTTCTTTCATGACTTATGGCTTCTCATGTGACTGATAAGTCCTATTTTTGCCCTGCAGACCCTTCCGCATAAATGACAAGAGTGCTCCGTTGGTTCAGTACCACTGGGCCTTTTCTTGCGCCGTTCTCTTTTTTTGATAGCCTGCTGGACTCTGTCAGCTTCCCATGCTTTGCTGCCTCTGGTAAGGGCCGCCCTCCAATTTGCACAATCAAGCGAGAGCTTTTCCCACTCACTCACATCAATGGCAAAGGCCTTCAGTGATTGCTTGAGAGTGTCTTTGTACCGTCTCTTTGGGGCCCCAACATTCCTCGTTCCATTGGAGAGCTCAGAGAAGAAGATTTGCTTAGGGAGTCTGGAGTCGGGCATTATGACAACATGTCCTGCCCAACGTAGCTGAATTTTTTTCAGGTGGCAGAAGATGCTCAATTCCTTGGCACGATTGAGGACCTCAGTGTCTGGAATTTTATCCTGCCATTTGATCCTTAGGATCTTTCTAAGGCAGGCCAGATGAAAGTGATTTAGCTTTCTGGCATGCGATTGGTACACTGTCCAGGTTTCAGCCCCATAGAGTAGGGTGGGAAGGACCACAGCATTGTACACTTTCAGCTTAGTGTCTGTGCGAATGCCGGCAACCTCCCACACTCTCTTTCGAAGCCTGCCAAATGCAGAGCTGGCTTTGCTGATTCTTGAGAGAATTTCAGTATCAACACGAGCCGTGGAAGACAGTGTACTGCCAAGATAGGTGAAGTTCTCCGACACCTTCAGAAGACTGTCATGGACTTTGATATTTGGGGTCACAGGATACTTGTCGTCTGGAGTAGGCTGATGGAGCACTTCCGTCTTCTTTGTGCTTATTGTGAGGCCAAAGTTGTCACAGGCACTAGAGAACTTATCAACACAGTTTTGCATGCTATCCTCATCGTGTGCCAGAAGTGCACAATCATCAGCAAATAGTAGGTCACAGACTTGAGTACTTTTTGTTTTGGTTTTTGCCTGAAGTCTCCTGAGGTTGAATAGACTGCCATCAGTTCGGTACTTGATGCTTACCCCTTGAGGAGGAGAGCTAAAGGCTTCTTGTAGCATTGCAGAGAACATGATGCTAAACAGAGTTGGGGCTAAGACACAACCCTGTTTTACTCCATTTGTGACAGCAAAGGGCTCTGAAACACTGCCGTTGCTTTTGACTGCAGCTTGCATGCCATCATGAAACTGGCGCACTATTGTGATGAATTCGGGTGGACACCCAAACTTCGCCAGGATTTTCCAGAGGCCTTCACGACACACTGTGTCAAATGCTTTTGTGAGGTCAACAAATGTGATATACAGCGCTTTATTTTGTTCCATGCATTTTTCTTGAATCTGTCTGGCAGCAAAAATCATATCCGCCGTTCCCCTCTCTTTACGAAAGCCACATTGGCTCTCGGGAAGCAAGTCATTTGACGAGAGGTGATCAAGAAGGCGATTCAGAAGCATTCTTGCCAATATTTTGCCAGCAATTGAAAGTAGAGAGATTTCCCGATGGTTGTCACAGACTTGGCTGTCCCCTTTGTTTTTGTACAGATGGATGATTGAAGCATCTTTGAAGTCCTGTGGCAGCTTCCCTGCTTTCAACATATGATTGAACAACTCGGTCAACCTTTCAATAAGCTTTTCTCCACCGAAGGCATACACCTCAGCAGGAATTGAATCCACGCCTGGTGATTTGTTAAAGGCCATCTGATTTGTGGCAGTTCGGGTCTCATTTGCTGTGAATGGCTTGGCAAGAGCTGCATTAATAGGAGTCTAAGGGAGGCGGTCAATGGACTCAGTATTTATATTTGATGGCCGATTTAGCACACCTGCGAAATGTTCTGCCCAACGCTGAATTATGGCATTCAATTCAACAATGCGTGTTGAACCATCTGACGCAAGAAGTGGCGTAGTGCCAGAGCGGGATGGTCCAAACACAGCTCGGAGGCTCTCAAAGAACTTTCTAGTGTTGTTTGTGTCGGCATATTTCTGAGTTTCTCTTACTCGCTCTTCAAGCCAGTCATTTTTCATTTTCCTCAGCTTCTTCTGGAGTACACCCTTACATGCACGCAGTGCATCAGCTTTTGCTGTGGAAGAGGGGTCACTGCAGTGAGCTTGGATGAGACTATTTTTTTCTTTGATGAGCACTTTGATTTCATTATCATTATCATTGAACCAGTCCTGGTGCTTGCGGACAGGAAAACCAACTGTGCTGCTGGCGCAAGAGTGCACAGTCGTATTTAGGTCAGTCCAGCTCTGTTCAATGTTCTCAGGGTCAAAAGTCACGCAATCCAATTTTGAGGAGAGTTCTGATGAGAGCTCGCTCTGTTTCTCAGCTGAGCAGAGTTTTGAAACATTTAGGCGTTTAGGTGGCGCTTTCCCTTGAGGGCGTCTATTGCGCCTCAATGTTAGTCTGAGCTTGCAAACAATGAGTCTGTGGTCAGTTCCACACTCGGCACCACACATCGCCTTTGTTACAAGGACATCCTTTCTGTCAGTCTTCCTCACAATGACATAGTCTATGAGATGCCAATGCTTTGAGCGGGGATGCATCCATGACGTTCTGTTTCTCACGGGGAGACTAAAATTTGTGTTGGTAATGAACAGGCCAAATTCAGCGCACAAAGTAAGTAAGCGCAACCCATTGTTATTGCATGAACCAACTCCATGAGGGCCCAAAACATTTGGCCACGCTGAGATTTCGGAGCCAACCCTAGCATTGAAGTCCCCCAAGAGAATCAGCTTATCAGCTGCCGGGACAGAGCATATGACAGATTCTAGATCAGAATAGAACTTGTCTTTGGCTTCATCTGGGTTTGTCATGGTGGGCGCATATGCGCTAATGAGGGTGGCTGACTGGCTTTTCCCAACTGGGATCCTGAGTGCCATTAGCCTGTCATTTATTTCAATTGGCATGGACTGCAAGTTTCTGACAAGGTCATTTTTAATTGCAAACCCAACACCATGCTGTCTCGGTTCGACTGCACCCTTGCCTTTCCAGAAGAAGGTGTATCCACCACTGAGCTCTTTGAGTTGGCCACTATCAGGGAGTCTGGTCTCACTGAGTGCCACTATGTCCAGGTTGTACCTGCTGAGCTCAATGGCAATAAGTGCAGTGTGTCTTTCCGGGTTGTTTGAGTTGTCCTGTAGTGTGCGTATATTCCAGGCTCCTAGCCTGAGTAAGCTGAATTTCTTTTTGTTTCGACCGCAAAAAGGGATCCCCACTGGTCGCGGTATACCAGTCAGGGTGATGTGAAGTGGGCTTTCTTTAGGGCACCTTTTCTAGCCCCTTCCTCAGTTGAGGTGAGCAGTGCTATCCTTAAACAAGGCTGCTCAGCTACTGTGGGTGCTGCCTCCCCACGCCTCCACTTCAATCGACGATGAAGCGACCATAGCCCACAGCCACCAACGTGTAGGTCTGTGCTAACAGCTTCCAGTCTATCCAAACCTGCTGCCACCGCACTCGCCCATCGCCGTTGGAATTTTGAGAGGAAAGAAGACGAGACAAAGATGAAAGAAGACGAGGTGAGTGTTAAGACTGGCGCAAAGAATTTGTTTTTAGTGAGAAAGAGCTGCGCAAACATCAGATTCACTCTCTCGCCTGGACACAACTTATCCAAGTGGCAAGACAGGGTCAAGACGACTGGAAATGTATCCAGGTGCAGGAGGATGCCAGAGGGACAGTCATATTGCCTGACCGGCTGCCTGTAGGCTACTCCACAGCCTCGCAGTCCCAACTGACTAGGGTGAAAGACCCAAACCAAAGAACACCAATACTGGTGGATGCTCTGTGTCACGATATCCAGGCCAGAGTGACGGTATATTGCCATCTGCCCTATCAATCAACCACTGGCCTGCTGCCGCCAGCTTCGAAGCTGCGTCCGGGAAGTTTGCTCAATTCTTCGTCTGTGATTTAGGCAAACAAGCCTATGACCACACCGCTACCGGGGGCCAATATGAAGGACTCAAGTACTGAGGGTCACATTGTGCCCTAGCATGTGGCCGTTGGGTTAGATGAAACCTCCTCCGCCCTGGCCGTTTGCACCGACAGGTGCACGCCCACTGATACCATGCTAGCGTACCAGTTCATGAAACAGGTTGTACTGGATTACATGTTACCAGTAGCAGATTTTTCTGACCTGACATCATATGGTGTAAGTAATTGTCCATGGAACCCCAAAAAATGCAAATACTATACCCAACAGAAACATGAAATGGTATTCATTGATCAAATTGTCAGTGAGGCATGAGGCTTACAGTTAAAATTCTGCCTGTGCTGAATTTGCCTGGCCAACTTTCACCCATGTGATCCGTTCCCACAATCCTTATGAAGTTAAACAGGGCCAGAGATGTAAGGATTCAGTTTCATCAGCTGCTTTTCAAGCAATCAAAGGGTGAATTTCCCCACCCATTATATTTTTATTGTGACTACTCAAAAACATTAATTTGCTCATAAGGTACCACCGCACTTACCTGCAACAATTTGGACATAATCAAATATAGTGACTTTAGAACTTCCATCACAGAAAAGCGATCAGGATCCCAATTAGCTGAAAGATGACAGAGATTTGACAGAGAGTGAGAAATTCATGCCAGTATCATTGCAGGTAGTTGTCAAGCCATTTTTCCAATGGCTGTTTTACATATGATCTCCACAACTTTACTGCACTTCCTGACACAGCTTCAGTTATAAACTTCAATAAACAAAGTCTGAAGCAATAACTGGCTGGCCAACTAAATGACCACTTCAGTAAAGGGCACCTGAGACTGCATGTAGACACTACACCCACACCCAAAAAAGGCAAACTAAAACTGTCAGTTCATTCTTTATTAAACATATCTCATGTCAGTATTGTCAGCATTAACAAGGAATTTTATGAGACTAAGAAACAAGAATTTGCAAGAGAATCTGTTCCTTCACTTCTACAGTAAGACAATGCAAAACTGCAAGTGTTGCATTTAAATTCACAATAATTTTGATCTGCAAGTTAAGTTGTCCACAACCTACATGGTCTCAAGATGACAACTCTGCATCCATTTTTGTTGCGTTGATCCAAGACCTCAAGAATACCATCATCAATGACAAGTTTGACTCGCGATGGCTTCAAATCTTCAAAAAATTCTGGACTGTCCCGACGAACTTCATAATGTGATTTCATTAGTTGAAGAGACCTCTCCTGATCAAACTTGCGAGCTCTTAGGAATGTGAGCAGGAAAAAAACATCAGTTCGAGGCTGCAGACCTGAAATGAATGAATACCAAAAGTCATATAGGAATAAAGCTACAGTGCTCCCTGATTAACTTGACAGTAAAATGAGGAAAATAAAATGGTTGAGCTAATGAGAACTGGTAACATTCCACTGACTGATTATAATAATTATCTCTTTCCATCAAGTGTCATAACACTGAACGTGGAACCTACCATAAAAAGTACAATATAATCCATCTTTACACTAATTATCATAAAGTGAACAACACAAAGTTTTCATTTATAATGAACACATTGTTCATATTAAATATATTATATCCATATTGCCCTGAGATAAAATGGCTATGACTGAGATGAGTCATGAAGTGGAGATGAAAACTGCAGCCCTCGCCTCCCCCCCCCCCCCCCCCCCCCCCCCCCCCCCCCCCCCCCCCGGTGTCAGAGTCTGCTTAAATTGTTACTCTTATTAGTTCCTTTAACAGTGACTCTTTAATAATTTTAGTGCCTCACAATGGGAGTCATATCATTTTATAAACATTTATTTCTAAAATGAATACTGAACAGCTTCTTATCAGCCACTTGGTGTCTGAATGACAACTAGGTAGGGAAATGCTTATTTAAAGACAAGAAATAAATGCAAAGAATCCTAAGCAAGTTGGATCCTAATCAATGCCAAGATAGTTTGCCTAGATGGACAGTTGCTGGACATTATGCCTATGGACACCTTGTCTACAGACATAATGCCTAAAGGATGACATGCCTATTAAAAGGGTTTTACAAGACTTCCCTCTCTCTGGTGAGATTATAACAACTCAACAGAAGGTTGGCATAGGTAGAGCCTTCGACCGACGAGTCACCATTACACACCAAACTCTGTGTCGACTTGTCCTTACTGAACATGCGAATGCTGAAGTTGCTTTGCCATTGACCAAGAAAAAGAATGTCAACTCCTGAAGAACGTCATGAGAAGTAGGACACCACCGCGGTTGTTGAATATCTTCGGGGCATTGCTCAGAATTTACATTTACAGTGTTTTTGACTATGTCTGTCACCTCTAGATTGAATTTTTTTGGTTTTATTGCTTCTAATTCTAAAAGTTTTCATGCCTCACTGCCCTTAGCCTTTCCATTTTACACTGATTTTTTCAAATCTTATTTTACCTATGCTTTTTAACACATCATGTCCATTGGCAGAATGTCTTGTAGGCATGGTGTCCTTAGGTATAATGTCTGGTAAGCAAACTGTCCAGCCATAGTCCTAATCGGCACAGCAAGTACAAACATGAACAACAAACATCAGCAAGGTAGTGGTCTAAATAAAAGTTGCTTAATGAAATTTATTCTGCTCTGAGCCATTGTAAGTAGCCTTCTATTGTAAGTTTCAGCCATACCTGGTATCTTCTCTAATCGTGTTTTCAAATTGTTCACTTCGATCAAACGTGTGTTTGGATCTTCATTCAACTCTTTCTTGGCCTTTTCTAGTGTCTCTGGGCTCAGAGAACACACATAACTAGAGGAGCTCGTGGCAGCCATTTGTTGTATTTCTTGCGCCTGTGAAAGATTATTTCAATAATTAATAAGGTAGAGGGTTGTTGTAATCTTATGCCTCAGATTCTGAGGCTCTACTATGGTTTACAACAAGAACTGAGCAAAGAACCTCAGATTTTGAGTCTGTGTACTGTGTTGCAAGGCTAGTCACGTACTGTAACTCTCTTCCTGACCGATTCAAATAGATCGCGACTCATTCCTGCCATTACAGGTGGCTAACTGATTCAAATATGCCACAAATAACTCGATCCACTGGTTTGAATGTAAACACATGTAACCAAAACATGAATCTCTGCCCATCACTCTCGCTCTAGTCTAGAGTCTAGATAGTTATTTTAAACTGCAGCGCAGCCTACTATTCCAAATTTGAGAAGGATCTTGGAGTCTCGAGATCTTCAGCCTATGACTGTTGGGCCTGTCCAAATTTCAGAATAACACTATTCTACATAATTGAGATCTTGGACGGCTTAGATCTATCTAGAAGACTAGGGAGTAAGATCATCATTTCATCTCCCAACGTAAAGCATTTTACTGCTTCTAAAATGTAGTTCTACATTTGTTTCATTAATTCAAAGTAGGCTGGATATCAGCATTGATTAATGATATTAAAAATCTGATAACCTTACACCAAAGGACACTTAAACTGTCAAACACGATTTTACCTTCGATCAAGAGTATTTACCTTAAGAAAAGGTATCAGAAAACCACAAAACAGAGACCAAAGGGAAACTACTCTCATGAATTATTTGAATGAATCAGCGCTGCCGGTGAAGATTTTCAATCCCAGATAAGAAAAAAAAATCCTAAGATCTTTTTTCCAACTGAAAACAGACATTCAAAATTTACAGTTTCGTAATACAGTGAACTGATCCCGATCTTATACGCAGATGGGAGTTTCTTGGTTTCGTGGTATCTGTTATGTAATTATATAGTTAGACAGAGTTATCCCGCTTGATTGTGAACTCAACCGTTAAAGAGTCATGTAAACAATCAGTTTGACCCTGAATAAAAACGCCTTCATATTGAACTGTTGCAGTGTTGTTGGCTGGTTAATAGATAATGCTATAGCAAAGCATAACATGGTGGCAGCTGGTAAAATTTAATTTTTCCTATTAAATTGCGTAGTTTGCATGAAGTCTTCGATAGCGAGCAACAGTCCATGTATCGATAATAGGTTCGGACATTTTGACTAACGGTAAAAGCATGCACGAATAGGCTCGCACTCTTGCAGCAGAGAAATCGTTAGAGTCAGTGGAAAGTTTGCGGGCTGACCCCAGAGATTGTTCTAGTCTTTGGAACAACGTTTAGTGTGTCCTATCACTTTCGTTTAGGTCGCTGCACCGTCTATGCCTCATATCTCGAACCACCCGAGGTGAGAACTCTCCTGTAAACTGTTTCTATCGAGGTGGCAACACACGCAAGGTCAAGTTTCCACAGAGAAATCTACGAACAGTCAGAATGTCGAAGCTTAGACCCCCAGATGAATTTGCATTTGGTGATACTCATAGTCTAGCTGACCAATGGAGAATGTGGTCTCAAGAGATGAGGTTATATCTCAGCCTAGCTATGGATAAAAACACAGAAAAAGAAAAGTGCTCAGCTTTCCTATACATCATAGGACGAAAGGCTAGGGAGATCTATAATACATGGTGTTGTGTTCTGGTACAACCAAATAATCCAACTAATAACAGTTGTAAATCAAACGTACTTTATTTTGGAATCTTTGACAATCAGCTGGTGGATCTCATGCACCGTTAGGCAAGAACGCATTGCCAGGTTTTTATGTGTTGCCAAATACAATTATGGAAAAGGCCAAATTATAATACATAACACTTTCCCTCCCTCAGCTTATACTTATAATTTAGAAGTACATTTAACTTCAATTAATTGTATTATAACATTATCTGAGTAATTCCCATCTTTACGATGATAAATACAATAGACTTTATTTATTTAATTACAACTAGGATTCATGTTGCTTAAAGTTAAATTCAAATTGTAATAGTCAAGAATTTAAATGCTACTTCTTTACAATATATATCTGTAATACAATGTTCATCAGTGGGTACTTGTGTCATCTGACTGAAATAAATTCTTAACTATAATTAACTCAAATAATATTTTCTTGTATTCTAGCTGAGGATCTAATATTAGAAAAATAGCTATAAGAGCTTAAACTAGTGTCTATTTTCAGCTTAGTGTTTTGTTTGTTTGTGGTCGCTGCACAACCCTAATAATTATTTTCCTACTCGGTGTATCTGTTGGGTGGATGAACTACACGACCACTTTTGGTTACTTGTTTTTTATTGTGCTGTGTGTGTGGACGACTCCTGGGCGGTGGAGTTCCACCAGGTGAATCATGTGCTGATTTCACCTGTAATTTGGGTGAGTTTATGACCTCGACCCTGGAGTTAGCAGAAGATGGTGACTTCTGGAAACTTGAAGTTGCTAACCCCCCTGTAAAAGTTGTTTGCTCTGAATCACTGGGTTTATGCTTGTTTTGCCAGTCATCGATTACCCAGTCAGGACCAATATCTTCTTGATCTGGGAAACTTGTGTTGTTTTCTGGCTGTATTTCATCTGGTGCTGGAATTATGTGATCCAGATGTACTGAAAATTCTCTATGACCTTGCCTGACAATATAAGTCACAGGACCTTGACGCTGTAGTACTGTAGCCGGTGCCCACTTGTTTGGTCCTCGGAAATTTCTAACCAGAACATTATCACTAGGTTCAAAACTCCTAACCGTTTTAGTGCCTCGGTCGTGAAATTTCAAACCAACTTCTTGTCTTTTCTCCACCTGCTGTGCAAGATTTGGCTTCAATAGGCTTAGCTTTGTTCTAGGATGTCTTCCTAAGAAAAGTTCTGCGGGTGATCGGCCAGTCGTTGAATGCGGTATATTCCGATAAGCCATTAAAAATCTAGGCAGAATTTGTCCTTTCTTTAAAGCCATTTTTAGTTCTTGAACCATTCGTTCTGCTAATCCATTGCTGGCAGGGTGATATCTGGGAGTGCGGGTATGCTTTACGCCGTTTTCTCTTAAGAAATGAGCAAATTCTTCAGAGGTGAACTGGGGTCCATTGTCCGAGACCACTTCTTCAGGAAGTCCAAAACGAGCGAAAACTGTTCTCATAGCGTCAATAGTTTTCTTAGAAGTTGTGTTTTTCATTGCGATGACCTCTGGCCACTTACTGTAGCTGTCTACCATCACCAAGTAGAATAAACCACTGTACTCTGCATAATCAATATGTATTCTCTGAAATGGTCTGGCACACCATTTCCATGGATGTAATGCAGAAACAGGTGCTTGGCGTTGTGTCTTCTGACAATCTGAGCAATTTTGCACTTGTCCGGTTATGTCATCGTCTATTCTGGGCCACCACACATAGCTTCTAGCCAACATCTTCATTCTAACAATTCCTGGATGAGCTTCATGTAGTTCGTTTAGAATTCGAGACTGTAATGGAGCAGGTATAATTACTCGAATACCCCATAAGAGACATCCAGCCTCCTGAGTGAGTTCGCTGCGAATGCGACTGTACGGTACAAAGTCTGGATTCCTATCTTGTGCAGGCCATCCAGACAGGACTCTGTCCAAAATCTGACTCAACACAGGATCTTTGGATGTAGCCACACGAATCTCTTCAGGTGTCAAAGGCAATTCTTCCAGAACTCTGTTGTAGAACTGAGCCTCTGTTTTGCCGTTCTCTTCCTGGTGAACCACCTGTGGTAATCTTGAAAGTGCATCGGCATTGGCATGATCATCGGTGCGTTTATATTCGATGTTGTACTGATATCCAGCAAGTTTCAATGCCCATCTTTGAATTCGGGCTGCCGCAACTGGTGGTATTCCTTTCTTAGGTCCGAATATTGTTACAAGAGGCTTGTGGTCTGTAACAAGAGTAAATTCGCGTCCATATATGTACTGGTTGAACTTTTCAACTCCATACACAATGGCCAAGGCCTCCTTCTCAATCTGTGAGTAATTTCTTTCACTTGCTGACAGACTCCGTGATACGTAAGCTACTGGTTGTTCTCCTTCATCTGTTATAATAGATAACACAGATCCAATTCCATACTGAGATGCATCACATGCTACTTTGATAGGCCTGGAAACATCGTAATGAGCCAAAACAGGAGGTGATATCAACATCTGTTTAATCTTGTTGAATGCAGACTCACATTTGCTTGACCACCTCCAGACCCTGTCTCCTCTTAAAAGCTGGTGCAAAGGTTCCAAAACCGTCGACAAGTTAGGTAAAAACTTGGAGTAGTATTGTATCAGTCCCAAAAATGATCTCAGCTGTTGAATGTCTGTTGGTGGAGATGCCTTCACGATGGCTTCAACCTTGTCCTGTGTAGGGTGCACGCCCTTGCTGTCAATGGTATGACCAAGGTAAGTTGTCTGTTCAGTCATAAATTCGCATTTTTCCTTCTTGACTGTTAGTCCATATTCTTCTAGCTTCTTCAGGACTTGCCGCAAAATAAACTTATGCTCAGCTTCATCTGACGATGTGATTAAAATGTCATCCAAATAACACAAGGTACCAGGTATACCTTGAAGAATAGTGTCCATTGCTGACTGGAAAATGGCGGGAGCACTAGCAACTCCAAATGCCAATCTGTTCATCTGGTACAAACCTTTGTGAGTGTTGATCGTCAAACATGCCTTGGATTCTTCGGCTAGCTCCATCTGCTGGTATGCCTGCTTCAGATCTATCTTGGAGAAATACTTATTGCCACTCAGATTGGAGAACAGATCTTGAGGCGTAGGCAGTGGGTGCTGGTTTATGTGGAGTTGGGAGTTGACAGTTACTTTGTAATCTCCACACACTCTGACCTTCTTTTTCTTGTCATCACACACAACCACAATAGGTGTAGCCCAGTCACTTGTTTGAACTTTCGTGATTACCTTCTGTTTTTCCAGTCTGTCTAACTCTTCTTCTATTTTCTGTTTGATTGCATATGGTACGTGTCTGGGTCTGAAAAACTTAGGTTCAGCATCTGGTTTCAACTTTATTTCTGCTTTGATGTTTTTCATCCGTCCCAGTTCTTCTTTGAAAACAGTTGACTGAAATTCTTGTAGTATCTCGTGAACTGACTCTTTGTCGTGAACTGTGAAAATTCTTGGCCAGTTGATCTTAATGTCTTTCAACCAATTTCTTCCAACAATTGGTATTTCTCCAGGAACATCTACCACAATTAATTTCAGTGTTTTTCTTTGAGAGCCATATTCCACTTGGACTTGACTTTCTCCCATTACCTTGATGTCCTGTCCTCCATATGATTTGAATCTGGTTCCGCAAGGACGCAGGTCTAGTTTAAGTTTCAATCTGTCAACAACAGTGTGCGGTATCAACGATCTGCTGGCCCCTGTGTCTATCAAGAAATCTATCTGGTTGCCATTTACTCTGATTGGAACCTTAAAGCCAACTTCAGTTTTCTTCACTTCTGAGGCAGTAAACAGATACTCAACACTTTCTTCTTCTTCTGAGTTGTTTTCGATTGCGTTGATTTTTCCCTGCTTCTTGGCTACGTTTTTCATTGTGGTCTTGCCTTTCGTTGTGGTTCTACACGCTTTTGCCAAATGGCCAATTTTGCCGCATGTGTTGCACTTATACGTTTTGAACTTACATGTGTCGGCTAAGTGTTGGCCTCCACACCGGTAGCATTTTCTGTGCCAATGGTTGGGAGTCGGTTTCTTTTCCTTTATTGCACTCACCGTAGCACTAGCGCCAGGTGTTCCATGGTGAATATCTTTAGTCTGTTGTTCGGCCATTTCTATTTGAATTGCCAAATCCACTATTTCTTGAAATTTTGTTCCTTCTGCTTTTAGCAGTCTTCTTACAGCTGACTCACTCCTGATTCCACATACAAATTTATCGCGCAGAGCCCTGTCGAGGAATTCACCAAACTCGCATTTCACGGCTAAGCGTCGTAGTTCTGCCCCAAACTGTGCCACTGTTTCTCCCTCCTTTTGTTTCCTGCAATTAAACTTGTAAGTTTCTGCAATGATTAAGGGTTTGGGAGCTAGATGCCCTTTCAGCTTTTCGACAATAACCCTGTACTCCGTTTCGCAAGGTTTCTCTGGAGACAGTAGATTTTTCAAAAGTCTGTAAAGTTCAGGGCCCATTACACTAATGAAAGTCGCAACCTTCACCGTATCTTCGGTCACTTGTCTGACCGTCATTGTGGCATCGAAACGTTCGACATAGCTTTCTATGTCGTCTTTGTTTGAGTTGAATGACTCAAACAATACAAGGCTATGGCTAGCCATCTTGGCTGACTAGATCTATTAATGGTGACTATAGATTCTACTCTGCTATAGCTAGATCTCTAGATCTCGACGGCACTCTTAACTCTAGATCCTAATTTACAGTCTAGATCTAGATCTAGATAGATCTAATCTAGTTTGACTTGAATAAAGTTATAATGTGCCTGATCCCATCCTCGTCGCCAATCTGTTGTGTTCTGGTACAACCAAATAATCCAACTAATAACAGTTGTAAATCAAACGTACTTTATTTTGGAATCTTTGACAATCAGCTGGTGGATCTCATGCACCGTTAGGCAAGAACGCATTGCCAGGTTTTATGTGTTGCCAAATACAATTATGGAAAAGGCCAAATTATAATACATAACACATGGACATTAGGAGAAGAAGAGCTAGACAAACTAGAAGTTCTTTTTCGTTAGTTTGATTATATTTCAAACCAAAACACAATGTGACGTTAGAGAGATATAAATTCAACACAAGAACACAAAAGGAACAAGAAACTTTGGATGAGTTCATAACAGAGCTGACCAAGCTGGCCAAGCAGTGTCGCTACGACAAACTGGAAAATGACATGATTCGGGACAGAATAGTCGTAGGGATCAGAAGATCTGAGGTCAAAGATAGGCTATTGCGAGAATCAGATCTGACGTTAGAAAATGCCATCAGCATTTGTCAAGCGGATGAAGAATCGAGGAAAGGGATGAACTTAATGAAAGAGGAATCAGAAAAAACTGTTCAGGCAGTAAGAAAAGCTTTGAGTTCAACAAAACCTTGTAGAAAGGACAGTGGTCATCAACAGGCACAGTTAAAGACCTATAAATATAAATGCCAAAAATGCCTGCTAGAGCACCCACCAAGGAAATGCCCAGCATTTGGAAAGCAGTGCCTCAACTGCTTGAAATACAACCACTTTGCCAAGGCCTGCAGAAGTGCACGAAAACACAAAAAGAAGCTATATGAGGTAGAACAAGAACAAGTATCAGGTAATGAAAGTGATGCAGAAGAATTCCAAGTAGGCTCAGTAAGCCATGGAACTGAAAAAACAGAATGGAACATAACTCTTAATGTTAGAGGACAGAACCTCAAAACAAAAGTCGACACTGGTGCCCAAGTGAATGTAATGTCGAAAGAAACTGCTGACAAATTGCAAGTCAAGCAAGAAAAATGCTCTCTGAAACTGACATCATATTCCGGGGAAAACATTCCAGTGATAGGGCAGGCAACGATCCCGTGTTTTTACAAAGAAAAGAAATATTGGATCAAGTTCATAATAACATCTAGCAAAAGAGCACAAACAATTTTAGGGTTAGAGACAACAGAACAGCTTAAACTCGTCAAGAGAGTAGATGGCTTAAAAGAAAAAAGACAGCTAGATGACCTGCTTACAGAATACAATGACACGTTCGGAGAGCTTGGGAAACTTAAAACCAAGTACCACATCAGAATAGATGAAACCATCGAACCTATGGTAGCAGGAGCAAGAAAAATACCATTCTCACAAAGAGGAAAAGTGGAAGCAGAACTGAAAAGAATGAAGAAACTTGGTGTCATAACAGAAGAAGAAGAAGCAACGGATTGGGTGAATCCCATGATTGTAGTGAACAAGCCAAATGGAAAAGTTAGACTCTGTTTAGACCCTCAAAGGTTGAACACTGCATTGAAGCGAGAATATCACCAAATTCCAACTGTTGAAGAGATATCAACCAAGATGGCAGGAACCAAATACTACTCCAAGCTGGATGCTTCAAGTGGTTTTTATCAAGTTCCACTTGACGAAGAGTCATCCAAACTCTGCACATTCTCCACACCATACGGACGATGGAGATTTCTTAGAATGCCTTTTGGTATATCGTCAGCACCAGAAGTTTTTCAAAAAGCCATGGACAAGTTTTTTGGTGGCTTAGAAGGTGTGGCTTGCTACTTGGATGATTTATGTGTATGGAGTTCGACAATGGACGAGCACATTCAGCGTCTACAAGCAGTCTTCAACTGAGCAAGAGAATGCGGTTTGAAATTTAATTCAAGCAAGTGCGAGTTCCTAAAAGAAAAAATGGTATACCTTGGACACATCTTCACAGAGAATGGCATCAAAATAGATGACACTAAAGTTTCAGCCATTACAAACATGCCAACGCCAAAGAACAAGCAGGAACTTATGAGATTTTTGGGTATGGTAACATACCTAATGAAATTTATCCCTGATATGTCTACCAAAACAGCCCCACTTAGAGAATTGTTAGGAAAAGAAAGTGAGTGGCAATGGACTCCAAGGCATGACAAAGCCATAGCAGCTTTAAAGGAATCGCTCACGTCATCTCCAACATTGAGGTTTTTTGACGTGACAAAACCAGTCACTATAGAATGTGATGCAAGCAAGGATGGTCTAGGTGCTATACTTTTGCAAGGAAATCAACCAGTCGCATATGCATCAAGAAGCTTGTCTTCAGCCGAGCAAAGATATGCTCAAATAGAAAAAGAAACACTTGCGATTGTCTTCGCCCTGGAAAGATTTCACCAGTATGTCTACGGCAGAAAGACCCAAGTATGGACTGACCACAAGCCGATAGTGGCAATCATGAAAAAGCCATATAACAAATCCCCTGCAAGGATACAGAGGTTCCTTCTCAGGATGCAGCTGTATGATATCAACGTATCTTTCAAGAAAGGAAAAGAACAAGTGTTATCTGACACTCTTTCAAGAGCTACTGAACAGAATACCAATAGTGAGAAGACATCTGAAAGCGAGATTCCAGAAACAGAAATCCAAGCTTTTGTTGACTCGGTTGTTGCAAGTCTACATGCAACACCTGAGAAACTGATAGAAATAAAGAACAAACAAGAAAAAGATCCAACCCTGATCAAATTAAGAGACCAAATTCAAGAATGGCCAGACACAATTAGAAAAGTCTCCAAACAAATTAAGCCATTTTGGACAGTAAGAGAAGACATAACTGAATGTGATGGACTTTTACTTAAAGGTGATCAGATCATTATTCCTGAATCGATGAGACAAGAGATGTTGAAGATAATTCACCAGGGTCACCTAGGAGTCCAACATTCACAAAGTAGAGCAAAGACAGCAATATTTTGGCCAGGAATGTTAAAAGAGATAGAGGAAACTGTTGGTAAATGTCAAGTCTGCCAAAAGCATAGAAATGCTCAACAGAAAGAACCGATTTTGAAACATCCTATACCAGATGAACCATGGGCCAAAGTTGCCACAGATCTATTTCATTTTGACGGCAAGGACTACCTGTTAGTCAGTGTCTACTTTTCAAAGTATTTTGAAGTGTGCAAACTAGAGGAAACAACTAGTGTGAAAGTAATCCCACACCTTAAAGTTATATTCGCACGTCATGGAGTTCCAGTATGGTTGATTTCTGACAACGGTCCTCAGTATACATCCAGACATTTCAAAGAATTCACATCTCAGTGGAACATTGAACATGTGACAAGTAGTCCATATTACCCTAGATCAAATGGTTTTATTGAGAGGAATGTCCAAACAGTGAAACAACTCTTTAAGAAAGCAAAAGAAAGCGGTGAGGACCCAAACATCTCAATCCTCAACTTCAGAGCAACACCAAAACCAGACGGATCTAAATCACCTGCTGAACTGCTTATGGGCAGAAAGATACGAACACTTCTACCAGTCACTCCCAGGAAACAAAAGGCAAACAAGACTATTCACAACAAGTACTACAATCAAAACACACGTAGTTTACCAGAACTAAGCCCAGGTGACTTCATTAGATACAGGCACAATGGAAAATGGGAACCAGCCCAAGTCATTTCACACAACATCAAAACAAAGAGTGGAGACCTTCGACGCAACAGACAACATCTTCTTATGAATGGAGAAAATCACCATGACCTGACACCACCGATCACAATTGAAGATCGCACATCATCTGTACCACAAGGTCAACTAGAAATACCTGCACCAGATTCAGAACCTGCAGCTACGGTCCCACCAGAAGGAGATGCTAACCAAACATTGCATGGTCCTGTCAACACAGACCCTACACAACACCTATATAGAACAACCAGATCAGGCCGTGCTGTAAAGCTCCCCATGAGATATAGACAATAAAAACCTTACTAGCAATCTTAATAGACTTATCAGCAGCAATCATATAAAATAATAAGATAAAGAACTGACTGCTTCCTTTATATATATTTAATACACTATAACTAAATTCATGTATAAGAATCAGATTCTTTTCAAGTGTTAGTTAAATGAAGAATTCATTTTTTGTTCTCTGATTAAGTCTGATTTATAAGCATAAACAGTTATAATATTTAGCTTCATAGTGGTCCACTACATGTGCAAACACATATTGGATTTTGGAATGTTTATGTACATGATAAAGCAAGACTCCCCTGTTCTTGGATACCTTTTCTGTTAATTAATGTACTTACAAATGATTCATGCTTAAAAGGGGAGATGTTATGTAATTATATAGTTAGACAGAGTTATCCCGCTTGATTATGAACTCAACCGTTAAAGAGTCATGTAAACAATCAGTTTGACGCTGAATAAAAACGCCTTCATATTGAACTGTTGCAGTGTTGTTGGCTGGTTAATAGATAATGCTATAGCAAAGCATAACAGTATCTACCATGCAAATTGAAGTTCCTCCAACCTACAGTGGTCTTCTGTCTTGAGTTCAATCCCACGCCGGAGCCTTTTTTTTTTTTTAAACCTAGTACTGCTCATTATTATTATATTATAGATATAGGCATCATTTTGTTTCCTTAGGATTTTGCAAAATTGACGCCATTACTAGTGTGCTCCAAATTACTTCTTTTATTTACTCCTTTTCATTGAACGCGACAGTTGCTAATTAGAAATAAAAATTTAAATCAAATTCTAAACATGTAAATGATTTCTGCTTTTCGGTGTGAATTGAAAATTTCGTCTCTCTCTCTGTCATGTCTTAGATCTATCCTGTACCGGTATTTTTATTGAAAATATATTTTGGGGGTCTTCTGCTTCAGGTATTTGTTATGTTTTGTTTTTCATTTAAAATAAAAATTATATTAGGCCTACTTTCTAGTTTGCATGGAAGTTTACTTCATTTTTATCTGCTCTGGCTGACTTTCTCTGTGACTTCACGCCCGACGAAAAAATCCTAGTCACAATTAAATACTCTTGAGCAAAGCAACGATGATCAGCAGATAAAAAAAAAAAGTAACAACAACAACAACAATACACATTACAAGTTAGCCTAATTGGCACATTGTCAAAACTGATAAATGTATTAGAGTGCACCCCCCATCCCTTTTCAAATAAAAAACGTAGGCCAATATTTCATTTTTTAAAAATCAATAAGCTCGAGATATCATTATTTTGTCTCGTCCTACAAATAAACAACCGCAAAGGTAATCATTCATTAAGTACTCACTACATCATGCTGGAAAACACATTCACCCTTGATCGTAGCTGTATCTTTAAAACTGTCAGATCTACAACTCCTAAACCTCTGGAAAGAGTTTTTTAATGCATTTAATTTAGTGTACATCCATGAGCCCATAGCGGCCAGAAATCTTTAAAAAAGGCACTGCCTTTGTCTGTATAATTTATATTAGAGCGGAAACAAGTTTAACTTGCTTAGAACTGCACAAACAGCAAGCACGAAACCGTTATTTTCCGTGGTTTTGAAGGATTGGATTGGGGGTGAAACACACGTGTTTGTTGTCATTTCATGAGAAAAAAAACCTTGACCCATTTCGGGGAACGCAAAGCAGTACATCTGATGACCTATTCCATGTCACGTGTGTTAACACATGAATACCGGTTTAGCAGGCCAGATTATACCCCCGCCAGACTATACCCGGGGTTAAACTGGCCTAGCCCAGAATATACCCCGGGGTTTATTCTGGGCTAGGCCAGTTTATACCCCGGGGTATACTTTGGGCTAGGCCAGACTATACCCCCCCCCCTCAGTCCAGATTATACCCCCTACTTTAAAAAAAAACAACAAGAAGTCAACACCACAGTTTATTTCAACTTTAGTTTAAATTGTTCATTATCACTGTCATCAGGTATCATATTGAAGCATATATTCTTGACTCTTGTAAATTATGATACATTTAAGAGGAAATAGACATGCAGTAAAAAGCATTGATATACAAAAGGTTTGAAAATCCATTCAAATTGATATGATTAGACTTGTTTACCTGTGTCCGTTGGTATATTATTGTTGTTGTTGTTTTTTTAATAATTAGTTGTCCACGAGTTAAACATATATATATTTTTTTTTAGCACCACTGGCATGTACTTAGTGGCAAGGTATGAAATACCTGTAATTATAAGACTCATAAGTGTAAGGTCATCTGAATTTTATTTTAATTTTTGAAAATCAGAAATGTGCTTGATATGTCAGAACAATTAGATCTATATATAAAGTTATAATAATGCAGGGAGAAAAGACAGGGAAAGAACACACAGAGAAAACAACAACAACATTTTAATAACCCAACTGACAGATTGTGCAATTCCACCATCCAGCAGACATTAAATGCTTCACACGAAACTAAATACGTACTAAAATTTTTTCACATCATAAACTTAACCTGTCCTGATCCACTTGAGACGGTACAGAATGCTAACCAGTAATATTCAGTAATAAATATAAGAACACAAAATCATCTTATCTACTCTTGAAAATAAAGAGAATATAATCAATATCAGAGTCATCATCATCATCACCTTGGAATATTATTATAAAGATAAGAGGGAATGTAAAAATGACCTACACATCATTCTAGAATCTATAAGCAGCAAAGTGTGTGTACCAACTACATGTATATTTTAAAAATGTGTTAAATCTTTTCAACTATTTAAGTAGAACTGGACAGAAAGCTTTAGTAAAGTAGCTTTGATAGTCGTGAAAACTGACAGATTAAATCAACTGAGACAACAGTGCATTGTAGAAAGTAATTACAGTATGTTACGGCAAAAAATTCGATGGATCATGTTGCGTTAATATTTCTTGTAAGTAAATTCTTTGATAGCTTATGTAGAAAGGTATACATTTCATGTAGCTAATGGTTTAAGGCACTGGATTAGTTTGCAGGGCATTTGAAGGATTGCAATTATGTATTATAGTGAATAAAGGCATGTCACTTGCGGGTGAAATAAATTTTAAAACTTAATGTTGTATCCTTGAATATTTTCCTGAATATGGGAATATAATCTGAACTAGTGAAATATAGTTTGGCCTAAAGACCACAGTTTTATTTCAATCATAGTTCAATTCATTTTTTTTATCACTGTCAACGGGCACCATAGTAATACATACATACACACATTCTTGACTTCCGTAGATCATAATAAAATTCAGAGGAAAAACCTTGCATTATTATGTATTGATATGCTATGGGGTGGATCTCCATTCAAACTGATATGATTCAACTTTAACCCTCACTTCACTCACGTTCGTTGTCATGTTGTAGTTGTTTTTGTAGTTGGTTGCCCATGAGTAAAATTTGCACTATATTGTTTGTTTGGCACTGACATACACTTAGTCGCAATGGATGAAATAATTAAAACACTCATAAAAATGAAGTCATTTTAGAGTATTTTTGTGTGCGAATACACAGTTGTTAAATCCTCTGGCAAGGGACGTGTCAAGCTTAGGAAGGTAAAGACGGACAAAGTCTTTTTTTTTTTATAATTTTATTTCACTCGCTAGAGACATACCCTTATTCACTATAACACATAAGTTCAATCTTTCAAATGCCTTGCAAACTAATCCAGTGTTTTAAACCATAACGTACATGAAATGTATAGCATTCTACAAATAAGCTATCAAAGAATAATATTCACTAACAAGAAATACTGTTAATGCAACATGATCCATCGAATTTTGCCTTAACATGCTATAGATCCAATTACTTTTTACAATGCACTACTTTTGTCTCAGTGTATTTACTCTGTCTGTCTACACAACTGTCAAAGCTATTTCACCAAAGCTGTCTGTCCTGTTCTACTTGAATAGCTGAAAAGATTTAACACATTTTATATATGTAGTTGATACACACATATTGCTGCTTATAGATTCTAGAATGATTTGAAGGCCTACACTGCTGTTTTTACACTCCCTCTTATGTCTTTGCATTATTCCAAGATGATGATGACGATTCTGATATTGATATTTCTCTGTATTTTCAAGAGTAAATAAGATGAGTTCTTGTTCTTATTATTGTATATTACTGGCTAGCATTCTGTAACGTTTCAAGTGGATCTGAACAGTGAAGTGCATCAGGCGAAAAAATTTAGGGCCTATTTAGTTTTATTTGAAGTGGATGTCGGCATTGCACATCTGTCAGTTGGGTTATTAATGTTTTTATTATTTTTTTGTGTGTTGTTTTCCGGCCTCTTCTCTCTGCATCATTGTAACAAAAAATACAATGCATGTTTTACTCATGGCCAACCAACAAAATATAATAATAATAATAATAATAACAAACACGAGTGAAATTAATCCCGATATCTAATCATATATCAATTTGAATGGATACTCAACCCTTTTGTATATCAATGCATTTTAATGCATGCTTGTTCCCTCTGAAATGTATCATGATTAACAGGAGTCAAGAATGTATGTATGGTACACCAATTTAAACTAAGGTGAAATAAACTGTTATTATTATTTCCTCTAAATTGTATTATGATTTATAGGTGTCAAGAATGTGTTCATGTATGAATTAATATGATATCTGATGACAGTGATAAAGAAAAGGCTGTGGTCTTGACTTGTTTTTTTTAAAAAAAAGTAGGGGGTATAATCTGGACTGGGGGGGGGGGGGGTATAGTCTGGCCTAGCCCAAAGTAACCCCGGGTATAAACTGGCCTAGCCCAGAATATACCCCGGGGTATATTCTGGGCTAGGCCAGTTTAACCCCGGGTATAGTCTGGGCGGGGGGTATATTTTGGCCTGTTACACCGGGTTTTCACCTTGCTTTCTTCCAGAACAAATCATTAAATGATATATTTAACACTGAAAATCTTTCGACAAAAAAAAAAGGCCATTTTAAACGTTTTTATAATAAAAATTTAATTAAAAATCTTAAAAGTAAGACTTAAGCCATCATGGTGCTCAACTTGGCATGACGTATCTTACATTCACCAGGAGTGATTTTCTATTTTAAGTAAAATTTCCTAGAATTTCTGTATGTAGTCCAAGAATTTCACCTAAATTGTTATAGGATACTTGTAAATGACTGCTATCAAATGTGACATGTCTTACATCTTCACTTTTCAAGTGCCTTTTTTCGGGAATAAGATTAAATTTTGGATTTAAGCTTGGAGGTTTAACAATTTACAGTAATACATTATGTTTGTTTATAATTGGTTATGATATGTCTCAAATATTTATTCCCAGAGAAAAACTTTATCATGTAAAGTGTAATGTGTGTTGCACAAAAGCAATAATGTCTATTGGATTCTTTCTTATCAAAACCTAATTCACTAATAGAATTTCTTTATTATTTTTGTATTGTCAAAATGCCAGTGCAATAATAAGAACAACATTACTGATGACATCAGTTACTTGTTATTAAACATAAAACTGCAAATTATATCGAGTATATTTGCTTCTCAGTATGAAATATTGTTCTTAGAAAACATGCCGTAAAATTATGAAACCCAGTTTGTTTTCATCCTCAGATGACATTTTCTTGTCACAAAACCATTTTAGAAGTTAAACCAAGGATTTCTTATTTGACATTTCAAATACTATATATATATTTTTTTTTCTCACACTGGTTGACATTTCATGGAATGGGCCTGATGCAGCGTGAGTTACTGAATGTCTCCGTGCTCGTGAGTACTGATGAATGTGTGAGTGCGTGAGTTCACTGAGAGTGAGTTAGTGAATGAAGGTATAAATGAGTAGAAAAAGTTTGAAGGACTGACAAAGGCAAGGCAGATCGTGGCTTACATGAGAAATGTAAAAACAATAACAACAACACCGACCACATAAAAAACCCCAACTTATTACTCAAGTTGGTTTTGGAGTCCGTGTTACAAAACGCAGTTATATTTTAGGTTTGAGATCTTACCCAGTCGGCCGCCCGACAAGAATCGATGCAGATTTGTATAGGATTATTGTAGGGTTGGTAAGATTAACTTGGTTGGAGCGGATAAACTTCATCAACCCAAAGGCAGTGCAATGTCGTAAACAGCAGATCTACGTGGGAAGGATGTCATTCCTGTTAGCAAGTTTGACGTCAACTCAAAACGTCGGATTTATGAAAGGGTTGCTAATTGCTCAGAGTCAATCAAGTGGGGATTAGAATTAGAGGAAATCTAAGTGCCATTTGGCTGTTTTTGAGAGAAAAGCTAAAAAACAAAAAAAACAACAATTCCAATATAAGCCAATCTAGTTTAATAAACATTTGTAATACTGAGAACTCTTCGAGGAAATCATTAAAATATTAAATTCGATTGGTTTATACTGAAATGATGATTTTGCATTTTTTTCAAAAGCAGTCAAATGGCACTTAGGTCCCTTCTAATTCAATTTATAACTGCTGAGATCTGACTGGGGCAGGACAGGGGAAAGGAAATTTATGACTTTCTTTCTTCACCGTGCTTTTATCAACTATAAAAACGATAATTATAATATGGGAAATAGTTAATCTGACAACAATAGATTCAACTGTATGTGTATGTTCCTTCACGTATGTTCTGAATCTAAGTGAACGAAAATATCCCTCCTGTACATTTTTTCAATTATTTGCTCACTTGGTGATTAGTAAAGCTAGTGGGATTTTGAAAAATAAATTTAACATTTTTCCCAATTTGCTAACTCATGAACAACTTTGCCTTATCCCGAGATAATTGCCATTTCATGCAAGAAAATCATAGATGCCCTATTAGATCAAATTCACTTTTAACACCAATTTATAGAAAAGGCATGAAAAGCACTCCATTACCTGGGTTCTAATTTTGCACGATTTTAAGTTTGTTTTAGCCATCGCAAAATGAAGATTAGGTGAAGAATGGAGCAGAGAACAATGCGAGATGTTTCTTGGTAAAACTTTGTTTTGGCACATGCAGTTTTTTTTTTATAACACGGCAAAATTATATAAATATAGTCATAATCATCATGGACAGGGTTACCTTGTGGATTTCAGAGCATCTCTTTAACATTAACATTGAACAGAAAATGTATGTGCTAGGTAGGGTAGTGTGTGCTGGAGTCCCTGTGCCACTTTTTTTTTTCCTTTCTTAAAATTTCCCGAGCAATAATCACTTCACAAATAAGTGTGTTGTCTTAAATTGAGCCTTTCTATTCTTAATGCTCAGGTGGAGGTGGAGCAGAAGCTGAACTGTGCTTTGTTGAAACTTTTATTTCACGGGGTGGGGGTTGATTTTATCTCTTGTGAAGGCCAAGGTAGTCACGCGATATTATAATAAACATACATTTTCTGTCATGGGAAAAGTGTTCTCGCAACCATATAGTCAGACGGCATACCTGGTGTGCTTGGAGGGTAACAATGAAAACGTTTACTTTGTTGCAATAAGAGACAATATTAAAAACTATTTTGTCATTGTACACTGAGTTCTCTTTAGAAAAGATTTTTTTTTAAAAGTGGATTAAAAGGGGAAAAAAAAGTGGCACGGGGACTCCAGCACACATTACCCTACATAGCTACACTAAGTGTGCAGTTTGAATATTTGGTTGCGAGAGCACTTTTCCCATGACATGGACGATCCTAAGTCTAATACTAAAGTACCAGTTGCCCCTTAAGATCTAAGGAAGTAGGTTCTAATCCGTATGTTTTGTCCGGCCTACCCCCGACCAAACTCCACCCCAACTCTCAGTCCCTCAGTAGCGTCTTAAGGGAGGAAATCTCGCCAGACCCTAAGCTTTACAGGCTAGTTGGGCATGACTAGCCGTGCGAGTACCTTGGTCGACCGCCGACCTCGACGCTACATGGAAGCAGGAGCCAGTGACCACCCAGGTTTCCCGAAGATGGCTGTTCTGTACTATAAATAAATTTTGGTTTTTCTTATATGACACAGAATCCATACATTGTCTGCCGTTATGGGTTTGGCCTCATTACGCATAAACTCAGATATTAATCCATCCCTCTATCAACACTGCTAAAAACATCTTGTTTTAATTCATACATTTATGCTTATTAATATTTTTAACAATGAATGTCTCTCAATGCGGCAAAGCTTAATAATTTTGCATTCTCAAAACGGTTACATCACCATCACATGGTTATCGTCCTTTGCCCTTGACACAATCTTAGTTTTTCCTATAAACTGGAAGTGGGATCGATACTTTTTATTTATTCATTTACAAATGACGTTGAATATGACAACAAAATCAATGCCTGTTTTTGGAAAATTCTCCTGTCTCTACTTCTGTTCTTGCTGTCAAGAACAGACTTAATTCATAAATGTTTCCACTGACTAAATTTTTGTGAGAGAGCAGTGAGTAATTTTTACAAACGTAATTATTGTGCGAGCCAGCATAACGTGTTCTCGTAAACAATTTGTTTTGAACAGTTTTTTTTCCTAAAAGATAGACAGAAGGTGTGGGGAAGGATAGACGGACAGCGTAGGTGTGCATGACAGAGCACTTTTTATATCTCGTGTTTTGAACTAGGTTTAGTAAAGAGGGAAGGGGTGAGTAGGAATTAAATGTTATTGAGACGTCTGTTGACGTACAGAAAATACCGTGATCCAGAGTAAAAGCTCGGGGTTTTGAACATGTTAAGAATTTATTGCTATAAAATTACATTATATTGTATTGAGTGATTCGACCTTTGATGTCGACCCAAGGTCGTTGCGTAGGGCTGTTACTTAAAATAACTCAGTTCGGCAGCTGAGCTAGAAGTGGTTGCACCAATCACAATCCAGGAATTAGACGGTAAGCTGCAGATGCAGTCCAGTATTTAAGGCCATACAGAACTTAGTTCTGGGCCACATGTAGACAATCCATTTACGAGGTGGACGGCGATAGTCCTCAGCCAGATGAGAGACATAGAGACGCAGTTGAGCAGTCCATTGTGAGGAGCCTGATTTAAAGCTCCAGAGCCTAAGCTACTTGGTTTGATATAAACCCACAGCGTTTACATCCAGCGCTCTCACTCCCAGTGAGGGCCTCATGGTGAGAGTCCATACTAATTTGTAATGATGAAAGTGAACCGTTCTACTTACTTTTGAAGACAGTTTCAGAGCTACCGCCAGACAACGCATGGTTGTACAAGCATTCTCCATGGCGTGTCTAGAGGAAATGTCCATATCATAACATGTCTCATTGAATTAATAGAATTTAAACTGTTATATCCGTCGCCACGTGCGCGGATTCTATTTGGCATATAACTCATATGACTTGCAAGTAGTTAGATTGAATACGTTAGTCTTTATAGAAAGCTGTAGTTTCATTAGTTAGATTCAGTTGCCTTTGAATTGATATTTATATTTATAATTATATTTGTTACATTAATTCCTGTAATTAAACTGCCCTACAGTTCTGCTAAAAATCAAAGCAATTGATTTATTTAGTTTTTAGAGTGCAAGTATTTTTTTTTGTGTGTTCGTCGATTGTGGGAGCGGACCTCGAAAGAGTGTCAGTCGAAATATCCCCATCTAACCCACATCGCGACACTGGAGGGGACACTACACGACATTCTTTAATTTATAGTTTATTTAGATTAGATTATAATATCGTTTTTCTCTTTGATTAACTTTTGTTTCTTTTCAGTTTCAGTGCTCACGTGGTCTTCACGTTGAGCTACTTTAATTACTTCATTGTATTTAGTTTTGTATACTGCTTTCTTTGATTATTTGTTCCACATATTTCCGGCTCTCCCATTGACCCGAGGATCGAGGCCAAGGAGACTTAAACATAACTGAACGAAGAAAGACAAACGTACTGACTGTGGTGTACGCAAAGGCTAAAGGAATCTCCACCAGTTCCTTGAGTTAAGTGATTCCATCCTTAATATTGTCTGCGTTAAGGAGTTGAGTGTTCCTCCTTCTGTTTTACAGGCTGATTTTACTTTTTCTCTGTGTTTAGGAACTCACGGGCGGTGGCGAGGGCGTTCTTACGTTTGCGGGTCCCCCCTGCCAAAGTGGTGGCTTGGTCGCAGACTCTGCCGTCTCGACGACAGATTGTGCGGTCTCGCAACACCAGTGGTTATTAAAACTGTGGGAAGTCGCATTCGCGAGAACGGACTTTGATAGGGATCTGTACACTTTGTTTAGATTGTAGCGTTTCCATCTTCCTCGTTGTTTTAGGAAGACGTCTCTCTTGTCCTCTTCTTAATCCTATCTGTAAATATATTCAGACTGTAGAGTTTGTTATTGTCCGTCTTTTCTTGTTGGTCTGGCGTCTAGTTTCGTGTTGTTGTTTTTTTATTACACCTTACGTACATTATAATTATACATTCCTTTGTTTAATATAATGCCTGTGTGAGTCATGTGTCTACATTGACGCATTGATTGAGTTTATCTGGTTATTGTGACGTATAAGGGTGATACGCCAGAGTATATATTTATATATTGGGAATATTGATTCCCCATTCAAGTGCAGTTGTGCACCTGCCTTGAATATCCAGTATATAATTACTGAAGTTATTGTTCTTTAAAGAGAACTACCGGTAATAAAATTACCTTGCAATTGCAATTATACAAGAGCTATAGAAAAATAGCTAAAAATATTAATCAACGATCTAATATTCGTTGATTCACGTGTAATTATATATTACATCGGCAGTGATAACAGTAAGGACACTGCGATTTCATTGAAGAAGGAACATTGTTTGTATTTTGTCGTCTACTAGGGACGTCGACCCGACGAGTGCAAATTGCCTCAGGGATTAATAATCGCGGAGTTAAACAAGTAAATATTTTTTATCGCGTATCGGATTAACGTAAATACTACAGTGATAACATAGTACACTGTCAGACGGGCTATTGCGTGAATTTATCCGGATACCTGTCCAATAACATTAATAGATCTCCTGTAGAGACCTATTGTGAGTGTAACTAATCATAATGGCCGATTACACTTCCTATATAAATTCAGCGAAGCTGTTAGGCATACCCGAGGACCAGCTGGCTTCTTGGTGCGAGAGTAGACTAAAAGAAGACCTAGCTAGAGAAGAGCGTGCCGCAGATAGAGCCGAGAAGGCCGCGGAACGCAAACGAGAAAAAGAAAAAGAAGAAAGAGCCGAGAAGGCCGCGGAACGCGAACGAGAAAAAGAAAAAGAAGAAAGAGAACGACAAAGAGAAATAGAAGAAAGAGCCGACAAAGCGGCTCATCGAGAGCACGAAATTGCCCTAAAGAAATTAGAGCTGCAAGGAAACCAATCGACCGCGGCTCCAAGTGTTCCAACGAATAATGTTAAAGCAAAACCAAAGCTTCCAACCTATAATGATAAAGTCGACCAGATCGATTCTTATATTCATCGTTTTGAGCTCCACGCGGTAGCCGCCGGATGGGAAAGAACTGAATGGACTTCGTGCCTTGCGAATTTATTAACGGGACGTGCACTTGAGGTATTCCATGGCCTCAACATCGAGGATTCTAAAAATTACGACATCCTTAAAAAGGCTCTTTTAAAGCGTTTTCAACACACCGAGGACGGTTTTCACCAAAGATTTCGGAGTTGTAAGCCAGACCCGTCCGAAAATTTTTCAACGTACGTCGACCGCCTAAAGCACTACTTAGACCGCTGGATTCAGCTGGCTGGTGTCGCTGACGGTGATTTTAAAGGGCTTTATGAGCTCGTTCTGAAGGACCAAATATTTAACGCGTGCCATTCAGAACTAGTCTCCCACATTAAAAAGTGGGCACCTAAGACGTTGGCGGAAATCACGTCCTTAGTAGAACAGTACGCGTCCGCACACCCTAATCGTTCGCTGGCTAAAGCCAAAACTAGCGAACCGTTTTATGCCGGAGTCGGTGGAACTGCGCCAATGGGTACAAAAAATTCTCGACCAGTTCATCGCCAGACGCCGCCTCCGCGTGCATATTCCGAACCGCCGCCCAATAAAGCTCGCGGTTTTCCAAGCCGTGCTGGACCTCCCACTCGGGGACATTTTATTCGCTATTCAGGTCCACCCCGTCGTGACGTTAACGAGGGCTACCATTATCAGAGCCCACCATGTCCACCTCCTTGGGCATATTATAATAATCCATATAATGCACCTCCAATGCAACCCAGACGTAATATATATGACAGCATAGCATTAGGTGTTATCGGTGCAATAAACCAGGTCATACTTCAAAATATTGTAGGGTTAAGTTTGAAGCTGCAAATGCTTGCACCGTCATTGTTCCGGCTGCACAGAGTAGCCGTACCGTTGAAATTACGTCGCCCATGACGGGCACCGTTCCGGTTATGTCGGCCCCTCCATCAACACGGGTCATTGACCTTATATGAGGGTCATGTTAACGCCATACCCGCGTCTGTCTTACGCGATTCAGGTTGCACCACTATCGGTGTTAGGGAATCACTGGTCAGACCGACCCAGCTGATTGAACAACAGGCAACTTGCATTACTTTCGGGGGCTCCGTCGAGCGATTCCGTCTCGCGGAGATATACATCGACACGCCATTCATTACAGGTGTCGTAGCGGCATGCGTATTACCAAATCCGGTCGCCGATCTAATTATTGGTAATTTACCACAGGTTAATGATACACCTGACGGCCAGTTAAAAGTTTCTAACGAAAACGTTGCGTGTGTCACCACACGACAACAGTCAAAACGTCCACCGGATGGTAATTTACAAACCCCTGCGTTTGATTTTAATGTCACGCCTACAGTTTTCTATAAGGAACAACAAAGCGATCCATCACTAAAACCGCTGTTTGCGAAAGTTCAGCCTCAGAACCGAAATGCCTCTCCGTTTATCATTAAAAATGAATTATTATACAGAAATTTCCGAAATAAACGTGAGACCATTGAACAGCTCGTGGTGCCTAAGTCGTTCCGTCGCGACATTCTGCGTCTCGCGCATGATACATCATTTTCAGGCCATCAAGGTTCAGCCAGAACCAAATCACGGATATTGGCTCATTTTTTCTGGCCTGGTGTATACGCGGACGTGAACCGTTTTGTGGCGCGCTGCGATGTATGTCAAAAACGTACACCTAAAGGTAAAGCATCACGCGCACCCCTTCAGGAGATGCCTCCAGTCTCAACACCATTCGAGCGTGTCGCAGTTGACATAGTAGGTCCTCTTAGTAAATCAGACAGAGGCCATCGATTCATCCTTTCGGTAATCGACTACGCGACGCGCTGGCCTGAGGCTATTCCTTTGAGAGACATTACGGCTGACCATGTCGCTGAGGCGCTTGTTACTATTTTCTCGCGAGTTGGATTTCAGACCGAGATTCTTTCAGACAGAGGACCACAATTCACCTCTGATCTATACAAAAAGGTAATAGAATTAGCGGGCATTAAACAGAAATTAACGTCCCCCTATCATCCGCAGTCAAATGGTTGTTGCGAGCGGTGGAATGCGAGCATGAAGTCTATGCTAGCACGCGTATCCGCCGACAAACCTGGAGACTGGGACCGTCAGCTCCCCGCTATTCTCTTCGCCTATAGGGAACTCCCGAATGCGTCCACGGGTTTCTCCCCATTTGAGTTATTATACGGACGTAAACCACGTGGCCCGATGGCCATACTTAGTCAATTGTTCGCCGGTTCTGAAACCGACGATTATGATACGCGATGCGCGTATCAAGATGTTGTCGATCTCCGACAACGAATTATTAATGCATGCAAAACCGCTCTGCAATTTGCATGCGCTAGAGCGAGTTCTTCAAAATTTTATCGCGATCAGGGCGCCCAAATGCGCGCCTTGTCAGTCGGAGATCTGACACTTGTTCTTTTGCCGCAAACGCAAAACAAACTCCTTCTAACTTGGAAGGGACCATACAGAGTCCTTAGGAGACTCTCCAGAGTGAATTATTTGATAGATATTCGTGGGCAGAGGAAAATATTTCATATTAATATGCTGAAAGAGTACCTGCCTAGCGATGATCGTCGTAACAACTCCGTTCATGTCGTCCCAAGGGCCAACGCGGCTTTAGTTACTGTCGACGACGAGGACCCTTTGAGTATCGACAAATCGTTGCCCATATTACAGGCCACCGAGAGTATAAACGATGTTAATATCAATGATGAGCTTGCGCCGTCGCAGAAACAGGATCTTACACACCTGCTCCAAGAATTTGCCACGGTGTTCACTGATTTGCCGGGTTGTACGTCTTTAGTCCAACATGTAATACGACTTCAGACAGACGTACCAGTGTTTGTTAAACCGTACCCGCGCCCGCTGCACGCTCACGAAACGATAATTACAGAAGTACGTGCCATGCTACGCCTAGGCGTCATAGAGCGATCAACAAGTCCGTATTGCTCGCCGATTGTCTTGGTCAAGAAGAAAGACGATACCGTGCGTTTTTGTATTGACTATAGAAAGCTCAATGCTATAACCATCTATGATGCGGAACCCATTCCCAATCAGGAAGACTTATTCGCGCGGTTATCCAATGCAAGTATCTTCTCTAAAATAGACTTATCCAAAGGATATTGGCAGATTCCTCTCGAAGAAGGAAGTAAACAATATACAGCTTTTCAAACCCCTTTGGGTTTAATGCAATGGAAATATATGCCTTTTGGACTGGTTACTGCACCAGCCACGTTCGCGCGCATGATGAACATCTTACTAAATGAACTGCGCTGCGTTCTATCATATTTCGATGATATATGTATTTTTCAGGCTGATTTGGCTGGCCACTTGATGGCCCTTCGTGAAGTTTTTGCCGCTCTTCGCCGAGCTGGCCTTACCGCGAGACCCAGTAAAGTGTTCCTAGGATATCACCATATAAACTTTTTGGGTCATACCATAACCCACGGGGTTCAGACTCCAGACGATCGCAAGATATCCAGTATTTTGAAATTGCAACCTCCTAAAACTAAAAAGCAAGTCCGTAGTTTGTTGGGACTTTTGAATTATTACAGGAAATTTATACCAAACTTTTCCTTTCTCTCAGCCCCGTTATCTGATCTAACGAGGAAAAATGTTCCAAATAGAGTCGTCTGGACGCCTCAGTGCGCTGATGCCCTTCAGACTATTCAGAATTTATTTTCTACTTTCCCCCTGCTTGTTTTACCCGATATACGCCAGACATTCATCGTCCGAACGGATGCGTCAGATAAAGGAATAGGCGCCGTGTTACTCCAACAGCTTGACGGTTTCTTGCGACCGTGCTTATATGCAAGCCGGAAATTACTTGATCGAGAGACGCGCTATGCGATTGTCGAACGAGAGTGCCTCGCAATTGTTTACGCGGTAGATGCATTTTCTCGATACTTATTAATGTCCGAATTTATAATTGAAACGGATCATCGACCATTACTGTTTCTTAAGTCGAACAGAGCCAAGAATGCTCGACTAACCAGATGGAGCCTTGCGCTCCAGGAATACAAATTTACTATTCGGGCTATACCTGGGGAAGATAATTTACAAGCTGATGTATTGTCCCGTTTGATTTAGTGTTCTAAAATAGTCTGTTGAACAGTGAGGTTGAGCATTTTTCACCTTTTTCGGAGACCGTGGATGGTTTCACAATCTATTGTCCTACCAATTATGGACATTCTTTCTCAAAATTTCCATGTGATTCCTTTTTCCACTAGCGTCCATCCTGACCATGACCTGAGTTTCAGACAACCTTGACGCCTTTGTCTGCGGGTCAATGAGATGAGAAAATGGCAAACCGAGCGACCAGACCTACTGCTGCCAGGATACCATTACTTTAATTAACTATTGTTCGTTCATGTTCTATGAATGTATTAATTACGCTCAGTGAAGCGATGAGCTAGTTGCTCAATATTTCAGTCTTTACAGTATGTCTGTGTGAGAGAAGTTTATCACTTTAATTCTTAAGTGCTACAATAATTATATATTATCACAGAACGTCGCATATAAATATACATATGCTATTGTCCATCGATAATGCACGTTCTTAGAAATTATTTTTTTTTGACTTTCAGTAACGATATATTTTTTTTACTATATAGCCCTTTCCAAAGTACTATTACATAGCAACGTTAGTAGACAGTTATGTCTTTCAAACCCTAAGTTTTCACTGGGGTGGGGGATGTGTCAAGAACAAATTTAATTCATAAATGTTTCCACTGACTAAATTTTTGTGAGAGAGCAGTGAGTAATTTTTACAAACGTAATTATTGTGCGAGCCAGCATAACGTGGTCTCGTAAACAATTTGTTTTGAACAGTTTTTTTTCCTAAAAGATAGACAGAAGGTGTGGGGAAGGATAGATGGACAGCGTAGGTGTGCATGACAGAGCACTTTTTATATCTCGTGTTTTGAACTAGGTTTAGTAAAGAGGGAAGGGGTGAGTAGGAATTAAATGTTATTGAGACGTCTGTTGACGTACAGAAAATACCGTGATCCAGAGTAAAAGCTCGGGGTTTTGAACATGTTAAGAATTTATTGCTATAAAATTACATTATATTGTATTGAGTGATTCGACCTTTGATGTCGACCCAAGGTCGTTGCGTAGGGCTGTTACTTAAAATAACTCAGTTCGGCAGCTGAGCTAGAAGTGGTTGCACCAATCACAATCCAGGAATTAGACGGTAAGCTGCAGATGCAGTCCAGTATTTAAGGCCATACAGAACTTAGTTCTGGGCCACATGTAGACAATCCATTTACGAGGTGGACGGCGATAGTCCTCAGCCAGATGAGAGACATAGAGACGCAGTTGAGCAGTCCATTGTGAGGAGCCTGATTTAAAGCTCCAGAGCCTAAGCTACTTGGTTTGATATAAACCCACAGCGTTTACATCCAGCGCTCTCACTCCCAGTGAGGGCCTCATGGTGAGAGTCCATACTAATTTGTAATGATGAAAGTGAACCGTTCTACTTACTTTTGAAGACAGTTTCAGAGCTACCGCCAGACAACGCATGGTTGTACAAGCATTCTCCATGGCGTGTCTAGAGGAAATGTCCATATCATAACATGTCTCATTGAATTAATAGAATTTAAACTGTTATATCCGTCGCCACGTGCGCGGATTCTATTTGGCATATAACTCATATGACTTGCAAGTAGTTAGATTGAATACGTTAGTCTTTATAGAAAGCTGTAGTTTCATTAGTTAGATTCAGTTGCCTTTGAATTGATATTTATATTTATAATTATATTTGTTACATTAATTCCTGTAATTAAACTGCCCTACAGTTCTGCTAAAAATCAAAGCAATTGATTTATTTAGTTTTTAGAGTGTAAGTATTTTTTTTTGTGTGTTCGTCGATTGTGGGAGCGGACCTCGAAAGAGTGTCAGTCGAAATATCACCATCTAACCCACATCGCGACACTTGCAATCACATTTTCCTCATGTCAATCAACGGCCCCCTTTTCTTCCATTCATCTATATTAAATGTGTTTTTTTAATCTACACAAGACTTGAAAATGACTTCATGTCAGATCCCTAATATTAAAATAAATTAAGTGAACTAAAAGCAATGTCGAAATTAGCATAGGAAGGGGGGGGGGGCGGATTGAGCATCCTTATCCCTTTACACTTTCAGCTCATTGACCTTCCAAATTGCAAACAATATACAAATGAACTGAAGAAACATAAGAGAATGTCAGGGGAATTGATACAGTTGTCAGCTCGGACTTGATAATAGCTGTACATTGGTGAATAAGAATAAACCAAAAAAAATCTTACTGAACAAATATACGACCCCAGACTCAAATGATACCAGGCCTGATAACAAACATCAATAATGAGAATTATAAAAATGCGAGGAAACTGTCACTTGGCTATAGAAATAAAACAAAAAAGACATAACTGCAAAATGTTCTCCGTATCCATCAAATCTATCATTATAAAAAAACTCTACTCATGTGACACGGATTTGAATGAAATTTCGAAGGTGCTTGTCTTTCAATCTGCAGGAATTTCTTTTTTAAATTTGAAGACTTGAAATAGTGGGGAAGTATTTTCATCGCATTTGCTTGTGTCGCTGATTTCACGCGGGTCCTTTATTTTTCACAAACACAGAAGCCCATGATGCTATCATTTCCTGCCTAAGCTAGACCATCCATGCTAAGCTGACACTGCATAAATAGTGGACAATGATTCTTCTTTTGGGACCTCAAATTGATTCGGAACAGTGATTTGAGTGATTCATTTGATTTGAATCAGTCCATAAGCCAGTGGTGGTAGGAGCGAGCCACGATTCGAGTTATTTAGCAGCTAGTAGCGACAGGAACTGTGTCACCAATGGGTCCTAACAGGGATAAGCACTGATTTGTTTCTTACCGTGGGGTGATAAGTCTGATCTATGCATTATTCCCTTATACCAGTCCCTCGTCAAAGTCTGCACCACTGGCTCTTTTGCGCAATGAGCCTCAAGCGAGAGGCAAATCCAAGCTGATATGAATCAGTTTCACATAGTGACAGCTCCTGTGCCAGTCATGAATGTTTAGAGTAGGCTTGTCTTATAGGTGTCTGAAGAAAAAGAGAAATTAACACAGCAATAAAGTCACAGCACTGGGGTGCTTAGGCATAGCACGAAAAGATGTGTAAAGGTTAATATTGTTATTGATGTAACCAGGTGACCTCAAATTCTGTCAAAAATGGAAAGTACACGCTGGATTATTCATAAAATATATGCTTATCTGCAGGGCACGAAGAGCTGTGAATCAGTGTCCTTTATGAAAATAAAAATTAAAATATCCCAAACTAATCCGTTACTTTTTGGTACTCAATGATCAACATGTCGTCAGTTTTATGACAAAGGGGCGAATAGGTAACAACAGCTGTACAACGAAAAGGTAAACACTTAACCTGTAGGATGAAGGGGCAAAGAAGTCAAATTTGAGATATTTACTCTTTTTGGTTTATCAAAAGTACACTGTATATTGCTTTACCCAACACAAGCAATTTTGTTAAATCTCAGTCAGTTTTTGTGTTATGTAGTATGCCAAAAAGGCGAGAAATCGATGGCGAAAGTAGCACAAAATTTTCAAAACTGACTTTTTCGCAACACTGATTTTGGCGGTTCGCTCCGCCATGCAGAGAAGTTAAGCGTTCGCCTTTTTGTTGTACAGCTGTTGATATGTTTTTGCCCTTTGGTCATTAAACCGACGACGTATTGCACATTGGAATAATTTTTTAATGGATGATGCGGCCAAAAATGACTGATTTCAGATTTTAACTCGATTAACTTGTCACACACATTTGCGCAACATTAAAGCATTACGTTGTGGGAAGTTGTAGCAGCGACTCGCTTCCTAATAAAAATGTATTTAACATGAAATATGCCTTGTTTGGTTATTACGTGAAGAATAATTTGGGCTGTTGCTGGTATACGCATACGGAACTCCTCCCCAAATTCCTGTTACCATTAAATGAAAATTGTCTTGCTATATAATATAACATTTTACACAGGTAATAATTATTCGTGTGTATTAACTGATAAATAAGCTTTGGAAACACCCGAAGCGCCGTTTTCGTTTCAGGAGCTAATTGGAGCCAATTTTTTTATTTAAATATTAAAGTGCAAACTAAGGATAACAAAACAATTCTTTTATTATTGTTTCACCAGTCACTGTTCCACAATGTACGGAGTGCGGTAAAGTTCGCCTTTGACCCAGCAGTTACCTTATGTCAACCCAACGTACATTACTGCAAAAGCACTTTTCCTACATCAAACCGACGTCGGTTTTACGTAGGAACCGTATCAGTCATAAAATTATGTGCAAACTTGACTGTCAGTCCTGCGCCTTGGATTTCTGTAAGGTTGCTGGTTGGGGAAGGGTTGAAATAAACGAGGCTGGAAATCTAGTAGCATAAAACCGCAACAAAGAAAACAGGTAAATTTGATTATGTTACTTTTATATTTCCTTGACCCTTTAGATGAGGCGCACACAAGTCACAACTAATCCACACAAATAAGTCGACATTATTAAATATTATAATATATTACATGTATATATTATATGTATTTGACGAGATTTCGGGGAGGGTGGGATGGGGATGGATGACGACGTCCACATTACAAGTTAACTGTCACATTGTCAAAACTGATAGTGTACACGTATTTAGAGGGCTTCCTCCCCCTCCCCCCCCTTTCAAATAAAAAATATGGGCCAATAATTCATTTTTAAAAAAGCTCGAATTATCATTATTCTGTCTCTTCCTACAAATAAACAACCCGTAAAGGTAATCAGTCATTAAGGGGAGGGGGTTAGGGGACGTCTTCATCATAATTATCTTAAAGTGGCGCGGACGGGGGGAAGACCTTCCCTCACTATATTATTATGTTGGAAAACACACTCACCCTGATCGTAGCTAAAGATGTCAGATCCACAACACCCAAACACCTAGAAAGGGCTTTTTAATATAAGTGTACATCCACGAGCCATAGCGGCTAGAAATCTTTGAAAAAGACACTGCCTTCATCTGTATAATTTATATTAGAGCAGAAACAAGTTTAACTTGTCTAGAACTTCACAAACAGCACGCATAAAACCGTTACATGTATTTTCCGTGGTTTTGAAGGATTGGATTGGGGGTGAAGCGCACTTGTCTGTTGTCATTTCATGAGAAAAAAACCTTGACCCATTTCGGGGAACGCAAAGCAGGACATCTGATGGCCCATTCCATGTAACGTGTGTTACACCTGCATACCGGGTTTTCACCTTGCTGTTTTCAAGAACAAGTCATTAAATGAGATACATGTATTTATCATTTAAACCTTTTCGACAATTGTCAAGGTTAATCTTATAATTGTCGTGCTGGGTCACGACTTGTTTTTGTCACGGTTTCGTTGATTATAACCAGCGGAATGTCCTTGAACTGTTTTCGTGAACAGTTTGTTTTTGTAACGCTTTTTCTTAGAGATGGAAAGAAAGTGGGGCAAGATAGAATAAATGGATAGGTTAGCGGTGACGGTGCGGTTCTCGACCCCGTGATTTTGATGAACTCTAACAGGGGAAGAGAAGGGGTGAGTAAAGGGAGATAGTAAATTCGTACATAAAACGTAGAGGGTTTAGAGACTTTAGTAAGGGTTTTGACATGTTAATTTGCAGCCGGCCGCACAGTATATAAGCGTGGCCATTCCTATGTTTGATCACTCCATGCAGAAATATCCATCTGTGCAGGCGGTCGGCGGGATTCTGCCAGAAGAATCAGAAGACTGTTATATTCATGTCTATGTCCATTATAGACACTGAAATGAGACCATATGCTCTTTGTGAGAATTACCCACTGCTGTTGTCTACTGTTCCCTGATTTCTGATCAGGGACCAAGTGTAAGTGTCTGCCTGTTGATTCAACAATGAACGTGAAGCTGACCTTAATTTTCCAGTAGGAGTGCTACCGAAGAATGCAAGACTTCCATGTATATTAACTTGCAACTAGATCTAGCATGAATGTCTGGCCCTTACCTGTTAGTAAATTAGACAGGCATGAACTGTACATCGCCTGCTGCCATCCGACGCATTTAGCGTGTAGCTCGAACCGATGCAAATATGCGTCGATCCGGTCGAGTTTTTCATTAAACGTCGGAAGTGTGTCTGGATGAGGCTGGGGATTGCCAGCCCATCTTAGAGCAGATCTAGATCTAACTTAACTACGTCAGTTTGTATTGACGAGTTTGATTCATTATAAGCGGTAGGCACAAATAACTGAGGTAACATTGTCGTCTGAGACATTAGAATATTATTTGTTAGATAGTAGGCAGACTATATCTGAGAAATAGATAAGTAATACTTAAATTGTGAGTGAGACAGAATGATATAATCCTTTAGGAATCTAGAGGAGACTTCTAGTGACATATTATTTAATTTCCATTTGATGCTGCTGATGTTGTCTTTTTTAGTATGTAAGAGCTAGACGAAATTGTTAGGGAATAATAAGTAAATAAATTTGTGGCCCTGCAGGTCTGTTGATAAAACCATTCAGATTGTTATTAGTATGTGGCATGGTATGAAAGAATAATTCCTAAATACCTCTCGATTTTTAAATGCAGTCGTAACACCTATAATTCCTTAATACCCCACTCGTAACGCATACACATTTGTAAATTGAAATTGATGTGTCTGGCCAGACATTCATGCTAGATCTAGTTGCAAGTTAATATACATGGAAGTCTTGCATTCTTCGGTAGCACTCCTACTGGAAAATTAAGGTCAGCTTCACGTTCATTGTTGAATCAACAGGCAGACACTTACACTTGGTCCCTGATCAGAAATCAGGGAACAGTAGATAACAGCAGTGGGTAATTCTCACAAAGAGCATATGGTCTCATTTCAGTGTCTATAATGGACATAGACATGAATATAACAGTCTTCTGATTCTTCTGGCAGAATCCCGCCGACCGCCTGCACAGATGGATATTTCTGCATGGAGTGATCAAACATAGGAATGGCCACGCTTATATACTGTGCGGCCGGCTGCAAATTAACATGTCAAAACCCTTACTAAAGTCTCTAAACCCTCTACGTTTTATGTACGAATTTACTATCTCCCTTTACTCACCCCTTCTCTTCCCCTGTTAGAGTTCATCAAAATCACGGGGTCGAGAACCGCACCGTCACCGCTAACCTATCCATTTATTCTATCTTGCCCCACTTTCTTTCCATCTCTAAGAAAAAGCGTTACAAAAACAAACTGTTCACGAAAACAGTTCAAGGACATTCCGCTGGTTATAATCAACGAAACCGTGACAAAAACAAGTCGTGACCCAGCACGACAATTATAAGATTAACCTTGACAACAATAAAAAAAATATGGCAACTCTATAAGTTTTTATCTTTAATTAAAAAACTTAAAAGTAAGATCTAAGACAACATGGTGCTAAACATGGTGTGACGTGTGTTACAATCATTGAAAAGTGGTTCTATAGTTTAAGTAATATTTTCTGGCATTTTTGTGAATGCAATCAAAGATGTTCACCTAAATTTTTTTTGCTCTACTTGTAAACGACTGAGCTATGAAATTCTGTATCTCATAATTCTTACATTTTTTAGACGATCTAGGCAAAATAAATATATAAATAAATAAATAAAATGCCGTGACGTATATTATTTTTATGACATGTCTCACACCTTCACTTTTCAAGTGCCATTTTACCAGGAATAAGATTAAGTTTTGGATTTTAGCTTGGGGGTTTAACAATTTACATTAATAAATTATGTTTGTTTGTTTGTAATTGGTTGTGATCTGTCTGAAATATTTATTGCTAGAGAAAATCTTTATCATGTAAAGTATAATGTGTGTTACACAAAACCAATAATGTCTATTGGATTCTTTCTAGTCAAAACCGAAGTCAGAAATAAAATTTTCCTATTATTTTTGCATTGTCAAAATGTCACTGTAATATAAGAAGGACAAAAAATTGATCACATCAGTTACTTGTTATTACACATAAAATTGCAAATTTTATTGAATATTAATTATTGCTTCTCAGTATGAAATACATGTATTGTTCTTAGAAAACATGCCGTAAAATTATTATGAAATCCAGTTTGTTTTCTTCCTCTGAAAACATTTCCTTGTCAACAAACCATTTTAGAAGTTATATCAAGGAATTTTTATTTGATATTTCAAATTCCTTATTTCCTCTTATTGGTTGACATTTCATGGAATTGGCCTGATGCAGAGTGAGTCGCTGAATGTCTCCGTGCTCGCGAGTACTGGCGAATGTGTGAGTTCGTGAGCTCATTGAGGCAATGAGAGTGAGTGAGTGAATGAAGGTTGTAAATGAGTGAGAAATGTTTGAAGGACTGACAAAAGCAGGCCAGATCATGGCTTGCTTGACAAATTGTAAAAACAAACAAAGAAACAAATAAAACAGAGTTATTATTCAGTTTGGTGTCCGTGATGTAAAACTCGGTTATATTTTTTGTTGAGAATTTCCACAGCTGGCCCCCGCTACAATAATCCAATGTAGATTTGTATAGGATTATCGTAGGGTTGGTAAGATTAATGTAGAGGCGGCTTCCCTACATCAAACCAACGCCTGTGCCATGTCGTAACCAGCAGATCTATATGGGACTGATGTCATTCCTGTTAGCAAGTAGGCTATGACGTCAACTCTACGCGTGGGATTTGATAAAGGGTTGCTGTTTGTATGGAGTCGATCAAGACAGAAAAGTAGCTAAGTTGTGTGACCGTGGTAGTATTGTTGTAGTTGGAGATCTGAACGCAAGAACAGGGTTGTTAGATGATGTAAGTTTATGTGACAATATTAATTAATGGAAATGATGTTTTAAACAATTGGCATGGAATCGATGAAGATGATATCATTAATTGTAACCTGTTACATGTAGTGCACATAGTTAGTGAAGACAAAGGAGTGAATGAATATGGTCATAGATTAATCAGATTATGTAAAATGAGTGATCTATTGATTTTGAATGGAAGAGCGGGAAAAGACAAAGCAGTGGGGAAATTGACGTTTTGTAACAAAAACAGGCAAAGTGTTATGGTGTATGTCTTATTTTCAAGATCTGCTTTGTATGTTATTATATGATTTTGAGATGGGCGCTATGACTGAGTGAATTTTCTGATCAAGTCCTTGTTAGCTTCAGTTTTGTTAGCAACATTGTATATGGTGATGGAATAATTAATTTTGAAGACAATGGGATTGTATGTCACGAGTGGAGTGAGTGCAATTAAGGGGATTGCTACAGAGCGGGTGTAGAGTAAGAAGGGCTCACGGCAGACAAGTAGGGAAAGACGGGAAAGGGGGAGAGTAAAATTAACGCACGTAGACAAGTAAGTTAAGCGTGCTGTTGTGAGTGGTGGGGGGTCTGAATGAGGCGAAAGCGCTGTATTACTATCACTGCAAGTTAGAAGGTCCTACGGAACGGACGCTAATAAGAGCCCATCGGGCGGACATAAGGGGAGCAGTCGAGAGACCAGTGAGAGAGTTTCCAGTGATGACTGGTACGTAGAACGTTGATTGATTATTATGATTGATGTATTATATTATATTCGTCTATTACCATGATGTAAATAAGTATATGTGAGGAATGTGGAAGTCCTTGATATTGGATATAGCAATGTGCGCCATGAGCGATAGATGAAAGTGAGTTCATGGATTTGTAGCGCGAGTGAGTAGTGTGTACTCCGATGGAGGTGTGTTACCGTAAGATGTGTGGTGAGTGAAAGGTGAACTAATGTGTGTACGCTTCATGGGTTGTAAGGAGAGGTGAAGTGAATAGAAATGGTAGGGTATTATACCAATGTAATGTTATTCTTGTAGGTGCCGAGGTCGGGCCAAAGAGCGCCGCCTACGGTGATAGGCCAGCATAGGGCCGGAGGCCACACATAGGCCAGAAGGGAGGCTGTCAGTGCAGGACAGTAGAGGCACATAAATTCGTGGCAGTCAGGCCACGGACAGGGACGTAGATATGAGCGTGAATGTGATAATGTACTATTGCCATGTTGAGGGGCTAGTGAACTAATAATGTACTATTGAAATGATAATGTCTATTGAAATGATAATGTGTTATTGCCCTGCTGAGGTGCTAGGGGAGTGCTAAGGTGTATGACAATAGGAAGGTGATATTGAGAGACTGCGGTGCCAGTGAATTATTAATGTGCTATTAAGGCCCTGGAGGGGAGAGGCTGAGGCCGAAGTGCCTTTAGGAGTAACTACCGGGTTGTGGATCCGAGGGAGAGTGTGTGTGAGAATAAGGCCGTTGTACGGCAGTTAATTTCAATAATATAATGTATGTAATTGCGCTATTATCTGTATAATTATGTTTAATAAATGTGTGAGTCTGATGGATTGTTCTGTTAAGTGTTAAACGTGTTTGTTCGTGATTGTTGTCCTGTCATAACTTATTACATCTCCCAGTCTGGGATTTGTGACATTGTATAGCAGAAAAATCTGCTACTGGTAACATGTAATCCAGTACAACCTGTTTCATGAACTGGTACGCTAGCATGGTATCAGTGGGCGTGCACCTGTCGGTGCAAACGGCCAGGGCGGAGGAGGTTTCATCTAACCCAACGGCCACATGCTAGGGCACAATGTGACCCTCAGTACTTGAGTCCTTCATATTGGCCCCCGGTAGCGGTGTGGTCATAGGCTTGTTTGCCTAAATCACAGACGAAGAATTGAGCAAACTTCCCGGACGCAGCTTCGAAGCTGGCGGCAGCAGGCCAGTGGTTGATTGATAGGGCAGATGGCAATATACCGTCACTCTGGCCTGGATATCGTGACACAGAGCATCCACCAGTATTGGTGTTCTTTGGTTTGGGTCTTTCACCCTAGTCAGTTGGGACTGCGAGGCTGTGGAGTAGCCTACAGGCAGCCGGTCAGGCAATATGACTGTCCCTCTGGCATCCTCCTGCACCTGGATACATTTCCAGTCGTCTTGACCCTGTCTTGCCACTTGGATAAGTTGTGTCCAGGCGAGAGAGTGAGTCTGATGTTTGCGCAGCTCTTTCTCACTATAAACAAATTCTTTGCGCCAGTCTTAACACTCACCTCGTCTTCTTTCATCTTTGTCTCGTCTTCTTTCCCCTCAAAATTCCAACGGCGATGGGCGAGTGCGGTGGCAGCAGGTTTGGATAGACTGGAAGCTGTTAGCACAGACCTACACGTTGGTGGCTGTGGGCTATGGTCGCTTCATCGTCGATTGAAGTGGAGGCGTGGGGAGGCAGCACCCACAGTAGCTGAGCAGCCTTATTTAAGGATAGCACTGCTCACCTCAACTGAGGAAGGGGCTAGAAAAGATGCCCTAAAGAAAGCCCACTTCACATCACCCTGACTGGTATACCGCGACCAGTGGGGATCCCTTTTTGCGGTCGAAACAAAAAGAAATTCAGCTTACTCAGGCTAGGAGCCTGGAATATACGCACACTACAGGACAACTCAAACAACCCGGAAAGACGCACTGCACTTATTGCCATTGAGCTCAGCAGGTACAACCTGGACATAGTGGCACTCAGTGAGACCAGACTCCCTGATAGTGGCCAACTCAAAGAGCTCAGTGGTGGATACACCTTCTTCTGGAAAGGCAAGGGTGCAGTCGAACCGAGACAGCATGGTGTTGGGTTTGCAATTAAAAATGACCTTGCCAGAAACTTGCAGTCCATGCCAATTGAAATAAATGACAGGCTAATGACACTCAGGATCCCAGTTGGGAAAAGCCAGTCAGCCACCCTCATTAGCGCATATGCGCCCACCATGACAAACCCAGATGAAGCCAAAGACAAGTTCTATTCTGATCTAGAATCTGTCATATGCTCTGTCCCGGCAGCTGATAAGCTGATTCTCTTGGGGGACTTCAATGCTAGGGTTGGCTCCGAAATCTCAGCGTGGCCAAATGTTTTGGGCCCTCATGGAGTTGGTTCATGCAATAACAATGGGTTGCGCTTACTTACTTTGTGCGCTGAATTTGGCCTGTTCATTACCAACACAAATTTTAGCCTCCCCGTGAGAAACAGAACGTCATGGATGCATCCCCGCTCAAAGCATTGGCATCTCATAGACTATGTCATTGTGAGGAAGACTGACAGAAAGGATGTCCTTGTAACAAAGGCGATGTGTGGTGCCGAGTGTGGAACTGACCACAGACTCATTGTTTGCAAGCTCAGACTAACATTGAGGCGCAATAGACGCCCTCAAGGGAAAGCGCCACCTAAACGCCTAAATGTTTCAAAACTCTGCTCAGCTGAGAAACAGAGCGAGCTCTCATCAGAACTCTCCTCAAAATTGGATTGCGTGACTTTTGACCCTGAGAACATTGAACAGAGCTGGACTGACCTAAATACGACTGTACACTCTTGCGCCAGCAGCACAGTTGGTTTTCCTGTCCGCAAGCACCAGGACTGGTTCAATGATAGATAATGATAATGAAATCAAAGTGCTCATCAAAGAAAAAAATAGTCTCATCCAAGCTCACTGCAGTGACCCCTCTTCCACAGCAAAAGCTGATGCACTGCGTGCATGTAAGGGTGTACTCCAGAAGAAGCTGAGGAAAATGAAAAATGACTGGCTTGAAGAGCGAGTAAGAGAAACTCAGAAATATGCCGACACAAACAACACTAGAAAGTTCTTTGAGAGCCTCCGAGCTGTGTTTGGACCATCCCGCTCTGGCACTACGCCACTTCTTGCGTCAGATGGTTCAACACGCATTGTTGAATTGAATGCCATAATTCAGCGTTGGGCAGAACATTTCGGAGGTGTGCTAAATCGGCCATCAAATATAAATACTGAGTCCATTGACCGCCTCCCTCAGACTCCTATTAATGCAGCTCTTGCCAAGCCATTCACAGCAAATGAGACCCGAACTGCCACAAATCAGATGTCCTTTAACAAATCACCAGGCGTGGATTCAATTCCTGCTGAGGTGTATGCCTTCGGTGGAGAAAAGCTTATTGAAAGGTTGACCGAGTTGTTCAATCATATGTTGAAAGCAGGGAAGCTGCCACAGGACTTCAAAGATGCTTCAATCATCCATCTGTACAAAAACAAAGGGGACAGCCAAGTCTGTGACAACCATCGGGGAATCTCTCTACTTTCAATTGCTGGCAAAATATTGGCAAGAATGCTTCTGAATCGCCTTCTTGATCACCTCTCGTCAAATGACTTGCTTCCCGAGAGCCAATGTGGCTTTCGTAAAGAGAGGGGAACGGCGGATATGATATTTGCTGCCAGACAGATTCAGGAAAAATGCATGGAACAAAATAAAGCGCTGTATATCACATTTGTTGACCTCACAAAAGCATTTGACACAGTGTGTCGTGAAGGCCTCTGGAAAATCTTGGCGAAGTTTGGGTGTCCACCCGAATTCATCACAATAGTGCGCCAGTTTCATGATGGCATGCAAGCTGCAGTCAAAAGCAACGGCAGTGTTTCAGAGCCCTTTGCTGTCACAAATGGGGTAAAACAGGGTTGTGTCTTAGCCCCAACTCTGTTCAGCATCATGTTCTCTGCAATGCTACAAGAAGCCTTTAGCTCTCCTCCTCAAGGGGTAAGCATCAAGTACCGAACTGATGGCAGTCTATTCAACCTCAGGAGACTTCAGGCAAAAACCAAAACCAAAAGTACTCAAGTCTGTGACCTACTATTTGCTGATGATTGTGCACTTCTGGCACACGATGAGGATAGCATGCAAAACTGTGTTGATAAGTTTTCTAGTGCCTGTGACAACTTTGGCCTCACAATAAGCACAAAGAAGACGGAAGTGCTCCATCAGCCTTCTCCAGACGACAAGTATCCTGTGACCCCAAATATCAAAGTCCATGACAGTCTTATGAAGGTGTCGGAGAACTTCACCTATCTTGGCAGTACACTGTCTTCCGCGGCTCGTGTTGATACTGAAATTCTCTCAAGAATCAGTAAAGCCAGCTCTGCATTTGGCAGGCTTCGAAAGAGAGTGTGGGATGTTGCCGGCATTCGCACAGACACTAAGCTGAAAGTGTACAATGCTGTGGTCCTTCCCACCCTACTCTATGGGGCTGAAACCTGGACAGTGTACCAATCGCATGCCAGAAAGCTAAATCACTTTCATCTGGCCTGCCTTAGAAAGATCCTAAGGATCAAATGGCAGGATAAAATTCCAGACACTGAGGTCCTCAATCGTGCCAAGGAATTGAGCATCTTCTGCCACCTGAAAAAAATTCAGCTACGTTGGGCAGGACATGTTGTCAGAATGCCCGACTCCAGACTCCCTAAGCAAATCTTCTCTGAGCTCTCCAATGGAACGAGGAATGTTGGGGCCCCAAAGAGACGTTACAAAGACACTCTCAAGCAATCACTGAAGGCCTTTGCCATTGATGTGAGTGAGTGGGAAAAGCTCTCGCTTGATCGTGCAAATTGGAGGGCGGCCCTTACCAGAGGCAGCAAAGCATGGGAAGCTGACAGAGTCCAGCAGGCTATCAAAAAAAGAGAACGGCGCAAGAAAAGGCCCAGTGGTACTGAACCAACGGAGCACTCTTGTCATTTATGCGGAAGGGTCTGCAGGGCAAAAATAGGACTTATCAGTCACATGAGAAGCCATAAGTCATGAAAGAACAGTCTTTCCATTCTGTCCTCTGTGTCCTTTAGTTCTCTTTATTGTCCATGTGTTGAAATTCTCAACAATTTCTGTTCTTTATTCCTCTGGTGTTGTTAAGGTCATCATCATACCTGATGGACGAACTATTATTATTATTATTATAGATGAGAACGAAAGTGAAATGGAAAGAAAGAAAACATGCTGAATTTGTTGACCACCGTACATCTCCAGTGCCGAGTACATAGACAGGCTGCATGAAATTGTTGACATGTTGAACAGTGATTGTACGTATGATATCTTGATAGGGCGGTATGTACATATAAACTAGAGGATGTATTATTATGTGCGGGGAAATCCAATCGAGCGAAAGTAGGTCAGCCTGTGTTGGGCAAGAATGTGGGGAAGTGGTGAAGGATGGTAATAAAAATAAGGGTAGGCCTATGATTACTATGATAATGAATACAGAGAAAAACGTGGGCAAAGAGGAAATTTCACACGACCGATAGTGTGGAAGAAACGGAGAGGATGTGCATTGCAAGAAAAGAGTATAGAAAGTGTCCCGATCTTATTCACAGATGGGGGTTTATTGGTTTCGTGGTGTCTGCTATGGAAACGTTCTCCAGCCTACCGTGGTCTGCCATGGAGCAATGCTTAGCGTCTGCGGTTATCAGTCGAAGACTATGGGTCCAATCTGTCTTGGGTTCGATCCCACGACGAAGCTTTTGTTTTCTTTTTAATCATAGTACTGCTCATTATTAGGAATCATTTTGTTTCCTAAGGATTGTTGCAAAATTGATGTCGCGGAGAAACTGATCATTACTAGTGTGCTCCAGATTACATGTATCTCTTTTATTTATTCCTGTTCATTTTATTTATTCCTTTTCATTAAACGGGACATTTGCTAATTAGAAATAAAAATGTAAATCAAATGTTAAACAATCATGTAAATGATCTCTTTTAGTCAATGTGAACTGAAAATTTCGTCTGTCTCTGTCGTGATATAGATCTATCCTGTATTTACTGAAAATATATTTTAGGCATCTTCTGCTTCGGCTATTTCAAGTATTTGTCATGTTTTGTTTACATGTAGGCCTATTACTTTTTTGTTTGCATGGAAGTTTACTTCATTTTTATCTGCTCTGGCCGACTTTCTCTGTGACTTCCCACCCGACGAAAAAATCCTTATACTCTGGAGCAAAGCAACGATGATCAGTGGGGGGAACAGCAGAAAAAAAGTAACAACAACAACAAAAAAAAGTCAGCTCTTGTGAAGATTTGAACCCCCCTAACCAACTCAGCATGCGAACTTACTTAGCATGCCACCGGGGAACCTGAGTAAATGCGTTACTAAGCAGGGTCTCTGCTACCGAGGACACGATTACCGGTAAGTATTGCTAAAAAAAAAGACAACCTGGTGCATCATTACCGTAAGAAACACCATGCATTGCTCCGAATCCAGACATCTGACCGAGTGAAGGGCCTAATTATTTAACAAAACAAGCCAGCATTGTGATCTAAAGGAGCTTTCTAAATAAAATCACAAAACCAAAAATCCATCTGTGAATAACATTCTAATCTGCGCATAAGATCCAGATCTTACATCTGCGAATAAGCATGGCCAAAATTTTGATATTAGACCTGGATGTAGGGTTTATTTAGGAATAAAATCATAATAAAATTTTACGGTATTTCTTACTTGTACATTTTGTAAAATAAATCATTTATAATCAAATAAGTGATTTCCAATGCTTCAGTTAGTTATGCTCAATCTAATTATTGTAGTTTTACGTTCCTTTTACAATTCTGCTACATCAAAAAATGCTGCGTCGTCTTTATTTCTTGGCGAGAAAGTTTTTCAGGAGGAGGAAGGCTTCAGATATCCAAGAACCATCATCAAAGGAAAACAAAAATCAGCACTGAGATGATAAATGACAATTCAGTGTCACTCATTCTAAGCAACGTTTAATCACACACAAAAAAGGTAGCTTTGCAACTTTAAGAAAGGGGAATATTTTCAATGTAATACAAAAAACCACAGCAATCAGTGAATTATCTATTATAATTTTGTTTGTTTGTTTATACTTGACGAAAGACTTAAAATCCGAGAGATTATGCACGTACCTTTTTCCATTTTAAATTGTTTTAGGAATTCATTTTATACTGGTACATCTAGTTTTTTTGTTGTTGTTGTTAGTTGTCTACATTGCTGTCTGTGTCTGACGCTGGATGTTGCACACTGCGGCCTACATAATTTTTCTCTTTTTTTTTTTAAAGTTGTGTGCACAGTAACATTAATAGATCTAAGTCTAAATATGAGCTTTCACAGCAGAAAGTCAACATTTATTGCCATACTGTTACTGTTAGTGTTAAGTGATGATGTTTCACTATTCTGTTCCTCACTCTCCCAATCTCTCTCAACACAACCACTCATAAGTCCATCTTCCAGTCATCACATTTAATGGAACAAAACAGCTGTTCTACACAATACACAAATACATATTATATTTCTTTGATTCTATTTCTTGATGTTTTATTCAAATATACTGGCAATATACCAAAATAATACTTGTTTGAAAATGAAATAGTACCGTACCTGTGACTGCATCCAAACTTTCCACTTTCTACTTGACTATACTGATAAAAAGAACAATAAATGCATAATAATTATGAAAGGGTACACTGTCCGTAACACTTGGAACATGCAGTTAGTAGCATGGACACACAACTCAGGAAATGCACACAAAAGAGAAAATTTTTCAGCAGTTCTGAAAGATAAATTTCATTCTTACATCAAGTGACAGGTAAGTGCTGCTGAATTCCACTCAGCTGTTATCATATAAATACAGGTTTTACTCTTTAAAAGAAACATTCTTCCTCGAGCCATCACTTAAGATTAATAATAATAATAATAAATCGGAGTGTCTACGTACAAGGCCGCCTTGTATCTAGACTCAGGGTCTACGTACAAGGCCGCCTTGTATCTAGACTCAGGGTCTACGTACAAGGCCGCCTTGTATCTAGACTTAGGGGTTATTTCTATATACAAGGCTACCGGGTACATAAATTGGTACTCTTCAACGAGAACGTTCCCAACTTAGAACTAACCCAAACCCTATTTCTAACCCTATCCCAAACCCTATTTTCTAACCTAACCATAACCCAATCTCTAACCCTAACAGGGCCTCACCCAAATCCCGTTCTCGTTGAAGAGTACCCATAAATTAAGGGGAGCCTACTGCTAGATACAAAACAATAAAAGCAGATCACTCTTCTTCTTCTTCTTCTTCCATTCAGTCTGTTCACTCATTCTTGAGTAGGTCACAGACGCGCATGTTAAAATTGCGACTCGGGTTTTGTCACCAAGACTGAAGTGGAGCTCCGTTACGTGATTGTTTAGATCTAGATCTAGATCTAGTGAATTGCTGTCACAAATGGCCAGAGCAAGTCTTGAAGTCTGGAAAACTTTTCCAACCTTACAAGAGTCAAGACCTGCAGTCTTTCGTGAAGTGCGTGGAAGCGGAACTTGTGAAGCATTGCCGACAGTGAAACCATTACGGTGAGTGAACACCCTTTTATCATGCAGACTCCAGTTTCGGGCCACCTAAGGAAAACAGCACTGATCTGAATCTAGGTCGATTCTGGCCAACATTTTACCCCCCAAGCTTTTAAAATCTGCTGAATATCAAGATTGAACACTCAGCTATCATTCTGAAACGGTTTTACAGCCTAAGATTATCAAACAAGGGCTATATTGCATTTGCGTCCCGAAATGTAGACAACTCAATGTGTTGTGACTTGTTTTTAGTGCAGCTGTCAAGATCAAATGTTGTTAAAGGGAAATAACTTAATTAATACAACCAAGAGTAAGAGCAGGATGGAGCTGCTTTGGAAGGTACAGAGAAATTTTCCAAAATAAAGACATACCAATATCCCTCAAGAGAAAAGTGTTCAACCAATGCGTAATCCATCACAGGAACAGAGGGTGAGACCTGGACAAGGAGTGCGCAAGATCGAAGCAAATGGAAGGCATTGTCAGAGGGCTACATCCTGCAGTGGAGGGACAACGCCTAGGTTCAAGGTTCAAGGGAGTGAATATGTATAACATGTGGAATACGTCATTTGTAGATAAGGTCAAGGATGCAAGGACGGTATTTTTTTGATGACGTCATTTTAAGCAAGAGGGAACTATTGAACAACAGGAAGGCGTAGATAAACAGTAGTATCCTAGTAAATAGAATATCACTGGTGTTATGGTGAATGGGCTATAGATAGTCAGCGGGAATATATATATAGGGGAGATGGTGGATATCAAGATGGAAATATAATGTGCTATCGATGAAGATTAACATCCCGTTTTCAACATGGGGGTGAGAACTTATTTGTCTACGTCACTTAGCCGTTAATTTGATAACCAATCAATGCAGGCGTATTGATAATCAATAGGCAGCAGAGAGAGCAGCTGACGGGGAGACTCCATTCCGTGCAGAGCCTTCCATCTGTGTAGGAGTCAGGGGTGATTCTACTTGACAGAATCTTTTAATATTTAAAAATACAACATGGCTAGATGAAGATCTAGTTTATGATCCATATGCCTGAATTTGTCCAACGCTACTGTCCACTGTAATCGTAAGTAATTGAAGATAGAATCTCTTGATAGTTGATGACATCGACAATGAAATTGATGGGAAGAGCGTGACATTTATCCAGTAGGAGAGTATGATGCATATACCAGGAGTGCTTGCCGGAGAATGCAAGATGCAAAATATATAGATTTAGCTGTGATTCCTAGAACTGCAACTAGTATTAATGTGTGAATTATATAACTGTGATTGAATTGTCTGGGTGAGGCTGGGAGTTGCCATCCCACCCTTGAATTATATTTAACTGTGCCGACGTCACTTCGACGGGTGGGACCTAGACCTATAAGTTTAATTAGGCTATCTGAGATGACCTTATGTCTCCAGAGACTATAGGCCTATTAATATATTGACATACAGTAAGCAGTCCAGTTCTTGGAGGTAGAAATAATTTAGTTAGATAAGTAGCGAGAACAGAAGTTAAATGATATTATAGGAACCCTAGAGCTAGACTTGTAATGAAGTATTATTGATTACGAAATTGATGCTGCTGATATTTATCCTTACTACATAAATAGATCTAGTCGAAATTGTTAGTGTACTTAGCGTAAATAAAATGTGGCCCTGCAGGTCTGATGTTGAAATGTATACACCTTGTCCTTTAGTATTTGACCTGGTCTGAAAGTGAAGTTTTAAATTTAACATAAAAAAATATGCAGTCGAACACATACCCCAACACAACATTATAACACCATCGATAATATTAGGAATGGGATCATAACAGCAGCAATGAAGAGAAGCTGTGTTGTCACATAGCGCTGTAAGACTACACACTTGTGAGTTGTTTACATTTCGGGACTTACATTGAAGAATGCCCAAACAAGTTCTAAATCTAGCCTAGAAGATGGGGTGTCCCGTAACTAAGAAGTGGCCCTAAACTAGGTAGTAACAGATAATGTGTTTTGTCGCTGTATCTTTATGCCTCTCTCTCCCACTCTCTTCTCATCTCTCACCTCTTTGTATCTCTATCCATCCATCCATCCATCCATCTGCCTACTGCCCGTCTGTCTAGCTATCTTTCTGTCTGTCCAGCTATCTTTCTATTTGTCTAGCTATCTTTCTATCTGTCTAGCTGTCCCTGTAGTAATATGCAAAAATCGAGGCCAAATTGTGCGACCAAAATCACAAATTATGCATGCAAAAATCGAAAAATATGCGAACCACTTTTGACCTTTTATATCGCATTTTCTTGCACTTTTATCAAGTTTCAAGACAAGGGCAGCAGTAAAAGGAAGGTAACGTGGTATTTGTAGGTTTTATAAACCGTTAGAACCATAAATGGTCAAGTTTTAGGCTACACTTAGGCTTAGCATTACGCCTATTGGTTGTCAGTGTCACTGCCAACAGCACGTCCACATCTCATAACTGCTATAAAACGGTTTGCTACTATTGGCAATAGCAGCAACCAAAAATGTAGGCTACGAGTAGCCTACCATAGAGGCTATTGCTGTTCAAGAAGGCCTGGACTTCAAGTTTCAAAGAAGTTAATAGGGTAACTTACAGCTGATGTTGGCCGTCTAACACGACACACCGACATTTTGAGCCAACAACGTAATGTAGGCTACATGTAAGCTTATTTTAAAGTTGTGTCATTGTGAACTCACGATTAACCTTACAGGCCTACGTATTCTTTAACCCACGATCATTTCGCGGCATTGCTTAGGCCTAGTTGAAGAATTTGGACAACCCCGTTTTGGCGCCTTGATCGGCAACACTCAAACATACATGTAATATAATTATAGGCCTACCGGCAATTAGGCCTGCAGATTTTATTTCCTCATAGGTCGGGCCGATAGATACACGCACCCGGTTGTAGCCTATGTTTTGGATATGCTGGCAAGTTGCGTGGCCTTTGACTTTGTTGAGGGCAGCCTAAATATGGGTCTAACTAAGCTTAGCGGACCACCCCTGCCTATGCAAAGCTTCTGCACGCTAAAGCAGTTTGTTGAGAACGTTTTTCTTTTTAAAAAAAAGCCAGAAATTCAGAAAATAGTGTTTTGATAAAATATGCGGCAATATGCGGAATCGTGCAATTATGCGGTGGACATGCGGAAATCTTCAATTATGCGGCCGCAATGCGGAAATATGCGATGCATATTCCTACAGGGTCAGGTCTAGGTATCTATCTGTCTGTTTGTCTATCTATCTATCTGTGAAGATTATGTGACTATGTATGTGAAAACGAAAAAGAGGCAGAGGTCGGGGGGCGGGGGGGGGGGGGAGATAGACAGAGAGAGAGTGAATTATCTATCTATCTGCCTGTCTGTCTAGCTATCTTTCTATTTGTCTAGGTATCTATCTGTCTGTTTATCTGTCTATCTATCTATCTGTCTATCTGTGAAGATTATGTGACTATGTATGTGAAAACGAAAAAGAGGCAGAGGTCAGGAGGGGGGGGGGGGAGGGGGAGATAGACAGAGAGAGAGAGTGAATTATTTTATAGAAAAATTTAAATAGCCAATAATTCCCTAACTAATCCTGAGCCCTTCTTGTTTTCAGCAAGCCAGTCGCAAAACAAAATAGGCGAGAGAAACTGCAAATCCAGAGTTATACTACAACTACAAGTACGTAGTTTACAACTGCTACAAATCAGGAGACCAAAGAAGCCACTCAACTGGCCAACGAAAACGACCGTAAGTATTTTAGATGTTACGTGTCTTACTTAACCCTACCAGTACAAGGTCATTTGACTTTATTCGAGTACAAGGTCGGGTCATTTTGACCCTTATACTCTAATGCTTTCCCAGCCTGCTGGTCCCCGTTCATATACCTGGGTGGAGTGAGTAAATAGGGGTTAATTTTATTTCCTAATGACAAAGTACAGCTCCTTCCTTGAAAGTTCACAGATGCATACTGATTTGTCTCTTCTTTGATATTATTTAGGAGAAAATCATCACGATATAATAGTGAGGTCGCTGACTTTTGGGGGGGGGGGGGGGGGCTAGGTGAAAACCGAAATGTCACCGCTTAAGTGGCTTACTTCATGTCTGAAGTTATTTGACTTTTGGTGATGACTGGTTTTTGTGTCACCCTAAAGTCTCTGTCCATTTGTCCGAGTCCATGATCGTAATGTTGGGGATATCAGTCCCAGATTGAACTATGTGAAACCATATTAATTGGTCTTTTACTGCACCCATCTGTGGGCCAGGACGTTATGTAAGTGTCCTATGTCAATCACCATGCCATAATGGTTCCGGCTCCTAAAACCCTACAATATTTTTTCCTCATTCGGTTATCTATTTATTCATTTTTTGTGTGTTCTCAGGTCCATGAAGCAAACATGCCCATGGAAGCTCTTGGTCTCCCTTCAAGATAAAGGAGAGAATAAGGGACAAGAACTCGTCATCAAGGAAGTCAGAACAGAGCACAACCATGACGTTGTTAAAGCGATTGTGGATTGCCATGTTAAAAGACGAAAACTTGATGAACACTCAAAAGAAATGGCATGCCAAGCGCTACAACTAAAATCCAACAAGAAAATGCTTCAACAAAGACTAAAAAGAGAAACTGGAAAGATGGTAACTTTGAAAGACTTAGTCAACATTGAACAGAAACTCAAAACTAAATCACCACAAAAAATTGAAGGGCTAATGAACCACCTACAAGACAACAAACGGAATCTTAAAGCGCATGTTGCCTATGTTGCATCTGAGGACCATGATGAGCAGGCAGGATCTGTGGAGGGGATATTTGTGATGGACCCTGAAATGGAAGCCACCTACAAAGCCTACCCAGAAGTACTTTTGATGGATGCGACATACAAACTGACAAACGACCGAATGGCTGTCTACATCCTCCTTGCAATTGATGGCAATGGCGAATCCCATGTTGTCAGTTTTTTTCTTGCACACAATGAAACCCGCAATCTCCTGGGTCAGATGGTGTCAGCCTTCAAATCAAATTTCGATCCAAGTGTCACGTCCCAAACCAAAGTCATAATCACTGACAAAGATTTCACGGAGCGCTCAGTCCTCACCACTGCCTTTCGAAATGCTCAATTGCAGCTGTGCCTCTTTCACACTCTTTGCTCTTTTTCCCGTGAAGTAACCGCTCTGAAGATGTCCTTCCGGTCTGAACAACAAAATACTGTCCTTGCACTTTTTCAGCGCCTGGCTTATAGCAAAAATCAAACCGAATATGACCAACACCTGCAATACCTTGAAGAAGCCAACTTCCCAATGGTGACATTACATCAAGCGCAACTGGCATGATATCCGAAAAGAATGGGTTGTGGGCTTGAAAGCAGAATCCCTGATGCTGAGCCAGCATACAACAAACCGGCTGGAATCGCTAAATAAGCACATCAAGTCCGTTGTAAGCAAGTTCTCCAATCTGCCAGCCTTCTTTGAGCAGTTCTTCCTCTTCTTGGACTCGTGCCGGGATGAAAGACATCACCGAGCTGCACGAATGCTCGACATCATTATTGCGACTGATGATGAAACAGAGCGAAAATTCCGATGCCACCTGACCAAATTTGCCTGGGAGCAGATGGAGAAGCAATATGCGCGTGCAAGAACTGATGTAGCTGCTCTTCCAGATGGAGGCTTTTGTGTCGATGGGCACTCAGGGGTCAAGGTAGATGCGTGCAACTGCAGCTTCGCTACTTCAAATGGCCTTCCCTGCGTCCACATCTTGGCAGCGAGGAGCCACTCCCAGCTTGAAGTGTTCGATCCCTGCCTATTTCTACCCAGATGGACACGAAAACATTTTGTCACGAGTGGAGTGAGTGCAATTAAGGGGATTGCTACAGAGCGGGTGTAGAATAAGAAGAGCTCACGACAGACGGATAGGAAAAGACGTGAAAGGGGAAGAGTAAAAATAACTCATGCAGACAAGTGGGAAAAGCGTGCGTGTATGAGTGGTGTGGAAGTCTGAATGAGGCGAAAGCGCTGGATTACTATCACTGCAAGTTAGAAGGTCCGACGGAGCGGACCTGTGAAGAAAAGCCCATCGGGCGGACATAAGGGAAGCAGTCGAGAAGACTAGTGAGAGTCTTTCCAGTAATGACTGGTGTCGGGGACGGGCCGCAGAGCCACCTCGATGAGCACAGAGGATAGGCCAGCATAGGGCCGGAGGCCACACATAGGCCAGAAGTGAGGCTGTCAGTGCAGGACAGTAGAGGCACATAAAGTCGTGGCAGTCAGGCCACGGACAGGGACGTAGATATGAGAGTGAATGAGATACTATATTGTTGCCATGTTGATAGGCTAGTGAACTGATATTATGTTGTTGCCATGTTGATGGCTATGGAAATAATAATGTGTTATTGCCCTGCTGAGGTGCTAGGGGAGTGCTAAGGTGTATGACAATAGGAAGGTGATATTGAGAGACTGCGGTGCCAGTGAATTGTTAATGTACTATTAAGACCCTGAGGGGAGAGGCTGAGGCCGAAGTGCCTTTAGGAGTGACTACCGGATTGTGGATCCGAGGGAGAGTGTGTGTGAGAATGAGGCCGTTGTACGGCAGTCATTTCAATAATATAATGTATGTAATTGCGCTATTATATGTATAAGTATGTTTAATAAATGTGTGAGTCTGATGGGTTGTTTTGTTAAGTGTTAAACTTGTTTGTTCGTGAGTGTCGTCCTGTCATAAACTATTACATCTCCCAGTCTGGGATTTGTGACACTGGGGGCTCGTCCGTTGTGACACTGGGGGCTCGTCCTGTTTACCTGTGGTCATTTTGACATTGTGTGTTCGTTATATCTAGTTGTTTTTCTGTTGTGCTAATAATTCATGCTGTTGTCGTTGTTCGTGGGATGAATGGACATTTCATGATGGTATGATTTATGTATGTTAATGAATAATATGTATTGATGCATGTATTTTGATGAATATGTATTAATGTGTACTTAAATTTCTGCAGAGTGTGTGTGCCAGCCTGAGGAGTCAAGCGGCCAGAGCTCCGATTACGGGGAGGAGTTAAACTCAAAAAAATTGAAAGTTAAGTGAAAATTTTGTACCCTGGATTGAGGGCTGTCTTTTCATCTGTCTGTTTCCCTGTTTTTGCTGTTTTTGTTGTCGTTATAGATTATACGGGCGGTGGCGCGGGTTTGCTGTGGTGAGCGTAGTTTGTCCTCTTCGGGAGGTGGGCTAATCTAGGAACTTCGTTCATCACAGTGAACAGTTCTATAGGGACCTGTATTTTTGTTTAGATTGTAGCGTTCTATCTTCCTCGTTGTTTTAGGAAGACGTTTCTCTTGTCCCTCTTCTACCTTTCTGTAGATACGTTCTTTTTTTTCAGACTCTGTTCTTGTTCGTACCTTGTTGTGTAATCGGCGTAGTAGGTTGCATTTTTTTTTCCATTATAGTTTTTTTTTTTTTTTTTGTAGAAGCTTTGTCCTAGTCTGGTTCGTTGTCCTTGACGTACTTGTGGTCCTTCTACTGTATTTCTTCATTCTTGTCGTTCCTTTTTTCCTTTATAATTAATAGTGCTAGACATTTTGTAGATATAGAATTAGTTGTGCTGTAAAGGTAAATTTCTGAATTGTATTTGAGACAACTGGGTATTGTTATATCTGGTGTGATCTCAGGTCTCTGGTCGTATCGTTAGTGATCATACCGACAGGTTGGTCGTCTTATAATAGATACCATAACCATAAATCTGTGAAATGGCGGAACTCCAACAACTAATGAAGTTGGGTAAGGAACTTGGCCTGGAGGGAGAAGAGCTACGCGGCTGGATTAAAGAACAGCAGGCAGAAATGCGCGATGAGCGGGCTAAAGATAGAGAGAGAGAAAAAGAGGCTCAAGAGCGTCAACAAGAAAAAGAGGCTCAAGAGCGACAGAGAGAGGAGGAAAGGGAGTTTAAGCAACAGGAGAGAGAGGCTAAGGATAAGGAAGAGGAAAGAGAGTTTAAGTTAAAGGAGTTAGAGGCTCAGCAACAGGAAAGGGAGTTTAAGCAACAGGAAAGAGAGGCTAAGGCTCAGGAGCAGGAGAGGGAGATAAAGTTAAGGGAGATAGAAACTAGGGATAACCAACAGGAGAGAGAGACGCGAATGAGAATAGCGGAGTTGGAAATCAAAAAGAATGCGCCAACAGAAGCAGTTGAGCGGCAGGTACACAATAAAGGTGGTGTTAGGATTAAGCTCCCTACGTTCGACGACCGGAAGGACGACATAGACGCCTTCCTTTACAGGTTCGAACTGAACGCACAATTGCAATGGGGGGAAAATAAGGAATTATGGGCCACGTACCTGGCATCGCTATTGCAGGGGCGAGCGTTAACCTACTTTAAAGAGCTACAGCGCGAAGACGTGCAAGACTACGATAAGCTGAAGGCTTTGCTGCTTCGCCGATTTGCGCGTACCGAGGAATACTTCCGGGAGCAGTTTAGGCGGGCACGTGCAGATACCAGGGAGGACTTTGCTGCCTTCGTCGCGAGACTAACGGAGTATTTCGCGAACTGGGTAGACTTGGCGCATGTGGGCACGGATTTCGCTAAACTGAAAGACCTAATGATCCGTGACCAGCTGTACGCGTCGTGCCACAAAGATCTGGTGGCTTTCCTGAAAGAGAACGAACCCGCGACGGTGCAGGAGGCGTCTAAGTTGGCGGAAGCATACCGTACGGCACATCCGTCCAAACCAGTCGCCAGGGCGTACGTCCAAGATGCTGGGTACGTCGCCGTTGTCGAGGGGTCGCCGGCAGGACTTAGGGACAGGTCGCGTCAGCGTGGTGCCTATAGCGGGCAAGCCCAGGGGCAGCGTAGGGGCTATCACCAATCACCGGCATATGGGTCCGGTAAGTTTGACCGAGCAGGAGGGCTAGGTCGCGGTAATGGCCGGGGGCGAATTGTGACCTTTGCCGACAACCGACGGCATAGGGACTCTAGTTCCGGTCGCGATGGGTCGCGGGGACCCAGGCCTAGTACAGCACAGGGAGCGGAGTGTTGGACTTGCGGACGCGTGGGTCACTTTTCGCGCGAGTGTAGGGCCGCGAAGTGTTGGAACTGCGGAAGAGCAGATCACATCAGCGTGAACTGCCCTGCAGGTAGGATAGCGGCGAACGTGGACAGTAGCTCCAGTCCATGTTCCCCAAATAAATTTCATCATGCGGCTGCGTGTGTTACATCGGACAACGGAGGCGGACAGTATTCTAAGTGTCCCAGTTGTGAGAAGTTATTATCTTCCGGTGTTTTACCTTGTGGGAGAAAGATCCCCGTTATAAATTCATGTCATACAGGAGGTGGTCTTAGGGTTTATCCGGGGTTTGTTGGGGACGAACCGGTCTCGGTTTTACGAGATACGGGATCTACCGTTGTGGGAGTGCATAGAGACTGCATTCGGGATTCACAGCTTACAGGTGAAACTGTCCCGTGCATCCAATTTTCGGGGGCCACTGAGAAATTACCCATGGCAAGAATAGTGATAGATACACCTTTCCTTAGCGGGGAAGTCGAAGCAGTCGTTGGTTGCTTTCCAGGCGCCCAGCTCATCATTGGGAATGTATCACGGGTAGTTTCCCCTTCCGATGAGAACGTGCAAGCATGGTCGCAATCAAAAGGTATTGACTTTTGCGCCGCGGTCGAAACACGTCGACGAGTAGTTGATAAAGATAAGATTAGACCTTTGGCGACGCCAGCGGTCAACCTAGATATCACGCCAGAGCGCTTGGCGAGATTACAAAGGGAGGACCCATCATTAAACCCATGTTTTGGGGAAGCGCGAACCGAGAAAACGAGGAGATATAAGAACGGGTCATCCTCCTTTATTGTTCAGGCGGGCATTCTGTTCCGTAAGTATGTAACGGTGTCCTCCATTTTAAAGCAGGTCGTTGTGCCAGCGTTGCTGATCGCAACAGTATTGCATTTGGCACATGATGTCCCATTAGCGGGTCATATGGGGATAGCTAGAACCAAAGAAAGGGTTCTTAAAAATTTTTACTGGCCATCGATCCACAGAGATGTGCAGGTCTATTGTAAGACGTGCAGTGCGTGCCAAAAGACGACGCATAAGGGTCGTACACCCCAGGCTCCTCTTCAGAACATCCCCACGGTCTCGGAACCGTTTAAAAAGGTCTCGATAGACCTTGTTGGCCCCATTCACCCAGCGACCGATAGGGGGAATCGATTTTTCTTAACGGTCATATGTAATGCTACGAGATGGCCAGAGGCGGTTCCTCTGCGGACCATAACGTCTGAGGCAGTCGCGGAAGCGTTGTTTGCAATTTTCACTAGGGTAGGAATACCAGAGCAAATTCTGTCTGATAGGGGCGCGCAATTTACGTCGCAGATGATGAAGGAATTGTTCCGCTTATTCAGTATACAACCCATCACTACCACCCCTTATCATCCGCAGGCTAATGGCATGTGCGAGAGATTGAACTCGACGTTAAAGTCGATGCTGCGTAAGGTAGCTGCTGATCGCCCTAAAGATTGGGATAGATATATCCCTGCAGTGTTATTCGCGTACAGAGAGGTACGGCAGGAGTCAACGGGATTCTCGCCGTTCGAAATGATGTACGGTCGGAGTCCTAGGGGCCCAACTGATGTTCTTCGGGACATGATGACGTCGCCATCATCGGGAGACGATGAGCAGATTTCGGTGTTTCAGTACCTTGTTGATTTAAGAGAAAGACTATCTTCAGCGCGCACTATAGCGGAAGAAGCTTCTGGTATCGCTTCGAAAAGAGCAAAAGACTATAAAGATAGAGGTTCCAAACTGAGAATTTTTAAGCCAGGAGACAAGGTTCTATTGTTGTTACCTACGGACCATAATAAGTTATTGATGACATGGAAAGGCCCTTATGTTATTGAGCGAGTTGTTTCAAAGGTAGATTACGCTATCCACATTGATGGAGCGAGTAAGGTTTTCCATGTTAATATGCTACAGAGATTTTATGAGAGACCACAGTATCTGTGTGCACAGACAAGACCAGAGGAGACTGTCTTCTCTATTGCTTGTACGGGGGTCGTAGACCAGTTGGACTGTGACGTAAGCGACACCGAGGCGCAGGAAGAGTTACAAATTCAATTGCCGGAGTTAACTCCGACACAAGGTTACAGGGACGTTAAAATTAACCCTGACCTTACGAGTTCAAGGAGTAGGGAACTTGAGACCCTGTTAGCGTCATTTCCGGATGTTGTTACGGATTTGCCGGGTCGCACTACGGTGATCCAGCACCAAATAAAGTTGACTTCGGATAAGCCAGTATTTCTTAGACCGTATCCGTTGCCTTTTTCTTCGAGAGATAGAGTCATAAAGGAAGTTGAGTCAATGTTGAAGTTAGATGTGATAGAACCATCAACATCGCCGTATTCATCACCCATCGTCCTCGTGAAAAAACTTGATGGATCGGTGCGGTTCTGTATTGATTTTCGAAGATTGAACACTATTACGGTAGGCGATAGGGAGCCTATTCCGTTTCAGGAGGAATTAATAGCTTCATTGGCCGGGTCCACGTGGTTTTCCAAGATAGATTTAACGAAAGGTTATTGGGAAATCCCGCTTACTGAGGAGTCTAAACAATACACGGCGTTCCAGACGCCCATTGGATTATTCCAATTTAAGGTCATGCCATTTGGGTTGGTGAACGCGCCAGCGACGTTTGCACGATTAATGAGATTAGTGTTGAAGGACATACCTAATGTCGTGTCATTCTTTGACGATATAGCATGCCATACGTCGACATGGTCTGATCATATTCAGACACTAACAGTAATTTTTCAACGATTACGTCATTTTGGGTTAACTGCTAAACCCGCAAAGATGGAATTGGCATGTCCAGAGATAGTATTCTTAGGACATATTGTGGGTAGAGGTGTTCAGAGACCTGAAGAAACAAAAATTGACAAGTTAGTAGGGTTGCAAATCCCAAAAACAAAGAAACAAGTCAGAAGCTTAGTGGGAATTTTAAATTATTACAGAAAGTTCATTCCAAATTTTTCCTCCTTGTCATCTTCTCTTACTGACCTTACTAAGAAGGGACAACCCGATAAGGTCCAGTGGACGTCTGAATGTCAGACATCATTTGATAATTTGGTGACAGCATTATCATCGTCACCCATTTTGATATTACCCGATTTTCGATCTAATTTTATCCTCAGAACGGATGCGTCGGACTCTGGTGTCGGCGCTTGTCTTCTACAGGAGAAGAACGAATGTCTCCATCCTGTATGTTATGTCAGTAGGAAGTTATTGCAGAGAGAAAGAAAGTATCCTGTGATAGAGCGTGAGTGTCTTGCCATTGTCTGGTCAGTCCAGAAATTGGGACGTTATCTCATGGGACGAGAATTTTGTATCCAGACAGACCACAAGCCACTGACATTCTTGTCGAAGAATCGTTCGTCCAGCCCACGCTTGTCTAGATGGGCATTGGCTTTGCAGCCGTATACCTTCGTTATTCAACCAATTCCAGGAACCAGCAATCATATCGCCGACTACCTTAGTCGAGCCTAGGGGAAGATTTCGGGAGCTTATACATCGGAGGACAGGAACATTGACAGGATCTGTGTGAATGAGTCGACTTTAAAATATTGACATTATAAATATGATATGAAGAATGGTTGATAGGTTGAATGATTTTTGATTCTGTATTAAGTATGGTGGTTAGTTAGCTATTCATGATGTGACACATATATGCATATTTCAGACCATATTGATCCCCATATTTTCCCCTGATTTCGGTATTCTATATACTAGGGGAACTGCTAGGTCAGTTTTTTTAGTGTAGGTATTGCTCACGCTCACTCGTTGACAGTCATCTTGATGCGATTTGAAATTAATTGCATTAATTTTTTTGGGGTGGGGGATGATGTCACGAGTGGAGTGAGTGCAATTAAGGGGATTGCTACAGAGCGGGTGTAGAATAAGAAGAGCTCACGACAGACGGATAGGAAAAGACGTGAAAGGGGAAGAGTAAAAATAACTCATGCAGACAAGTGGGAAAAGCGTGCGTGTATGAGTGGTGTGGAAGTCTGAATGAGGCGAAAGCGCTGGATTACTATCACTGCAAGTTAGAAGGTCCGACGGAGCGGACCTGTGAAGAAAAGCCCATTGGGCGGACATAAGGGAAGCAGTCGAGAAGACTAGTGAGAGTCTTTCCAGTAATGACTGGTGTCGGGGACGGGCCGCAGAGCCACCTCGATGAGCACAGGGGATAGGCCAGCATAGGGCCGGAGGCCACACATAGGCCAGAAGTGAGGCTGTCAGTGCAGGACAGTAGAGGCACATAAAGTCGTGGCAGTCAGGCCACGGACAGGGACGTAGATATGAGAGTGAATGAGATACTATATTGTTGCCATGTTGATAGGCTAGTGAACTGATATTATGTTGTTGCCATGTTGATGGCTATGGAAATAATAATGTGTTATTGCCCTGCTGAGGTGCTAGGGGAGTGCTAAGGTGTATGACAATAGGAAGGTGATATTGAGAGACTGCGGTGCCAGTGAATTGTTAATGTACTATTAAGACCCTGAGGGGAGAGGCTGAGGCCGAAGTGCCTTTAGGAGTGACTACCGGATTGTGGATCCGAGGGAGAGTGTGTGTGAGAATGAGGCCGTTGTACGGCAGTCATTTCAATAATATAATGTATGTAATTGCGCTATTATATGTATAAGTATGTTTAATAAATGTGTGAGTCTGATGGGTTGTTTTGTTAAGTGTTAAACTTGTTTGTTCGTGAGTGTCGTCCTGTCATAAACTATTACATCTCCCAGTCTGGGATTTGTGACACATTTCATCGAAAACAAACCCCAATTTCAACAATCTGAAACAATGAACGAAGACGACAAAAATGTAGGAATTACCTTCCAATCATCTCGTGTGCAGAGGCAGGATTCGGGCAGCTACAATCACAGGCTGTCGACAGCGAAGGTGTATTGTGCAAAACTAGCATCAGCTTTGGCCATGCTTCCGCAAGAGGTGTTTGATCAGCAAATAGAACAGATCAAGCTGATGGACCGACTTGTCAATGAGCAAAAGATGTGTGTGGTAGTGGAGATAATCAATGCGATACCACGTGAAGAGACTGAGACATTAGCAGCAGCGTCATCGACACCGATACCTGAGACGTCACCGACACCTGAGGACCCTGAGACGTCATTGACGACGACACCTGAGGACCCTGAGACGTCATCGACACCGACACCCGAGGACCCTGAGACGTCATCGTCACCGACACCTGAGGACCCTGAGACGTCATCGACACCGACACCTGAGGACCCTGAGACGTCATCGACACCGACACCTGAGGACCCTGAGATGTCATCGACACCGACACCTGAGACGTCATCGACACAGACACCTGAGACGTCATCGATACCGACACCTGAGGACCCTGAGACGTCACCGACACCGACACCTGAGGACCCTGAGATGTCATCGACACCGACACCTGAGGACCCTGAGACGTCATCGACACCGACACCTGAGGACCCTGAGACGTCATCGACACCGACACCTGAGATGTCACCGACACCGGCATCTGAGGACCACGTCATTATAGTAGGAACAGACTTTACAGGAACATTGCCTGACCTCAAGCTACCTTCAAAAATGAAACGGCGAGGTCGACCAAAGAATGCAGAGAGGACAACAGCTGTAGGCCTACCAAGGAAAAAACCTGGATTCTGCATGAAATTTCAAAAACAGCCTATTTTTGAAAAGGAACAGAGAATTCTTTCGTGGATCGTTAATGACAAGGACACTGAAGTGATGGCTCGCAGGGGAAAATTATTGCTGAAAGAAGAGCACGTGGAATCATATGATCTATTGAACCATGCAATCATTGACAAAAGAGTTGATCTCCCTTTAGTAAGGTACATGTTCGACGCAGACGCCTGGCAGTGTGTTGATCAAGCTGTTAAAGTCAAGAGAGACGCTGCATCTAAAGATAAATTACAATATTTCTGTGGCTGCTGTCGGAGAAAGTTAATTTCTTCATCTGTTCAGTGCGATTCCTGTCTACAATGGAGCTACATCAGATGTGCAGGCAAAGTCTCCTCAAAGAAGACATGGTTTTGTGAAGAATGCAAAAGACAGTCAAGATGAACCTATTCTTTTTCTGTCTTGAAGATGTTGTGAAGTCCATTTAATGTAAATCTTATGTTTATCTGATAGATCTAGTCAGTGTTTAGTCAAAAATCTTAATCTTGCACCCAATGAAACCCACAATCTCCTGAGTCAGATGGTGTCAGCCTTCACATCAAATTTCGATCCAAATGTCACGTCCCGAACCAAAGCTTATAAGTGAATCGTCTTATGTTTGTGCCCAACAAAAGACTTATTCTGAATAAAAAGCTCAGTTTTTAAACATGTACCGGTATGCCTTTTCAGTATCTTATTGATTGACCAATGTTTCAAAGATTGTGATCAACAATAGTCTGGCTTAAAAGGAATGTCTCTAAGAAGGGCTAGGACCAGGCTTAGGATTGTACACCAGTGCCGACGATCTTTGAGATTGAGACCAGTGCCGGCGATCTTTGGGAAGGGCTAGGAATAGGGTTAGAGTTAAAGTTATGGTTGGTCAAGGTTAGCGACAGACGGCTATGGTTGTTGAAGGTTACGGTTGGGGGTTAGGTATGTTGAAGGTTACAGTTAGGGGTTAGGTACTAACCCTAACCCCAACCGTAACCTTCAACAACCATAACCGTCTGTCCCTAACCTTGACCAACCATAGCTTTAACTCTAGTACCTAACCCTAACTCTATCCCTAAGCCTACTCCTAGCCCTTCTTAGTAAAATTTTAGGTACAAGGCGGCTAACATGTTGCTGGTACAATAAGATTTGCAATGCAGCTTCAAAACCCCGGGGTTGGAGAGCCTTTAATATTTGCCCCTCAATACTGCTTAGTATCACAACAGCCTACATCTGGACACCGGGGTTGGAGAGCCTTTATTATTTGCTCCTCTATACTACTTAGTGCAATGCAGTTTTTGATACGAGTTATTCACCCTTCAAACAATCATATGACCAACAGAGCCATGACATTAGTGCACTGCAGTTTTTGATATGAGTTATGCAACCTTCACATAATCATATGACCTACAGAGCCATGGCAGTCTAGATCTGTACCCCGGGGCTGGAGAGCCTTTATTATTTGCCCCTCAATACTGCTTAGTATCAACAGCCTACATCTGCACCCCGGGGTTAACATGTTGCTGGTACAATAAGATTTGCAATGCAGCTTCAAAACCTCGGGGTTGGAGAGCCTTTAATATTTGCCCCTCAATACTGCTTAGTATCACAACAGCCTACATCTGATCCATGAGCCATGGCAGCCTAGATCTGTACACCGTTGCTGGAGAGCCTCCATTATTTGCCCCTCAATACGGCTTAGTGCAATGCAGTTTTGCATCGTGCTGTCTCTATATGGAAAATAGTGTGAGACCCCCATTGACCATCTAAGGGCTAATATAAGGCTTTGTAAGGTTGTATCGTCAGCCGAGGTCGATTTATTCTGATGATAAGGAGGCCTTGTATGTAGATCCTGAGTCTACCTACAAGGCAGCCTTGTACGTAGACAATGAGTCTAGATACAAGGCGGCCTTGTAGGTAGACCCTAAGTCTAGATACAAGGCGGCCTTGTACGTAGACACTCCGATAATAAATACAATTTCTATAGCGCATTTCTAATAAAATTATTACTCAATGCCCTGTACATTGCATCAATGATTCATGCACACACTTTCCAAATCCCATACCAAAACACACACTCTCATCCATACATACTCTCAGTTTCACACACATAGATGCTCTTAGTCACATAGCACCAGTTTATATAATCAATCATAACATCAAAGTACAGAATAGAATTTTGAAAATTTAAAAGTTTCGGAGGAAAAGGTGATGTTTTATGCTTTTCTTAAAGCTTTCAAGATTCGGTGATTCACGAATGTTCAAGGGTATCTGGTTCCAGACAAAAGGTCCAAAATAGTTGGAGGATCTATGGCCTATAGTTTTATAGTTTTCAGATGGGATTCTTAAGATTGTTTTGTCAGTTGTTGATCTAAGTGAACGAAATGATGTGTAGACTTGTAAAGAATTTTTGAGATGGCTGGGTGCGGTGTTATTTAAACATTTGTAGCAAAAAAACAGCAATTTTGTATGTAATTCTTTCTGTCATAGGAAGCCAGTGCAGTTCTTTTAATAAAGGCGTAACATGGTCAGCTTGTTTTTTCTTGGTAATCAAGTTGGCTGCGTTGTTTTGAATGACTTGAACTTTAGACAGTTTATCTGATGTTATTCCAGCACGAAGAGAATTGCAATAATCTATTCGAGATAAAATGAGTGAAGTAACTGAATTTTGGTAATAGCTTCTGTGAGGAAATTTCGAACTCTGCTGGTGTTTCTTAGTTGGAAACGTACTTCTGCAAATATTATTTACTTGGGATGTGAAAGACATTATATCAGAGTCAAAAAGAATGCCTAGATTTTTTTATGCACGAAGATGATCGTATGATGTGTCCGTTGATGTTCAACTGGATGTTTGGTAGATCACTTATTTTAGCAACATATGGGTTCGTACACGACATGACTTCAGTTTTATCTTCATTAAGTTTTAATCTATTGCTGTTCATTAGTACTTATACAGAAAACAACTGATATGATGAAGAGATAAACACATACTGTTCAAGTATTCAAATGAAGGGTTTGACCGTAAAACGCGATAAGCGCCATTTTTACAAAATCAGAGATAAGTGCATTAGATCATATCTCGATGTGAGTTACATGACATGATTTTTTAAAAAATCCACAAAAAGCAATATCCAAAGGTAATAATCCATGAAATCATCCCTCTTTTTTGCAAGCTGTTGTTATGACTACATATGCACCCCAAGCATTTTGCGACAGAGGCGCGTACGGATGCATACCTATCCCTAACTCTGTCCTTATTCTCAACCTTAAATCTTATTGAATCCCTAACCCTGCCCTTTCAACCAAAACACAGAAGGAAAAAAGAAAAAAAAGAAAATCTCAAAGAATAATTAATTGAGACTGTTGTTAGAAGTATTTCGGGAGGAGCTCCTTAGCTCTGGAGTCACAAAAGGCTATCATCAAAAGCAAGTAAATAATACTTAATTTGTTTCTTTTGGTATTCGAATGAAGTTTATATAACATAGGCCTATAATTATGGTATGCTCATTTAACAGCATTTAACTAATTGGAACAAAAATTGATGCTTTTCTCAAAACGAGGAAACATAATGTATTCACATTTTCAAAATGCTAACATACTCTTAAATAGTTCAAGTCTCCCTCATCCTGTCCTCCATATCTCAGATACGCCCACTCGTAAAGAAGGATTTGCCTTTGACCAAGGGATTGCTTATGTGTGGATGTTCTCCTTCATCTGTAATTGCGCTAATGAAATAATGATGGATGTGCCCATAGTTCGGCAGAGGTCCAAAAGGAAATCCATTCCATCCTGTCGGAGCAAAATAGGAATAACTGATTAGTTCAAATTGAGAAAGGTTTATTTTCTCAATTTCTAATCTATTTCATATTACTTCACAAACAGAGCCTAAAGTAACTGGAACTGATGTGAATGTAATACATACATATATTTTTATTTCATATAATACGTCATAATTCATGTTCAGCATTTTTCAAAGTTTGCCTGAAACTTGATAAACACAACTTCAATAGAAAGGGGATTGGGTTAGATTAGTTGACACTTACAGAAAACTTGCACCAACAATGAAATAATCTTGAGACAATTTCTTTTATAAGATTTACGAGTATATTATAGACTAAATTTTTTCCAAATTGGATATGTAATCTATCATCAAAAATTGGGGCAGCACAGTTTCAAAATTTTTGGTTAAGTAGTCATGGCGCTTTAGGTGCTTACATACCCTCTAACTCTGATATTTATAATAAGATAATAATAATGACTGAGGTGCAATTGCCCAAGCCAGCGAGCCTCAAAAGCTGAAGGCTTAACATCAGAAAATATAACCAAAGGGCTAATAACAGCCTAACCAAGACATAGAACGTCAAAGTATAATCTGAGCCACATAATAGATTTATCTACATTCTAAGACATAATTATTTCACCATGAAGATGTATTGCCAGGCTTTCACATCACCGCATTAAATCCATCGTATACAAACCACTGACTAGAAATAAGCCACTACAAATATTTTTTTTCTTTTTTATCCATTCACTAAACTGCAAACTGGCAGCACCTAGTTTGAATCACATTAAATATATTTTACGAACTGTTATTCCCCCTTGGAGTCATTATAAGAAATGACAGACAACCCACACTGTTTTGAAATTGTTTTGTGTAAAGCAGTGATATGGAATTAAATATCCTCAAGCTTATACGATAAATGCCTAACGTCTTTCTAAATGCATAAGTCATTTTGGGGGCAGACTGAGCTGATATCTGTATCTCAAACTATATGTGGTTCTAGGACTTTCAGGACCACATGCATATTCTTACATTATATACATAAATCCACAACAAAGACAAAGTACATTAAGTGTCAGAAAGAAAAAAATGCAAGTATTGTTTCAAATTTCCAAATAAACTTCTTTTTCACATTCACACAAAAAGGTGCCACACTTGTTTTAATTACTGTACATCAGATTTGAATGAAGAGAATAACAAATTATATGAGTCCCACCAGGTTTCAATTAGAAATCTTTCCCAGATTAGATTTCTCAAGTCTCTCCACTTACCAAATTGGCCTGTAGGAACTTTTCTTATGCACAAGGTCAAAAGCACGTACGTAGCCCTTGTGTGAGGCATTCCAGCCATTGTATTCATTTTAACTTCCTCTGGTGTTTTTACAGCACCCACATATCAACACTTTGTTTTGGACCCAAGAGATGCAGTCGCTGTTATAATCCTCTGTGTTCATCTCTACAATAAAAAGAATGGAAACAGCTTCAGTAATAAATCAATGAAATATTTTACTTTTGCCTCCACAGGAACAATTTTATATGAGACTGTGGGGCCTTTTTAATGATCCTTTCAATACCTGAGGTAATTGGGACATGCTAAATATAAAGCGGCTAATTAAAGGAGCTAGAAAGAAAAAAGTAAAAAAAGCTGGAGTAAAAGGAATACTAAGAGAGAAAAAAAGGAAACAAAAACAAACAAAACAAAATAAAAGTGAGGAAGAAAAGGGTAAGAAAAAGAAAGAGAGAATCCAGTCAGCTATAAGCTGGAATAGACGACAAAAATGTGAGTACTATGACAGTCTTCTCAAACCGTAAAATTTTCTAATTAACTCTTTGTGTGCCAATCACTGATACATCAGTTCTTCCGCTGGTCACATTTGTGCCAGTCACCGATGTATTGGTGCACAAGAATGCTAGGCTATTTTGCGTCCGGAAAAAAGAAAGTCGACTTCTATTAACTCACTTGAGACGGATCACGCGACAGCTGCGTGACGGTCCGTTTCCGCTGTGGACGGATCACGCACCCCTTCAGATAGGTAGACCCCGGGGTGCACCTATCCTCTACCATCCTAAATAGGTATGATGTCCTTTTTTTCTACATCATTCTGATGTAGGAATTCCATGTAGGTGTGACATCAAGTTTGCACGTTGGAATGGCATCGTTCTGAAGTTGGCAATCCAATCAGATTACTACTTTGTTCCGATTTAAAACCACGGAATCATGCCATTTTTCTACATCAATCCCATGTAGGAATTCTATGCAGAATTGAAATCAAGTTTGCATGGAGGAATGGCATCGTTCCAATGTTGGCAATATGACCAAAATACTACTTTGTTCTGACTTAAATCCAACATAGGAATGATGTCATTTTTTTCTACATCAATCCGATGGGGGAATTCTATGTAGGACTGACATCAAGTTTGCAACTAGGTATGACATTGTTCCAATGTTGGCAATGTGATCAAAATACTACTTTGTTCCAACTAAAATGTGACAGAGGAATGATATTTTTATTCTACATCAATCAAATGTAAGAATTCTACATATGATTGACATCAGTTTTGCATGCAGGAATGACATCGTGCTGATGTTGGCAATCCAGTAAGAATACTATTTTGTTCCAACTTAAGGGGTAAGCCAGACAGAGGCTGGCACAAGCCCCAATTTGGTGGCACACCACCTAATTATTTATGCATCACATAAAAACACTAATAACAAGCCACATCGCAATCCATGGATGCTAGCTGGGGGTAAGCCGGACCAAGGCTGGCATGTCGTGGCATGCCGCCTAATTATTATGCAGCACTCTAAAACACTACTAACAAGCCACAACGCGAACCAGCTGGGTGATAGCTGGAGGACCACCAATTGCTGGCGACAGATGTTATAGACCAGTGCGGTACAATCACCAGCCACCAGACTGGTTTCAGCTCAACCGATTCAAAGCAATATATAATACTGAGGATGTCTGAGCACAATTTTATCATACAAATAGTCTTCTCAACCGTTCCCATCATTTTAGTGACAAACGTGTGGACTTCGATGATTATAATGAAAATTATTGACAAACAATGCTTTCGGACCAAAATTGGGTCACGATGTCTACTCACTATGTAATCACAACGGCAAGCAACATGACTTCCTCATGCCTCCGCCACCGATACTCACTGTGTTTACACATCGGTTTGACGCAGAAAATGACCTCTGTTATGAAACTTGAGAGCCGATCAGATGAACTCTAGCCCCGTGGTTTCATTTCTTTTTTTTCTAGCAGCTATAAAGTTTGAGTGACACATGAGTGAAGTTAAGACATGGTATTTGATATTGTGTTTTTTGATCACTTCGAAGATACACTGAGATCGACAAATTGAAAGTTGGTGTTTATTTTTACTATGTCTAGATAAATATACCTGTCTACTACGCTAGTTTAAATGCATGTAAAACATTGTGTTCCTGAAATGTGCCCCCATGTCGGCGAACCATCAGCCCCTTGCTCGGTGCTGCATCGCTCGGTCGCGCTAAGAATGACTGACCAGGGATTCCCCAGTAATGTGTATTCTATTTATAGTGTCAAAACTGCTTAATTTAGGAACGAATGAAATGTTGCCGGTTGTCCTAGAGATTGATAGAAATACTAAGGCAGCGCGGTTGGAATGGCTGCCATTTTCGGCAAACACAGCAATCACTGTGGCAACGACACCAGCCCAGATCCAGAGCTGGTACTCCACCAGTCCCCAATATGGAACTCTACCACCCCAGCCTCAGCTTTGGTCTGGCTTACCCCTAAATCTGCATAGGAATGATGTACTTTTTCTACATTAATGGAATGTAAGAATTCTACACAGGATTGACATCAAGTTTGCACATAGGAATGACATTGTTCCAATGTTGGCAATCCAATCAGAGAGAATACTATTTTATTGTGTCTTAAATCTGCAATAGAAATGTCATTTTTTCCCACATCAATCAGATAGGAATCCTATGTAGGATTGACATGAAATTTGCACATTGGAATGATATCATTTCGATGATGGCAATCTGATCAGATTACTATAATACCCTTGTTCCTCCTCAAATCCTGCATAGAAATGATGTCATTTTTACTATATCAATCCGATGTAGGAATCCTAAGTAGGATTGACATCAAGTCAGCATGTAGGAATGACAACATTCTGATGTTGGCAATCTGATTAGAATATTTTGTTCCAACTTAAATCACACACATGAATCATGTCAGCTTTCTTACACCAATCCAACATGTCAATCCTAGGTAGGGTTCCTACTTTCCTGTGCTGAAACATCATTTCTATACATCAATATAATGTATGGCGAACCATGACTCGAAATAGATCTAAATGATGGCGAAACAATAAATTTCCAATAAAAAAAACTACACCGATTTGAGACTTCTATTAAAAACTGTGCACCCTTACATCCATTCCGATGCACCATATAAAATTTGAAGTCTGGGTGTAGAGTGGTTCAGAAGCCTTTTGCAACAAAAAATCTCAAGTCCACAAATATATAGTACTAGCTGAGGTCCCCGGCCCTGCCCGGGATAAATCGGTTTGAATATTGGTTTCAGTTCTGGGTGGTTATTATGGACCTGCTTCGTCTTGCCTGTTCCTATTTGTTTATTTTTTAAATTTTTTTAAAAATAAGTCTTACTGCTCTGCCTTTGTGAGTTGACACCCTGCGCATCCCGTACAATAGCATGATTTGCGCACGGGTTAGTGTGTTTGATAGTGAACACATCGCAGGAAGTGATAACGAAACCTTAAAATGGCGAACCATGACTCGAAATAGATCTAAATGATGGCGAAACAATAAATTTCCAATTAAAAAAACTACACCGATTTGATACTTCTATTAAAAACTGTGCACCCTTACATCCATTCTGATGCACCATATAAAATTTGAAGTCTGAGTGTTGAGCGGTTCAGAAGCCTTTTGCAACGAAAAATCTCAAGTCCACAAATATATGTATATAGTATATAGACCGAATGGTGATACTCCTAGAAAGTACATTCCTGGGCCTTTTCATCTTATAATCAAGTTACTTCATTGTCTTTGTTGCATTCATGTAAATTAGTACACTACATTCTAGGTAGACAAATTTTCCACAGCCAAGGTGTGAAAACAACTGAAAAAGGCATGGCAAAAGAGTCAGGTATGACCTGGGCTTTAAATGCTTTATAATGCCCATCAATAGAGAGTTAGCCACTGAGTATCACCACACTTATTTTGATTTCTGCCTGTCAGTATCACTGCCTCTATCCGATGTAGATTTGTTTTGGATTTCTGTAGGGTTGGTAGGATTAGGGGTGGGTGTCCTACATCAAACCAATGTTGGTGTAATGTTGTAACCAATGGATCTACACAGGAACGATGTCATTCCTGTGAAAAACTTTGACGTCCATCCCATGCATGGGTTTTCTATAGGGTTGCTGACGGTGCAGTATCTTAATAATAAAATCTTCTTAGAAATGTACTCGAAAGATTGAATGTGCATTTTAATTACCATCACCATACCATACTGTTAATTAATTATGTATGGGAGATTCAAAATAATTCTAAGGAATAACCATAGAGATACTATAATAAACTAGAGTCCGCAGGCATGCACAAGTGCAACGCGTCGCAGTGGCCCCAATTGGCCTACATGCGCGCCATGTTGACTTGGGAAGGATTTGCTAGCGAGCAGGCGCTGGCTGTTCGACGTCTCAAGGAATAGTAATCCCATCCCCGCCTATAATTATGTCAAAGTCATAATAGATATACTACAAATACGATGCAACACAGGCTGTTGTTGCGGAGACAGTTTTTCTTTTTACATAGAAGAAAGCTAAAGCTGAACAGGGAACACCGCAATATTTTCTGTTTGGTTTTGTAATCAGACTACGTCCCCAAAACAACGTTCTTCAAAATAACAAGTTCATAACTGGTAAAACTAGTAAGAGTCATGAAAATTACAACATGCATAGCTTTGGAAAGAAAATCATGAGAAGGGCATGTTAGTAGTATATAACAAGGAAAAATGTTCACCTTCATACAGAAACAAAAAATATATATTTTAGAGGTATAACTGGATCATATAAAGAAAGAAAGAAAAGAATAGACATGAAAACTTTCAATTTTCTTCTCTCTCCGCACCAGCTTTTTCTTGCTATTTCTTAATTCAGCGGCCTTTGCACAGCTTTCTTTTATTTGCATAAATTAATCTCTGCCTTTGTCCTCTCAAGATGATCTTCGGTTGAGTGGTGGGCATATGAGTGATCTAGATCATACATACATGCCTTGAGAGGGGGGGGGGGGGGGTTCAGCTCTCAGGATTTTTCCTCTTTTTGGGAGATGGTCTTCTTGGAGTTGGCAGTTTCTGCTTGAGGGGAGGATAATTTTCGAAAACAGATGGAATTGCCTTTGGTCTTAGTGTCTGTTTATCGAGCCCTGCGTAATTGTCAGAGCTTAGGAAGTGAGCACTACACACTTAGTCATTCTTGGTTGGATACCAATTTAGGCTTCCCATTCTCAGTTTGTCTACTTATTCTGGCAGTCCATTTAGCCAATCTCTCAGAGTCCTTCCACGGAAAGCAAAAAAAAAAAAAAAGGCAAAAAAATAAGTCACAAAAAAAAATTGTTATTGCTGCTTGATAAATAATATCCACTGGCATTTTCCATATTGTTGTATTATGTGCATCTTTGCCTTTTCAGGAAAATGAGGATTGGAAATTCGAAGAGTTGTGTAACATCTGGGGGTTCAGCTCTCAGGATTTTTCCTCTTTTTGGGAGATGGTCTTCTTGGAGTTGGCAGTTTCTGCTTGAGGGGAGGATAATTTTCGAAAACAGATGGAATTGCCTTTGGTCTTAGTGTCTGTTTATCAAGCCCTGCGAAATTGTCAGAGCTTAGGAAGTGAGCACTACACACTTAGTCATTCTTGGTTGGATACCAATTTAGGCTTCCCATTCTCAGTTTGTCTACTTATTCTGGCAGTCCATTTAGCCAATCTCTCAGAGTCCTTCCACGGAAAGCAAAAAAAAAAAAAAGGCAAAAAAATAAGTCACAAAAAAAAATTGTTGTTATTGCTTGATAAATAATATCCACTGGCATTTTCCATATTGTTGTATTATGTGCATCTTTGCCTTTTCAGGAAAATGAGGATTGGAAATTCGAAGAGTTGTGTAACATCTGGGGTTTGTTCCAGACCTTTCAAAATCAAAACTTAAAGATTGGAATGACACTTATAATGAAATGAGGAGTGAGAGAACCACTTTCATGACAAAGGCTAAAAAAATCAGCACAGTGTCGCAAACAACAATATGGCAATGCCCCACGATATACTCATATTGATAAATATATTACAATAGGTTTTGATCTTTAGCCCTTCCCTATTGTCAATCCAATGCACTAAATGATCAAGTTGTTTGGACGTACGTTTTATTCATATCAAAGAGGAATTAGGCCTATGGAGATAACCTTGCCACCCAGTCCCATCATGGCTGTCTGTTTTAACTGAGACAATCCAAAACCCAAGGGTGATGGGGGTGGGAGGAGCATGATGCAGTATTAGATGACACGTAAATCTAGACATTATTAGCCCAGAGCATTTAACGTCCTATCTCTCTCCTTGAAACTGAGCCATCACTGTGCAGTCAACTCGGGGCCGCTTCGGCACTTGTTCATAAAAGACCCAGGTCTTTGATTCTCTTCTGCTTTTCCTCTCCCCCCCCCCCCCCCCCACCACCCCGCCCCGAGTCTTTCCTGTGTTTCTTCGCAAGTTTGTAATTATAATTTTAAAAGACAAATGGATGTACAAATCACAGATGGCGTGCGTGGGAGAGATTGAAAGATATTGTTATCATAAACTGGGCTTGCTCAGCCTTAGATGGGAAGGACAGAAGGATAGAAATGATTTATGGAATTCTGAACCATCTTGCATACAGAAAAAAAAACCCTCCGACTTCCCAAATCGCCACCCCAACTCAAAATGGCCGCCACGAGACTCTAATAGTTCCACGCCGTGTGACACCGTGCGCACTCTCGTGTAACAATATCTCTATGGGAATAACACACAGTATTTATCATTTACAAAATCAATGAGCAGATTTGTGAATTTCTAGTCTATGCCTATATTGTAAATTGTTTTCGTCACAAAGTCACATAGACCTACACGGCAAGAAACAAAAAAAAAGGTCAACTAAAGCCCTTTAAATCTAAACACTGATTCACAACTCTCAGTAAATCGCAACAGTGGATAAATGATAGTCAACAGAAATGATAGTTTCTGATTAAAAACTTTTTTTTTTGAAGTGTTTATTTGCAGACGTCTGCGAATAAGATCTCTATGGTAGGCCTATCTCAGTATAGGGAGCAGCGGCAAAGAGCAATTTCCAGAGAGTGGAACGCATCCAAAATCAGAGCCTTCGAATCATCACTGGGGGAATGAAATCCACACCTACTGTAGAGATGGAGAGCATCACTGGTTTGCAACCACTTCAGGAGAGGAAAAACGGAAGACTAACCGCACAGCTAACAAAGTTTCAAAACCTTCGAAATCACCCAATGAATGATAGAGTATCAGTAAAGAAACCAACAAAAAGCAGACTAAAAAGAACTAGCTTTATAAACGCAGCTAGACAGCAGTTAAACAACCTTAAAATCCCAGCCATAGATGAAGACGAGGACCTTACAGAGGTTGACTGCTGCCCTCCATGGGAAAGACAACACTTTCCACTAATCAGACACTATTTATGGCATCACCTCCAAGACCAATCAATCCACTGCAGAGCTGCAATCACTGTCACAAATCCCAGACTGGGAGATGTAATAAGTTATGACAGGACAACAATCACGAACGAACAAGTTAACACTTAACAGAACAACCCATCAGACTCACACATTTATTAAACATAATTATACAGATAATAGCGCAATTACATACATTATATTATTGAAATTAACTGCCGTACAACGGCCTTATTCTCACATGCACTCTTCCTCGGATCCACAACCCGGTAGTTACTTCCTAAAGGCACTTCGGCCTCAGCCTCTCCCCTCAGGGTCTTAATAGCACATTAATAATTCACCGGCACCGCAGTCTCTCAATATCACCTTCCTAGTGCCATAACACCTTAGCATTCCACTAGCACCTCAGCAGGGCAATAACACATTATCATTTCAATTGCCCATCAACCTGGCAGTAGTACATTATCACATTCACGCTCATATCTACGTCCCTGTCCGTGGCCTGACTGCCACGACTTTATGTGCCTCTACTGTCCTGCACCGACAGCCTCACTTCTGGCCTATGTGTGGCCTCCGGCCCGATGCTGGCCTATCCCCCGTGCTCACTGAGGCGGCTCTTTAGCCCGTCCCCGACACCTACAAGAATAACATTACATTGGTATAATACCCTACCATTTCTATTCACTCCACCTCTCCTTACAACCCATGAAGCGTACACACAATAGTTCACCTTTCACTCACCAAACATCTTAGGGTAACCACACCTCCATCGGGGTACACAATACTCACTCGTGCTACAAATCCATGAACTCACTTTCATCTATCGCTCATGGCGCACATTGCTACATTATCCAATATCAAGGACTTCCACATTCCTCACATATACTTATATACATCATGGTAATAGACGAATATAATATAATACATCAATCATAATTATCAATCATCGTTTCACCTACCAGTCATCACTGGAAAGACTCTCACTAGTCTTCTGACTGCTCCCCTTATGTTCGCCCACTGGGCTTTCTCTTTCGTCCGTTCAGTAGGACCTTCTAACTTGCAGTGATAGTAATACAGCGCTTTCGCCTCATTCAGACCCCCCCACAACTCACAACAGCACGCTTTAACTTACTTGTCTACGTGCGTTAATTTTACTCTCCTCCTTTCCCTCCGTAATTATTAACTATCGCTCACTCCACTCGTGACATCATCCCCCACCCCAAAAAAATTAATGCAATTAATTTCAATTCGCATCAAGATGACTGTCAACGAGTGAGCGTGAGCAACACCTACATAAAAATGACCTACCAATGCCCCTAGCACATAAAATACCGGAATCAGGGGAAAATATGGGGATCAATATGCCCTGCACTATGCATATATGTATCACATCATCAATAGCTAACTAAACACAATACCTAATACAGAATCAAAAACCAATGAACCTATCAACCATTCTTCATATCATATATATAATGTCAATATTTTAAAGTCGACTCATTCACACAGATCCTGTCAATGTTCCTGTCCTCCGATGTATAAGCTCCTGAACTCTTCCCCTAGGCTCGACTAAGGTAGTCGGCGATATGATTGCTGGTTCCTGGAATTGGTTGAATAACGAAGGTATACGGCTGCAAAGCCAATGCCCATCTAGACAAACGCGGGCTGGACGAACGATTCTTCGACAAAAATGTCAGTGGCTTGTGGTCTGTCTGGATACAAAATTCTCGTCCCATGAGATAACGTCCTAATTTCTGGACGGACCACACAATGGCAAGACACTCACGCTCTATCACAGAATATTTTCTTTCTCTCTGCAATAACTTCCTACTGACATAACATACAGGATGGAGACATTCATTCTTCTCCTGTAGAAGACAAGCGCCGACACCAGAGTCCGACGCATCCGTTCTGAGGATAAAATTAGATCGAAAATCGGGTAATATCAGAATGGGTGACGATGATAATGCTGTCACCAAATTATCAAATGCTGTCTGACACTTAGACGTCCACTGGACCTTATCGGGTTGTCCCTTCTTAGTAAGGTCAGTAAGAGAAGATGACAAGGAGGAAAAATTTGGGATGAACTTTCTGTAATAATTTAAAATTCCCACTAAGCTTCTGACTTGTTTCTTTGTTTTTGGGATTTGCAACCCTACTAATTTGTCAATTTTTGTTACTCAGGTCTCTGAACACCTCTACCCACGATATGTCCTAAGAATACTATCTCTGGACATGCCAAATCCATCTTTGCGGGTTTAGCAGTTAACCCAAAATGACGTAATCGTTTAAAAATTACTGTTAGTGTCTGAATATGATCAGACCATGTCGACGTATGACACGCTATATCGTCAAAGAATGACACGACATTAGGTATGTCCTTCAACACTAGTCTCATTAATCGTGCAAACGTCGCTGGCGCGTTTACCAACCCAAATGGCATGACCTTAAATTGGAATAATCCAATGGGCGTTTGGAACACCGTGTATTGTTTAGACTCCTCAGTAAGAGGGATTTCCCAATAACCTTTCGTTAAATCTATCTTGGAAAACCACGTGGACCCGGCCAATGAAGCTATTAATTCCTCCTGAAACGGAATAGGCTCCCTATCGCCTACCGTAATAGTGTTCAATCTTCGAAAATCAATACAGAACCGCACCGATCCATCAAGTTTTTTCACGAGGACGATGGGTGATGAATACGGCGATGTTGATGGTTCTATCACATCTAACTTCAACATTGACTCAACTTCCTTTATAACTCTATCTCTCGAAGAAAAAGGCAGCGGATAAGGTCTAAGAAATACTGGCTTATCCGAAGTCAACTTTATTTGGTGCTGGATCACGGTAGTGCGACCCGGCAAATCCGTAATAACATCCGGGAATGACGCTAACAGGGTCTTAAGTTCCCTACTCCTTGAACTCGTAAGGTCAGGGTTAATTTTTACGTCCCTGTAACCTTGTGTCGCAGTTAACTCCGGCAATTGAATTTGTAACTCTTCCTGCGCCTCGGTGTCGCTTACGTCACAGTCCAACTGGTCTACGACCCCCGTACAAGCAATAGAGAAGACAGTCTCCTCTGGTTTTGTCTGTGCACACAGATACTGTGGTCTCTCATAAAATCTCTGTAGCATATTAACATGGAAAACCTTACTCGTTCCATCAATGTGGATAGCGTAATCTACCTTTGAAACAAATCGCTCAATAACATAAGGACCTTTCCATGTCATCAATAACTTATTATGGTCCGTAGGTAACAACAATAGGACCTTGTCTCCTGGCTTAAAAATTCTCAATTTGGAACCTCTATCTTTATAGTCTTTTGCTCTTTTCGAAGCGATTCTAGAAGCTTCTTCTGCTATAGTGCGCGCTGAAGATAATCTTTCTCTTAAATCAACAAGGTACTGAAAAACCGAAATCTGCTCATCGTCTCCCGATGATGGCGACGTCATCATGTCCCGAAGAACATCAGTTGGGCCCCTAGGACTACGACCGTACATCATTTCAAACGGCGAGAATCCCGTTGACTCCTGCCGTACCTCTCTGTACGCGAATAATACTGCAGGGATATATCTATCCCAATCTTTAGGGCGATCAGCAGCTACCTTACGCAGCATCGACTTTAGCGTCGAGTTCAATCTCTCGCACATGCCATTAGCCTGCGGATGATAAGGGGTGGTAGTGATGGGTTGTATGCTGAATAAGCGAAACAATTCCTTCATCATCTCCGAAGTAAATTGCGCGCCCCTATCAGACAAAATTTGTTCTGGTATTCCTACCCTAGCGAAAATTGCAAACAACGCTTCCGCGACTGCCTCAGACGTTATGGTCCGCAGAGGAACCGCCTCTGGCCATCTCGTAGCATTACATATGACCGTTAAGAAAAATTGATTCCCCCTATCGGTCGCTGGGTGAATGGGGCCTACAAGGTCTATCGAAATCCTTTTAAACGGTTCCGAGACCGTGGGGATCTTTTGAAGAGGAGCCTGGGGTGTACGACCCTTATGCGCCGTCTTTTGGCACGCACTGCATGTCTTACAATACACTTGTACATCTCTGTGGATCGATGGCCAGTAAAAATTTTGAAGAACCCTTTCTTTGGTTCTAGCTATCCCCATATGACCCGCTAATGGGACATCATGTGCCAAATGCAATACTGTTGCGATCAGCAACGCTGGCACAACGACCTGCTTTAAAATGGAGGCCACCGTTACATACTTACGGAACAGAATGCCCGCCTGAACAACAAAGGAAGACGAGCCGTTTTTATATTTCCTCGTTTTCTCGGTTCGCGCTTCCCCAAAACATGGGTTTAATGATGGATCCTCCCTTTGTAATCTCGCCAAGCGCTCTGGCGTGATATCTAGGTTGACCGCTGGCGTCGCCAAAGGTCTAATCTTATCCTTATCAGCTACCTGTCGACGTGTTTCGACCGCGGCACAAAAGTCAATACCTTTTGATTGCGACCATGCCTGCACATTCTCCTCGGAAGGGGAAACTACCCGTGATACATTGCCAATGATGAGCTGGGCGCCTGGAAAACAACCAACGACTGCTTCGACTTCCCCGCTAAGGAAAGGTGTATCTATCACTATTCTTGCCATGGGTAATTTCTCAATGGCTCCTGAAAATTGGATGCACGGGACAGTCTCACCTGTAAGCTGTGAATCCCGAATGCAGTCCCTATGCACTCCCACAACGGTAGATCCTGTATCTCGTAAAACCGAGACCGGTTCGTCCCCAACAAACCCCGGATAAACCCTAAGACCACCTCCTGTATGACATGAATTTATAACGGGGATCTTTCTCCCACAAGGTAAAACACCGGAAGATAATAACTTCTCACAACTGGGACACTTAGAATACTGTCCGCCTCCGTTGTCCGATGTAACACACGCAGCCGCATGATGAAATTTATTAGGGGAACATGGATTGGAGCCACTGTCCACGTTCGCCGCTATCCTACCTGCAGGGCAATTCACGCTGATGTGATCTGCTCTTCCGCAGTTCCAACACTTCGTGGCCCTACACTCGCGTGAAAAGTGACCCACGCGACCGCAAGTCCAACACTCCGCTCCCTGCGCTGCACTAGGCCTGGGTCCCCGTGACCCATCGCGACCGGAACTAAAGTCCCTATGCCGTCGGTCATCGGCAAAGGTCACAAATCGCCCCCGGCCATTACCGCGACCTAGCCCTCCTGCTCGGTCAAACTTACCGGATCCATATGCAGGTGATTGGTGATAGCCCCTACGCTGCCCCTGGGCTTGCCCACTATAGGCACCACGCTGACGCGACCTGTCTTTATGTCCTGTCGGCGACCCCTCGACAACGGCGACGTACCCAGCATCTTGGACGTACGCCCTCGCCACTGGTTTGGACGGATGTGCCGTACGGTATGCTTCCGCCAACTTAGACGCCTCCTGCACCGTCGCGGGTTCGTTTTCTTTCAGGAAAGCCACCAGATCTTTATGGCACGACGCGTACAGCTGGTCACGGATCATTAGGTCTTTTAATTTAGTAAAATCCGCGCCAACATGCGCCAAGTCTACCCAGTTCGCGAAATATTCCGTCAATCTCGCGACGAAGGCAGCAAAGTCCTCCCTGGTATCCGCACGTGCTCGCCTAAACTGCTCCCGGAAATATTCCTCGGTACACGCAAATCGGCGAAGCAGCAAAGCCTTCAGCTTATCGTAATCTTGCACGTCTTCGCGCTGTAGCTCTTTAAAGTAGGTTAACGCTCGCCCCTGCAATAGAGACGCCAGGTACGTGGACCATAATTCCTTATTTTCCCCCCATTGCAATTGTGCGTTCAGTTCGAACCTGTAAAGGAAGGCGTCTATGTCGTCCTTCCGGTCGTCGAACGTAGGGAGCTTAATCCTAACGCCACCTTTATTGTGTACCTGCCGCTCAACTGTTTCCGTTGGCGTATTCTTTTTGATTTCCAACTCCGCGATTCTTATTCGCGCCTCTCTCTCACGCTGCTTATCTTCTAGTTCTAACTCCTTTAACTTAAACTCCCTTTCCTGCTCCTTATCTTGTCTCTCCTGTTGCTGAGCCTTAGCCTCTCTTTCCTTTTCCTGAGCCTCTTTTTCCTGCTCTCTATCCTTAGCACGCTCATCGCGCAATTCTGCCTGCTGCTCTTTAATGCAGCCGCGCAGCTCCTCTCCCTCCAGGCCAAGTTCCTTACCCAACTTCATTAGTTGTTGGAGTTCCGCCATTTCACAGATTTATGGTTACGGTATATATTATGAAAACGGCTAACCTGTCGGTATGATCACTAACGACACGAACAGAGACCTGAGATCACACCAGATATAACAATACCCAATTGTCTCAAATACAATTCAGAAATTTACCTACTTCCTAACTAATTCTATATTCATTAAATGTATAGCACTATTAATAATAAAAAAGAATAGAAACGACAAGAATGAAGAACTTCAGAAGAAGGACCACAAGTACGTCAAGGACAACGAACCAGACTAGGACAAAGCTTCTACAAAAAAACTATAATGGGAAAAAAAATGCAACCTAACTACGCCGATTACACTATAAGGTACGAACAAGAACAGAGTCTGAAAAAAAGAACGTATCTACAGATAGGTAGAAAGAGGGACAAGAGAATACGTCTTCCTGCAGAACAGAGAAGATATCGACGCTACAACTAAACACTAACAAAGCCCTACAGAATGTTCACCGTGATGAACGAAGTTCCAAGTTTATCACACCTTTTTTTTAAAGGATAAACTAGGTTCAACACAGCAAACGAAAACAGCAAAAACAGAGAAAAAGACAGATTAAAGGAACAGCCCCCAATCCAGGGTACAAAATTTCAGTTTCACTTAACTTCGAATTTTGAGTTTAACTCCTCCCCTTAATCGGAGCTCTGGCCGCTTGACTCCTCAGGCTGGCACACACACTCTGGAAAGTTCAAATACACATTAGTACATATTCATAACAGTACATGCATCAATACATATTCATAAATATACATAAATCATACCATCATGAAATTTCCATTCATCCCACGAACAAAGACAGCACAAATTCCTACCACAAGATAAGTATTACGTGGACAAAAACTAAAGTAACAAATGCCCACTGAAAAATACCTACTAACTAACTACAACTAAATATTACGAAAATGGACGAGTCACAACGGACGAGCCCCCAATGTCACAAATCCCAGACTGGGAGATGTAATAAGTTATGACAGGACAACAATCACGAACGAACAAGTTAACACTTAACAGAACAACCCATCAGACACACATTTATTAAACATAATTATACAGATAATAGCGCAATTACATACATTATATTATTGAAATTAACTGCCGTACAACGGCCTTATTCTCACATGCACTCTTCCTCGGATCCACAACCCGGTAGTTACTTCCTAAAGGCACTTCGGCCTCAGCCTCTCCCCTCAGGGTCTTAATAGCACATTAATAATTCACCGGCACCGCAGTCTCTCAATATCACCTTCCTAGTGCCATAACACCTTAGCATTCCACTAGCACCTCAGCAGGGCAATAACACATTATCATTTCAATTGCCCATCAACCTGGCAGTAGTACATTATCACATTCACGCTCATATCTACGTCCCTGTCCGTGGCCTGACTGCCACGACTTTATGTGCCTCTACTGTCCTGCACCGACAGCCTCACTTCTGGCCTATGTGTGGCCTCCGGCCCTATGCTGGCCTATCCCCCGTGCTCACTGAGGCGGCTCTTTAGCCCGTCCCCGACACCTACAAGAATAACATTACATTGGTATAATACCCTACCATTTCTATTCACTCCACCTCTCCTTACAACCCATGAAGCGTACACACAATAGTTCACCTTTCACTCACCAAACATCTTACGGTAACACACCTCCATCGGGGTACACAATACTCACTCGTGCTACAAATCCATGAACTCACTTTCATCTATCGCTCATGGCACACATTGCTATATTATCCAATATCAAGGACTTCCACATTCCTCACATATACTTATTTACATCATGGTAATAGACGAATATAATATAATACATCAATCATAATTATCAATCATCGTTTCACCTACCAGTCATCACTGGAAAGACTCTCTCACTAGTCTTCTGACTGCTCCCCTTATGTTCGCCCACTGGGCTTTCTCTTTCGTCCGTTCAGTAGGACCTTCTAACTTGCAGTGATAGTAATACAGCGCTTTCGCCTCATTCAGACCCCCCCACAACTCACAACAGCACGCTTTAACTTACTTGTCTACGTGCGTTAATTTTACTCTCCTCCTTTCCCCCCGTAATTATTAACTATCGCTCACTCCACTCGTGACAATCACTCACACAGGAAATGCTGGACAGCTCCTGTCCGCAAAACAACTGGATCCGGGTGTTCACGGACGGGTCAGCACAAGAAGCCGTAAGAGATGGAGGAGGTGGTAATATATATATCCAATGGACTAATGGGGAAGAATCAGAACTATCAGTACCCACAGGGAAATATTCCACTAACTACAGAGCAGAAACAGAAGCCATACAAGAAACTGTGCTTAACTTACAAAACCGAGACATCTAGAACAAAAAAATAGTTATTCTCACAGATGCTACTAGTAGGTCTGTCCTGCAGGCCCTTCAAAGTTCACATGATTATCATCAAAACAAACTCACCTCTGCCTTAGTGCAGTTGTGTCACACAGCAAGCAATGTGGTTCTCCAGTGGATCCCTTGTCACTGTAACATCATTGGACACGATAAGGCAGACACTCTGGCAAAAAATGGCGCAAACCTCCCTCAAGTCACAGAAAACATATTCTCAGAAGCCAAAAGTCACATTAAGGCAGCCTTGAAATCCAAGTGGAAATAAAGTCATCAAAGCCATGTAACAGATGATGCGATAAACTTGCTCAGCAGAAAGGAGCAAACAATTTTTAGGCTGAGAACTGGACATAACAGATTCCGGCAACATCTTTACAAAAAATGCAGGGTTGGAGAAACTGAGACATGCCCTTGTAGAAACTCCCCAGAGAATGCAGAACATGTCCTCCAACATTGCCACCTATACAGACAACAGAAGGAAAAAGCTGGCCCTGAGGTGCAGTACTACATACTAAGCTACATGGGTCAGCACAGGAACTCAGGAGTACAACCTCCTTCATAAAGGCTACTGGCCTCCCGATATAAACAGTCTGTCACGAAGAACGCAGAAGAAGAAGATGATGATATTAACGCTGCCAGGATTTAGTTATCATTTTCTTTTCTTTTTTAAAGCTTGGACCATCCTCTCTCCAACCCCAGGTTTTGTTTGGGTTGTCACAAACTATGCCTATCCCTGAAAAAAAAAAAGCCAAGCAATCAGTCTACATCACAGACTAATAAATTATTTAAAAGAGATGATTTCAGTTGGTCTTCTAATTTTGACACTTTCTTTTTTAGTCTCTCGTTTTGCTGTTTGAGTCTCTGGCAAGAGATTTTTTGAGCACACAAGTTTGTGGCCAAACGTTTCCGACACCTTTTCTCAGTCTTAAGGTCCCCTTCAAGAGATGAAATCTTGGCTAGAAGGGCCTGATATGTGGCCGTTGGAATTGTTGACATTGTAGCCAAAGGTAGTGGGGTAGTTGCAACACTCTCTGGCGGTAGAGATAATGAACAGGCGTCACTTGATGATGATGATGCTGGATCAACTTTCTCTGTTTTTACCTCTGGCCAGTCTCTGGGACAAGGAGGCTTCCTTTCTGATGTTGAAGTTTTGGGGGGATTTGAGCAATCAACAATGGTTGGAACAGCTCTTGGGAGGAGAGTTGACGTAGCAATGTCATCTGGATAATTGTAATCGCAAAGGTTAAAGTGAAGGGCACAAACCAGCTTCTGCTTCACATTCTTTAAATTTAAGTCCCCTCGTCTTGAATAACTTATCCACTTCAGGCACCTGTGAAAAGATAAACAAATGCAGAAAATTTTAATCATAAGAAGTAAAACTTTTTGTCCAAGTAGCCCACAGACAAATAAATTAACTTAATTATTAGTCTGTGATGTGGCCTGAATGAAGTAAAGCATGAGTTAAAAATGAAAAAATTGGGCAGGGGTTCCCCCAGGTTAAAGCTGTTTTTCAGTTGGTAAGCTGGATAAAGCATGAAGAGTTAAAAATTTTAAAAATTGGGCAGGGGTTCCCCAAGGCCCAAGCCGTTTTTCATTTTGCAGGCTGAATAAAAGCATGAAGAGTTAAAAATGAAAAAATTGGGCAGGGGTTTCCCCAGATCAAAGCTGTTTTTCAGTTTGCATGCTGAATAATTTAGGTGGTGGCAGTGTCTAAGTGTCAAGAAATAGTCATTTGTAGCTGTCGACTTCCAAATTCAGCAGTCTGAAAAGTCGTCCCTGTAACTGGCAGTCCACTTCTGGGGTACAGAAATTGAAACTAGGAAATGGATGCCAGCTTACCTCCACTGAAGATTAAGAATCCACAATGGTCCCAATAAATTTTGAAACAAAGCTCAGAATGGCTCTCAAGTCAAATGGATTTTAATCCAAGCCAAAATGGATGTTTAACCATATACAAAAATCCACAGTAAATCAAGCCAGATTATTGCGATAGGGCCTACACTGTTCGAAAGAAGAAACGGCAGTTACCGAGACAAGCCGTTTACCAAGACACAAGTGGCCAGTTTCATGAAAAGCGCCCAAGGCAAAGTTCCCGCCCAAATATGACGAAAACAGGCCCATGGGTACTTGACACAGCTGGGCAGCGTTTCATGAAATGTGCACCGTCAGTTTGGGCGGTCCCTTGGGTCACAGATCCTGGGACAGCTAACAAGTAGGCCCAAGGGCCAAAACAATAGCCCAAACATGGCGGGTGTGCGATGATGTCGCGAGTGAGCGGACACCGATAGGCGATGCATCGCAATAATATTGGGTTCAAAATGCTAAAACTGGGTATCATCTATTTTGACATCCCTCATTCCTTAGAATTATTTTTTTTTATCCATTCTCACACATGCGCGCCGATTTCTTCATAAGTTCATTAGATCTACTTGTCCGCTCGAATCAACCGAGCGCCTTTCAGTTCATCATCGGTCGATTCAATTCTAGATCTAGATCTACTAAAAACTATCTTCTCACACCACACAATTATAATTTGATTGTATCCCCAGCCATGTACATGATACAAATACCGTTTGCTTGCTTTTCCTCCATTCCACACAATGAAGGCCAGCATTTTGATCTAATTACAATTTACACGCAGCAACGGCCTAGACTTAGCCCACACACAGTGTTTCTACAAAGCTTGTTTCATCTCAGCCACACTTCTACAGATGACGGGCACAGTGGAATAGTTTCATTTCGTTCGGTCATGACTCCTTGTTTCATTCTTTTATTCCCTGTGCTCACTCTATCCCTGCGCAATCCCAGTCATGTTCCTCCCTCCTTTCGAAACCCCCTAATTTGCTCTATCTACCGTGCCCCCCCCCCCCCCCATTGTTATTGGTTTAATGGTTTCTTGGTTTGGTCATGCTTATTTAGTAAGACTTTCCCCGCAATTTCTCAGGATTCTCAGTAGCGTAGTCGTTAGCATCTCTGCACGTCAGTCACGTGGCCGTGGTTCGATTCTCAGCATGGCAGATTTTTTGTTTTCGTAAGTTTTTTTATTAGGCATCAATCTTTTTCTTTTTTAATCCAAGAACAATAACGGAAGAAATCCAGTTTGTTGGGTTTTTTTTTGTATCCACACCTGTCAATCGGGGGACAGTGGTTCGATTCTCAGCAGGGTAGGTTTTTTTTATTTTCGTCTTTTCTAATAAAAGTTTTTTTTTATCAGTAATCAATATGTTTGGTAATTTTTTTAAAATCCAACAACATTAGGAATAATTCCAGTTTGCTTGTTTGTTTGTGGTTGTTGTTATTTGTCATTAGTCAACACCAATACCTGCGGATAAACAACTGCATGCAATTTTTCAATTAAATTTCACGACGCATTATTCAAGTGCTGTCACTTTCCCTCGTTCCTCACACTATTTGTTTTTCATCCATTCCCGAGCCGACTTGCGTCGATTTCTTAACTAGATAGATCTACTTGTCCGCTCGAATCAATCGAGCGCCTTTCCGTTCGTCATAAGTTGATCCAAGTCTATTTTTTCCCCACACCACACAATTATTTAATTTGCTTGTATCATCATCCACGTGTGAACGTACACCCCTTTCTTTCTTTTCCTCTCCTACTCAATGCTTAAAAAATGAAGGTCAGCATTTTGACTTTGTTTGAGCTAGGCTAATGAATATTCACATTCAACCACAGCCAAGACTTAGCCTGCGCACACTGCACAGTGTTATTCATGGTTACTCAAGGCTCATTTCTTCACTGCAATAACCTCTAAGCAACCATATTCTCACCTTTGTAACACAGTCTAGTCTTTCTGATTAATTTATTGTTTTTTTTAAAAACGAGTTACGATTGGATCCTAATTTACATGGCAAAAAGTAACAAGAACTTTTAACTTTGTGTTGCGGTGAAGAGTTCCACCGCAATTCAACACTGGCCACATGATGCCAGTTTCTAAAAATAAGTGTGTTTAAAAACAGCCAACTGAGCAAGCACCCTCTTAGGCACAAGTGTGGGTACATTTGAAAGGACTTCCGAATGCGTTCCATAGCCCGATACATAGCTACCCCGGCGGCTTTCCCTGATATGTCAATCTGACTACTGCCCAGACGAACATCGGCCTACGGCCTCGATGATACAAACTGACTAGACCCTCACATCGTCGTTACATATCAATCGACAATGCCTATGGAACGCATTCGGAAGTCCTCCCGTACATTTCATGAAATGCGCCCTTGGGTAACAACAAGTACCCGCCCAGTTGGGCGCGCCCAGACCGTTTAGGCACCAACTTCTATCCCATGGGCTGGGCACTTTTCATGAAACCGGCCAAAGGATACTAAACTAAAAGTTTGTGCTTCATTATTAGCGTGGATAGGCCTATTTAAATTTCATCTGTCACAGATTATCTGAAGAATATTATAGATCTAGATCTAGACTCTATGTCAAAATTGGGCAAAATATTGGGGCTTACGCTGCTGTGACCCCCCAGTTTTTCTGTGGTTTTTATAATACTTTTAAATTAAATTTAATAGTAGGCCTACTGTAGCAGGTCTAGATCTAGATCTAGAGTCTAGATCACTGCTAGTTCTAGTGCTATCAAGAATTCTATATCTTGATCTTCTAGATAAGTTGCACAAGGGAATTAAGCAGTAAAATTTATATGTTGATCTTCTAGTTAAGTTACACTATGGAATTATTAAGCAGTAAACAATAGACTGCGCAGAAGCCTGGTTCACAAGTGACAAGAAGACTGTGCCTATCGACAATAAGTCAATACAGCAGTCTGGGATTTCGTAAGAATCTCAAAAACTTACCGTTCTCTATCCTTCTCAGGATCGGGAAATTTGTGAAACTTTGGTCTGGCACCAGTCCTTGGGTCTATGGACGTCCTTGTATTTGTGCTGCAGTTCATAAATGAACAATAGCGTGCACCCTTCGTAGCCATTATGCAGACAAAAACCGGAAGCGTGCTTGTCGCAACCGTATAACGAACATGGCCGCCGCTCGGGCAATTCCAAAAAACGACACAGCCCGAAGCTCGTGTTTCCAGTCTGGTTAATTATTTATTAGTATGTGGTCTACATAAGCTCACCGTTTCAAGCTGGACAGTCGTCACTGTTGGTTGTAATTAAAGCTTCAAGATCTTTAATTCTTCATGTACTCCACACTCAAGGAAAAGGTTTCTATAGTTTACACACCTCTAGTAGCAACAATTGAGTCTGAAAAAGACGCCTCGTCTTCAGTGTGATTGCCTTGAGAGCTTTTTTTCCTTTTTTGGTTTAGTCTGTAAAAAATCACAGTCCTCACGCAGAAAATTCGTTTTCCTTGGTTTCGAAGTTAAAACAAAAGAGGAAGGGGGTGGTGGGTGGTATGGGGTAAGTATATCATTTCTCCAAAGTCACAAGGACAACCTTGACCCAGACAAATTGAGTGCAAAATATAATACATGTAGTTTAGGCTGTACTTTGTGCAGGGTGAGTATCTCCGTGATTATGAGTAGAGATCATGTGTGAGCCAGTGAGTGAGTGAGTGAATGCAAAAGTAAGTGAGAAATTGATGAGTGGTTACACAGCGAATGACGTGGACGATTTACTACAACGATTCTCAACTTTGTTCAGCCAATCGCCCCATATTAGGCTCCAGATTTTCTTTCATCTCTCCCTTTTTCTTGCACTGCGTTTGCCCCCCAAATCGTCCTCCATTTATGTCCCCCCCCCCCGCCCTATTTTATCGTTTTCTCCCCTCTTGTCACCCTTTTCTGCGTTTTTTTACCTGCCTGGATATCAAAATTCTCCCCCGGCCCTCCCATATTACCCACGTTGAGAACCACTGATTAGTATGTGAGAGAGTCTGTGAGTGACGGGAAAAATGAATGAATGAATGAATGAATGAAAGAATGAATGAATAAACGATAAAATGGATTTACGAATGAATGAATGAATGGCCAAGTGAACGCGTTGCTGGATGAGAGGGCCGGGGTCATGAGTAAATTATGGCACATTTATATCTACAGCCAATCAAGAAAGCTTATAATTGTCTTTCAAAAAGATCCTGTGTTTAACTTATTATTTCCTTGATGGCTAAAATAAAATTATCCTCTAGATATTTACAGTCACACACGCAACACACGAAACTGACTGTTTCCTTGTTGTTTTTTTTAATAATTAAAGTTAAAAAGTGGACTTGGATGAAGCGAAAAAAGATAATTAAAAAAAAAAAATTCACAGGGATAACTTATTTGGCCCATGCAAGGATTCAACAAAGTGTACACGAAAAAGTGCGTAGTTTTGTCTTTGTTTCCATGGTTGTGAGTACTGTCACAGTGTGTGAGTGAAAGCAGGGAGGACCAAATTAGTGATGTACAAACCTATTCCATAGGTGAAGATGAATTAAAACATATTGATCTTGGGCGTCTACCTCTTGTTGTTTCAGAATACAACAGACAGACAACTCACAATTTAATGTACTGTGAGAGGATGAACGACTTTCTATTTTTAATGTGCTTTCATGGTAACTCTAGTGCGTGAGTGAGGGACGGCCACTCATAGTAGTTTAGGGACACTTGGCCGAGTACCATTAATTGGATTATTTCCCTTGTAATACTAGCGCGGGACCCGTTATTCACATCACGGTGAAAAGCGCGCATTTTGATTGGTCAGTTGGAAATGTTGACCACCGGGCTTCTTTTTATGGGCTTCTTTTTATGGGCTTCTTCTTTTCTGGGTTTCTTTTCTTTTTCTGGGCTTCATTTTCTTTTTCTTGATAGGGTTTTCCCTATGCCTTTTGGTAGCGATACCTTTGTTAGGCTTTTGAATAAATAAGATTGCCAGCAGAACCCTGTGGTTGTTAATCCTGTGTATCCTTAAGGGAGTTACTATTGAACCCACGCAGTAACCACATTAGCCACTCGTAGTTCATCCAACAGTACATATAGATATCTATTTATACTTGGTTCAAAATTCTGTGCAGCTGTCTGTTATTGAGTCTGAGTTTTAATGCTTCTTGACAGTTTAAATCAAGGAATGATGAAGCTAAATGTTGCATTTAGTTTCTGTAGAATCAGTACACTTCTAAGAAAATATAAAGAACTAATTCAGTGATATCAAGTTGGCTTACATTTGTATAAATTTTTCGGACTTATATTAAATTAATGAAAACACGGAGAAGAAAGAAATTATGTAACAACTTTCACAACCAGTTTTTGAAATACTGTACTAAATTTCTTGCCCCCTTTCACTAGTGTATCATATTTGCTTGTTTCTTTTGTTGGGGTTTGAAATTTGAGACCAGCTTCTGTACCCCTGCCCCAACCTAGAAGAAATGAAGGTCAAAAAGGAGGAGAGTGTTGGTTTTTCATGCAGACTAGTTCACTGGCCCAAAATAATTAAATTTTGTAATGATAGTATGGTCTAGCATGTTTTCTGAAATGAGTACTGGAGGTGCAACACACAAATGTACACAATCATACAATTATACTGTGTTTACCAAAGACAAAGGACATGAAAATTGGGTTTGAAATTAGGGGGAGATGGGGAGAGGGGGGGGGGAAGGAGGCGGAAGTGAAGGGTACCAATATGCGCATTAAACGTCTTTGATTAGCTGTCCACGAAGAAAATGTAATTTACACATTTATATACAAATCAAGAGTAATACGTTGTAGAAACAACAACAATCACAAAAGATCTATGCAGGGACAATCATTAGAGATAGCAACAAAAAAAAAACATGTATATAGATTATATTGTTTTGGTGTGTTACTTTGCACTGCATTTCGAAATTTTAACAACGAAGTGGTTATTTGCAGACATTTGCGAATAAGATCCTGATGTTATTAGCAGATGGGGGTTTGTTTGTTTTGTGGTGTCCACGATGGAAAAGTTCCTCCAGCCTGCCGTGGCACAATGCCTAGCGTCTGCGTGTATCAGTCGGAGACTATGGGTTCAATCTGTCTTGGGTTCAATCCCACGAGGAAGTTTTTTTTTTTTTTTTTCAAACCTATAATAGTACCTCTAAATCTATACTCTCTGATAGTACTGCTCATTTTTAGGAATCTGTTTCCTAAGGATTTTGCAAAATTGATGTCATGGAGAAACTGCATGATCATTAGGGGCCTACTAGTGAGCTCCAGATTACTTCTTTTATTCATTTTTGTTCATTTCATTTATTCCTTTTCATTAAACAGGACAGTTAATTGCTAAATAGAAATAATAATGTAAATACAATTTTAAACATGTAAATATTAATGATTTCTTTTAGTCGATGTGAACTGAAAATTTCATCTCTCTCTATCGTGACTTAGATCCATCTTGTATTTACTGAAAATATAGTTTGGGGATCTTCTGCTTCAGCTATTTGTCATGTTTTGTTTTACATTGTGTTACTTTTTTGTTTTGCATGGAAGTTTAGTTAATTTTTGTCTGCTCTGTCTGACTTTCTCTGTGACTTCACACCCGACAAAAAAAAAATCCTGGTCACAATTTTATACTCTGGAGCAACGACGATCAGAGAGAGGGGGGGGGGGGGGCAGAAAAAAAAGTAACAACAACAAAAAACAAAAAAGTCCGCTCTTGTGGAGATTCGAACCCCGGTTACCAACTAGGCAGGCAAGGTGAGTAAAAGCGTTACTAAGCAGGTTCTCTGCTACCGAGGACATGATAACCGAGAAGTATCGCTAAAAAACAAGTCAACCTGGTGGATCATTACCGTAAGAAACACCATGAGTTAGCTACTCTGAATCGAGTGAAGAGCCTAATTATTCAACAAAACATGCCAAAATTGTGATCTAAAGGAGCTCTTTCTAAATAAAATCACAAAACCAAAAATCCATCTGCGAATAACATTCTAATCTTATTCGCAAACGTCTGCGAATAAGATCCAGATCTAATCTGTAGACGTTTGTGAATAAGCGTGGCCAAAAGTTTGATATCAGACCTGGATGCAGGGTAAATTTAGGAATGAAATCATAATAAAAATTTACAGTATTTCTTACAACAGAAAGTTTTACCTTGGTTCTTGTACATTCTGTAAAATAAATGTATAATCAAGTGATTTCCAAGACTTCACCAACTTACCCTCAATCTATAATTATTGTATTTTATGTTCCATTTACAATTCTGCAACGTCAAGAAATGCTATGCTTTCTTTATTTCTAGGCGGGAAAGTTTTCAGGGGGAGGAAGGCTTCAGTTATCCAAGAACCGTCATCAAAGGAAAACAAAAATCAGCATAGAGATGATAAATGACAATTCAGTATCACTCATTGTAAGCAACGTTTAATCACACACAAAAAAGGTAGCTTTGCAGCTTTAAGAAAGGGGAATATTTTTAATATCTATAAAACACCACAGCAATCAGTGAATTATCTATTATAATTTGCGTTGTTTGTTTATAGTTGATGAAAGACAATCCGAGAGATTTTACACGTACCCTTCTCCATTTTAAATTCTTTTTTGAATTCATTGTATCCTGGTACATCAAGTTTTTCTTTTTTTTTTCTTGTTGTTGCTAGTTGTATCTAATGCTGGGTGTGTCTAACACTGGACGTTGCACACTGCAGTCTACACAACTTTTTCTCCTCTTTTTTTTTTAAAGCTTCGCAGTTCCCTGTGTTTCTGCACTCTTCTCGTGTGCACAGTAATATTAATAGATCTAAGTCTAAACATGAGCTTTCGCAGCAGAAAGTCAACATTCATTGCCATACTGTTACTGTTAGTATTAAGTGATGATGTTTCTCTATTCTGTTTCTCACTCTCCCTGTCTCTCTTAACACAACAACTCATAAGTCCATCTTCCAGTCATCACATTTAATGGAACAAAGCAGCTGTTCTACATAATACACAAAATACATACATGTATTTCTTTGAATCAATTTCTTGATGTTTTATTCAAATATACTGGCAATATGCCAAAATAATACGTGTTTGAAGATGAAATAGTACCTGTGACTGCATTCGAACTTCTCATTAATTGTACTTGACCATACTGATAAAAAAGAACAATAAATATGTAATAATAATGAAAAGGTACATTGTCCGTACCACTTGGAACATGCAGTTAGTGGCATGGCCGCACAGCTCAAGAAATGGACACAAGAGAGACAAAATTTTTCAGCATTCCTGAAAAACAAATTTCATTCTCACATCAAGTAACAAGTAGCACTGAATTCCACTCAGCTGTTATTAAACAATGGAACTTGGTTATAACGCGAGGTCATGTTTCACCAAAAATATCTCGTTATACCCGAGTCTCACTAGTCCAGGAAAGGGTACAAAGGGCATGGCAAGGGATTAAAATACCCCATGTGCATGACATGCTAACAAGGGAGGTAACCAAGAAAATAATGGGGCATTTTAATGGTTACCTCCCTTGTTGGCATGTCCTGTCCATCAACGTACATAATATCAAACTGACAGCAGATCTCTGCCTTGATATCAGTAATTGTTTTTTTTTTTTTTAGTTTTTTGTGTTCTTTTTTTTGCTGACGGTATGTTTTTGCATGTTTTGATCAAATTACAAGAGAGTAGATGCAAAAGTCAGAGGCAGACGAGTTCGTTTGTTTCCAGTGGCTTCCCGTGTTGTATCATTCAATCAAAGTATGGGAACGGACTTGCCACGTGTTTGTGACACAGGGACTGTAGTCATGTGGTCACAAAGCCTGGTGTAGACAAAGACAGTGCTACATGTAATAATTATCGAATATCACAGGTACTGAAGTAGTGAGACCAGAGAGTGCGCATGTCTGATGAAGGTACACGGTTGTAGCCTTCATGGCCTGCCCAATAGTTTGCTTCAGTGAGTGATGAGTCATCCCTTGGAGCTGGGTGCATGTAGTGTGCTGTCACAGCTCGTGGTCAGTAGGGAGAGAGAGCATACTAGGCTTAAGCGAGAAATGGCCAGGTGGGGCCACAACTCGCAAGGCGGGCATATAGTAACAAACAAAGAATAATGCATGTTGTTATTGTCTGACTGGACTGACTCTCAATAGGTCATTCTGCGTCCGCCCCCACCATTTGCCACGCGCACTTGAAATTTTCATTTCATATAATGCATGTCATAATTCATGTTCAGCATTTTTCAAAGATTGCCTGAAACTTGATAAACACAATTGGTCAACTGAAAGGAGACTGGGTTAGATTAGTTGACACTTAAAAAAAACTTGCACCAACAATGAAATAATCTTGAGAAAATTTCGTCGACTGGCCCATCAAACCTCTGAAGTCCCGATTTACCTGTCTGGCTGATCAATCCTCTCTGCTGGACTCCAGAGCTTTGCTCGCCTCTGCACCTCTGATTCGCCCGTGATCTGGCGCATCAATCCTCTTACCTGAACAACAAAAAGATTTGTGCTTTACTGATTCGCTCAGGTTCTGGCCCATCAAGCCTCTCGCCTTAGCAATTACATGCATGTTGATGGGCGTGCATTGGTGTTACGCAAAATTAATGTTTATTGCAGCAAGATTTTGTTAAGCTGGTAGAAAATTAATAATTGAAGATTCAGCCCTTTGGGAACAGCTGCCTTCATCCTCATCAGCCCAAGAGTTGATATCTGTATCTCATACTATATCTGTGGTGCTCTAGGAAAACCCGTCACATGGGTCAAATTTCACATTTTGAGATATCCAACTATTATGAAAGAGGGACATTTTCTGTGTAGTTTGCTTTTTTTATTTGAAGTCAATATCTCAAATAGTTTTTGAGATATGGTTGTTTAAAGTGTCAGGTGTAGTAACCGGAGAAATGGAGACAAATTACCTTGCAGGCCTGTACCGGTATCTCAAAAGCAGCCTATGCGTCATCCGACGGGTTTTCGTGGAGCGCCACACATAAGATTTTCAGTAAAGTAACTTACATATATACATAAATCCACAACAAAGAAAAAGAGTCAGAAAGAAAAAAATGCAAGTATTTCTTCTTTTTCACATTCACACAAAAAGGTGTCACACTTGTTTTAATTATATTAGATTTGAATGAGAGAATAACATTAAATTATCTGAATTAGTCCCACCAGGTTTCAACTAGAAATCTTTCCCAGATTAGATTAAATTATTCTCAAGTCTTTCCACTTACCAAATTGGCCTGTAAGAACTTTTCTTATGCACAAGGTCAAAAGCACGTACGTAGGCCTTGTGTGAGGCATTCCAGCCATTAATTATTCAGTTTAACTTCTTGTGGTGTTTTTACGGCACCCACCCATCAACACTTTGTTTTGGACCCAAGAGTTGCAGTGGCTGTTATAATCTTCTGTGTTCAGAAAGGACAAAAGCACCATCTCTCCAATGAAAGAATGGAAACACCTTCATTAAGAAATCAATGAAATATCTTACTTTTGCCTTCAAAGGTACAGTTTTTTATGAGACTGTGGGGCCTTTCTAATGAGCCTTTCAATACCTGAGGTAATTGGGATATGCTAAACATATCATAAGCAAGTAATAAAAGGAGCTAGAAAGAAAAAAGACTTGTAAAAAGGCTGGGGAAAAAAGGAATACTAGGAGACAAAAAAAGGAAAAAAACAACAAACAAAACAAAAATGTGGAAGAAAAAGGGTACGAAGAAAAAAAAGGAACCTGAAGAAAAAAAAAGAGAATCCAGTCAGCCTAGGGCTGGAACAGATTACAAAAATGTGAGTATTGTGACAGTCTTCTCAAAACCGTAAAACTTGCTCATTAAATTCAATAATATAAATGTATTTTATCCTACAGTGGACAATTATACACAACGTTAATGAAAATTAATATTAGCATTGGATCATTAAAATTTCAATAGGCATGCATTACATATTCATGAATAACCATGAAGTTAGGTAAGGTATTCTAACAGAAGAAACGATGAAAAGGAAAAACACTTAGGCAAAGCATCACTGGGGATAATTGTCACCGTTCAGCTGTCAAATAAGGGCTATTAACCCATCTTAATCATGCAAACGTTCTAAAATTTTGATTACTTCCCTTACATCGGATGTCGTCTGCTTTTTTACGGCAGACTGAAAATAGTTATTTGGGGAATTTGACTTCAGACCATTGTTGCACACAAAATTCTCCAGTGCATTTACAGGGACAGTTTCACCAAATGTTTTAGGCGGTCTAGGTGTAGGACAGTGATTCGCAGATGGGAAGCACACAACTCTCATGGCAAAGGTGTGACTGGAGAGGGATTTCAGTTAGAGGAGGAATCGAGAAAGAATGCGCTCTGTACACTGTGTATCAAATGAGATAATAAATAACAGAATTATAATGCTGATCACGAACTAACAGTTAACAAAAAAAAAGTGTTTCAATAATTACCACTGTAAAAGTAGGCCTACATTGTAACCTTATGGGTATTATTTCTTAAGCGAGGCTTTGCTATATATATATACAACTTTTTCTTTTTGCCTAGTTTTGACACTGTAAAAGTATTATAGCGAAAAAATTAATGACAATTCAAAATGGGGAAGGAACTGGAGAACCACTGGGTCGCAAAGGGGGAAATGTGGCCTAGAACTCTGAGTATCACTGATTTAGAAGGAACAACTTTGCATGCCAAAATAACACTCCATCCTGTTCCATGCATTTAATGCTCTATTATGACAAGTACAGTACCAGCATATTTCAAAAGCTCATGCTGTTGTTGCTCCGTCCTTTGCAAAAAAAGATGACTACAATTTCAATATCTCTTCTGCCTGGCTGTTTGTGTGTGCGAAGATGACTAATCACCAGGATCCATTCCATGAACTGTCAGTTGCAGTGAGAGCATGGAAACCCTGGAGACCGACTGCACTGGGAGGAGGTATTTTCCCTGCTTTCTCATTGCTGCCTCTTCTGCGCAGTCCTTCATTCATTATTGATCCCAAAGCCATATCTTCACTGAGGAAGACAAAAGACAAAAAAAATTAGTATATGACATAATGAAAAATCTGTACGAAAATATTCATCTTCAAGATACATAAACATGTATAAATTATGTGCAGCATCCCCCAATTCAACCCATGTAGATCTGTATTTGATTTCCGTTGTCTTGGTAGGTTTATGAGAGGGCGCATTCCCTACATCAAACCGACATTGGTGTGATGTCATAACCAGCGGATCTACACGAGAATAATGTTTTGTCCATGTGCAACTTGATGTAAATCCTACACGACAGCTTTGTGTAGTGTTAGTGACTGGCACACAAAGAAGCCTTTAAACCAAGTACGAGTTACACGAGCTGAGAGGACACTGAAGTTGCGGGGGAAAAAAATAGGATCAGGATTCCGATTTATGAAAGCTGCCTTACTGAAAAGGTCTGTGTCTCACATTCACCATCCTTTGTGCAACTCAATTCATGGAGAAAAAGGAAAAGACAATGGAAAAAAGAAGGTGCAACGTCACTTTCTTTTCTCGACAATCTCGTCTACATTTTAAGGTTTTGGGTTGTTTTCAATCTGTCATTTTTCTCAAGCGTGACACCTTCTTATTATATTATTATAATATTAATTGATCAACAAATGATAAGTGATTATATAAATTACCAGTTTATCCATAAGATTTCAGGAAAGAACGCTGGGCTGACTCCAATGCTTTTTCCTGTGTTAATTAAATGATCTTTAGCTGAGAAATAAAAAAGAAAAGACCACAGGTAAATGTAATATTTATATTATGTAAGGCCAAACTTTGTCATGTCTCAAGAAAAAACAGTAAAAGCAAAACAACTGAAACATTCTTTTTTCTTCCAATGCCATGTTTTTTTTTTTCAACATGTCAATTATAAACGCCCTGCAATTCACATCTCTTTTATTGTTCAAGTTAAAGCATGTCTGACCTTTTGTCCCAGCTTAGTTTGAGCTCAATGTTTCTGAACTGATTAAAAGGATATTTTTTTTTTAACCTACCTTGCACATGAGGTCTGACTATTGGTTCATAATATGGACAACCCAAGAATAATACCGTGGTACCAGACTCCAGTGGCTTTTCCCCTTTTAGATTATGTTCAGCCGAGGAATTTGAAAAAAACAACAACAAAAAAACACCACAGGTAATGTTGTTTAGATCTAGTTGTGTTACGCACCACTCGCCTTTCTCTGCGTTTCGTGTGATCGTCTGTGACTGCCTGACTGCCCGGTCTTTTGCCTTCTACATCCAGTGAGGAACGAAATGAATCTAACTAGGCCCTAACTCTCAGTCCAACACAATACAGAAATACAATCTCTATATCAAGGCCTGTGCACATATATACCAATACTATGCCCGACTATCTACTTTCACAACACTTTTCCTCTGAACTCCCTACACGATCTGACTTCACTGTGTTTGTCGCCTTCTTGCCTCTCTCTGAGTTCGACTCACTCTTCTTCTACGGAAACAAGTTTTTCTTCCTCGTGCGCCTACGCCCACCTTTTTCTTCGCACTTATTTAAACCAAATTACAGGTAAGTTAAGCGAACAGAACAGAAAAAAAAATGTTAAACCATTCAAAAGCGACGGGGTTTTTTCTTCAGTGAACTCTAGTTTTCATATGAGACAAATTCATGATTATTATTTTCTTTTCAACTGAGCTCAAGGTGAACTTTATTCTAACTTTAGAAAACAGAAAAAAGAAAAAAAAAGTGGCACGGGGACTCCAGCACACACTAACCTCCAAGCACACCAGGTGTGCCCTCTGACTATGTGGTTGCGAGAGCACTTTTCCCATGACATGGACGATCCTAAGTCTGATACTAAAGTACCAGTTGCCCCTTAAGATCTAAGGAAGTAGGTTCTAATCCGTATGTTTTGTCCGGCCTACCCCCGACCAAACTCCACCCCAACTCTCAGTCCCTCAGTAGCGCCTTAAGGGAGGAAATCTCGCCAGACCCTAAGCTTTACAGACTAGTTGGGCATGACTAGCCGTGCGAGTACCTTGGTCGACCGCCGACCTCGACGCTACATGGAAGCAGGAGCCAGTGACCACCCAGGTTTCCCGAAGATGGCTGTTCTGTACTATAAATAGGGTTGGGGTTTCTTATATAACGCAAAATCCTTACAATATCTGCCCTTATGGTTAACAAAATTTGAACTGGATATGCTTTAACAGTTGTTATTAAATTAATTTCTGCATAGCTGTCACTCAAAGCATTTAATTATCATTCAAATATTCTTGTTAATAATTAATGTGCATCAAGATAAATTCTTATTGATATAAATAATGTCATAGTCATCCATTAAAAAAAAGTAATGAATTGTAAGCGTGATTATCTACCTTTCTCCTCATGTCACCAGCTTGATTTCCTTGCCACAAAACGGAAGTGGGAATCGATACCACCATTTATCCAAGTAAATCTTTTAATACTACTGAGAACTTCCTTTTTTGTGTCAAATTCTTCATTTACTTATACTTCCCAAATACCTGCTGCAGACTTCTTTTTTTTTTTTTTTTGACATTTGAAAATATTAAGTCCATTGGGCAATGAAAATGTCACGTCATCTTGGTTTTCTTTATTATAAGACAGCCACATCTAAGAAACAAATTCGATACCAAAACAAACTATCCAACACCCAAGACATTAGCTCACACATCACTTTATCTGCTCGATATTAAAATGGCCAACAGAACACACAGATATCCATATTATCAGGTGGACTTAAATAAATAAATGAAACATGACAAGAAATATTTGACATTTATCCCTATCTGTCTGAAGACAGGAACTATGTAGATCAAAATCATAAATGTTCAGACATTGCAAGAAATTGAATACAGTAGTCTCTGTCTAAGATCCCGGTCAACGGGAGACAGAAAAAGCAGGTTCTTGGGTGGACCTGGGGCACTTTGGCGGATACAACACATGGCCCAGTAATACCCTGAGTAATAACCGCAATCAGCCCTAAGTACATGTGCCATGCAAACCAAGTGCATGGTCAATTACGTATAAAATTCTGCCCCTCGAGTCAGATAACAATAGATATTAGGTGATGACTATGCCAATTTAGTCTAGGAGTGGCCTGCTTGCACACGAAAGAGATAACTGGGCTCCATCCTTTGTACAGTTCGCTACCCCAACTTTCCCTTCACCCGTTCTCTTTCACTGTACTGTGTGGCTTTGTTCTATATCATCTACTTAAAAGAGAATTTTGTGTTTAAAATATGGACATTTTTCGTAAAAGTGTACTTGTCTCTGTCAAATGCCAGGTTCTTGGGCAGATTTTTCATTTCAGAGCGGGTTTTAACGCATGTAAATTACACTGAAGAAATTCGGTTTTGTGGCAACAGCCGATTCTAAGACAGTTCGGGTTCTAAGGCGACGAGTTCTTAGTCGGAGATTACTGTACAGGGAAGAAAATTTAAGGAGAATAATCTAGAATGTATAATATAAATACGAAATATGAAAATCACAAAATCATTTAAGGGAAAGAAAAACCTTTTGCGAATTGGACAAAAATATCATCAACACTACGAACTCTGTTAGTGTAGTTTGGCATTCATAAAAAGAAAAAAGAACACATGGATATTAAAGTGTGTTAGGGATTTCTTCATTCTCATATTTGTTATTTCTTTTTAAAGAAATTACAAAGTAATTCAGGAGAAAGAGGAGCCTCTTGCATACTGAACATTAAGAAAACAGAAACGAGGAACTTCCGTTGAGTGTTTGGCATTCGCCCACCAAACGACAGTGAATCCATGATTTCCCTTTACTCTTTTTTCCTGTTTTCTACATCTCTCTCAGTTTGTGGTGAACATTGCTGACTTAGATAGGCGTTACACAGAGAAAGTTGTTCGCCACATGTCATTCGCCACTCGCTACGGACCGAAGGTTGCATTTTGATTTCCGTTCATCACTTGTCCAAAGTTTTTCATCACATGTCACTTGAGATACGTGATTAGATTTATGACAAAAGTCACACACCGTACGACTTCAAACGTGTCACCAAGAAAAGGTCGCATGCTATATCCCACTTGCTAAAAGGCTGAAGAACATGGCAGACAGTGCCACAGTACTTTTCATCTGGTGGTTATTTCAAAGGTATAATCAACGAAAAAATAGATGACCTCGTTCAAGGTATGTGCGACCAAACTATGCAAGACGTGAAACTGAAGCAGGATTCCATACTTATAAAGAAATTATAAGATATGATATAATGTTTTTCGATCTGTATGTCTTGGCACCTTTAGTCAGTCACGACTCGAACAGTGAAGAGTGAATATTTAAAACTGAATGGAAACTAGAACAATAAATAATACCTCGCTTAGACTTTTCCTTCATTAGTAATTTGTGTATCTTATAGTCAAAGACTCCAACAAAAATTAGTATATCGACTAGAGGGGGAGACCGAGGATGAAATCCGCCATAGCCAACAGTTCAAAATTCTTTTAAAGTGGAGCTACAGAGAGACGGGAGAGAGAGAGAGAGAGAGAGAGAGAGAGAGAGAGAGAGAGAGAGAGAGAGAGAGAGAGAGAGAGAGAGAGAGAGAGAGAGAGAGAGAGAGAGAGAGAGAGAGAGAGAGAGAGAGAGAGAGAGAGAGAAAGAGAGAGAGAGAGAGAGAAAGAGAGAGAGAGAGAGAGAGAGAGAGAGAGAGAAGAGAGAGAGAGAGAGAGAGAGAGAGAGAGAGAGAGAGAGGGGGGGGAAGAAAGAAAAAGATCAAGTTACCAAATTTAAACATAATTATGAGAGGCTTACTTATTAGAAGCTACCACCATTATTAATTTTATTTATCTACTTATTTATTCATCTATTTGTTTATTTGATAATTTACTTATTTATTGTACGGTACGTAGCATTATTACACGGTTTACACTGTATTACCATGGACAAACTGGCAGTCACGCAATCAAGTCACTGGAATATTAACCTCCTCACCTTGTACAATACATGTATACAGTCATAGATCCTCATGGACTTCACTTTGTAACGAAAGGTTTCAAAGTAATTATAACTTGTTTAACACTGCAGATAAAGTAATCCTTCATTGTTTGAAACCACCCATCACGTTGCCTTAGAGTATAATCCACGTGTGCAATACACCTGACTTCTGAAGTCTGAAATTGTGAAACATAGTGGATGGGCATTTTTCCCTTTAAGCATTCAGAAAGACACTCCTGCAAAGATTCTGGGCAAAACATTAAACCCAGTGAGCTGATAAAATGTAATTGTGAGCATGTCTTTGGGCATTTAAGGGGGGGGGGGGGGCTTTGTGGTGAGCGGTTCAGTTTTCTCATGACACATCTTGCATTGTGGAGCTTCGCAAATAAAGCCACTCCTCTCTATCCCCTCTCTCCCTCCCTGCCCCGGGGCCCCCTCTCTCTCTCGGGTATGTAAAAAAAAGGGGGTGGGGATGGGGCTTATAATGGTGAGCGATTCAGTTTTCTCGTGACTCACCTTACACTGCGGAGCTTCGCAAATAAACCCACTTCTCTCTCTCTCTGCCCCTCCACTGGAAAATTGTTTGGTCGGCTTCTGACCCCCAATTTTTGTCATCTGATTTTTGTTAATAGTCCCCCCCCCCCCGCCCACACACACAAACCCGAAAGGTTTTGCTTTATAGGTGACATAACCCTTCTGTGTCCAATCTCAGCTGTATCCTTTTATTTTCAACTCATGTCTGCCAATTGTTTAGAAAAAAAAAAATAATAATCGACATATATTTTCTTCGTTTTCGTTTCGGTGCCTTTCATCTTCTGCGACAGCTGCATTAAGAGCCTCTTCACATGAGGCGATTTACCAGCCTTTTTTTTTTTTTTTTGTGTGGCGCATTAGAGAGAGAGAGAGACAGAGAGAAGGGGAGATAGATAGATAGATAGATAGATAGATATAGATAGATAGATTTACAGATAGATAGAGAGAGAGAGAGACAGAGAGAGAGACAGAGAGAGAGAGAGAGACAGAGAGAGAGACAAAGAGAGAGAGAGAGAGAAGTGGGGGGGGGGGGGGGAGAAACATTTCATTTTGATTTAGCTATTGTGGCCCAATACCTAACACGAACGATTTGCATTTTGTATCTTAATGGAACATAATTATTTTATGCTGGCTGATCTGTGTCATGAGGAAAAAGAAAAGTACTGAATGAAGACAAAACTTAGATATTAGAAAGACATTTAATGTCTGACTAATGGTATTAATTGTATTTTGTATACTTCGTTAGTCTTATTTGGGAAATTTGCCTTAGCGAAAGTTATATTAGTGCAGTGTCATTGAAGCCCAGTTACAACTGGGGCAGTCACGTCTTCGCCACAGTACAGCGCTGGTCGGCTGTTTTTTTTTGGGGGGGGGGGGGTGTATACATTTTATTTAATTAATAATTTTGCCCTGACAGTGGCCTAGTCGGCCTGCTCTTTTCGATGTCCAATTGCCAAGGTTCACCCTTTATATTCTACAAGGAACAGTGCGAGGAGGCAGATGGAGAGGAAGACAGAGAAAGAGATGGGAGGATAACAACAGTGAATGGACTGGCCTCACACTCAGCAACTGCATAAGAGTGTCTGAGAACCGGGAGGAATGGAGGAGGCTGGTTGGGAAGTCTTCTGTTACGCCCCAGCGGTCTTCTAAGACTCCGGGATAGAGGGAGAGAAAGAGAAAGAGCGAGAGAGAAAAAGAGAGAGAGAAAGTGGTAGGTAGAGAGAGAGAGAGAGAGAGAGAGAGAGAGAGAGAGAGAGAGAGAGAGAGAGAGAAAGAGAGAGAGAGAGAGAGAGTAAAAGAATGACATCAGGAAGAAAAAGAAAAAGGGAATGAAGGAGGAGATACTAGAAAGTAGAAGGGAAAAATAGATGCGGAAGAGGAAAGAGGTGAAATTTACACATAAATAAATACAAATCAAGAGTACAGTACATGTAATACTAATAGTAATAATAGTAATACCTTGTAGAAACAATAGCAACTATCAGTACTATCACAAAAGATCCATGAAGGCACAATCATTACTAGTGTGCTCCAGATTACTTCTTTTATTTATTCCTTTTCATTAAACGGGACAGACACCAATTAGAAATAATACTGTAAATCAAATTTTAAACATATAATATAAATGATTTCTTTTACTTTAGTCAGTGTGAACTGAAAATTTCGTCTCTCTCTGTCGTGACTTTCTAGATCTATCCTGTATTTACTGAAATTTTATTTTGGGGGTCTTCTGCTTCAGCTATTTGTCATGTTTTGTTTTACGTGTATTACTTTTTTGTTTGCATGGAAGTTTAGCCTAGTTAATTTTTATCTGCTCTGTCTGGTTTTCTCTGTGACTTCACACCCGACAAAAAAAATCCTAGTCACAATTTGATACTTAGGGCAAAGCATGCAATGATGAGCAGTGGGGAAAAAAAAAGTAACAACAACAAAAAACAAAAAGTCAGCTCTTGCAGAGATTCAACCCCTCCCCCCTACCCCCCATTACTAGGCAGGGTCTCTGCTACAGAAGACATGATAACCGATAAGTACCGGTATCGCTAAAAAAATGACAACCTGGTGCATCATTACCGTAAGAAACACCATGAGTTAGCTACCCCAAATCGAGTGAAGAGCCTAATTATTCAGAACTGTGATCTAAAGAAGCTCTTTCTAAATAAAATCATCATAAAACCAAACATCCATCTGCGGATAAGATTCTGTGGCCGTATGCATAATCAATGCGTGAACTAAAGTAAATACGTTGACTGGTGTTAACACGAGAAATTGTATTCATTTCTTGCGTTAACACCAGTCAACGTATTTACTTTAGTTTACGCATTGATTATGCATACGGCCACGGATCTTGTTTGCAGACGTCTGCAAATTTAAGCGTGGTCTAAAAAGAATCATAAAAACACGAACAGAAACCAAAGGGAAAACACTCTCACGAATTGGGTGGACAATTCCGTATTTTCTTCTATAAAAGAGCTCCTTTGTGTTGTCCCAGTTCTTGACCACTAACTTCACAACACACCGGTGCGTGGCCGACAATTCAAAGAAACGAATCAGTAATTGTTTGTTTTGAGGCCAGTGAAGCACTAGTGGTTGAATATATCTCCAAGGAAAGATAATTCATGACCCAATCTTTCTGATTTAAGTGCATCAAAATTGTTCAGAGGTTTGTGGTCTGACTTTTGGACTGTAGCCTATGTATACATAAGAACTCCAGTCACACAACTGACCACTGTCTGTTCGGTCAGGGATCAACGTTTGCCTCACTTGTTGCTGGTCAGGAACATAAAATAAACTTACCAAACTGACTGTTGGTCGGGTAATTAATAAATTATTCACCCATGAAAGTGTGGTGGTGGAGTGGCACGCAGGTGTTGTCGTATATTATTTAGCGCTACCAAGAATTAGATCTAGAAAATATCTAATCAACTCAAGTCTATTATGACCATTCACAAAGAATTAGATCTAGATCTAGTAGTAGTTTGTATGCATTCCTGTGTTTTCATGTGTTTGGGGGGGGGGGGGGAGGGAGGGGTGCTCGCAGTGTATGAAAAGCATGTGTACATGAATCCCTAATCTGAGGCATAGGATCTACGATATCCTGTGAAATACTATGAGGTTGCACATGTACACTGTCCTTTATGTGAGCTAATGTCTACATTACTCTGTAATCTGAGGAACAGGTTTCCTTATTGTGTTGAAATTATCCTCTTTTACAGGTACAACTACAAGAAATACAGCCAATGGCAGCCACTAGCACTTCCACCTATGTATGTTCTCTGAGCCCAGAAACGCTAGAAAAAGCCAAGAAAGAGTTGCATGAAGATCCAAATACACGTTTGATTGAAGTGAACAATTTGAAAGCGCGGTTAGAGAAGATACCAGGTACTGCTGAATCCAGTTTTATGTATTTACAGTATTATAATGCAATGCAGAAGATCATAATGAAATTTTGGGCATTATTTTCATCCTCATAAATATGTTACCCATATTTGTATTGGCCTTAGGGATTTGGTCACTTAGCAACGAGACCACGTAAGTACATGTTCAGGACTCGGAACACATTTTTGAGGTGGTTAACCATGAAACTGAAACTCTGCAAACAAATACTATGGTTATATCTTTGCTTTTTTCTTCACTGCATTCTAACTACTTGTACATGGACACATTTAATGATTTATTGATGGAACAGCAACTTAAATACAGTGGAGAACGATTTTACGAAAATAGATAAACCGAAAGGAAATAGTAATCCCCGATTTTTTTTCTTCTTTATCTTTGTTAACAAACTAGTGCTAAACTGAAATAGCCCTACTGTTAAACCAAAAAGAAAGTTGCTGGATTCAGTGGTGCCAGTCCATTGTGATTTTTGCCATAGGCTGAGTCAAGTTACTGTACCATCCACGTCCTTGCCCTCCTCCACCCCACAAAAAGAAAAATCCTGAGCAGAGCATGCTTTATTCTACCAGGTCCTCTAGACCTACAGGGGAGCAGCAGCACTACAGGGGTATGGGGAGGGGGAAGCCTATAACCTCGCTGGTCTGAAATCAGACAGCAACAGGCAAGACATCAGGTGCATTGCGGGTGACCTTTCATGTAAAATGTATGACATATGAAAGACGATATGGTGTACTAGCTACCGCGGACTGCATAGTTTACGGCATTGTGTGGGGCAATGGTAACGATCAGCAGTTCTGTACTGTCTATCCACACTTATGTCTCGCTACTTTGAGAGTTAGCCCACATTCGCCCTTATATCCATGCTTCGTGTGTCCCTAGGCCAGAGCAATCGCCCATCCTCATTCTCAGTCAAAACCACAGAGCAACGGAGGTTGTGTTAGTCTCTTTTGCTTAAATGCATTTACATTTGTTTTCTTCGATAGTGATTTGGGCTACCTCTCTTGAACCTGGCATTTTTCAAGCCTCCTGTCAGTAAACCGAAACTCTTTCTAGACCAAAAACAAACCTGCGGTCGTGCCAATTTTGGTTTAACTGTTGTCTACTGTTTAAGTATTGTTTACATTTCGTCATTATTTTCCCTATGTTATTATCTCATGTGATCATTTGGACTCCATTAGCAGTGATATTTACTTGTATCTGATGATATGAGGTTGCTGTGAGCTTCAGTACAGTGTTAAATCCATTTTTTCCCTTTTCTATTTCATTCATTGCAGATGGCAATACAAGTAGGGTCTTTTTCAATTTGAAATTTGGTGTTCAGGCTTGCAGTTTTTTTGACGATTGAAGGGCTCCTGTTTCTGAATCTTATCTATGTTTAAGCATTTAAAAAAATGCCAAATTTGGGGGTAGAAATGGAAATCTTTGAACACTTAGAGTGTTTTCTGCTGTACCATAAGAAATCTTATTTAAGACAACTTTTTTTTAGAATTTTACCAATGTGTTAAAAAATAATGTGAATGTATTTAATTCTATGTTAAACTTGACAGCTCTGAATACTAAATGTAAATAAAGAAAGTGTGCCCAAATAGACCGTAAAGGGCGCAAAGTGGCCATTATCGTGCCGATGCGCCATAAAATCCAAACTCAAACTCAAATTTCTTTCAGTAACTCAAAAAATGTATGTGTCCTCTTGCTAACATACTGAAATTTTAACATCCTTCAGGCCTACAGTCCCGATTAGATGTTTCTTTCCTGCTCGCCTTCCTAAGAGCTCGCAAGTTTGATCAGGAGAGGTCTCTTCAACTGATGAAATCATATTATGAAATTCGGCGGGACAGTCCAGATATTTTTACAGATTTGAAGCCGTCGCGAGTCAAGCATGTGATAGATGATGGTATTGTTGAGGTCTTGGATCAACGTGACAAAAATGGATGCAAAGTTGTCATCATCAGACCAGGTAGATTGGGGTCTTTTTGACATGCTGCTCAAGATTTGTGTGGCACTCCAGGAAAACCCTTCGGATGATGCACAGGCTGCTTTTGAGATACAGGCCTACAGGGCCATTTTTCTCAGTTACTACACCTAACACTTTAAACGGTCATATCTCAAAAACTATTTGATATATTGACTTCAAATGAAAAGCAAAATACACAGAAAATCTCCCTCTTTCATAATAGTTATATATAAAATGTGAAATTTGACCCATGTGAAGGGTTTTCCTAAAGCACCATACATTTATGTAAATATAAATGTAACTCTTTCAGTTTTGAATTGATCTTTGTGTGGATTTTGAGTTTGAAGAAAACAGGATGACACAATATTAGTCACATTGTGGTAAGAAAAAGCAAGACAATAGACAGAATATAACAGATTGATAGGACAGGAGGGGACCCTGCCAGAAGCACATGCCATCATCTGCAGTCTTAGGGTGGAAGTTAGAAGGATACAATCTCTTGCAAATCCTGGTGTCTTAATCTCTTAAACTGCCAGTTAAAGTTGTTCATACAAATCATATTTGATATGAAGAATACCCAAAAAGCTGTGATGTAGACAGTGCCAGTTCATCAAAAGTTGTGTACCGCAGGCAGACTAAAAGGTTTACTTTCCCAAAATTATTGTTTGATATCAGACATTTTTTGTGTTCAGTGTTACATATTATAATGTGTTATGGTTTAAACTGCATTACAATTAGATACCATTGCTGGTATATGATGATTATCATTAGATCTTTGTCTCCATTGTTTGTTGAAGTTTTAATATGTGGAGATGCATCGGGGAATCAATGCTGTGAGGTATGTGTAAAATTAAAGAGCTGTAAAACTTCATAACAACTTGCAGGCCTGCTGACATAAGCATGAATGTCTTATTTTCTGTCAAATCACTATGATCTTCAGGAAAATGGGACCCTGATCGTTATCCAATGATGGAGTTTCCAAAGACACTATTTTTGGTTATGTCCAAATTGTTGCAGGTAAGTGGGTAAGAAACAAGTTCATGTTTTTGAGAAGTTGTATTGAAAGTGCAGGAGGGCATTCACCAATTGACCGCTGAAAAGTGACTAATGTAATTGAATTTGGTTGGAAAACCACAAGGAGGGGGAGGGGGGTGTCTGAGCTTCTGGGTGTAAAAGGTTATGAGAAGACACAAAAATGCATATCATGACCGATTTTCACATTTGGAAATGAGGGGTGGATTAAATATATATGTTTCACACTTTGTCCTTCTCGAGCATATGTTGTTGTATCATTTTAAACTCAGAAAAGTATGTGTTGTTTCATTTTCATATTTATCGGAGGATAAAGACATTTCGTACGGGGGCAGCACTAAAAAAATGTTTTGGAACCCCAGGTAAACTAAAAATCAAATACCATTGATGTCCTTGCCATTATGATAATCTGTCTCATCATGCTGCATGCCTGCCTAGGAGGAAGAAACCCAAGTCCATGGAATCCATATTATCAACAATCTGCAGGATGTCAGCTGGAAACAAGCCTCTAACCTAAGCCCATCTATAGCCAAGAAATTCACAAAGTTATTACAGGTACAAGGGAAAATGTGATTTTTGAGAGGTGCAGTTTTGGCAGCATAATTTTCAAGATATTGCAGTGAATTTCTATGATAATTCTGTAATGAGAATGATTCCTCGGGATAGGTTTGTAGATGTTGCAGTTGTGTGGACTGTAAGATGCTGGCTATTAGAAGTCTGGAATATGCTAAATATTTGCTTGGACGTCATTTCTTTATCAAGTCAATGGATATAATTTTTGACACGAAATTTCCTCGTGCAGAAATTGTAGTGTTAGGTTTACTTCACCTTTATGACTCACAATTTCTTAATCCTTTTGCACACATCATAGTGTAAAGGAAGTAAGGCCTCCAATGTAATCATGAAAGGCTTTTTAACTGCTGGGTTTTAAATTCTACAAAATATCATATTACTCATAGAAAGATGTAAAGATGTGCATGGGCATATTCTAAAAGGCCTTGAAGTTAGCTAAATTGTTGATACTTTCCTTGATTTTGAGCCACTGTTGAGTTGAACAGAAGAAAGCATTTGACACTTTGAGCCAGAAAATAGGCATTTTCTTTGAGTAGAATTAAAAAGTATGACAAGAAATTTTGTTATGTGTCTCAGTTTACACATTGGTAATAGAAACGCAACTTTAAAAAGCATATCTGTGTACTCCCGGAGTCAGTGGGCCAACTATTAGGAATAAAATGAATATAACTGAATGAAGACATTTGCCTGCCAATTTGATATCAAATGTAAACTCCAAATTTTTTGTGTCTCAAGAAGAAGTATCCAGCATTGTCTGGAATAAGCCTCTATCTCTCTTTTAACATTCTACAGTCTTGCTTCAGATCTGTCACATTCCAGGGCACAAAATTGAACATTGTGTCAAATACAGTCACCCATGTGTTTATCAAAGGGAGCAAAAAAAGAGATCATTAGTTTAACTGTCAAAACAATATTTTGTAAAGATAGCCTGAAACTTGAATGAATACGTGCAAAAGAGGCTGAGTTAGATTAGTTGACACTTATGAAAATTTGTCAGATAATTTTTTAGACTTGTTATTTAGGCTGTTGCGTTGAGCAAAAAAAAGGGTGCAATTGCACCACAATGAAATATTCCCACCACATTTTTGTTATAGCATATATATGATATATTGCATTTGGACGAATAGAATGTCAAGACTGAAATCTGAATCAGTATTACATACTGTTAAGCATTCTCCAACTTAATCTGTTTTATATTCACATGTATTGTGTGGGAAAAATGTCTAGATCAATATTTTATGTACTAGTAAAATGTCCAAAAGGCCACATGGAGTACAAATCTTGTGCAGACAGCTTCACTTTATACAGCTATTTTTTTTAATCTACAGGACTGCCTCCCATTGCGCCTGAAGCGTTTTGATTATGTGAATGAGCCAACTTTTTTTGATGTTGTGTTTACCATCGTCAAGCAGTTCATGAAAGAGAAACTGGCAAAAAGGGTAAGTGAGACAGAGTAAAAAGTCCACAGTTAGGGAGTTTTGTGATGAGCACAGTAAAGACATAAAGAAGTACACAATGAAAGACTTTCATAAGACAGCAATGGCAATACGGCATTATGGAACTTGAAAAAATTACAACTGGCTTTAAAGTATTTATAGAAAACCGAATGAACACATTACCTTAAGGCATTTTGATCTATCGTAAAAGCACAGAACACTGCACTTCACACTTGTGATGACTTATATGTTGAATGAGAGAATTATATGGGTCAAATGGGGTACAATTGTTGATTTAAAATCTGGTGAGATTTTAGAAGTCACTGCAATTGGAAAACTCTTTGTGAGCTCTTAGTGTAGTTTGTTAGGACTGTCAATGAAACTGCCATTTGATATTCTGCAGTTGTTGAATGTTTCAGCCTTTCTGAAAGCTTGAGACATACTCTGAAATTATTTGGAATCTGAAGTGCTTGGTCTACCCAACTTTATTATTTGTGATTTATTATTTTAGGACTCTGCTGTTTCAGTTTTTCTACGGCAAGTTATTTTCATCTTGTTATGAAAACAGCTCAAGACTGATGGAGTTTTTTTCTACCACTTGTCCATCCTATTGATGAAATTTTTTTATTTATTTTTTTGTCACTAAACAGATTGTCTTGAATGGTAAGAAATTTGATAAAATTCATGAAGTAATCAGCCCTGACCACCTGCCAACAGACCTGGGAGGGAAGTTACCATTATACAACAATAAGGTAAACATCAGAACTCACAATTATCACATGAAAATGTGGATATATGGAGATCAGTGCTTGCAATTTTCAGGCCTGTTCATTGATCAAAATCACTTTCAAATCATGGGTATCAAAATCTTTTTTGAGGTGATGAGTTAGTGAGATAGAATAGCTCAAAGGCATCATATGGGATCTGTCCTGTCACTTATATTGTATGTACTCATATACTCCTAATATTTGTCTTTTTGTAAGCTGCTGAATTGTTGTAATTGTAGATCACCAGTGGTATATGATTGTAATAAATTTCTTAACCTGCTGGAGCTGGGGAATGTAGTATGACCTATAGATGGAAATGGAAAACGCAGACTGAAACATTCGCATAGTTTAAAACTTTCTTGCTTTGTGCTGGGCATGAAATGTGTTTGTTTTTCCTTAGGCATGGATTGAATCCTTCCTGGCATCAGATGCAATGTTTGAAGAAAATAACAAGTTTGGGTATCTCAAGATGGCTGTGGCTAAAGACAAAAATGTTAGTCGCAGCGAGGACGCTGGCATGGAAGGACTTGGTGGAACTTTCAAGAAGTTGGACATTTGATTCAAAACTTTCTATCACATTTACTATTTTTATGCATACTTTTTCCTTTTGTAGCATAATTTGATCTGATTTTTATCAAATGCTAGTAGTTGTATCACACAGTGTTCCATGTATATCATGTGATCATTATTTTCCTAAAGAAATTGGCAGCTTATTTAGAGAAAACCACATTTCACTTTTTGTTTGACTGGATTTCAATCAACAATACTGTCATGGCGTCTGTGATTCATTTTTAAGAGTTATTCTTTCATACATCAGAATTTATGGTTTCGCTATTCAGTAAGTCATCTGTAGAAATGGACTAGCATCCTACCATTAATTGTTGACATTCTGAATCTTGCGGAGTGATTATTAGTATACTGAAATATGATGAAATGACATGTTTCAAATGTTATCTATTGTTGTATTACCGGTAACTTACTGAGCATTATGAGCCTTTTCTTGGAGTAGGATTTTGGAACAGAAGAGGGGTCAGAGCATTCCTTAGTCATATTTGCATTGGTGTAATTTCCAACTTTCCTTGGTTATGACAGATTTTAACACATATAGAATTACAAGTTTATTACATGATGGGAATATTCAAATTATGTATTGAGTTGCTACCAGCAGTAATATATTTTCTCTTTGTGCCACACAGCTGTTTGAAATAACGACTTCGAAGAATAAACTCTCAAATGCCATTGAATTAAAAATATTTCACTCGTATATTTTTTCTTTTATTTTCATGCAATTACAATGCCAAATCTTTCATCAAAGATTTCTTTTTAATTGCTGTGCATGTCAGTTTGGCATTGGAAAACTGAGAATCATCATACCATCAAAGACTTTACAGCATAAATGCATTGTATACAACGACATATCCTCGTTCAGCTGTGGTGCTCAGTTTATATTAGTAATATTACTTGAATTTCTGTTCTTTTGAGCTGTGATTTTAAATGGTTGAATCAGTTCATTTATGGGTTACAATATAGTACCCACGATTGTTTGACATTAGAACTAATTGATCTCTACATAATGCACATTCTCTTGTTCATCTACATAATGAACATTTTTCTCTTTTTGCACATAGGTGACATTTGATTTATTTGTAACAAATTTTGTCAGTAAAGTTTACAGGGCTTCATGCCAAGGGATGAATAGCAGAGCTTGAAAGACATTGGAAATTTTTACATTAGAGATTAGCTTGGATAGGCTACATGATTTTTGAAGTTTTATTGGGAGAGTTGAATGTACATTTTTTACGTCAGAGAGTGGCATGTTTTTACGGTATTTTTCATTAGAAATTGCATGGTTGAACTTGGCAAATGTTGTGGACATATTTTTGGCAGCAGTATTTATTTTTATGGTTTTAGCTATTACTATTAGCTTCATTTTCCTCCTCTTTACACAGTGCAGTACAGGCAAAGCAATTTAAAAGTTGGCTGCTGTTGTTTAAATAACTTTACCAGCCCCTTAAAAAGTTATTTATAATAATGGTGTCCAGTGTCAAATCTTCTCCAGACGATCCCATCTTATTCAGTCAGATGTGAAATACATGTTGTGAAAAAGTAAAGTAAAATGAAATTAAAGTAAATAACATAACTTCGATGATAGTAAATATTACTGTGGTAAATCCTTTGTTGTAATACTGCATAGATGAATTCTTAACCCTCACCCTGCGCAGGGCGGCAATAGTCGGTATTGACTTGCAAGCGCTCACGCCGCACGGGTGGCAAAAGTCGCCCAGGTCAAGCTGGTCAAGCTGACCGCGCCACGCGCAAGCTGTATTTTCACGCGTCGGGTCACTGACCTTTTTGAGACGTAACCACGGTGTTATTGTTCACTGTATCTCTTCTAAATCAAACGCATTGTGACATGGACATGTTAACCAGTGAACCACTGGTCGGAATCACAAAGACTAAGCTTTCAAAGGCTCTCCCCACACTTTCAAAAGATGTAACATCAACATGCGAACTGTTGCTCAACAAATTTGCAATATTATCTCATTTTCTCACAAGCTGACCACCATCTGGAGTTGTCTGTATCTAAGAACCAATCAGAACCAAGCTCTGAAATAATCTTTGCCCCAAATGCCCACATTGGTTTATTACTATGTGTCAATCAGGATGAAACCACTTGTGTAGGGCTTGGGAGGGCGTGGCTTGTTATCACGCTTCGTTCTCACGAAAACTACAGCTGTCAGCTTGGAATCATAAGTCAGATCATTGGTTAGAGACTGACAGACTAAGGTTTTGCTGGTTAATTCATTATCAAGCCTGATAAGGCATAGCAGCAAATGTTTTCATACCGATCAATAAAAACCGAACCACGTGGACAGCGTATGTGGTCATCGTCTAGCGGCACGGGTCAGTGACCCCAGATATGATTCTCCGTGAGTAAGGGTAACTGACTGGGCTGTGGGCTTTACGGGTAGCGCGCGGGGTATGGGTTAAGGTGATTTTTGCAGTAGGTAAGACAAGTTTAACATATTGATTGGTTTCATAACATTTAAATACCTGAATGTACTGTTAGTGTTATAAAATGTGCCAAAAATTTTTTCGTCATGTCTTTCCATAAAAACATTTGCTGATAATTTGTTCTGCTTTCAGGAAAACACATTTTATTTATGAGGTTGCTGCTTTGTAACAGTGGAATGCTAGTTTTTTAAGCTTCAACTGGAGTGTATTTTATGATTGCCAAAATATATGTATGTCATTTCAAGTTAATAGATTTGTTTTGTTGTGTCTATGTGATATTAATTAATTACATTTTATGATATTGTGGGTTTATGACATCCTTTTTTCTGTTACTGTTTCACATTTATTAGTGATTTTTGCTTCATATCAAGTATTGATCTCATGTTATGATTTTGCAACAGTTGAAAGATCCATATCCAAGAACAGCAGTCTAAAATTGAATGTCCATATTTTCAAAAATGCAAAAAAATAACAGAGTTAGTATTGTCCTTGGTTCAATTTCTGAAATGTAACTACCTGTCACCAGATGAAAGATTCAAGTTTTTCATTCATTGTTAAGGACTTTCAACATTTCATGCTTTACCTGTGTGCTTCAGGGTCTGAAGCTTTTATTTATATCAGGGTACCAACCCAGCGTTGGCAAGTCTATGATGGTTGAATAAAAAAGACATGTTCACTTATTTTCCATGGTGACTTCAATGTGGCATCTAAAATAATGTTATATACTACATGTAGTGTGAAACCCATTCATGAACAGAAGGTTGCATGACTGAGTACCAGAAATAAATACAATTTACAAAGCAGCTACCAGAATGCATGGCCAGGCACAGTGCGCAACACAAAAATTTCACTCGGTGAAAGCCTGTTCATAACATGTCACCTAAACCCTCTTGAGAGATTATAGCAAAGATACTAGATACAACAAGATGAGACAGTTAGCACGTTTAGCATGCACAGATTTTACACCATGACCTAGGGGGGATTGCGTGGAAGTCATGAACAGTGGCATATTTTACAAAGACAGTGTGGGCAAAATATTGAATTTTGTAGACTGACTAGACTATTCAGCTATTGCTGTAGGCTTTGATTGAAGGCACATATTTTGGAACTATAATTTCAAATGCTATAGGAAAACTGTGGTTTTATTTTTTTTTTTAGTCGCAGCACTGTAACTAATCCGCATCATTAATTTATCATTATATCAAGCATTCCTTTCATGCAATTGGCCAAGGACCCCACCCCCTCGATCAGCGCGCAAACTGTGTGCACAGTTTTCTTACAGGCGCAAAGAAGGGAGTGTCTCATCTTATTGTATGTAGTGCCTTTACTTATAGTTCCATTATTGCACATTTTGTGGATTATTCCTCTGTGGTGTCTAACGGTACGCCACATTATATAGCCTGTTTAACTGGCAACCATATAATAATAATAATAGTTCGTCCATCAGGTATGATGATGACCTTAACAACACCAGAGGAATAAAGAACAGAAATTGTTGAGAATTTCAACACATGGACAATAAAGAGAACTAAAGGACACAGAGGACAGAATGGAAAGACTGTTCTTTCATGACTTACGGCTTCTCATGTGACTGATAAGTCCTATTTTTGCCCTGCAGACCCTTCCGCATAAATGACAAGAGTGCTCCGTTGGTTCAGTACCACTGGGCCTTTTCTTGCGCCGTTCTCTTTTTTTGATAGCCTGCTGGACTCTGTCAGCTTCCCATGCTTTGCTGCCTCTGGTAAGGGCCGCCCTCCAATTTGCACGATCAAGCGAGAGCTTTTCCCACTCACTCACATCAATGGCAAAGGCCTTCAGTGATTGCTTGAGAGTGTCTTTGTAACGTCTCTTTGGGGCCCCAACATTCCTCGTTCCATTGGAGAGCTCAGAGAAGAAGATTTGCTTAGGGAGTCTGGAGTCGGGCATTCTGACAACATGTCCTCCCCAACGTAGCTGAATTTTTTTCAGGTGGCAGAAGATGCTCAATTCCTTGGCACGATTGAGGACCTCAGTGTCTGGAATTTTATCCTGCCATTTGATCCTTAGGATCTTTCTAAGGCAGGCCAGATGAAAGTGATTTAGCTTTCTGGCATGCAATTGGTACACTGTCCAGGTTTCAGCCCCCTAGAGTAGGGTGGGAAGGACCACAGCATTGTACACTTTCAGCTTAGTGTCTGTGCGAATGCCGGCAACATCCCATACTCTCTTTCGAAGCCTGCCAAATGCAGAGCTGGCTTTGCTGTTTCTTGAGAGAATTTCAGTATCAACACGAGCCGCGGAAGACAGTGTACTGCCAAGATAGGTGAAGTTCTCCGACACCTTCAGAAGACTGTCATGGACTTTGATATTTGGGGTCACAGGATACTTGTCGTCTGGAGTAGGCTGATGGAGCACTTCCGTCTTCTTTGTGCTTATTGTGAGGCCAAAGTTGTCACAGGCACTAGAGAACTTATCAACACAGTTTTGCATGCTATCCTCATCGTGTGCCAGAAGTGCACAATCATCAGCAAATAGTAGGTCACAGACTTGAGTACTTTTGGTTTTGGTTTTTGCCTGAAGTCTCCTGAGGTTGAATAGACTGCCATCAGTTCGGTACTTGATGCTTACCCCTTGAGGAGGAGAGCTAAAGGCTTCTTGTAGCATTGCAGAGAACATGATGCTGAACAGAGTTGGGGCTAAGACAAAACCCTGTTTTACCCCATTTGTGACAGCAAAGGGCTCTGAAACACTGCCGTTGCTTTTGACTGCAGCTTGCATGCCATCATGAAACTGGCGCACTATTGTGATGAATTCGGGTGGACACCCAAACTTCGCCAAGATTTTCCAGAGGCCTTCACGACACACTGTGTCAAATGCTTTTGTGAGGTCAACAAATGTGATATACAGCGCTTTATTTTGTTCCATGCATTTTTCCTGAATCTGTCTGGCAGCAAAAATCATATCCGCCGTTCCCCTCTCTTTACGAAAGCCACATTGGCTCTCGGGAAGCAAGTCATTTGACGAGAGGTGATCAAGAAGGCGATTCAGAAGCATTCTTGCCAATATTTTGCCAGCAATTGAAAGTAGAGAGATTCCCCGATGGTTGTCACAGACTTGGCTGTCCCCTTTGTTTTTGTACAGATGGATGATTGAAGCATCTTTGAAGTCCTGTGGCAGCTTCCCTGCTTTCAACATATGATTGAACAACTCGGTCAACCTTTCAATAAGCTTTTCTCCACCGAAGGCATACACCTCAGCAGGAATTGAATCCACGCCTGGTGATTTGTTAAAGGACATCTGATTTGTGGCAGTTCGGGTCTCATTTGCTGTGAATGGCTTGGCAAGAGCTGCATTAATAGGAGTCTGAGGGAGGCGGTCAATGGACTCAGTATTTATATTTGATGGCCGATTTAGCACACCTCCGAAATGTTCTGCCCAACGCTGAATTATGGCATTCAATTCAACAATGCGTGTTGAACCATCTGACGCAAGAAGTGGCGTAGTGCCAGAGCGGGATGGTCCAAACACAGCTCGGAGGCTCTCAAAGAACTTTCTAGTGTTGTTTGTGTCGGCATATTTCTGAGTTTCTCTTACTCGCTCTTCAAGCCAGTCATTTTTCATTTTCCTCAGCTTCTTCTGGAGTACACCCTTACATGCACGCAGTGCATCAGCTTTTGCTGTGGAAGAGGGGTCACTGCAGTGAGCTTGGATGAGACTATTTTTTTCTTTGATGAGCACTTTGATTTCATTATCATTATCATTGAACCAGTCCTGGTGCTTGCGGACAGGAAAACCAACTGTGCTGCTGGCGCAAGAGTGTACAGTCGTATTTAGGTCAGTCCAGCTCTGTTCAATGTTCTCAGGGTCAAAAGTCACGCAATCCAATTTTGAGGAGAGTTCTGATGAGAGCTCGCTCTGTTTCTCAGCTGAGCAGAGTTTTGAAACATTTAGGCGTTTAGGTGGCGCTTTCCCTTGAGGGCGTCTATTGCGCCTCAATGTTAGTCTGAGCTTGCAAACAATGAGTCTGTGGTCAGTTCCACACTCGGCACCACACATCGCCTTTCTTACAAGGACATCCTTTCTGTCAGTCTTCCTCACAATGACATAGTCTATGAGATGCCAATGCTTTGAGCGGGGATGCATCCATGACGTTCTGTTTCTCGCGGGGAGACTAAAATTTGTGTTGGTAATGAACAGGCCAAATTCAGCGCACAAAGTAAGTAAGCGCAACCCATTGTTATTGCATGAACCAACTCCATGAGGGCCCAAAACATTTGGCCACGCTGAGATTTCGGAGCCAACCCTAGCATTGAAGTCCCCCAAGAGAATCAGCTTATCAGCTGCCGGGACAGAGCATATGACAGATTCTAGATCAGAATAGAACTTGTCTTTGGCTTCATCTGGGTTTGTCATGGTGGGCGCATATGCGCTAATGAGGGTGGCTGACTGGCTTTTCCCGACTGGGATCCTGAGTGTCATTAGCCTGTCATTTATTTCAATTGGCATGGACTGCAAGTTTCTGACAAGGTCATTTTTAATTGCAAACCCAACACCATGCTGTCTCGGTTCGACTGCACCCTTGCCTTTCCAGAAGAAGGTGTATCCACCACTGAGCTCTTTGAGTTGGCCACTATCAGGGAGTCTGGTCTCACTGAGTGCCACTATGTCCAGGTTGTACCTGCTGAGCTCAATGGCAATAAGTGCAGTGCGTCTTTCCGGGTTGTTTGAGTTGTCCTGTAGTGTGCGTATATTCCAGGCTCCTAGCCTGAGTAAGCTGAATTTCTTTTTGTTTCGACCGCAAAAAGGGATCCCCACTGGTCGCGGTATACCAGTCAGGGTGATGTGAAACACTGGCAACCATATATATGTGTAGTATCTCACTTCTTCGTGCCCAATTTCAGACATGTCTGTTCAGTAGTTTTCAAGCCTGTTGGTTATAGAGGAGTTTTCTTTTAGTTCTGTGTCCTAGATATAAATACAATACTAGATACTGTAGCAGCTTTTAGGCTGAATAGGGTAGGAGAGCAGAAGTGGAATCTTTGAACAAACTCTGCATAAAGTATTATATATATGTACACTGTATGTATAAATGTATAGTGTATAGAATTTCTATTCACCTGGAGTGACAAAATTCTTTTTCCTGTAGGTTGGGATATGTTTAGTGCATGGATTAATTATGCAGAATGTTATACTTGTATGAGGTGGAGTGTGAAAAATGGAGTTTACATTGGGGGCAGAAAAGAATTGCAAAGACAGTACGTGTACTTCCAACATTTACAGCTAACTGGCAAGGTTCAGAGCATTTTATTCAGTGAGTGCACCCATGGCATCCCATTCATAACATGTTGCCTAAGCACTTGTATGGGTATTGTGAGTCAACAGTTTTTTTTACACATTTTGCAGATTATTCCTTGGTCATGCTGCATGCTCTTAAATATAGCCTATTCAGTCTGCAGCTCTATTCTATATCTTCATGCCAAATTTCAGAAAGATCTATTCTGTAGTTTTCTAGACTATTGGTAACAAAGGGTTTTCTTGTAGGTTTATATAATAGATTAATTTGTGAGTTTGTAACTGTGATGTGAAGGTAAAAGTGAAAGACCTTGTTTACTGTTGTATTTAGTGTAAAATCTTCATGTTGTTAATTTTGTGATAAATTCCATGACAGGACAATTAAGCATGCTATTTATAAGCACAATTTTGACAGTAGTATTACCTCTAGTCTAAGCTGTGTGCATGTGCAAGTGTATTTATATTTTGTCACCAGAGCGCAAAGGAAAGTAATGTCAGTTATGGTTAGTTACCTAAATGATTTGGTACTTAATGCATGTAATGAATGCTTAATGCTTGTTGAAAACAATCTCTCAGCTAACTGTTTCTGTGCCAAAATTATCTTGAAACAATTTCAAATTCAGATCTGCACGTGCATTCAGAGCACATATGATTTTGTCACAGGAAAAAAAAATGTTCACAACCTATAAGATTTTTGCCCACAATAACTACTAAAATTAAAGGGAACATTGCTTGACGAGATGGATCACTACCTCTTTCAGCAGTGTCAGAAAAGCAATCAGGGTTCCCACAGGTCCTTAAAAATCCGCAAGTTTAAGTCGTAATTTTTTTAGATTGAGCTTTTCAGGCCTTGAAAAGTCCATAATTTTCAAAATTTTTCCAAAATTCCTTAAAAATTGTTAGAATTCCAAACTTTTGTAAGTTCCTTCATTACATCGTGGATACAGCAAGCCTAGTGTAACCAAAGACACTAGAAACATAAGATGAGACACTGTCTTCTTTGCACTACAAAAAAATAAAAATCGTGCACCCAATTGTGCACTGAGAATGCTTGATATAATGGTAAATTTACAATGCAAAATTGTGACAGTGCTACTGCGACCAAAAAAAAAAAAGAAAAAATAGCCAGAGTTTTCCCACAGCGATTGAGGTTATAATTCTACAATAAATGATATCAATCAAGGCCTTATAACGATAGCTGAACAGAGAAGGAAATTCGGTATTTTGGCTTTGTAAAATACAGCACTTTTCATGACCTCCGCATGTTTGCCGCTAGGTGGCAGTACAAAATCTGTGCACACTGAAAGGACTAGCTTTCTTATCTTGTCAATTTTAGTACCCTTGGTGTAACATGTGAAGTGTATGATTAGTACTGGTACATTGTGGAAACAGGAATCTAACAGAACATTCATAAACCAGTACAGAAAGATTATTGAGGGAAGTCCTTAATAAGCTCTAATTTTTGTCCAAAGAAAAGTGCTTAATTTTAATTTTTAAGGGCCTGTGGAACACTGAGCAACGTCAGGCTGCACTTTATCGTGACTTATCCTATGTCCATTCCTTCATTTTATTGTGCAAATATTCAGATGCAAAGTTATTTGTTATTGATTTTCTTCACAAATTTAATGTCATATGTTTAGCAACATCTAGCAATTTATACTGGGTCCTGGGTACTACATGTGAATTGTTTAACTTTCAGATATGCACACACAGTTGATTACAATTTTCTCTTTTACATAAACAAGGTTTCTACATGGCCTTGTGTTGTTGGAAATGTTATTTTTCCAGTAAATTAAGATATAAAGAAAATGTTTATACATGCTTGGACTTGTGTTGTTGGGAATGTTATTTTTCCAGTAGATTAAGAATAAGATATAAAGGAAATGTTTATACATGCATGGACTTGTGTTATTGGGAATGTTATTTTTCCAGTAGATTAAGAATAAGATATAAAGGAAATGTTTATACATGCATGGACGTGTGTTGTTGGGAATGTTAGTTTTCCAGTAGATTAAGATATAAAGAAAATGTTTATACATGCTTGGACTTGTGTTGTTGGGAATGTTATTTTTCCAGTAGATTAAGAATAAGATATAAAGGAAATGTTTATGCATGCATGGACGTGTGTTGTTGGGAATGTTAGTTTTCCAGTAGATTAAGATATAAAGAAAATGTTTATACATGCTTGGACTTGTGTTGTTGGGAATGTTATTTTTCCAGTAGATTAAGGTATAAAGAAAATATTTCTACGTGTACTTGTGTTGTTGGGAATGTTATATTTCCGGTAGATTGAGATATAAACTTAAAGGAAATGTTTATACATAGACTTGAGTCTTGAATAAATTTGATTTACAAATGATTGATCGTCTTGGTTCTTGTTTTTCTTGATGCTTGACGACCTAGTTTCTAGGCCATGTTTGTATGAAAGTTTTGCCTGGCGATGCCTTGAACGTTAGGTAAGCACTTAAACTGACGGAGTCCTGGCGATGCAGGGACAACCAACTGAACATCCACCTTCTTGTGAATAGGTTGTCATGCCCGATGCGTTTTACTTTTAGTTTAGGTCTTTATTATAGGAGGTTCGCTGCCCTTGGCATTCACATCTCTTCTTCTTTCTATTTTTCTTCTTCTTGTTTTTTGTGATAGGGATAAGTTTTTTAGAATTTTTACCCATGCAAAGGCCTTGTTCGGCCTGTTTTTCTCGATTTTCAATGGCCAAGATATCTTATTCTTAACATGCACAACGTGCCCACGGGCCGTCCAAGTTTTTCATCCTTATCCAAGAAGACTAGGTGCTCGATCCCACCTGCTATAGGATCAGAGACAGGATTTTTTTCCCCTCAAAAAATCCAACATGCCTGCATGCCTGCAACCGGGAATCGAACCAGGTACCTTCGCGATGAGAGGCGAGCACTTTTCTCTAGACCAGCGACACGCTGTGCGATGATCCGATTTTATCATTCATAACAGTTTTGCCTGTGTTTTATTTATTTTTATTTATTTATTTTCTCAGTTCATTTTATTTTTTGCTGTTTGATCGTTTAATTTCTGCCATGTGCGCCTATGTTATGTGTGTGTCTATTCATTGGTAGGTCTAGCTTGAGAGTGTATGCAATAGATTGTGTTGAGATAGATAGACAGAGAGTGAGAGAGAAGGAGAGCGAGGGTGAGTTGCAGATGGAGAGTACAAGACTTTCTGTGAGGCGCCTGGACCAAAATCGATTGTTTGGATTGGGAGCTATACAAATTAATGATCTTCAGTATTATTGTTATTATTATTATTATTCCCAGAAGGATTATATTATATCATCTAATATGTGGGAATTGTCTTCCACAGAGTTAACCTCAGCCCTATCGGGATTTCCGTCCGCCCTTAGCCAGTGATTGTTCATTTATCGTCATGTATTCATAAAAATTATACATGTATTATATACGAAAAAACATGAATACATAGAGAAAAAAAAAGGGGGGGGGGGGGAGAATAGACAGAAGAAACAGAGAGGTGTCGAAATGTCAGACCTTAGTAATTTTTCGCCATATTTTCAAGACACTTTCATGTCTCCTGTGTATTCATGTTTACCTGTGCAGGCACTAGTGTTGATATCTGGATAGGACATGTTTGTTTGTTTGCTTGTGTGTATGAGAGAGAGTCAAAGACACAGAGAGAAAGAGAGAGGGGGAGGGAGAGAAGAGAGGGAGAGAGAGAGAGAGAGAGAGAGAGAGACCATTATGCAAAAGAGCCAGTCCTGTGACAACTGTCAGAAATGTAAAATAACACGCGGAAAACTAGCGACTGTGACAGGAACAAAATTAATCGAGCAAAGAAAACTTAAAAGATCTGAATGTCCAAGACAAGAGCCGTTATGATTATGAATAGGAAACACGGGTGTGATTCTTTTGATGGCTTTTTATTTATTATTTTTTTCTTTGGGTAATGAAAGCATCATGAGTGACAGAAATGGGGGGGGGGGGGGTGAAAAAAAAAAGTTTACATGGAGTTTCATCTGTCTCAGTGGCCACAAACATAATTGTGGCATGTAGTATTATTCCGGGCCCTGAACTTCAATGTGACCATGCATTTCACAACAGTGTTCATTTTAAGCCATACACACGGACATCACTACAAAGATGAAAACAAAAACAATGTATCATTGGGAAACTTCCTCAGCTATTGGAAGTGATCATTATCATGGAGGTAGGTAATTTTGCCATATTGTCAGCTTTCCTGCAGGGTGTACATGTATTAAAATTTGTTATTTGTTTGCTGAAGGTACGCTTGAACTTACCATCAGTGGCTTGTTATTATTGTTTTCTGTATGCCTTGCTTTTTTTAATATTAAGAATAGACTAGGTCTTTTGTAATAGGGCACTAGTTACAGAAGTTACCTCTCTTAAAAATTGTGCATTGACAGGATTTCCGAATCTGATTATTCCGTGTATTTTCTTCATATATTCTTACCCGTATGTTAAATCTTTATCAGGATTAGATTTAGGTTTCTTTTCTGGAGCTATACAGATTCGGTATTCCTTCCTAAAAATTTGCTCTCCTTGAAAATTGTTTTGTATAACACTTGTAGTATGTACGTATATATAATATATTCATGTTCACCAACGTCATTTTAATTTATGTCGCTAAAATGCATTTTCTTGTTCTATCTGGCTTCTAATGTTGATACCACACACGCACGCACGCACGCACGCACGCACGCACGCACGCACGCACACACACACACACACAACACACACACACACACACACACACACACACACACACACACACACACACACAACCCCATTTCATCCATGAATTATTGCTTGCACGGTTATTTTACATTTCATGCATGAAACACACGCTTAACGGACCATCTGCTGAGAGAGGTTGTTTTTTTTTTTGTTGTTGTTAACGTCGAAATGTGGCCACTTTATACATAGATGTAATACACTTTTCAGCTGGCATCCAGTGCAATGCCTTCAGAAGAGATAGTATTGCATCAGGTCTGGTTTTCTTGCTGCGTTGATTTAAAGAAAATATTCTTACATTATTATATCCCGAACATGCCACAGAAAAACAAATGCTAATATCTAATACCATCATCACAAAGATAACAAAAGATTTGATTAACATCACACTCAGACATACCTAAATTACTCTGAACCATTAGAATAAATAAGAATGTACGCTACACGAACAAGTGTATCAATCACGGTTTACGCACTGGCTGTTTCTTGCTTGCCAAAGTGTGGTGACTTTGTCACTGGAGTGTTCTGGGGGTCCCTCTCGGGATATTGAAGGGCTGGTCATGTCATCAGAGTGAACTGGAGTCCTTCTTAGGACTAGCATTATATATTTCAAGTGTTGGTCTTGTTCTCGGGTCCTTCTCGGGATATCGAGGGCTAGCCTTGTAACCAGAGTGAAACAGAATCCTTTGAGGTGCTGGCACTGGCCTATTTGAAGTGATGTCTTGGTCATCGGACTGATCTGGAGTCCCTCTCGGGATATCCAAAGGCTGGCCATATCACCTGAATGAACTGGAGTCCTTATCGGAACTAGCACTGGCCTATCTGAGATGGTGGCCTTGTCACCGGATTGTTCTGGGGTCCCGGTCGGGATATCCAAAGGCTGGCCATATCACCTGAATGAACTGGAGTCCTTATCGGAACTAGCACTGGCCTATCTGAGATGGTGGCTTTGTCACTAGACTGTTCTGGGATCCCTCCCGGAATTTTCAAAAATTTTCAAAATCAAAAGGCTGGCCAGGTCACTAGAATGAACTGGAGTCCTTGTCAGAACCGGGGTATTAGAACTGGAAATTTATACAAATCGCCAAGTAGATGTTTTCATTGTGAGAAAATAGGGATATTTCAGTCCTTTGAATGGCAATTTGGCGATTGGGGTGGGATGGGGGCGGGTGGGAGGGGGGGGGGTGCTGCTGCCAGAAAAAGAAGACACCGTATCCAAATTCGAAATGAGTGATTGTAATAAGGAGTCGTAGGCATCCTGCTGGTGTTGATTCAAGCAAATGAATAATCTGGAAACAAAATATATTATTAATTATTCTTGTGACAAAGACGTTGTATTGAAAACAAAAACAAAACCAAAAAATCGTATTGTTTCTGTAGACTTAAAAGAACTAAACCAGCTGGTAAGATGGAAAATGAAGCACTAGTGATCCAAGTCTTTAATGTTGAGAGTGAGCGAATTAAGGGATACGATAAATAAATTAAAAGAAAAAACATGTGTTTGTTCATTATTTTAGTAACCCTTCTGTCTTTAACTATTTATTGGAATGAAAATGCAGTAGAGCAGTCATGGTTGCATTTTTCCCACCCGTCCTCAAACAGCAGACACACCTATGATCATGTAGAACTGGCACTGAAGATGTGAGAGAGATCCTGGGACGAGTCGCTGTCAGACTCCAGAGGTCTTGACAGTGTAGAGGACGACTTGTAAGTGCTGCTGCGGTACTGTCTGTCTATTGCAGGGAAACAGAAATATCATTATCAACTTGAGAACACAGCTGAAGCCAATAACATTTTCCATTTTTTTTGTTTGTTTATTTATTTATATATATATATTTTTTACTAATAATGCCCGCAGATTTCATTTGTAACAGCAATAATGTTTATGCCATCTAAAATAATCAGATCACGATTATGGCAATTTTGATTGTTACTGAAAAATAATGAAACAGTACGTATATGTATACATGTAATTACAATGCATGTATCGTTTGGTAGAATGAGGCTTTGACTTGACAAGACGATGGATGCATGGTAAACATCGTTACTCCATTTTTACAAATATTTCAGAAGCAGCAAAAAACTGGATAACTTTATCAGGCTCAGTAGATATTTATTATTTTTAAAAATGTTATTTAACATTTAACCCTTAGTTTTCAGAGGTTAATTGAACCCCTGGCTTATAACACAACAAACAGGCTGTCAAGAGCTGCAACCATGTCAGGTATCTTTTAAAAATGAATTTGAGTTACAGTAGTCGTTTACCAAGCGGCTTTCAAAATGTGGTGCGAATAATATGTAGAAAGGCAGATGTAGAGACTTTATCTTATCTGTGTATTTTGCTGATGTATTGTTTCACCATGATCATTCAACAATTGCCCAGCTCATTTTTGTGATGTTTGAAGCTGTTTACTCCACATGTATTATAATTTCCTGTTCACTGTTTGTAACTTATTGAGATTTAACTGATCAATAAAGTGCAATGCTTTCCTTACTGTGATTGTACGGTAATGGTAATAAAAAATAATACATGTACCGGTAGAGTAAAGGTGGTTTCCGATTGGGAAAGTATGTCTTGGTAATGATGAGAAATAATACATACAGAGTAAATGTGGCTCAAAACATTGTGATAAATTGTTAATGATGAGCAATAATACACGTAAAGTACAGGTGATTTCCTGCTGTTATGGTATGGTGACGATAAGAAACAATTGAGTAAAGGTGGTTTTCTGTTGTGATAGTACGGAAATGATGAAAAAAAGATATTGTAAAGTGGAGCTGGTTTTCTATTATGATAATAATGGTATTGGTAATGATAAGAAATATATATAGCGTGAAGGTGGTTTCCTATTATGATAGTTTCGTAATGATAAAAAAAAAAAAAAATACATGTGGTTTCCTGTTGTGATAGCATGGCAATGTAAGTGATTGGCAAAAATAATTAATACACAGAGATCTAGCGAAAACCAAAACATACAATCTGTTATTCTTTTAAATTTTGTTTTTTCAAAATTATCAAAATAGCAGAAAGTGGCTTTGGCGAATGTTGGATGAGCATGACAGCTTGTGTATACTAAATTTTTTATCGCCTTAACTTAGATGAGTAGACTGTGAAGTTCGTTTTCAAAATGTATGAACATAAGGGAAAGAAATGACGGTACCTACTCTGATGATAAGACAAAGGAAGGTGAAACTAGTGAAAACGTTTTGTGAGTGTTCAATACCTACTTTGGATCAGTACAAGTTTCAGTCCCGCCGAGTCAAAGATAGTGGCAGCACGGAGTTGGTCAATGGTGATAGGGTCCTGAAATGCACAGATGGGACATCCAACATGCTCGTAGGAGGGGAACAAACTCGTGAATAAATTATAAATTTATGTTCATTATAAAATTTTGATCAATCGCACTTGAAACTGATTTCAAGCATAACTTTGTGATCAGATATAGAGAAGCGTGGAGTAGTTGATTCTGGACAAAATATGTACTTGCAAGGTTCACGTAGACTTTTCCTGGTAGGCGATCCTTTGTGACAGTAATGACACAATGTATGGCAGTGACAACTAGTCATTCTTTGCGCCAGTCTCGTCTCTGCGATTGTCATAATAACAATGACATTGTTACAATGTGTGGGCCCTTGTCTCTGTGAATGTCGTGATTATAAATTTGTAACAGTGACACTGTTTGTTTGCCATTCATTGACTTTGTGTGTATCTTTGTCTCTGTGATTGTTGTGATGACTTCTAATTGTTCTATTCTGTAACAATGACACTGGTGAATATGAGCCCTTGTCTCCGTGAATGTCTTGATTACTTGTGCCTGTGACATTACCAATGGGACTATTTGCTGATCATCTGTTTGTTCTAGATTTCGTGGGTTGAAAAAAAAAAAAAGTTCTTACGAGGGTTTATGGTTCTCTATTGACATGTCCTCTCGGAAGACTAGATGAATTCATCATTGAACAGTCTTTATTGATCTTGTAAGTTTAAACTGAAATACATGTACAGTGTAGAACTCAATCCTGTTCAGAGTGGAATCAATTTTCATCTCTAAGGTTTTAAAGATTTTTTTTTCTTTGCCGGATGTGGTCTTCTTTTGCTAAACAGACTCATTGGAAACTATTGTATGCAGTTGGCTAGTCCGACAAGCTACGTGTCACCTGCCAAAGGTATCGATAACTCTAAATTAACACTAAAGGGGCATCGAATGTGTCCATCTATCGGGACATTATGCCGTTTTGCTAAAGAAAAGAACATCATAAAGAAACGAACATAGAAAGAAAGAAAAAAAAACAGTTGCGTACTGGATACCTCCCAGAAAGAGCATGATGATGACTGTGTACACCATGTAGTGCATTCCCCCCCCCCCCTTTGAAACATTTCGGCTGGATGCGATCTATTTTGTCGCAGGCTTGCACTCTTGCAGTAGGGATCGTGTGGCGAGTTTCCGAGCAAATTATACTAAAGGTTGATCCTTTACAGAGCATTGCACGTCTCGCAGACAAGCATAATAAATATCATTGTGCGCATTATATTATATACCTTGTGTTGAACGAGTGGCTATAAGTCTTTTAACCCCCCTCCTACCATTAGTCAAAGTAATAAGCTCACATTTTTAATTCTGTGCTGCAAGTGCCATGGCCAATGAAATACACTGGAGTTGTGTTTTACAGAAATGTAGATCGGACATCTACAACATTTACTTTGTTGGGTCTTCCAAATCAATTCAGTCTCCTAATACTAATACCAATGTAAGAGACCCACTTGCAACTGAAAATGTGAAAAGCCTTTGGCACTGTAAATAATTTCCTTCTGGCAGCGCCAGGATTAAGTCAAACCGTAAGGTAACTTGTGAGTTTAAGTTTGTGCACAGATTTCACCCCGTCTCTCTCTCTTACTCTCAAGCATGCACACACATACATACATATATACAAAATACACACTAAAGGTACGCAATAAATGCAAGTAAATGTTGTATGTGAAAAAGGGTATGAAACCCTGTTCAGAACAACTTTATTAAGTTAGCAGAATTAAAATCAATCATTATGTACATTGTATGTTATGTGTACTACATTTTTAATGAACTCGTAAAAAAAAACTTCAGCTGCTCAAGAAAATCAGTAATTAATTATAATGTAAAAATATTAATACCTTCGTGTGCCCCTTTAAACCATGGACCCAGGTCATTTCAAACAAATTATTATATTATGTACAATGCACACAGTGTTGTTTCTCCAGCGGTGCAAATGTTGTAAACATTTTTTCGGTGAAATAATACATGCAAAGACTAACAAACAATATTTACATGTAGTAAATTTCACAGAATGGAGAACATTTATCTATGATGAGGTACCCTGCTCACATGCCCCATAGGCCTACTGCACTGTCTGCAGAATGAAGTTTTATGCCAGACATTATACATAAAAATTATTCATGTACATGTTAAAACCTGGTACATCATGTATGATTATTTTGTATTTAATTGGAATATTAAATGGCAAGGCATAAAAAAAATTACATAAGCCAAACACGATAATGTTAAAAAACAACGGCAACAAACTAAAAAATGCTTGCTAATTTAGTAACATAAGAGAAAATAAAACTAACCCCCCCCCCCCACACACACACACACACAAACAAAAACACTAAAAAAAAAATGAATGAACAGAAAGATTATAAAGAAAAAAGAATTACATTGTATTATACAGTGTAAACATATCTTCCTTGATTTAACTGAAAAGATTTAAAAACTACTGTAGTAGCTGAGGCTCCCGGATTTGCCATGGATAAAACTGCTTCCACCCTCCACTCCTCTTCATGTACCCCCCTCTCTCTCTCTCTCTCTCTCTCTCTCTCTCTCTCTCTCTCTCTCTCATGCACGCTATACCTGTAAACGCAATCAAGTGCTCTTGAAGGGCAGTCAAACTTCATGTGTATAAAACAAAAAATGGACAACACACTAGATGAACTGAATCGAAAAATTTAGTCAGTCACTGGGGCCAAGCGCTGGCAAATCCTGAAATCTGATGTTGGTTTAAGGGCAGACTGATACACTATCGGCTATGCACACCTCTCAGAACAGTTATTCAGACGCTGGTAATGTTTGGTAACATTCACTGTCTGCTCACTGGAACTTTGCAGTGCGACTTGGTTATGATATTCATGAATGTGAAACTTTTTCTAAGTGCAGAAATTTTACTAAAACCTATTCTCATGTGGTAAGTTCAAAATTAGGAGAGATAGAACGAGGGAGAGAAATAGAAAGACAGAGAGAGAGAGCGAGGGAGAGAGAGAGAGATAGAGAGAGAGAGAGAGAGGGGGGAGGGAGAGAGAGAGGAGAGAGAGAGAGAGAAATGAGTGAGGGGGACAGAGAGAGGGAGGGAGAAAACAGAAAGAAAGAGAGAGAGATAGAGGGAGAGGAGAGAGAGAGAGAGAGAGAGAGTGCGAGAGAGATAGAGAGAGAGAGAGAGAGGAATCCTGTTTGCGCTGTTACTGTTATCACAAATGACAAGAAAACAGTAGACGTTTGTGTAAGCATAGGCGTACAAAGGTATAAAGCATACTTGTTACAGATAGGCCTACTATAAAATATATAGATCAGATATTTCCATCAAGTACTCATTTCAATTTGAAAGGATTAACCTAAGAATAAATTTATAATTTTAAGACTCACTGTATAAGTTTCTTGTGGCAATGCATTTTATTTGCTAACGTAGAGTGCACAGCATTGCCAAAACGCTACAATGGTTGTTTTGTCACATATTTTTTACTTCGTGCCAATCTCTAAGACGACTCTAATACAATAAATCTTTTTTGTGTTTTTTCTTCATTTGAAACTGAGCTAATGCTAGAGAGGTTGATTTCCTTTTCCTCACATTTTGCAAAAGATTAATCACACCCGCTTGGAATTCTAGAACTTGCTCCTCGTCCAGCTGGTTCAGAGACGGTATGATCCCTTTGAAGAATGACAAATGTCTATCATCTTCCTGTGTGTCCACAACTTTCCGTTCAATTTGGTCCATTTTAGGCTTTTTCTTCGGGATCACTGGCGCTTTGTCTTTAGCATCGCTACTGTTTGTTCCACCCACAGAGAAGTAAACAGGAATAGAAGACATTTCAGGATCTTCTGTGTCGTGATCCAAACAGGAACTTGAGTCAGGAGTTGACCGGGGATTTGCCACTTTCAGCAGGAACCGCATTTCTTCGTGGTAGAGGAACGTTTTCCCTGCTTTTGCATAAGACGCGGATTTCGTTTCGTCGGTCATCTTTTTGACTGCCTTCATCCAGGTGTCTCTGGTGTTCTTCCACTTTTTCATGATCATCTGGACTGAAAAGGAATAAAACAAAAGTAATAAAGTAATAATAGTAATGGTTCATACATGTTGATATATTATACTCTGTCTGTCTGTCTGTCTTCTCTCTCTCTGTCTGTCTCTCTCTCTTTGTCTCTCGCTCTCTCTGTCTGTCTGTCTCTCTCTCTTTCTCTGTGCCTCTCTCTGTCTCTCTCTTTCTCTCTCTTTGTCTCGCTCTCTCTGTCTGTCTCTCTCTCTTTCTCTGCGTCTCTCTCTGTCTCTCTCTCTTTCTCTGTGTCTCTCTCTGTCTGTCTGTCTCTCTCTCTTTCTCTGTGTCTCTGTGTGTGTGTGTCTCTCTCTCTCTCTCTCTCTGTCTGTCTTACGTACTTACATACTTTCATACTGTAATCTTGACTGCCCAAGATACACCACATCATAACTTGTACAGCTTTTTTTCTGAAAACCACTTTACCCTGTTGTTAGGGGCTGGAGACTAACTACAAAACCGAATAGAGAAACTATTTTGTTCACAGATCAGCTATTGAGATGTAAAACACTACGGATTTTCCCGCTGTCATAATAACAACCCAAAAATACTGACACGTTACAGAAGACGGTTTACCTCCCGAACATAACTTTACAGGAGACCCCAAAACATTAAAGCGGTTGCATTCCACTTTATTCATTGTTCAATCTCCACTTCGTGATGGCCAAAAGAAACTATATATCATATATTAGGCTAGACGTACAAAATTATAACCCACAACGAAGAAAGATAATTTTAGAAAAGAATTTGATCTGGCTTGGCGTCTATGATACAAGTCATGTATTCGGTAAACGACAGAATAGAGGTTAGCTAATGCAGAAGAGATCTGTGCGTGAACAACAGAGTTTCAGATTGCAATAATACAAACTAATAATTAAAAACAGGATGACACAAACACACGCATGCATGAAAACATTATTTATCATTTTTACAGGCATGCCAGCACACCTTGGTCAAACTGGGGTTGTCTAATAAATAATATTAGCCGCGTGAGATTGGGGATATTTAATAGAGCTGCTGATCGTATCAGAGTACTTTGGTGTAGTAAAACCATGCTGCACCCCCCCCCCCCTTGTGTGAGAAAACGACGCCTTGGCCTACAATTTTCTAGACACCCTGACGCTAGGTTGACTTTGGTGACAGTAGGCCAGGCCTACTGTTTGAATGGGAACCTCGCAATTCGGAATACTTTTACTGACTACACAATAATCATTTCACTAACGATGGTGGTCGCACAAAGAGGCAGTTAAACAGGAAATGAGCATACAATGTTCGTTTGTATACTATGCCCGTGTACCACGCCTAACACTAAAGATACGTGTAGCTTAATTAACTCACCATAAAGACTTCTCTCTTTGGGCCCCATATCCATGAAGTCAGGATTAAGATCGCAGCACACATCGTTCCATTCATTAGCTGTCGCATTTCTACACTTGTACAACTCAGAGGTTCTATCCCACAGTATGGGGTGTTCCTCAATAGCTGCAATTAGTTGCTTTGTATCCACCATTTCGGTCATATTTTTGGTGAAACACAAGCCTAGCGGGTAGTACCAGGCTTACAACAACGCGCGACTGAGCGACACAGTGTGTCATGTCCCACTTATTTCTTCAGTAATTTTTCATTCTACGCCTATTCACGCGAGCACGCCACTTGACGCAAACGCCAGTGGGGAAGCCGCGCGTCTCGGCCGGCGCCGACACCACGCAAACGCAAACGCGCGAGCGAGCCAGTGTGTTACACACATACACACGCACACACACCGTCAGTTACAAGCTCCAATGAGTTCAGTGGTTGAGTTCTTCGCGCGTCATGATTTGAGGTCTTTATTTTAGGAGGTTCGCTGCCCTTGGCATTTACACCTCACTTTACTTGTTTTATTATTTCTTGTTCTGGCGGGGGGGGGGGGGGGGGGGGGGAGATGATATGGATAAATTTTAATCTATTGATTTCAATTTTGCCCGGGCAGCGGCCTTTCGGCCTGCTCTTTACGATTTCCAACTGCCAAGGTATCTTTAACGTGCGCAACGTGCACACGGGCCCTCCGAATTTTTTCGTCCTTATCCGAGAAGACTAGGTACTCGATCCTACCCCCCCAATAGGACCAGGGACTTGAAAATATGAGAAAAATCCAATTTCCAAGAACTACTCGATCCTACCCCCCAATAGGACCAGGGACTTGAAAATATGAGAAAAATCCACTTTCCAACATGCCTGCACTGCCCGGGTTTAGAACCCGGGACCCTTGGCATGAGAGGCGAGCACCTTGCCTCTAGACCACCTTTTATACCAGGGATCTTCAACCTGGGGCTAACGAAGACCTTTTCGGACCGACGAGAAAGGAAAAAAAAAGCCTTTTCTCTCACTCTCTCCCACTGTCTGTCTGTCTGTCTCTATCTGTCCCTCTCTCTCTCTCTCTCTCTCTCTCTCTCTCTCTCTCTCTCTCTCTCTCTCTCTCTCTCTCTCTCTCAAGCGCCATGTATGTTTCTCTCTGTTTGTCTGTCTCTGTTTGTGGTGTTATCGAACTACTTGAAAAAACTACTTAAGAGAGAAACAGCACATTAGGAATGGGGTGGTGGTGCAGGGGCAGCTTTTTGTTGTTGTTGTTGTTTTTTTACGGAGAAGGGGTGGGGAAGAGGGGGGGGGGTGGGTCTAGGATGGTGAAGGGATTTTTTTAGAGGGACCCAAAACGAAGAGAGGTTGAACATCTCTGCTCTCGAGATGACGTATTCCAATAGCGATTCGACTTTCGAGCCGTCGCACTTGATAATGGGCCAGGCTCTGTCATGCAGCCCAAGCAATTATCATAGTGTAATAGATTAAGTCTTAGGTCTACTTCTGTGATATAATATCTATGTTTATTCCTCCATTCTAATTTCTTAACTGGAAAATAGTTGTGAAATTTATTTCTGTAATACATTATTTTATGTACCATGATGTCCGTTAAAAAACAAACAGAATAGAAATATTGTCCAATTTCGTTGTGTTGTTATCTTTGCGATTAGTAGCAGTGTGTTTGCCAAACTGTGTGCAAAGGCTCTTATCTATTATTACTTGCAGTACTGTTATTTATCATAATTATTATTATTATTAATGTTAATATTTATTATTCTTCTTATTCATTATTAGTAGTATTAGTATCATGACCCTTTTATTATTATTATCATTATTACTATTGTTATTATTATTACAATTATTATCATTATTACTATTGTTATTATTATTACAATTATTATCATTATTACTATTATGACGATTATTATTATTATTATCGGTACTATTATTATTATTGTTATTGTTGGCCACTATTATTAACTTACGTACGTCAAAGATAGCCCTATTTTCTATTTCATTTGCTTACAACCATCATGCAGTATGTGTTTAGATAAAATTGTATTCAAAGCCTTTTTTGTTTCTTCTTTATGGTCATCAAGAGCTTATAGCCTGACTGTTAACGGGATGAAGCGCTATATAAATGTTATGTATGTAGGCTATGTATTATTATCATTCAGCAGCATGTCCTGTACGCCAAACTCGGTCTGAAGGATGATCACAGCTTGTGCACTAATTGAAATTTCCATCAAGAAAATTTGATTGTCAACACACAAACAAGCGGCCTGCCAAATGCGACAAAATCTATAGTTACATTAATAATACATGTAATACACACACAAACAGAATCAACTTACAGTCGTGTCGTCAGCAATGGGCTGTGGAGGAGAATAATAACATAATATATCATAACAACATAATACATAACAACATAATACATAAAAGGCAATACAAAACAACACTTCAATTTTCCAAGAGCGCCCCACCATGATTAGACAAATATAATAAACAAGCCGACCCGCGCAAGATAAATCTTGCAGATTTGTAGGAAGCCCAACCGTATTATATCTAGATCTAGGCTACATTAAAAGCAGCATTTGGATTCGATGCAAAGACTAAAAGAACTTACGCAGAAATACACAGATGTGATTGCGTTGATTTTCGACCACCAATGTGAATAGAGAGGTCAAAGACGTAATTTCCGGTCACACTTTTCGGTTATATCCGATGAAAATATGTCTCCGTTTTTGGGGTCCAAAAATGTTTAATATATATAATAGTAAAGACTGATTTTTGTTCAAAATGAATGTGTCCACGTAACTCTTCGTCAAAAATTGATACCGTACACCAAGTTTCATAATTTTTTTGATGGCGTAGTAGCTCCATTATAGTAAGATCAGATCGCTCTTCCGGTTCATTGACAATGGTATCATTCTTCCCGTTCACTCAAAATGGTGAATTAAAATAGAATGACCGAAAAAATCTATTTTGATAAATTCGGGGACAGGAGTTTTCGTATGTTTTATGTGACGAAAACCTGGGTATGTAGATACTGTCGACATGTGTAAAATTTGAAGCGTGTGGGCTAAATATTAACCGAGGAGTAGGCTAACATAGCCTCCAAAGTTCACTTTTATAATAATAGAAATCCCTACGGTCCACTGTAAACTGAACAAAAAGTGTATTTTGCATATTATTATGGTATGACTGAAAAGTTTATCAGCTCTAAACTTTCAAGGTGCACCGCTGTAATAACAGTCCTGAGTGTGCTGTGCAGAGAGAATAGTATACTCCCTAGCATACAACTATAATACTGTTTGTCTTGAAGTCCATGTGGACCTAGGCATGAAGGAAAGCAAACCCGTTCAATTGGTTTTTCTTACTATAATGATCCTTTTGAAGACTGCCCAGTTGAGGGTGACGTAGCACACAAACTTGAGCATCTCGATGGTTGCTCTTGCAACGGCGATTGTCAGAACTATGGTTGACAAGATAAAACAGTGTAAGGTCATGCCCACAATTGTGTCTGTGGTGGGGCTGCTGTGTAGCGTAGGACGCCAACTGGGCATGTAGGGCTCCAGTCTGAAAAACACATGTATGCCAGGTGTTGGAAAAGAATAATCTTAAAAAAATAATCAAACTTTGGCAACGGAAGGGACACTGGGGTGGCATTAGGGCAGAGACCAAAGGGTATACGAGTAGGAGGGCACACAGAGGCACTGTATGAGAAAAACGGAGAGGAAGGGGAAATAAAGGAGACAGAGGCAATAGGATTAGGGGAGATGATAGAAAGAACGCAGATGACTCAACCGAAATGAGAAGGAAACGGGAAACATAAAGAATCCAATCCATGCATGGGGAGAGAAAAAAAAAAAAAAAAGGAAGGAGGGAAATGACAATTTGAAGTCCTAAAAGAATGAAAGAGAATATTATTATACAATGTAGAGGAATAAGATGGAAGCAAGCGCATGGGGGAAGAACGAAACCGTCACAAAGGAGAGTGAAAGAAATCAAAGCACGGAACATGAAACATTAACAACAACAACAACAACAACAACAACAACAACAACAACAACAACAACAGCAGCAACTATAATAATAAGAAAAGAAAGGAGTTAAAAGATAAGAGCACAGAACAAAGAGAAAGTAACTCTATGTATACTGTGGATAACAGTGATCCCAACCTCTTGCACTTCTTTGGCGAAGGTCAACATTGAGGAGGAGTACTAAAAACGGTGATGAGGAAGGAAATGAAGCTTATCAGATGTCTGTTGGCCTCCCGTGCCGCCCCGATGTCGGTTTGATGAAGGGAATCCTCCCCCACGTTAATCCTACCAAACATACGGAAAACCTACACAAATCTACGTGGGACTGATGTACGGATCCTGACTGGGAATGTAACACCTGGACGTACCTGGCCCACCAAATACTGCTCCTAATGATAGCGAGGAACCAGCTAAACTCCCACGTGCCGGGGACGATGCGCGCCGGCGGAGGTCGTACAAGACTCAGTGATTGTGTCTGTGAGAACCGCCATTGTCTGTCTGTTCGTGCAGCAGTATCACTTCTAGCGCTGAGAGAGCAAGTGGAGGTTGGGGGGGGGGTGCATAGAGAGCAGCCATATAAGGGCAATGGTTTTCCAAACCGAATTAAACATCTCTTTCAAGTACGTACATCAGAGTTAATAAGATGATTAATAATCTACGATAAAATTAAAGCGATACAATAAGCGTGAGTTGTGAAATGTATGCCAGAACTTCAAGACAACCACAAAACCAAAAAAGCTTTCTGTTTTAACCTAAATTTCTGATTCAAAAACGTAAAACAATGAATTGGGTGAATGAAGCACCCATTCGTGTATTGCTTGGCGAGGACCATTTTCGAAGTTAAGCCCTTATTTCCACGCCTTGTTTATATGGTCTAACATTCCTAATTGTTCCTGTCCATGTTTCGTTAAAATATTTGTTCTTTCTGCATCACCGCTCGATGCAGCATTAAATTATCAGGGTGAATAAAATACATGTAACACCAACCAAGATGCAGAGGAAAGCGTAATCGCGAGCATTCTGTGCTATTCTGCTTGTTATATAATTTTAACGTATCAAGCAATCTGGAGATAGCTGTCAACTTTATGGAACAGGGCACGATAAATCTGATTTTAATATAAGAAATTTATAAGAATATTACATACACTGTAAGTCTTTTTTTTACCATCTCTGTACTTACTGCAATGATAATAGGCCAGCAAATAAAGCACGGTTACTTACTTGTGTGTGTGTGTGTGTCAATGTGTGAAGGTGTACGAGCTTGTTTGTTGTATATGTGACGTGTGTGTGTGTGAGAGAGAGCGGGAGGAGAAGGGGAGAGAAAGAGAGAGCGAGAAAGAGAGAGAGAAAGAGAGAGGGAGTGAGAGAGAGAAGAGAGAGAGAAAGAAGGAGAGAAAAAGAGAGAGAGAGAGAGAGAGAGAGAGAGAGAGAGAGAGAGAGAGAGAGAGAGAGAGAGAGAAGGAATTAAAGACAGGAGACTTCTCAGATTGATTGAAAAAAACAAAAAACGCACCAAATTAGCACGTTTCCCTTACACCCAGGTGGCTTGATAAAATGTTAAGATTTTCAAAAGACAGCTACATCAGCTTCTTAAAACATCTCAAATTCAAGCGATGATGTCTTGACCAGTTTTTCCGGAAAATGGACTATGATATTGTATCCGATCGGAAGCTTGTCAGATGAGGTTTTATTCCAGATCCTGTACCCTTCAGCGCGGTATGCATTCTTTTCCCTATCGTCGACGGCAAAAAAAATAAAAAAATGGATGATTTCGTATCAGGTTATCACGTCGGATACGACAATGTTATGAAAACCTCTCCATCCTGTACATTTTTTTTCCTGTTGAAGATCTATTGATGGAAAGCTTGATTGGTCGTCCCGTTTCCTCTGTGTTTTATTATGTCGTTTCTGTATTATTTCCATACAACTTTTCCTTTTTGGCCATATTTTGACAGTATTGTAATTATGCATTTGGCGACCGGACCAAACTTTCCTAATCCAAGCAAACAAACAGACACCAGAAGGTTGATTATGTAAAGAGGTCAGTCAAGTCATACCACATAGGTTGTAGCCTGGACCAACTGACGTCATAATACGTGACTTCTCGGTTCTGTCCGGCTGACGTTGTCATTGCCATGCGTTTAGCATCCATTTTGCTGGTCATCTTAGGAACACGTACACACTCACAGGAAAGGCGTAGCCGGAAGTGATGGCAAAGGGAATTAAAGTGCACAGATTCTGATCGATAGTAAAATACGATGACGCAATCAGAGAGTTTACCATGATGGCACCAAAGATATTGTCATAAATTTAAATAAATGAAGTTAGTTTCTTTAATATGCACCAATATTGTGAGTGCTCAAATGCATCAGACAAAATACAGTATTCAACTAGTTTTGTTGAAGCTCAAGTCTATGACGTCGTCAAATGTGTAAAATACATTCCCAAATACCAACGTTGTTTCTTCAAATCTTGCATATTTTTGTGTAATTGCGTTTTGATTGACTGCATATGGCAATGATGGTAAATGGCGCGGGGGGGGGGGTGGGGGGGGGGCTGAGTATTGATTTTGATTCATTCACCCAGCAGAAGGGTCGAATTCTGTATGCAAAATTAAAATTAATCTGTAAAAAGAAGAACAGAAACTCCATAAAAATTGACAAATGGATAGGAATAAATAAATAAATAAATAAATATAGGATACCTTGAACACGATCTATTGATCTACTTAAATTATTCCTTCCAAGGGATTAAAAAAAAAATCATTTGTCGAAATATTCTGGGAATAAATGGGGGAGCTAGTGGAAGAGAGAGCAAGAATATGTTTTGTGTAAATCTCATCGTCAATAAGAAAATAGCTAAATTTTATTAATGTTTTTCAAACAACACTGAGGATAATAATATGTGTGCACACAATCATCAGGACACGGAGGTTTTGTAGCCAAGTGCGGGTCTATTTCTGTGCACAATCTTGATGCCAAGAGATATTTTTACCAGATATATAAAAGAATTTACACAACGAATATATTCTAAATGGTCTTAATATATGCTGTTTTAGCCTGTTTTAGCCTCAGAGCAGTAACGTCGAGTCGCATAATATGGTGCAGTTGAGGGATCGTCTTTGTACATAGACGAATCAACTTCATGAGAAGAAGAAGAAGAAGAACAACAACAACAAAATTTCAGAGTAGTGTACCCTGAATAAGGGAAATTACCCTCGCTGTTTTTGCACTATTTATGGTGTGATGTTCAGTTGCTGGGATTTCACAACTTGCCGTCATCATTGCCGGTATTCCGTTTTTGTGACAGTAATTCGGTAAACATACTGAATCTTGTGTTTTTGTTTGATTTTCTAATAGATCTAGATTCTAGTTGTTTCTTATTTTATTTTAACTAAAGCAAGTAACCTACATTTTGATATGTATTTCTAGATCTACTAAAGAATCATGTCTGAGCTGATATCAGGCTAAATTGCCTTAAGTCGTAAATGACGTAAAGAGACTTGACAAGAACTAGATCTAGAGGAGTCTATTTATAAAGGGCGGGCCTATAATAATGCAAATCAACGCTTTTTCTGTGGTACCATCCCCCCCCCCCCCACTCCCCCGCCCCGCCCCGCCCCTCTTTTTTTTGTTGATTTTAAATTTATGGTGATAACTGATGTAGCCTACTCTCTCCTACATTTTAATATTGAAATAATTTAACTTATCTAGACTAGATTTACATCTAGATCTAGATTCATAGATCTATGTTACAAGCAATAACACTATCATTTTCTTGCATGTTCCTTAGCTAGAATCTATGTAACGAGCTAAACAATGAACATGTTTTAGAATTTGGGGATGGGGTGCTAAAATGCTAAACTTTTTGTATTTTTTGTGCAACAGTTAGTATTGACAAATTAAATGTTTGCCAATAGAGATCAGGTGGGGTCTGTGAGCGTGAACACTTGCTGGACCATTGGTTCTGTATTATTTCAATTTCATAGTGATGCACAGTTTGATAATTATTTTGTGTGTTTTTCTACCATCCTAGGGGAAGGAGCAATACAGCCCAAAAACAGAAATAAACAGTGTGTAAGAAATATTTTTAACCAGTCACTATATCAGCGATTGCCTCACAATGGATGATGAGGATATCTGTGAGGGAAGACTTCTGAAGGAAGGGGAAGCACCACCTATTGCAGAGGTCAAATTTGAATGTGAGTGCATGTATTATGATCAATCCTTCTTTAGGCCTATATCGTGTGTTGGATAATCCTGGACAGAAATTATTTCTGTCACTACTGTTTTTAAATGTGTGCAAAATATTTTATGTAACACTTGCCAAAGCTATCTTATTTATTGTATTGTTTTCTGGTTTCAGATCTGGACCACACAGCAGATGTTCAGTAAGTTTTCCCTCAAGTCATGAGTTCAACCTTCATGCCACATACATCTGTTTCCTCTCTTTGCATTGTATAATGTTTGGTTATTTAGTTTGTTGTCACAGTCCAGGCTGTTGATGTCTCTAAACCTTGGGCAGTGGTGTTTAATTGGCTGTAACTTGACATTTTCTCGTCAAGTAAGATATAATATTGTATTGATACTATTTAAAGTAACATTTGCAACATGAAGAGGTTACCGTCATTATCTAAGCAGTTGAAATGAAATAAAATGGAAGTGCTTGGGAAAGGATAACATTCTAGTGAAGCGGAGTAGAGAAAATACTGAGCTCTGTTCACTGGTTAGCAATATTTTCTCTATTCAGATTCACCTATTTAGTTGTCAACTCTTTCCCTACGGTACAATGCACACTGTGTCACATGCTTCTCTAGCGACAGCCGGTACAACGCAGTCTGTGTTGTGATGTTGTAAAGGTATTCCTTGACCTCTGTAATGGAAAATTTTAACAGCCCATGACATTGAACCTTAAAAATAAAATTCTTGGTAAAGCCTTGTTTGTCCTAGCGTGTCCAGCGATACCACGTGTGCGATAAGTGTATAGTTTGGACAGCTGAGCTGTTGTGTAGTCGGGCGATTTTTGTTTACAAATGCACAGTGCAGTATGGTGTATAACCCCAGGAAGTGCTCCGTCCAGACGTGGAATGCTGGCCCATAGGGAAAGAGTTAAGCACGTGTACTGAAGCCCTTCCAAATTGAATTGCTGGTTTTATCATTTCAGCAATGAAAGTGTTAGCATGATTTTCACAAACAGTGCCTTGTACTAAATTATATACAAAATAAACCGCTTGGATGGCCATATGCCTTTAATGCATTCATGAGTGTGGGAGAGGAAAGATTTTTAAAATAAGGAGGGCATTTTCATGAATAAACACATCATCAGGGAAGTCCTTACATTATAATTTTCAGTTTCGTATGATGGTGAATAATGGTCAGTCGTGTAAAAAAAACATTATTCCTAAAGATGTATGACCAGCTTCTGAGACAATAGTCTAAACATGTGTTCTTATTCTTTTCCAGACTTCACTCATGTATCCTTTACTGACACTTCCCCCCCCCCCCCCCCCCCCCCCTTTCTCCTTTTTTTTTTGTTGTATTGTTTTTATCCAAATAATAAATGTCAGTCTGACCCCATGCCTTTGATTTTGGGAGTGTTGGGTCAGTGAAATACAGAAATCACTCCAGTGGGATTCAGACCAGATGGTGTGGCATGGGATTTCTCTGCCAACTTTATATATCCCATACTAGGTCCTTTGGTTGGGAGCGAGAAATACTCCTCTTCATCTGACTAAACACTTAAGACCCCTGACATCATGAGTATACACAAATCTTTAGGCATGTGGATCTCTTGACGGTTGTAAATTGCCTGTCTTGGTCGGGAATTAAAAATCAGTTCCTTTCAAAACACTGAAGGAATTCAGCACCATAGAAATAAAACTCAGTACATGTTTCCATGAAACTGGAAATGGCAGTTTGTTAGACAGGGGACATCATTTTTATGAAGGAATCCATTGTTTTAATTAGAAGAACCTACACTAGATGACTTTGAGATGTATTGTGAACAGATGGAAGGATCAGGTTTTCATGGTATGTTTTGCAATTTTCTTTAACAAGTTACTAGGGGGAAATGACCTGAAGGAGAGCTTTGAGCAGGTAAATAAACCTTTATATTTAAGATGTAGTGATTTTCATAGGGAGGTAGAAAGAACTGTATTAATCCTAAGTATCAATTCGTATACGGTTGATGCCGATGTCTTTGACCCAGTACTATTTACCAAGGCAAATTCCTTGACTGATATAAGTTAAAATTCTGATTCTACCCATTAGTGTGATTTAGCAGTCAAATTTCTAGGCTTTGTTGAGAATAGCCTGTATTTTTATTACTTCATAAACTCACTTGCACCTTGTAAAGTTGTGCATTTGCAAGAATTTTATTATACATCAGCTGATGTGTGAATGAGATTTTCTTCTCTGTGGCATTGCGTCTCACAAGATCACGCTTTGGAGCTCACAAAACTGTAGTTTCAAATTGAAGACATCTTTGCTGTATGCAGGGTTCAATACAAAATATACACAATAACTTGTTTTGGTCTTTTTTTTACCATGTTCTAGGTGGCCACAGCCATGTTTAACTACATGACAACAGACTATGACACTGTGGAAATGAAGTATGTGTATGAGATCGAAGTCACAGGTGAGTGGACTAAATATTAATGATTTATATATCAAAAGAGAGAAGCATTACAATATCTCAGCATGCCTACGCTACTTCTTTGTTAACCCAGTACTGCGAAACCTAAATTACATTCACAAGTGCTCCCTCTGTCTGCCTGAGCAAAGGCGAAATATTCTACATTTTGAAAATATATCTCCCACTTAAACTTATGAAATAACATACGAAGACTGGCTCATCAAAAGTATTTTTAGAAATAATGATGGGAAAAGAACTTGGTGATTTCATCCTGAAAAATTTCCAGTTTGAAACACATCCTTTAAATGGAGTGAATGTTATTTTGGACAAAGTGTTTCCCACTCTAACTTATGAAATAAGAGGGGAAATCAATTGTTCAAAATACGTTCAGGAATATGATATTACCATAGGAAAATTTCCATTTTGAATCACAGCTTTTAATTGTAATATTGTAGCAAATGTGAGAATGGACAAAATTTTTGCAGCAAAAATCTTCAGTCGTGGTCACATGTGGTTCTGTCTTCACTGGGGCTTGCATTATCTTTTTTCAGGTGATGATATGCTGTCCATGCTGTATCACTTTCTGGATGAATTTCTCTTCCTGTTCTCAGCTGAACCATTCTTCATTCCCAGGGTAAGTTTTCCTGAATTGTTCGTTGTCTTTCATTGAGGAACAAAGCTTACTTTTTTTTGCAGTTCATTTGTCTCAGGTAAGGAAAGCTGGGATCTAGAGGATAATGGAATTTAATCTGCAAATATATACAAAATAATAAATTAGGACAATTTGGAATGACTTGGAGAGTTTATAAGGACACAAATGTTTTAGCATGTATAATATATATTTTATATATATATGCAGAATGTTTTATTGCATTGTATATGTGAGGATGACTTGTTTGTGTTTTGTAAAAAATTCCTCTAAAAACTGATTGTGTATGGAAGTCTTGCTACCTCACATATTATCAGGCTCTAATTGTCACGAGCAGAGTTAGGGTCTTGGGGAGCATTCGACTGCACGAGAGGCAGCTAACTCACACTCGGACACAACCACACAAGAAAAGTATTAAACAACTAGAGGATCTATATATGTCAGGCCGGTCAGGCCATGTTTTACATAAATATTAATAAACAAAACAAAAGACTAGAGGTATATTCAAAGCAATAAATTCTAATTACTAACTTAATCTATGATATTCATGTAATTATGGTTCCTTATTGGACGTACTGCAATCAATAGCAAATAGGTATATTATACGAAACTAGATATCAATTTAAAGTGACAGTTGAGTCGCCACTGGCCAGTCGCCAGGCAAACTCTCCCTAAATCATATGGGCTTGAATGTTAGGAGAGCCCAGTACGTTCCAAGCCTACAGAAGCACACTTCGGCTTGTAGGTAATTACGCAGTTGCAAAAAACTATTTATATATATGCACAATCATTATTCAATTCATCAACAATGTGCCATATTACTTCAATCATACTATGGAAATAATTCTATAACACAGGCCACTCGTCGTCGAGCGCCAGCTGGGGTTTCCCTAGACTTCCTATGAGGCTGTGGTTCTCTCTCTATCTCTGATCTTCTATTATGCTTGAACAAATAAGATATATTACCATTGGTCACGCCTACTGGTAGGCGCGAACATCAAAATAGCGCAGCGTGGGCTTTCAAAGGTCAGCCCACTCAGACCTTTCTTTCTAGAGCTCAGTCAGTCCGTTAGCAAGGACTTCTAGTCTTCAAACCACACAGTTCAGGTACTGGCCAACCGGAGATACTTCACGACACGATGCTTCTGCTCATCTGTATTCACCAAATCTGAACGTTACACGATGTTTTATACTATCTAACTACCCAGCGTGCTTGTCCGCTGGCCCAATTAGTTCAGCTATCTCATAGGTCGAAACCTCCCACCATTTTAATTGTAGTAATACGTCTGCACTATTCTACCAGCCAGTTAACGTGCAAAAACTTGTCTAGTCATACTTAACAATGTCAACTATCCCCACCTTGTTTCACCCCTACTCCATTACTTATTAATCACGAACATTAAAACCGACAAGCGTGACTCTAAGTTTAACTTTACATTTATTTACTCACCAACTATAATTCGCGAGGGCCGTTCAAGGCCACCAGCCAATTTCTCATGGCCCTGGTAAAACAACAACAACTCACTCTCTGCGTGAGTTTTAACAACATCTGAATCATGACACTAATTTCTTTTTTTTTTTTTCACAGGTAGTGCGAATCACAGAATTTGATGTGACAAATTTTAAGTTAAAAGCACAAGGGTGAGTCCTCAGACAGTGACTTTGTGATCACTCTCATCATCTCTTCACCATCATCATGAGTTTTACATGAAATGTTTCAGCTCCATCTCTGGCACTTTTGTATCATTGCCTTCTTTAGTTTGCAACCATGCAATAGTTTTGTAGTGTCAGGGTATCTCTGTACAAAATGTCACCACGGAATTTTAATTCTCTGATTTTCCATTCCTCTTGATGTAAAATCCTTAAGTTATTTCTAAGATTTATTTCTGAACCGGGTCATTTTAATGTGCTTGTATTTTAGACACTTTTTGTAGAATTTTTTTGCGGCTATGGAAGGGGAAAAAAAATGCTGTTTTGATTGTACATTCAATTCAAAAGATAGCAAATATATGTGAATATTGGCATAAGAAGATGTGAATCTATAATATAAAGCTGGTGAGGGCAAAATTTTGCCACCTGTCTCCACCCTTAATATGTATCCTAAAGTACAGTGCAATCCTAATATCTCGACATCAGTGGGGCTGGGTGAATTTTGTCGAGTAAAGAGAAAGTCAAAATAACAACTTAGTGGTGGAAGAAAACAAAAGACATAAGCAGGGGGGGGGTATCAAACACCACCATCGTGGGAAACTTGTCCCATAAATAACGCAGTTATGTTCCTTGTTTCCTCTAATTATCGGCATACATTCACCCGTTCATCCAATATCATTGTCTGAAGCAGTTGCGTGGCAAACGTTTGCCGATATCAGCGACGTGCTGTAGCTGTACATCAAATGTGTTTTACTTTTACCTTTTAACCGCGACCTGACTGTTTCTTCAGAAGTGATGGTACCGATAGAGACAGTACTGCAGTGAACCGAGAGATCTACGTCAAGGCCTAGTATCAACGGCGCAAGAATGTTTTTGCGAAACAAAAAAAAAAGATGGATTAAGTCGTATAGTCTGTAGTACTCTGTACTTTTTACTGCCTGAGCTTTCGCATTGCATTCCACACTCGCATTATCGAAGCCAAGGGTCATCCCTTTTGTCCATCCACCTCTTCTCCCACTCGTCCCCGCCGGCACTGCAAATGAAAGAAAGAGGTCGTTTACGCGGGGAGTTGCGTGGGCATTTTCGGCAGCATAGTACAATGTACAATGTGGTAGATTTAATGCCCTCGGTGTCCTGTGATCGTGGAGAAATGTGTCGATATAAGAGGAAAGAATGAAATAACTTGCCAACTTACGGGGAAAATATTTAGTCGCATCAAAGAAGGAATAGGTCGGGACTTAAAAATTGTGTCGAGTTACCCAGAATGTTGACAAAAGCCATATCGAGATAAGTGGATTGGACTGTATTCAGATTTGGCAGTTTCCAGCTGGAACTTAGAATTTGGTCATCTAAAACACAGCTTTTAGAAATATTTTTCAACTGAAATAAATTTTTTTTTTTTATGGTTCATTTAATTGTTTCCCTCCTGGCTGGAAGTCCATAGTTTTGAGCAATACTGGAGCCAGAAACAATGTGTTAACTTCGAAGCTGAGCCAATTTGTAGCCAACCACACATGCTCTACTAAACAGTATCAAGGAAAATATATTTTTGTAAGCCTGGGTGTAGGCTAGGGTATCCAGCTAAGACTGCTCAGGCTGTGCATTTATGGTAAATTATGACCATTGCATCCATAACTAGACCAGGACTGAAACAGCACAGCACCTTCCACTTTATTTCAGCATGATATGAAGTTGATGATGTTAATGCTTTGATGTTGTAGAATAGTTGGGGCATATATTTTATTTGGACAAAAGCGTGCTTCACGAAGTGGGGGATCAACATTGAAATAAAGCACAGCAAACAATTTTGCATACTGTTTATGTTGGCATCATGTTGTTCTGCAATATAACATTAGATCAAAGGTTATTCTTAGTAGCTCAGTTCCCAGAGGGTTGCCGGGGGTAAATCTTCTCATGGTTTTGTTATTATGATCATTTTTAAAGGTGAAGAACAAAATTTCTGATCATACTATTCGATCCTCCTTGACAAAACTGTCCCTCTTTTTTTTCAGCTCCAAAAAATCAGAATCAATAATATAAAAAACTAAATTTTGTCAAAAAATGATGTGTCCATGTAGTTTATTGTCGCAGAATGTAAAGTTTCATAATTTTTGGTCACCTAATCACAAGGTTTTAGGTGCTTAGATGTTCGCCTTCTAGTTCCACTATAGTGTGATTTAATGGACAAATATAAATTGACTTTCTTCCAGATTTGGAGAACCATTTGACATCTCCAAGCATCCACAGGTGAATTTAACTTCATATTTTACATTGTCTTTCTGTAGATTCATCATTTTCTATTGCAAGACATAAAGTAATCAAAGTGGAAAACTAACAAAAGTATGAATGTTGAACAGAAAGTGGAAGCAAACTAAAACCCCAATTGGATTCTTTTGACAGAAATATGGTTAATTTATAATCCATGTAACATTTTAACCTTATAATAAGTTATAATGCTTCTGTCAATTTTTAGTAGTTGATGAGAAGGTCATTATTGAACCTAAGAAGATATAGATAGAGAAACGTACATATTCTGCCATATCACAAAACCAGGTCATTGCAGTAAAGAAGAATTTTGAGAGGGCTGTCTGTGCCAAAGAGAGTGTGCAGATCTGCTTTCTGTGATTTCTCCAAATGAAAACATAAAAATGGATATTGTTTACTGCACTACCCTACTTTTAACTCTGTGCTAATGGTGATGCACTGAGCTTCCAATGTCTGCCAGTGCAACATAGCCTCTGGTTGAACTGTGGGTGGGTGAGCAAACAAACTGAAAATTGTTTGACATTTGTGAAATTTATAATAATGTTTGTGGATATAATTAAGGCAACATGACCAGCAGATTGATAACTTACATTAATGTTCTGGAAATTGAATGACATTTTGCATTATTGTACGTATGTTACAGTGGAGAACGGTTAAACCGAAAATGGCTAAACCAAAACTAGCGCTAAACCGAAAGAAAATAAGAATCCCCGATTTTTTTCCTCTTTATCTTTGTTAATAAACCAGCGCTAAACCAAAATAACCCTATGGTTAAACCGAAAAGAAAATTGCTGGATTCAGTGACCAGTCCACTGTGATTTGCCAAACATCGAGTCAAGTCACTGTTATCACCCCAGTACACTCCCCTCCCCCCTAAAAAAATAAGAGCAAAGCATGCTTCATTCTGCCCGGTAGTAGGCTATAGACCTGCATGGAAGCGGCAGCATTACAGGGATAGGGGGAGAGGGAGGGACATTCATAAACTTACGGATTCGAAGTCAGACGGCAGCAGACGTTACATTTGGTGCATCGCGACTGACCTTTCATGTAAAATGTGTGACATCAGGGAGACAGCACTAGTTATTGCGGACAGCGCATTTCACGGCATCGTGTACGGTAAGTGGTAACGGTAACGAGATCGGCGGTTCTGTACTGTCCGCCCACACGCATGTCTCCCTGTTCTGAGAGTTAGTTCACATTCATCCGCACATCCATGTTTTATTGTGTGCCTAGGCCTGAGCAATCGTCCACCCTCATTCTCAGTCAAAAACACAGAGCAAGTGAGGACGTGTTGAGTCTGTATAGACTGTGCACTTACATTATTTGTCCTCTATGGTGGTGATTTGGGCTACCTCTCTTGAAACTGGAGCTTTTCAAGCCTCCTATCGCTAAACCAAAACTCTGTCTAAACGGAAAACAAACCCGTGGTCCCGCCGATTTCGGTTTAACCGTTGTCTACTGTATAATGTAATTCTGGTCCACAAATTTTATGTTGAATATGAAATACATGTATATCAAGAGATTTTTTCAATGCCTTTGACTGCCTTGAATTGTAAGTTAAATACATGTATGAATATAAAATTTTAAAAAAGAAAACAAGGAAAAACTTTTTTGTAAACAAGCAGTGTTTGTGCCAGCAGGGATATTTTCAAGTTTTATTTGTATTTTTTCTCTTTTCCTTACAGGGCACAGAGGTCAAAGCCATCACATATTCCAACATGCAAGTCCACCAGAACATTGAAAAGCATGATATTTTTGTCATTATTGACATTTGATTCTCAATCTATATAACTTAAGGGGTGTGAGTGCAGTTGACCACATTGTTCTTATTACAGTCATTTCTAGTGTCTCAGAAACTTTGACAGTGTTTCTTAATTTCCTTTTAGGTTTTGTGGCATTTGAAGAACATTTTATCAAACAAGTTTGTATAATTTGCAATCAGACTATCGAAAGTTTGGAACAGTTGCTTGAGAACAAACATTTTTATTCAATAATTACTTTGTTTAGCTTGAAATAAGCACATGTTGCAATCCTTATTACATTTTGATATCTTATTCTCATGTGAAGTGATGTACTGATGGACTGTGATCTCATTTTTAAACATTTTTTTTTTAACATTTCAATGAGAAAAGTTTGCAGATAACTGATTTACTGCATTAATGTAATGATAACAGGAATTTCATTGCACAAGTAGTTTGCAGTAAGGACATTTTGACAACTTCTAGGAAGTCTGTGATACCCAGGGATGGAAGTCCTCTGGAAGTTTCCAGATTTCTGGATTTTTTCTTATTCTAATTCCCAACCATTTAAAAGGGAAAGTATTACTATTATTATTTGTAAATTTAGTACATGTTTCTTGTTATGTCCTATATAGCAGCTGCAAATGCCAAGGGCAGTGACCCTTCATAAACAAAGACTTGAACATATCGTCTCTCAGAACACGTACTTACTAGTGTAACCGACATTTCAGCTGAAATCGAGTTAGAATCACCATGCCATTACTTGTACTGTTTTCTAGTGCCTCTCTAATCGGGGAATAGATATAAGCATTATTAGCTGAGATATGGCTAATTAAATTTTTACTGTATCGTTATTTCTCAAAAAAAATAAGGATCATGTACTGTCCAATTTTGAGAAAAACCTTTCTTGCACTTGGATATTGGCAGTCCTATACATGTTATGTCAAAATATCAGTGTGAGAAGGTGAAAACTGACGCCACAGGAAGGTGATGAAAATCGCCCAATACTTAAAACAGCTCTCCTGCAAAACTAACAAAATGTTGGTTACGCTTGTGTTCTGAGAGACAATTTTTCCAATATATGAATGGGCCATGTTTGTGTCTTGCTGTTGGCAGTGATTTGTTTTGACAAAATGTTTCTGTCAGTAGTCGTCTTTGAACTTTGAAGTTTTCATAAAATGGATGACGTGATTGGCCATGGGGAATCTTTACCGGCATTTGTACTTTGAATTTTTACCAAATACCATTCTATTGATTTAAAAATGAGCAATATCTGAGTATCCGGGTTTGAAATTTTTTTTGGCCTGCAAAACTATGAAAAATAATGATTGTGTTCCTTTCATGCAAGGAAATTTTTATGTGTGAAACTTAACATCATTACTTGAGAGAATGTGGTTACTGTTATGTTTCATTTTTTACCAGGAAAGTGTGCTCACTGACAAGTTGACCATAAGGTACTTAGTTATATAACACTTGTGTCTGCTCATATGAAAATAGTTTGACATTGTAATAGCATGGCAGTACATAAGAGATAGATATAAGCTTCCAGTATCATTAGTTAAGATATATGGGGTTTTTTTTCGGTTTTTTTTTTTTGCAGTAGTATTTAGTGAGTGGAGGAACATTGGGATTTACTTATAGTTTTGTCACTGAGAGTAGAATAGAAGGTGTGGGCCTAGTTTTTAATTATTTTGATGCAAATTTAGGTTCTCTTTTTGGTGTCTTTTTTTAATCCAAAAGCTAGTCAGAGAAATACAATCATTAGGTAAACATGAATGTAGATCCTTAGTTTTTTTTTGGTTGTTGCTTTTGTTTTTCCTTGGTGTGTCAATCACATTGTTTATGACACTTAAGTCTATTTACCAGTCTGTCTTAGTCCCATTGCGGTGTTTTTCCTGCTCAGTGATTTGATCATAGTTATGACCCAAGCAAAGGATGAAAATATTTGTCAGTAGTTTTGTCCTGGGAGTTGACGTTTTTCACCTCATGCATTGTGTATGGATGTTTGATCGTGGGGAGAGAGTGATCAGTGAGAAATTGTTTAACCCTACATTGCACGTGGGGTCTGACAGCACTCAGCTCAGACACGAACTCTTTTCATCTGTTGTTAAGGGCATGCAGTCTAATTACAAAATCAAAGAGACATGGTAAGAAACTGCTCAGGTGGAGCGAGGCAGATGACGATCTTCAGAGGAAGAATGAATTCTTTCATTAGATGTCTCGGCCTTTGACTTTCTGACATCTTCTAGAACCCCGGCCTCACCGAGTTCATGACTTTTGGTGTTCGTCGCGCACTTTTTTTTTTTTTTTGCCGCCAGGCTCTTCTTTGTGTTTGAACCGGTACCGCTGGTTTCTATTTTTTGTGCAGGTGTCTTATCCATTTTGCCAAAACTGCCACCGGTTATATGGTATAATTTTAGACTGTGTCTGCTGTGAAATTTGTCTAATACAGCTACGGACATTTACAAATTCTAGAAAGTTTCCATTAAGCTATTGGCATAACCAAAATAATCAATTTGAGAAGTAGCGAGAACTGTAAAAGTCATGGCAATTCCACTGCAGCATCAAAAGGGTCAAAATGAGTGCATGAGGAAGACTTAAGGCATTCATTACAGTAACTTTCGTGGGTGTGGACGGGAATTCTCAACACTATCCAGTTTGAAATTAAGGGGTGGTTCAAGATTTTTTTTTTCTTTCACTCTGTATGAACACAAGACATAACATGTTATACATCAAAGTGAAGGAAAATCAATGAACCAGGATGGGACTTGACATTTCGAAGAGTTGGCTCAGATGTTAGCGTTGGAAAATTGGTGTCCACTCCATCCGAATATTCGGCTTACTGTAGTGAATGACTTAAAATGGGTGATTGATTGTATGATTTAAGTGTTCTGGATGAGGGTACTTCTCGAAGAAATGTTTGGATTCTCCTGTGTTTGGATCTCTTGAAAAAGAGTCAAGAATTGTGTGCCTGCAGTCTGATTTTGTAGCAAGATGAGTGTTGGATTTTCCCAGTGGAGCTATGGGGATTCCCCAATTGTTGGTTTTCCCATTGTCTTCCAGAGGTCGTGTTTGAACTCAAGAGTTCTGCTTTTGTATTTTAACACAATGAAGAGTTCCATGTTCCCTGGCTATGTTGACATTCTGAATAAATCAGTGAATTCGATTTGCAATGTTTTAACAAGACTTAATTAATTCTCTTTCCTTATTTCTGAGAGAGCACGAGAGAGAGAGAGAGAGAGAAAGAGAGCGCGAGACAAAATACAGAGAAATACTTGTGGAAAGACTCAGAGTCAGCACTAGTGTAGTGAAAAATGTACTGTATATAATGAACTGAGGAAGATGGGTTTTAACAATAAAATGTTTTAATTGTCAGTCTATGGGGGCATTGCAAAAGAAAATTAGCACCAGAGCAGTCATGTCTGTGATTTTCCCAATCCAGAAATAAGAAATATTTGCAATTACATCAGTATTAGTATACATGTAATAGTAGGTTCAGTTTTGTGTGAACAAGGAAACTAAAGAAACAGCTAACTTCTGTTGTAATGTTCACTTGATTGTACATGTATACCATGGGATTTTGTTCTTAATCTTATGCTATTGATAAAGTCAAGTTACAATCTGCTTGCCATGTGTTCACATTAAACAAACTGCCCAGAGCGACAAGTATTGCCATTTCATGACAATCTTGTCCTTAAATGCTGACAGGGTGCGTAGGGCAGTGACGCGCAAAAGGCAGTGCGGAATGACTTATCCAAAGAAACAGACAAACAACATAAAACTAAAGGAGCAGGCAAGGTGAAGTGGATCCATTATAAACACCCAGAACTGAAGTAACAAACTGATTTATCCTGGGCAACGCTCGAGGACCAGAGCCGGAGATAAAAAAAAAATAAACAGAAAAATAATTCAATAAACAAAAATTAATATACATAAGAATATATAATATAAATACATGCATAAATAAAGTAAATAGATAAAAAAAAAATAAAATGATAAAAAATCAATACGCAAAATAAGTAGTTCAACAAATAAATAAATAAGTAACTAAATAAATTAACAAATGTTTTTATACAGCGTTCTACCACCCGCGGAGTCTCAAGGCGCTTCACAAATCTTCACATTTTAAAAGAACACAAATACATTAAAAGTAGATAAATACATTTAAATAAACAAAAGTAATTAAATAAATTGCGTGTCAGCACTTGCCACAATACATGTATACAGAAACATTTGCCCGATGAAACAAAGCTTAATAAACAGCTTGGCTTGAAGAATCTATTGGCACTTCTGATGGACCTGTGACCTCAATACATGAAAAGATTTAGAACTGAGTTAACATATTAAGCCTTTCACCACAAATTCTGGTGACGGCAGAAGGGACGTGCCAATTTTTGTACAATTGCATTATCGTCAAAATACCATGTACCGGAAGGCGACAAACAAACAACAATAGAACCGATAGTTTGCCCCACCTTCAGGTTGCTCTGTTGACTTTGCCATGCAGGATTCGCGACATCCCCTCTGTCCGAGACAGAAACATTACAATGTACTTGATTTGATTTCGGTAACTGTTTCATGAGCAAATTCTTTGGCAATATGTTCATTGGTTGGTGTTTTCAGAAGAGACGGACGCTGAAAATCAAACCGAGTGTCTGATAACTCACTGTGTCTAGAGCTCTGAATTGATAATTGGGAGTTTTTGAAGCGTAGACAGTCATCCTGGGCTTAATTGCGGGTTGGGGTCATGGCATTATTCAGATCTACCGTGCGGAATGTTCTGAATTATAAAACCTGTATAGGTTGTTCGTGCTGAAGTCGCTTGAGTCTGATCCTACTGTTGCTGCAGGATGACCTGTGCTTGGAGTTGTGATCCCTGTAATTGAAATGTCGAACTTCTCTTAAAACCAATGAGTACACGATGACGATGACCAGATCTGGATATTGAATGCTATGGAAACGCCCACATGGTAGGATGACCAAGCCAAGACAAGCCAATGAAGCCATCAGTATTTTGGTGGTGCTAGTCTTTTTTCAGGCCACCGCCGTGTACGAAGGCAATATGTCTTGCCCAAATCGGATAGTTAATACAATTATGTCAGCACGTTCCACGGTATACTGAAACAAATGCCCGAAAAAACAAAAGCTATTGTACAGTCTGGTGTGAAGAACAAATTAAGTTCTTGACTGCTCTTCTGATAGACCTGTGACCACAATACAGGACTGGATTTAGAGCTGAATTGACATAGGCCATCCATACAAACGTTCTGGTCACAACAGAAGGAATGTGTACATATGTATGCATTTGTATCATTGCCTGGATACAGTAGGGTAACCAACAGATAGAAAAACAGACAACAATAGAACCGATCGTTCGTACAGCCTTGTGGTTGCTCTGTTGACCTCGTCCTGCAGGATTCGTGACATCCCCACTCTCTGAGAGAGGATTATTATGGGATTTCATCTGATCAACTGTTTGATTCGGCAGATTTGTATCCTTCTGTCCAGAGATGTCATCAGACCGCCTTTGCATGTGTTCATTGGTTGTTGTTTCCACAGTGGATAGACTTGGAAAGTGTAACTGAGCGTCAGACCCTTCTCTCTGAATACAACCCGGTCTGGATTCTTTGGAAGTTTTCGAAGTGTAAACATCCGCCCTGAGCTTGGTTGTTGTGGTAGAGTTACCGCTCTGTTCAGATCTGGCACGTGGTGGGTTCTGGGTTGTGACCAGTGTAGAAGTTGCAGCTGCTGAAGGCGGCGGGGTTTGACGCTGATGTTGCTGCAGGATGGCCTGTCCTCCGAGTTGTGGTCTCCGTAAATGAAATCTTCGAACTTCTCTTAAAACCAATACATACAAGATGAAGATGGCCAGATGTGGCATTGAGAATATTGATGAAAGGATTACAGAAGCAGCGATGTAAGTGGCACTGGCTCTGGGTACATTGTCAGAATGTAGACATCCATTGATTTCTATCTGTTGGACTCTCATCCATGGAGAAGACATGGGTGTGACGAGGATCACAGAGGGTAAAATCCAACAGCAACTGACCATGACATATCCAGTTCTAGTGGTCAGTTTTCTATACAACAGAGGTCGACAGATGGCCAGATATTTGTTCAGCGCCATGGACACCACATGGTAGATGGACACAGTACAAAGATAAGCGTCCATTGCAACTCTGCCGAGACACCATTTGTCTCCCAAATAAAAACGTCCATTCTGGATGGTTTCGTAAGTGACCAACGGTAGAACGACCAAACCGAGACAGGCGTCTGAACTAGCCATTGAAGCCATCAATATTTTGTTGATGCTGGTCTTTTTCTTACGACCGTCATGTATGAGGGCAACAATGACAGTGCAGTTAGCGGGCACGATGAACAAAGCAAGGAGTATGGCGAAGATCGAAAGAAATATAACGATACTGAAGTCAAAAGAAATCAAAACTGCAGATGCAGACGTGGATTGGTTGGAATTTCCACAGGAGGTCACATTTTCATCCATTTTGCCCATGTAGCATCCTAAGAACAAATCTTGAATTTATTTATCAATGTGATGATAATTGTACAAAATAGTTATTGTAAGTAAGTTTGAAGAAACATTATCAGTGGAGCAGTAACATTCATGGACGAGCGGATCACGTTACAATGAAGTAGGCATACGTGTAACGTTGCATTTAAATTCCAACCCATTCTATCAACAAAGTATAGAGCGCCAGGTGACATTTGAATACAACTGCATGTAAAGGTGTCAACAACCAGTGCGTTTCACAATGGTTCCCATCCCCTTGCCACTCCCTAAAGGTGCAGGGAACAGCCGGAATAAAATAGTATGAAAATCATACTTGGGAAACTGAAAATGATGTTTAATGGTTCCAGTTCTAATTGATTGTTCTGTTTACTTGAATAAAAGGACTTTAAAATTTTCACATGGTAGTGTAACAACAGAGAAATCTGAAAGACAACGAGGTGTAGAACAGATAAATACTGATAATTATATCATTTTATTTTCGTCAGAGGTAATCTATACTCAAAAGGGTGACCGCTGAGACTATTTTCAGCTTGTTGCATTCACAGAAAAAGCTTTTAGCCAATAGCCAGGAGGCATCATCTGTAATCTAAACCCTTTGATGTTTAGTGTTCCGCACTTGACACGTGGCATCCTGTACAAATTGTCCTGTTGTTTAAACACGCAATTTTCTCATCATATCAACAAATACTTTAATTATTTTTGTTATAGGCGTTATATTTTTACATTTATTTGACGGTTTTGCGTGTTTCAGCAGTTATGGGTTGGGCAATCTTTGTCTGGGCATCAGGGGGTTAACCTGTCCTAGACAGGGTGGGCCACAAATGCCATATAAATCTGTTTATTTGAGATTTTTAATTTTTTCTGTAACTCTCGAAAGCAGCATTACTAGTTACATTACAACGCAGTTAGGTGTAATGGCTGAGATTCCAGGTGAGGATGATTTCTTTTTTTGATTGCTTTAAAGAGCGCTACGTTATAAGTTATCAGAATACTATGCCCTCTAAAAATGGGACTTGCGTAGTCAATAATTATTCAAGATGCGTATATCAGGATTTAAGAATTTTCCAACTTCATAATTTGAAAGTTTGAATTCAGTTGGTTACTTTTATTACATAAGAGTCACGGCGGATTCTACTGTCTCAGAAATTTCGACAATCTTTTAAGTTTCTGTTAAGTTTGTGCCAGTTCAAGAACATTCTGTCACACAAACATATTATCTTTGTCTAGGTCTTTTGCAACCAGATTTGCTGAAGTTTGAACGTTCACGGGAGAAGGGCAAACATTTTTATTCGACAATATTACTTTGTGTAACTTGATGTAAATATACGTTGTAAATTTCCAAATAATTTGATCTCTGGTCTTAATTTTAGTTGATGCATTCATGGATTCAGTTCATTTCAAATATGTAAAAAGTTACAGTATGAATGCGTTTGCACACAGCATGTCTTGGAAATGTTAATCGTGAAGCTTTGAGGTAATGATTTCTTCAACAAATTGCTGTGAAGAGAATGTTACGGCTTTTATGGAGGTTGTGATATCTTGAACGTTTTGATGAAGGGAGTGCCTATTCAGGCCGCTACCTAGAGGCACCCTAGCGGCTTGAATAGAGTAACGGTGGGGTGTTTTGTGTATTCGGGCCTCTAGGTAGCGGTTTGAGTAGAGCCGGCCTTTTATAAGATTATGAGTCTCTTGTGTAGACATTAAGAATCGTTCCTGTCCTTAATTTTGAAAATAATCAGATCAGAACATTTCCAAAATGACTACTTATTTAAACACCCTTCTTAACAAATAAAAGGATAGGTGAGATGTCAGAAAGATCACTGAAGACAACAGTTTGCTCGCTGATATTGCAATTATTTCTGTGATTTTATCTTAAATGTACATTACATTTTATCACAGAATTTGGACTGTGATCATTGACAACATGACCATCCTAATGTACTTACAATACAGTATTTGTGGTCATTTAATAAACTCGTGTGAAACGCAATTTAACATCCTGATCATAACTGTTCAATTTCAAGGCAGCAAGTGATAGACAAAGTCTTTGCCGGCAGCAGTTCGTCTGAATAAAGAAACCACTGTAAGCTTATTTAGTTTTGGAAGGAAGATTCACAAAAATTCAGGTAGTTTGCATACTGTCATTTTGTGATCCAACAGCGAGTCAGAAATATAAATTACTGTATGATTGTGCCTAATAAGGAATATATTCGGATTTATTAGATTTCTCCTTTCTTTGTGTTAAACATTTTATGTCTGATCTCAGACTGAATCTGTCTACCTGGCAAGGTCATATTTGCTCCAGCTTGCTATCCTGATTCTACATGTGCAAAATAAGCACATAAATAATGAATAATAATATATTTTGAAACTGGGTGTTTTCTTTTAATAAGAATTTTTATGTTTTGTACGTTTGGAAGGTGATGTTCAGAGATAAAATGATAAATTAGTTCTAAATGGAAAATAGATAAATAAATAGAAATGAGTATATCGTCACCGTGCCCTGAAACTGTAGTAATCGGTTTTGGCTGCTTTTTAGAAGGAGCAAAAAACTGTTTTATTTCAGCACAGCTGATCTAGTGACGATGAATTTTTGAGTTTGCTATTCGGTTATTTTTCGGCTTAGGAGCCTACAACCAAGATCATTCGACGCGGCTTTGAATGTAGTTGAATATATATTATATAATCGATTTTCGAATTTTTGAGTTACTACAGTTTTAGGGAACGGTAACGCATATGTATGACTCAATTCAATATCGTAGTGCTGAAGGTACTTAGTTACATTTTCCAAAATTTGAAACTGTGCGGGGCAATGCTAAAAACGCCCACATCCTTTTACAATAAAAGTAGTGAAGACACAAAGAAAAAAAAATACCGAAGTCACTGAGATAAGTGAAAGATGTAGCGTAGTCAAAACAAATAAATCCCATTTGCAAGGGCGTCAGATTGAGTTTGGAGCATGTTGGCACTTAAAGCATTACAGCATTGATCAGAAAATTCTTCTAACAGAAGAAAGGAGTGTCTGGTTCCACGAGAAATTTCAGTTTTCAGGATGGATTTTCTTAAAATATAATTTTGTGACTTACTTTCTTTTAGCAATAGGGTCTTCAATTTTATAACGGGTGATTGTAGAGTCCCAGGTGATTCCTTTTATCCTGCCACTCTTGTAAAGAGTGAACATGTATGTATGTACGTATACATGTCTTATATGAGCTGGACGTACATTGGATTTTCCCAATGGAAAAACGAGCTTTCCCATTATTGTTCCTTTTTCCCGTTGTCGTCCATAGGCTGTGTTGAGTTTTGTTATAGTTGAACAAAATAAAATGTAATTCCGCGTTCCACATTACATTGACACGTGAAATAATCAGTATACATGTATATTGTTTGATAATAAATTATTGTTTTTTCTTGTTCCTGAGAATTATGTTTGAGAGAGAGAGAGAGAGAGAGAGAGAGAGAGAGAGAGCGAGAGAGAGAGGGAGGGAGAAAGAGAGAGAAAGAGAGAGGTAGGGAGAGAGAGAGAGAGGGAGGGAGAGAGAGAGAGAGAGAGAGAGAGGGGGGGGGGTTTATCTTATTTTAGGAAAAACTTTACTATCATATGTAAATAGTTACATGTATTTTTGATGTTCACATATATATAATAATAGTAGGTAGATCTGCCCTTGGTAGTCAGATCTGGCACTTGATGTACTATTAATTATTTATTATTTTAGCATTTGGTAACTCTAGAAAAAAACTACCCCCAGTTACTAAACCCTAGATCAGTGGTTCTCAACCCCCAACCAAAAAAACCCCACAAAAACCCAATGGATACGTTTCACGAGAAGACAGACTACAGGCAAATTATGATGTCAAATTTTTCAAAGCCTCAATAAAGACAGTGAACCCATTATATATAAAGCACAACGCATTCTTTATCAAATGCACTTTAAGAAAAGGAAGCGCATATCCGTACAACATGTTGTGCGGATATGGACAGTGCATATCCGTACAAAGCACACAATTCGATGACGTAGAACACACACCGTAATACTATATTAGTGACCTTGTTAATTTGCATAGTTTTTAAAAATATGAATCGGCTTAGTAGCAAAACAATCCGACTTCTGCTCGGAGATTGCGTGATCCGCGCTAATAACATACTTGAGTGTACGTCGATCATCAATGGCTACCCCGGCCATTTTTCGCCTGATTAGTCAACCTGACTACCGCCCATTGATAAAAACTGACTAGACCCTCATGACCCCAGGTCCATCTGACTATTCCATGTGTTGTCACTTTACGAGTAAATTCGTGAACACCATACCAAGTTTTGTTTCAGCAAACCTTCACCAGTCGCGCTTTTGGTAAACATGTTGTATGGATATGCACCGTCCATATCCATACAAAATGTTGTACGGATATACACTTCCTTAAGAAAAACCCAGGCTTTTTTAGTTTATGAAACTTATCTTGAGCTATGTTGAATGAGTCAATGGCGGCCACGTATTTGCTCCTTTTTTTTTTTTGGGCTCAGATTGAAATGCGATTTGGTCTGTAACCATTATGTGCATGACTCCGTGAATTTTATATTGAATACAAATATATAGAGATAGATGAATGAATAAATAAAGTGGATAAGAATAAATAAATAGGTAAATGAGTATGAAAGTTAATCAATAAATAGATAGGTAAATAGATAACTAAATTAATTAAAATAAGTAAATAAAGATCATTAAATAGTCAAACATATAAATAAAGGATAAATAGATAAGCCCTTCTATCTCTTGACCAGCTTTCTATCACGACAATCCTGAGTATCGGACTTACAGGAAGTCTTTTGTATCTCAGACTGTCAACTGAACTCTGTGTTGTCGGCTGTTCTTGAACCCTAACTTGGGTCAATTCTTTAGCAGCAGACGGTTTATTAGTTCGTTGTGGGCAGATGGTCCATTTCCTTAATTAATCATGTTCTCAGTAGGCCTATAACATATAAAGATCTATATAATGTATCGTGGAAAAATCGAGATATAAATTAATAAAAGGTAGACGTTTTCTGTACTGTAATACAGATAATGTATAAATGACAAAGGAATAACATTTATACGTCTTGGAATATTCATCTTTATGCGATTCAAATATAAAGATGAGAATAATAATTAAAAGAAGAAAAAAAGAAAAAGATGATTTTAAATGACACGTTCGGTAATTTAAATATAGTAAAAATATCAACCTTGAGTAAAGTTGGTAAGATATGAAATTACTTTCATTCATGCACCTTAGGATACCTTGAGTAAAGTTGGTAAGATATGAAATTACTTTCATTCATGCACCTTAGGATACCTTGAGTAAAGTTGGTAAGATATGAAATTACTTTCATTCATGCACCTTAGGATACCTTGAGTAAAGTTGGTAAGATATGAAATTACTTTCATTCATGCACCTTAGGATACCTTGAGTAAAGTTGGTAAGATATGAAATTACTTTCATTCATGCACCTTAGGATACCAATTTTTCCCATCCGATTTTTCCTCTTTCGTTATTGCCCTTTTTTTTATGATGCTTTTTTTTTTTTAATTTTTCTTTCACTCACATTGTTCTAATTTCATTCACTCTCTCTTGCTCACGCCTTAAAATGCACCATTGTTTGGTTGTTTATTTTATCGTCTGCTTATACTTTGTTGAGCATCTGCTGTCGTCTTAAATGCCTGCAGGATATGGTCTCATGTCCTTTTAAATAATTTTTCTCAAATGACATTGAAAGTATAACATAGCTATAAGATCTTGGCTTTTTCCGTATTTAAATTTGCTTATACACATTTTTGAAATTAAAATAAGATGATACATCTTGTATAGCATTGTTTGATCTATGTCTTGCTCCTTCTTTATTATGCCTAGCAAAATGTCTGTTATTTTCAGTTCTATCTTTCTTCCTATCCATGCATTAATTATACATACAACTTCATTCCAGATGGGTTTGACCGCGTGGCAGGCCACAAAAAAGTGTTCAATATAATCCTTCTCCTTACAGTTGCAGTGTGAGCACAGCTCACTGTCTCTAATATTCATTTTATGGAGGAGTATGGACGTTGGATAAATATTATGTAGAATTTTCCATTGTAGAACTTTTAATCGGGTGTGTGAGCATATAGTTTTCGCCATTGTCCAGTACTGTTCGTTGATTTCTATTTTGAGTTTCTTTTTCCAAAATGCCAGAATATGTGGTGGAGTGTATTCTTCTTCTACAATAAGTTTTCGTATGTGCTGTGATCTTATTTTTGTGTTATTTATATCCAAATTTTTAAAGACGATAGTATTATGTAGGAGTGTTTTTTCCAGTAGTTTATCTGCAAATTTCGGAAATGCCTGCTTTATAGCATTGTATTCAAAAATTAATGACGCGCTCTTCCCAAGTTTTTCTTGTATTTGTTCACATGTGAGAAAAGTTCCATTGACTAGCAGGTCATCTACATGACTGATACCTGCTGATGCCCAGCTACTGAAAAACAAAACTTTAGATTTGTACGTTAAGTCTCGGTTATGCCATAAATATGTACTTACTTGCTCTCGGACTACATTTTTAGTATTCTTATGTCGTAACCAAGTTGTAATTACTTTTTTCCAAAAATTAGATGGTATGTTGTCCTGTGTTGCCACGTCCTTCTCGGATTTAACATTTGCCTTAAAAATATTAATATCATCGAGCTTTTTCAGGAAAAAGGTTGGAAGATCTTTCCAGGCTGCACATCCGTCTTGGCCCAGCCATATTGCCCATTCAATACAGAAACTGTCTTGCATGTTTTTCAAGTTTATCGTTTTTAAACCTCCTTTGTCTTCCGATGTGCACATTGTGTTTCGTTTTATTTTTCGAACGCCCTCTTATTTGTAAACTTCCTCCGCCAAATATAGCTAAAGATTTTGCGATTTAGTTGGCAGAGGATAGTGTCAGGATTTAAGTAATATAAATGCCGTGCTGGGTCACGACTTGCAAGGAGTTGATTTTTCACGGTCTCGTTGATTATAACCAGCGTAATTTTGTCCTTGAACTTTCTCGTGAACAGTTTGTTTTTGAAACACTTTTTTCTTAGAGATGGAAAGAAAGTGGGGCGAGATAGAATAAATGGATAAGTTAGGAGTGACAGTGCAATTCTCGACCCCGTGATTTTGATGAACACTTAGAAGGGAAGAGAAGGGGTGAATAAGGATAGATAGTTTAAGACGCTTAGTCGCGTTCAGAAATTCGTACATAAAATGTAGAAAGCACGAGGGTTTAAAGATTTCAGTAATTGTTTTGACATTTTAAATTGACCTTGTCTGTTTTTAGTACAAGGCCGTGACCAACTCCCACGTAGAATATATTAATACTGCGAGATGAGCTCGCATGGATGCACCAATCAAATCTAGGGATTTGGACGGTAATTTGTAGGTGGCTGCACAGTATAAAAGTGTAGCCATACCTATGTCCATTACTCCATACAGAAAATTCCAATCTGTGCAGGCGTCGGCACGATTCTGCCTGAAGAATCATAAGTCTGTTTGATTCATGTCTAGTTCACTATAGACATTGAGATGAAGCCATATGCTTGAATGAGATATGCCCACTGCTATTGTCTACTGTTCCCTGGTTTTTCTAATACCAGGGACCAAGCGTAAGTGTTTGTCCTTTGATGATTCAACAATGAACGAGGAGCTGAACATAATTTATCCAGTAGGACAGGATTGCCGCATATACTAGGAGTGCTACCCAAGAATGCAAGACAAAGATTTATAGTGACTTGCAACTAGATCTAGTATGAATGTTTGGCATACACATCTGTGAATTGGGATTGATTTGTCTGGATGAGGCTGGGGATTGCCAGCCCATCCTAGAGTAGATCCAATAGACTTAACTACGTCAGTTTATATTGACGAGCTTGATCCATTATAAGCGGTAGGCACAAATAGCTGAGATGACATCGTCGCCAGAGACGATATTAGTATATTGCTTGATAGATAGTAGGCAGACTATATCTGAGAGAGATATAACTAGTACTTAAATTGTTAGTGAGTCAGAATGATCATAACCTTATAGGAATCTAGAGAAGACTTCTAGTGACATATTATTGAATTTTCATTTGATGCTGCTGATGTTGTCTTTTAGTATGTAATAGATCTAGACAAAATTGTTAGGAAATTTAGTGTAATTAAATTTGTGGCCCTGCAGGTCTGTTTATGAAACTTATTCAGATTGTTCTTAGTGTGTGGCATGGTACGAAAGATTAAATAGTAAATACCTCTCGATTTAAAATGCAGTCATAATACCCACTCTCTAACACTGGAGGGCACTATCACCCAGTCCAGACTCGTAACAGATAGTGTCGTGCATTCCGATTCCTTGCATAGTATAAACACATTGGGATATGAGAAATGTTTTGGCTATGAGAATTTTGCCCTGGACGGATAAGTCTCTTTTTGCCCATAAGTGTATCTGTCTATCAATTATATCAATTATATTTTTCCAATTTTCTTCTGTTTCCGGCTGAAGCGCCGGTCTAGAATTTAACTGGCAATATTTTAACTTGTTTATTTTTCTGAATTCCTTGGGTAATGAATTTTAAGCAACTAGTTCTACTTAATGGCATAATGCTTGATTTGTGCAGGTTCAAAACTAATCCTGAAAAGCATGAGAATGTTTTTATTTTTGCTAAGACTTCCCTAAAATCTATTTCATCTTTCAGTAAAAGCGTCGTATCATCCGCGTACTGTAAAATTGTTATTGCCCCATGACTGCCTGGAATTGGGAGTCCTTTTATTTTTTTTGGTCTGTTTAATGTTAAGTGCCAACAACTCTGCTACCAGGAGATAGGTCAGAGACGACACTGGGCAGCCTTGCCTGATACCTTGTTCTAAGCTAAAGAAGCCAGTCAGCCAGCCTCCATTATTGACGCAGCATTTTGCATCGTGCATTATCACTTTAATCCATGATATGAAAGTCTCTTTGAAACCAAAGGTCTTTAATGCATAAAAAAGATACTCATGTGAGATTCTATCGAAGCATTTGCTGTAATCAAGTGCTAGCAAGTAACCTGTCTCTTTATTTTGTTCTCCATATTCTATAATGTCATCACACTGTCGGAGTAAATATGCTCCGCTACGACCTTTCATAAACCCAAATTGGGATTCTGAAATCAGTGACGGGAGCACTTGCTTCAGTCTCTCTGCTAATATTTTAGCTAGAATTTTATAGTCTACGTTTGTGACTGATATTGGTCTCCAGTTTTCTAAAGCAGTTTTTGGTAGATTTTTACCTTTATGCAATAGTGTCATAACACTTATTTTTTGTGAGGGGGCCAAAGTTCCTTGTTTTAGACTATATTCATAGCAGGATATTAAGTCAAATTTTATTTCATTCCAGAAGATTTTGTAAAATTCTGTTGTTAAGCCATCAATTCCCGGAGACGAATTATTTTTAAGTTTCTTTAGGCATGTGCCAATTTCGTCTACGGTGATTTCTTGTTCCCAGATACTACTTTCCTTCTCGTTTAATCTTGGTATTAACATATCGGCATGGAATGCATTTACTTGTTGTGAACAGTAGGCATCTCTTTTCTTATAGAGTTCAGAGAAATACTTGTGAATTTCGCTTTGAATCCCCTGTTGAGTGCTGACAATTCCATTATCGGTTTGCAGGTTTGTTATTACATTTTGCCTCTTTCGAGCTTTCTCTAGGCCTAGGAAATATGCCGTTCCGCTCTCACCTTGCTCAATCCATTTGACCCTCGCTCTGATTGCTGTGCCTTTTTGTTCTGCCAAACTAATAATTTCTAACTCTGCTTTCGCTTTCCCAATCTCTTGAAGTATTCCTGTTGGATTACATACTAAGGCTAACTTTTTTCTCCAAATCATTAAGTATTTGTTCTAAACGTCTTTTGCGATCGTTTTTTTCTGTGGCCTTCCTTTTACTACCTAGTATAGCTTTTTCTTTTATTTTAACTTTCATTGTTTCCCAACTGTCATGAGGATTTAATGCCTGAATCTTCTCTGAGGTCTCTACAATGTAAGTTTTCATTTGCTGTATGAAATCTACATCCCTTAACATGTTGTTATTGTACTTATAATAGGATGGACCCCTCTTGAATTTTGACATTTCCCAGTAAGAGATCACCATTCTGTGGTCTGTCATTGGTACTGATAATATCTTGGCGTTTGTCACTTTCGAAATTAATTCGTTATCAACAAAAATATAAGCTAGTCTGCGTGCTGCAAATGGCATGTTCCGTTTCCATGTACATTCTTTAGCCATGGGATTAAATATTCTCCAAGTATCTATGATGAGGTCATTAAATGAAACAAACTGGTTAAAAGCTGCCAATGTTTGCTTACTGTGCGGATCCCCTGCGATAATATCTTCAGAGTTGTTAATCACTATATTAAAATCGCCAGCCAAAACAATATATATATTCGGCTTAATAAATTGATCTATCACATCATCTAGATGTCTTAGAAATTTTATCTTGGACAATTCGCTATCAACAGGTGCATACACATTTATAATAAGATACGATTTATTCTCTTTCCTGACTAGAACAACCAAAATTCGTTCGTCCCCAAATAATTTTTCTCCCTCCTCTATGTTTTTTCCTAGCAATGTAATTCAACCTTTACTGTGTTTAGTGCCTGCTGAACTAAAAAGGGAACTTGCCCATTGTTTCTCCATTCGCTCTCTTCATCTAGTGTTACATACGTTTCTTGTAGACATATAATATCAAGTTTTTGCTCCTAAATTGCCCGCCATTTATGTTTTTGCCCCCACCCCCATAGCCCCCCTCATCGTTTTCGCCCCTTGTCGCTCTTTTCCCTTTTTCTTCCTACCTGCTCCCCCCGCCCCCCCCGCAGAAATCAAAATTACCCTTCCCCAGGGGGGAGGGGCGATATCATCCACTCTGAGAACCACTGCCTTAGATAATGTCGTTGGATGACTAAAGAGCAGCGTTGATGATAATAAAGTCTACTCTTTCCTTCTATCTTATTTGACTGATTGAATTTATGCGCAGCTTTGAAGATAGTTATCTCTAGCAAGTCAGGCACAACAAATGCAAAGCTTATCATTTTGCTTGTAAATCACCGAAAAGCAGTAGTCCAAATATATATTTATAATTCCCAACATCACAGAAACTAATACATACCGTAACACAAACGTTTCACAGGTGTTTATGTGCCTTTGAATTCTTTGGCAGAAACTGGAATGACATAAAAATGATTCAACGGACAGCTTTCATTCCCCAGAACTACCTCTGAAGGAATCAGTAGCATGTCTGTTTTGTTTCCGGAGGATCTCTGCCTTTTGCATTTGCACCACTCTGGTTCTTTGTTGTTGTTGTTGTATTTATATTTTGGTATTTTGTGTGGTTGTTTGGTCCAATTTTTTGAGTGTGCGTTGGGAGGGATGGGAAGGATGGTAGGGATTAGTTGTATTTTTTTCTTTTAATTTTGCCCTGGCAGTGGCCATGTTAGGCTTGCTGTTCTCGACTTCTAACGGCCAAGGTATCTTTAACGTGTGCAACATGCACAGTCATGGGCCCTCCGAGTTGTTCTTCATTATCCGGGTAGTCTAGGTGCTCGATCCTACCTACCGTTGGATCAGGGAGAAGAAATTTCCCCAAATTTCCAACATGTCTGCACCGGCCGGGAATCGAACCCGCTACCTTCGGCATGACAGGTGAGCACCTTGACTCTAGACCAACTGGTCCCCGAACAGGAATCAGTAGTTCTAGCAGATCTGTCTTAAAAAATCAGACTAACAGCATATGAAATCTAAACCAATATGCATGTACATGTAATTGCAATAGCTTTAGGGCTCTTGTGCTAGTTTCGTAAATGGCTGCGTTTAACAGGGTGATTTAGAGATAACACTGGTATTGTCTGAATAAAAATAGTAAAGATATAGTCATTAAAGAACTGTTTATTAACTATGCAATAGAGTGATACAAATTCACAGGTAATTTATTTACTGCTTAGGTATTCAAGAACTTGCTATCAAATAACCATAAAATAACTCTCCTGATAATATTTGCAAGCTGTTAATGAATAATGATTAAGGAGCTGGTGGAATGTGAGGACACGACTATCGTGGTAGTGCATATCCTTTTATAGCACACTATATCTTATTCATTCTAGTTTACATATGTATGAACATTACTTTGACCGCTATTATGACGAAAGTCCACGGTAGGTACAGCTATTTCATGAAATTTTAACAGATTGAAAGTGAGCCTCAGCGCTCCATAAATTCCTGCGACAACTTTGAAATTGAAGCAACATGAAAAAAAAAATTATCACCTTCTAGGAATCGTGTCCTCCCCACATTACAAATAATACAGTCACTTTTCATAAATGAAAAAAACTTTCTGGAGAACCAAACAAACAAACAAAAAATTCAATGTCCAGTTTGATGTGAAGAACAGATTAAGTTCCTGATTGCCCTCCTGATGGACCTGTGACTGCAATACAGGACAGGATTTAGAGCTGAGTTGATGTAACCCATCCACACAAACGTTTTGATTACAGCATAAGGGACAAACCACTGCGTATGCATTTGTATCATCATCAGAATACCAAACGGTAACCAGCAGATGGCAAAGCAGACAACAATAGAACCGATAGTTCGTACCGCCTTCAGATTGCTCTGTTTACTTCGTCCTGCAGGATTCGTGACACCCCTTCTATTAAAAAAAGAAAAATCATGAGATTTTATCTGATCAACTGTTTGATTCGACAGATTTGTTTCCTCCTGTCTGGAGGTTGCGTCAATAGGCTGCCGTGGCGTGTGTTCATTGGTTATTATTTTCATCGTGGATGGGTTTCGAAAGTCGAACTGAACGTCGGACAGTTTTCTTTGAATTGTAGTAGTTCTCTGAATTAATTCTTTGGAAGTTTTCGAAGCGTAGACAATCGCCGTGGACTTGATTCCAGTTGGGTGATTGCTGTTCTGTTCAGATCTTGCATTTGGGGGCTTCTCAGATGAAACATTTGCAGAAACTGTGGCTGTTGAAGGTGTTGGAGACTGACGCTGATGTTGCTGCGGTAAGGCCTGTGCTCTGGGTTGTGGTCTCCGTGAATGAAATCGTCGAACTTCTCTTAAAACAAATATGTACAAGGTGAAGATGACCAGATGTGGAATGGAGAATGAGATTGTAACTGTCACAGAGGTAAAAAAGTAAGTAGCATGGGTTCTGAATACATTATCAGAATGTAGACATCCATTGATTTCCACCTGCTGAACTTTGAGCCAAGGAGAAGACAAGGGTATGACGAGGATCACAGAGGGTAAAATCCAACAGCAACTGACCATGACATATCCAGTTCTAGTGGTCAGTTTTCTATACAACAGAGGTCGACAGATGGCCAGATATCTGTCCAGGGCCATGGACACCACATGGTAGATGGACACAGTGCAAAGATAAGCGTCCACTGCAACTCTGGCGAGACACCATTTGTCTCCCAAATAAAAACGTCCATTCTGGATAGTTTCGTAAGTGGCCAAAAGTAAAATGACTAAACCAAGACAGGTGTCTGAAGTAGCCATTGAAGCCATCAATATTTTGGTGATGCTGGTCTTTTTCTTACGACCGTCATGTATGAGGGCGACGATGATAGTGCAGTTAGCAAACACAATGAACAAAGCAAGGAGTACGGCGAAGATCAAGAGAAAAATAACGATGCTGAAGTCAAAAGAAACCAAAGCTGTAGATGTGGACGCCGACTGGTTGCAATTTTCACAGGTCACATTTTTATCCATTTTCATTTCTAAACGCCTCTCAGAAAATTCGCACATACAGTATATCAAATTTTAAATTGCAGTCTTGCACAAAAATAACTTCCAAGAGACGTTTATAACACAGTAGTTACAAATACATTGACGGACGCATTATACTGCAATGAAGTAGTCTTGAGTATAACATGGCCTTTAAATTCCAACCCCGTCGATCAAGAAAGTATCGATCTTATTGGGATCCGGGATTTGACAACAAATAAATGTCATCAAATCATTGAGAATTTCATGGTGGTTCCCGTACACTTCTCATATCCTTTGGGTGAAGGAGATATACATGTGAGCTGAGCAGCTCAAATGAAACGGTAAGCTATGGCAAAACGTACATCGCAAACTAATTATTAATCTTGGGCCTTCAAAGTTGGTGACTCTGTCTACTCTAAATAAAAAGACAAGAATTTGCACCATTCCTGTGTAGCAACAGAAAAATGTAAGAGTTGAATGAGGTACAGAACAAATCAATACTAGGATATGTCACTGCTTCATCAGAGATAATATACCTAAAAGGGAGACCCCTGGGACCATTGTAAGCTTGGTGCATTCATAGAAAATGCTTTTAGGTCCGCAAGGGTTTTCTTTATGTTGAGGCTTCACTCGCCATGGATAGCCATAGAAACATCAATCTGGAACCAAACGTTTCGCGGTTGTCTTGATTAGCTTTGAGTAAAGAGTTGTAAAGTTCATCGATTGCCATTCTTCAAACTTGTAATCATTCTGATAGGCTTCGGATAAGTGATGGAATGGCGTTTGCCGCACGGACTGCTGACGTTTCAACTCTTGCATGGCAGCAGAATAATAAAAGTTACAATGCCATGGGTGAAAAAGCGGAAGGAGTGGAGGACTTTTTTTTTTTTTGTCTGTTTTTTCCCCTGTAACTCTTGGAGGAAGAATTGTAAGTTATTTTACACTGCAGTGGGCGTAATGGCCCAAAGAAGAGATGGAGACGAAGTTGCTATATCTTTGCTCTTGATGAGCATTTCATTAAAGGTCACGAGGAAGCTATGCCTACTTGATGTGGGACTTCAGTAGGTAGCAATTATTCAAGACGCAAGTCTATCCGGAGCCAGCAAAATATAAGCTTTTTGTCATTAGTGTTTACTGAAGTGTTATTTTCCAATTTCATAACATCAATCACGTTTGTTCCAGCCAAGACGGGGTCTAAGTGCCAAACTAACACTGGGTTAGAACTGCGTCATTCCTCAACAAAAACTATGCTGTCACATTCTGTACACAGAAATACCTCCCCGAATAAACAAAATCATCGTACAGTTTGGAGAGAACAACAGATTAATTGTCTGACCGCTGTCCTGAGAGACCTGTGACCACAATACAGGACGGGATTTACCGCTGAGCTGATGTAACCCATCCACACAAAATGTTTCTGATAGAGCAGGGGAGACATATCGATAAGTGTGAATTTGTATCAACATCAGAATACCAAACGGTAGCCAGTAGAATGGCAAAGCAGACAACAATAGAACCGATAATTCGTATGGCCTTAAGGCTGCTCTGTTGATTTCGTCCTGCAGGTTTCGCGACGGCAGTAGTACGTGGTTTGATCTGGCCAGTTGTTCCATTGCACAAATTTGTTTCCTTCTGTCTAGAGATGGCTTCTTCAGGCTGCCGTGGCGTGTGTTCATTGGTTGTTGTTTTCAAAGTGGGCCAACTCCGAAAATCAATGGTGATTTTCTCTGACCAGGTGTCTGGACTATTTCTTTGGAATTTTCCACAGCAAAGACGTTCGTCATGGGATTGATTGGGGAAGTGAGGCTACCGCTCTGTTCAGATCTGGCATTTAGGGGGCTCTGGGTTATGACGCTTACAGAAGTAGACTCTGGAGTTTGGTATTTCTGAAGGATGGCCTGTTCAGGGAGTTGGGATCTTCGCAAATGAAATCGTCGGACTTCTCTTGTTACCAACAGAGACAAGGATGAAAATAGTAAAATTTGGGATGTAGAGTAGAGTTACAGGGCCCAAATAGTTGACGATGTGAATGGGGATGGCTCTGTCAATATTGTCCGTCTGCGGACATCTACTGGTTTTTACCTGTCGGATTTTCATCCATAGAGAAGACACAGATGTGACTAGAATTGTAGTGGGGAAAATCCAGCAGCAACTGACAGTGACATATCCAGTTCCAGTGATCAGTTTCCTATACAACAGATGTCGACACACGGCCAGATTCCTGTCCTGTGCCATGGACACTACGTGAAAAATGGACACAGTACAAAGATAACAATCCATCGTAAATCTGGCTAAACAACACTCGTTTCCCAAATAAAAAAACGTCCATTCTGAATGGTTTCGTGAGTGACCAAGGGTAGAATGACCAAATCGAGACAAGCGACTCAACTAGCCGATGAGGCCATTAATATTTTGATGATACTGTTTTTTTTTTTTTTTAATGACAGTCGGGTATGAGGGTGACGATGATGATGTAATTAGCGAGCACGAGGCACAAAGCAATGAGTATGTCGAAGACGGAGAGAAAGATAATGATGCTGGAGTCAAAAGAAATCAAGACTACAGACTTGGACATGGGATTATTGAAGCTTCCACACGTGAAGCTTTTCAACCATTTCTATTATGAAACTTCGAAGTAAAGCGTTCTTGAATTTATTCAACGAGTTGGTACATGTAATAGCTTCAATACAAAATGGTTTACTAGAAATGTTTTCCAAACTGCACTTACAAACACAGGGATGGACAGATCACCTTTGCTATAAAGCAAACCTGTCCGTAATAATTGGCTCTTTTCGTCTTGGCAGAGGTCAGCAGCTAAATAGTTTTTTTGTGCTGCATGCCTGGGCTGTGGGTATGGAGAAAGTGCCTAGCCCATGGTGCACTTTCCCCCTCTCGACAGTGTTGATTTGATCCCTTGGAACGACATGGTCGATACGCGTGGAATCAACAGTGTTGCAGGAGGTGCATTCCTCCGTGTAGTCTGCCTTTAGGGGTTCTCTTTAAATAATTAATAATGAATCATATAATTTTTTGTTGGAGATATGGAAGAGGGGGGGAGGGTGTGTGTGTGTGTGTGTGTGGGGGGTGATATGGCTGAATTTTAATCTATTAATTTTTAGTTTCAATTTGCCCGGGCAGCGGCTTGAACGGCCTACTCTTTACGATTTCCAACTGCCAAGGTATCTTTAACGTGCGCAACGTGCACACGGGCCCTCCGAATTTTTCGTTCTTATCCGAGAAGACTAGGTAATCGATCCTACCCCCCAATAGGATCAGGTACAAGAAAGTATGAGAAAAATCCCAATTTCCAACATGCCTGCACAGCCCGGGTTTTGAACCCGGGACCCTTGGCACGAGAGGCGAGCACCTTGCCTCTAGATCACCTTGTCTGTAACCTTACCTTTAAATGACAGTTCCATCAGTCATCAGAGTATGAATATTTACTTGCCATTTGAAAGCAAACACACTAGATTATGTCACCATAAGATAGAAATTCACAGTGGTTCCATTCCTTGTGCCACAGTGCAGGAAACTTTGTGTGGCCCGGGCGCAATTACCATCTTGATCCGACCATAGAAAAAGCTTTTTGTACATAGTGATGGGACACGCTCTCTCCGTTTAATTCTGTGAGTCACGATGAACCAGAAAATGATACCGGCATGGAAATAAGATTTGGTCATTATCAACAAGTCACACACAGTTAACCCACTGTCATTATTTGCTGGTAGCGTGCAAATGGACTCTAAATTGCGTGTACATATACCTGACAAAAGGCATGTCGCAAGCCAGTGCGGAATGCTGAGTTGTAACTCTCAAACTATTCCAAATGTTGTTGTTTAAATTAAAAGAGTAATTAAATGGTCCGACAGCACGGGGCGTGAACATTGTAACTCTCGGAGAGAGGAGGCAAAAGAACAAACATTCATGACAATGGGTGTGATTAGGAGGGGAGAGAGCTTACCTTTCTTTTTAATGAGAACTATTTTGGGGGTGACCATAAAACTGTGCATTCTAATGTGGGGCTTTAGCAATCATCAATTATGCAAAATAGACCTCTGGCTCTATTACCATTTGAGGGGTGCCTGTTCTCATTATATAGTGAAATCAGATAGTCCTATCATATACATATTCCCTCGCTCAGTCTACAGAAGCCTTTTATCCGATTACAGCCAAGGGACACTTAAATCAGTTATATTTCCACAACTTTTATGCCAGGTTTACAGGAATTGGCACTGCGCAATTTATTTTGTTAGGGTTTCAAGATCCTTGCAAGCTCCAGGACCCAAATCAGGCCTACAATTTGCAGCCTTAAACACCGTTGGCATGCCACAGTGTCCCCACTCCACATACTTTTCTTTACGGTAGCAGTAGTTTTAAGGAAAATAAAGTTAGAGCAGAAAAAATTTGGCCGTGTACGGTTGCTATACACGTAATATGTAAATTGGCGTGTAATTTGGCGTTCTGATTAGTTCTGCATCTCCAAAAAGGAAATGCATATCAGCGGTTCTCCAAATGAAATGACTCAAATTCAGCCTCTCTTATCCTTGAGGTGCACACAAAAAACTCGAGTCCCCAGAGGCTGCTAATGCGGGCCACACTTACCGGAAGGTTGAATGACTTCTTGCTCGCGTCCGCCTGCGCTGGTCTTGTGTGGAATGGGGCGCCGTGTGTAGGTGCACAGCTGCTGCTGTTTAAGTTGTACCAGAATCTTTCTCGAATCTCTATGCATTCTAATCGAGACAAGTTAAAACACATAAGTGGCATTGTCGTGAGTGTAGAAAATTTAATAGCGGCTGTCTTCAGTCAATGCACTATTTGGGACAAGAGAAACAAACTTCATGTCAGCAGTTCAGTGATGGGCAATTAATGGATAGAAATCAGAGAAAAAAAATATTGTAAACGAACTCAAATGCTGATTTATCAGTAGAAGACAAGAATAAGGTACGATCGTTCTTTATTCATCCATTTTTTTTTTCATTTACAAACATCTTTTTACTACATGCAAAACATTACATTTTACACTTTGCAGCATGCAGCTCATTACATTTCCAGTACATAGCCAATTCCCCCTATATACATTATAATTATAAGAAATATAATGATATGGTTCGTGCATTGAAAATAAGAACAAAAATTACCCGTAAACATAAGATAAATAACAGTACTAAACAGGAGGAGGGTTTAAATGGTTTCCTTCTCGAGGGTTAACCGCTTTGTCTCTATGCTCCCCCTTACACCCTACGGCTATCCGACGCTGGTTTCCTGCTCGCGGGTCACAGACTAATAAAATACCTAGACTGGATGATCCCATTGTGTGACGTCACAAAACAGCGAAAGGTCATGAACCATCCGCCATTCTAGGTTTACGGTAACGACCGACGCTTCAGCATAGCTACAATTTTGAATGATACCATTTTGACGCCCCTAGTGAACGCGGAAGTTTGGTTCCGCACCAAGAAATTAATACATGTGCAACCAATCTTGACTAATAAAAAGAAATTTCTACTGCAGATAGAACTAGAATCGGAATTTGCCGAGCGGCGACCATGTTGGTTATACAGTCGCCGCTCGGGAAATTCCGTAAAAAACGACACACATCGAAGCTCGTGTTTCCAGTCTGGTTAATTTATTAGTCTGTGTCGCGGGTTGCCTGCTCTCTCTCTCTCTCTCTCTCTCTCTCTCTCTCTCTCTCTCTCTCTCTCTCTCTCTCTCTCTCTCTCTCTCTCTGTGCTCGGCTATAGAAGCCATCTATAAAGTACATTTGCTCGGAGCTGCAGGGAGTCGCACCCAGCATATAGAACGCGTTCTTGGAAAAGGGAGGTAAAATTGTGGGAGCCCACGTACGGGTTTCAGTTATGGTAATGAATTGAACCCCCCCCCCCTCCCAAACAAAAGCAACAACAACAAATCAAAAAGAAAAGATCAAAGTATGTTAATTGAAACCAACCGAACGATAAGCGCACACAGTTGGCATGAGAAGGTGCAAAATATGACAGGAATGCGCACACAGTTGGCATGAGAAGGTGCAAAATATGACAGGAATCCAGCGTCCGCGTATTGTCAGTGGCTCCTTCTAGGTATTATTGTATCATGGAGCACTGGCTGGCAGGGCTAGGCGGAAAACATCTTAGAGTTTAAGAATCCTTGCCGCCACAACTGGTCCACTGGTTAATTATGCGGGTCTCATTATAAGGACGTCCCAGCCTGTCTGGTCAGATTTTTCGTCAGGGAAAACAGCCAAGGACAAATAAAAGACAAATCGGTAAGTGTCACTTTTGTTTTATGTCCATGGACGCCAATGGAAGATACTCATTTGTCTTTCATTTCAACATCAGAAATAGAGAAATCGAGGTAACAATTTGTAGCCAGGAATCCATGCGGTCGCTTAAGAATTTTTTTGTTTGTTTGTTCTTGACAAAGAGTAGAATCATATGGAGAACAATTTGTAGCCATGTATCTAATAAAACAACGACAACAATAACAACAAACAGCAGAAATGTGGCAATGTAAAAATCTGTAACCACGAATCCATACTGACTGCAGCGGAAATTAGTTTTGTTTTGTTTTTTAAGCAGAAATGTGGCAAGTCGGTAACATTTATTAATCACGGATCCACAACGACCACAGTAGACGTTAGTTTTGTTTTTCTTTCTTTTTTTTTTCAAAGCAAAAAGTGTAGCAAATACATAACAATTTGTAAATCATGATTCCCCACCGACTACACTATTTTGTTTTAAAGCAAAAATGTGGAAAACATAACAATATCTAATCAAGAAAGCAAACCTACTACAGTTTTTTTTTTCTTTTTAGCAGAAATAATTATGGCAAATTGTTAACAATTTTGAGATCAAAATAACTAGCCGGCTAAAATATGCTTTGAAGCAAAGTTAAAAACTAATATTGCCAAAGGTTTGCCCACCTGACTTGGAACTTTCGTTTCGTTCGTCCTGCTGTAAGATTAGGTCCTGAAAGTTTAGGTCAATTCTATATTGCAATCTGAGATCATTTCTGACACCCTGAGCCATACAAGATGTATATTTGTAATGCCACATACACGTCTTATTTACGTTGCTCTCCCTATGTATTTCAAGTGGAAAAAGTAAAAAGAAGAAAAAACATTTCTCTGTCTAAATGTTCTTTCGTTTGACATTTTCATTTGAAGGACTCAGTCATAATCTCGACCTTTGTTAACAAACGGTCACATTGTCTCTTCAGCAGAATAAATCAGTGAGCCAACAAGATTTTGACAATCTGGAGTGTGAACATACAAATTGTTGACATGTCTTTGAAACAAGAAAATACCACTAACGACAACAATGACAATGGAGGAGAGAAACATCCAGAAAATGAGGACAGCAAAATGAAAAAAGTTATGGCAGGAGGTACCGGTAAGAATGAACTCGTACAGACATCAAAAGAACTCAAATATCTGGATGGCCTTCCATACACGACCTTTAATGGCATCAAGTATGTGTGTCACTATAAATACAATGTTGTCTATGAGTTTCTCCCAATCTTGCGAAATCTGAGTCTCAGGGACGATGATGTCTGGATGATTTCTTACCCCAAATCTGGAAACCACTGGACTTTCGAGATACTCACCATGGTATTGAAGCAAGACACGCAGTTCTCAAAAAGAATGTTTATAGAGCATGCAACTGAATATTTAGGATCTGACGTGCAAAACATCATAGACGGATACGAGTCTCCTCGAGTTCTCGCTTTGCATATTGCTAAGCCAGAATGTTACCCTAAAGAGATAGTTGAACGGCAACTGAAGATTGTCTACCTGATCAGAAATCCCAAGGATGTTTCTGTATCACACTATCATATGTGGACTGGATTTTCTGAGCCCGAATGCCACTATTCTGCTTCCTTCAGCGAATATTTCAATCTGCAGATCAAAGGTGAATTCATCCACGGTGATTGGTTTGACCACGTTTTGGCTTTTGAGAAATTCATGAAAGACCACCCAGAACAGCCAGTGTACGCCCTTTCCTATGAAAGGATGAAGGAAGATCCGGTTTCCATCATCAAAGAATTGTGCTCTTTCTGTGGGAAACCGACTGATCTTGCTGAAGACATTGCTAGGGTGACGCAATTTAGTAACATGAAGAAAGTCCTCGACACTGGAAAAATGAAAGAGTACAATGACCAGTATATCGCCCCAACTGCTGAGGGCTTTTTGAGAAAGGGTGTGGTTGGTGACTGGAGAACTTTTCTTACTGCAGTCCAGAGTGCAGAGATGGACAGGGTGTTCCAGGTCAAGATGTCTGGCTCCAAGCTGGCAGAAAAGGTTGCCAAATACATGTGAACCAGCTTGATCTGGGGTCAAAAAGCTTTTTTGTGGCACATTTTTTTCCTTAAACAGCACAGCGGCGCTGGTCTGGTGCCATGATGAGAAAATAGTCTATTCCGTCTTAACGTATATCAACAGGCCACTGGGCACCACTGCTTTTATTTTTTCTACGTCCGTTGAGTCCTGCATGTGGTCTTGGTTGCCTTTGTCCGTATTTCATGATGTAGGTTGTGGCGACTGACCGCAGAAAAGCCAGGTAGTCCATCGGCATCTCCATTGCTGGCACAAATGGTGCCCAGTGGCCTGTTGACATACATTAAGACGGAACAGATAAATATTGCATTAAATTGCTTCTTTTCTGTATGCTTTTGCGGTGGTTTTGTATCGTATTGTTGTATTATGTCAATGAAAAAAACACGTACCCTCTCACGCATAGCGGTCCATTATTGGACACACATTTTGGACCAATCAAAGTAAGGAAATTTTGTGAGTTTTGAAAAAAACATGATTGATCCTTTCATTCTGAGCCAAACGGCCTGTTGTGTCCAAATTTCATCAAATTTTGATAGGTCATGCAAGAGTGGATTAATATCAAATTTTGATAGGTCATGCAAGAGTGGATTAATACATTCAGACCAGTACAATGTCGAGAACACTGTACAAATATCACTGGTGACAGAATTATACATAATCAGCCATAAATATTATATGACATCAACATCACAACCTCCCAGCACACAGGCATGGACATGTAATCCACCCGTGGTAAACAATTGTCCCCCAGAGGACACACACACACACACACACGTCATCAACCCAAGTACATCACAACAATCACATTTACATTATCAACAATTCCAGACAAGGGAAACAACTCCAGGGGAAAACAATATCATGCCAAGTCCCATAACTGTAAGAAAATCTGTAAAATTCTTGATGGCTCGGAAAGTACAACAATTTGTACTTGTTACCCGTTCTTTGATACTATGCAGGTTGGTGGAAGTTGGTCATTGGATTTTCTTTCAAAGAGAAAACAAAAAAGAATTAAAAATGCGCAGTATTATTTTAGACATAGAGATTAAGAAAAGTACATAGCGCATATCCACTTAAAATGCTCTATGCCCTTAGCAGAAGACAGCCAGAGACATTTATTATAGGCAAATAGGGATTAATCGTTATATTAGACAATATTCCTGAATGCTAGATGAATTATCTAACATAGATAGTTCTTCGGTTAAATGATTGGTCGTCTGAAGCCTTATACATAATTGATTAGCTGTTCGAAACCATGTGCACTATTGATTGGCTGTTTGAAGCCTTATCTATAATTAAAATGATAATTTTCCTTCTTGTATTTCTCTTTCACATAATGTCATAAGCATCTGAGATCTTTTTATGTGACATTAAAGCCAGTCTTTGTGAATGGCGTAAACTTGTAAACTGCATTATTTAACCAAGAAAATCTGAATAAAATGCTTGTGATAATGAATGATTTTAATGTAGATCGAGAATGAAAGACATCATGTTTTCAGAACAGCAAGATCAAGAACAACTTCGTCTTTAAACAAAAATACAGATATTAGTATCTGTACGATTTACATATTGCTAATCTAGTTTAAAGGGCATGTTTGCTTAAAAGAATTACTTTCTGATGTTTCCTTTCCTCGGCAAGTTTTTTTTTTTTTTTAAAGACATAAATCGATTTCCAATTGCCTGCGTTGCTGAACGATTATTTTCTTATGAATATGTTATTATGTCTTTTACCCGAGTAGATTGACTGATGTATTCAAAAGGATCAGCTATCTGACGAGCAGAGTTTCACAATGGGTGGTGGTTATTCATGTTGTTTTAATTAAACTAAAAGGAAGCTGTGATAAATCAGAGAGTATGTACCTGTCGAGAGAGGTCATTGTTGGTGGACCCCCCCCCCTCCTCCCGCCAAGGCAATTTAATTCTCTAGATGTTTTTTACAACAACAATAATAACAACAACGACAACATAACTTGACTCTGGTTTTCTCTTCACGTTTTTCCTCTTGGCTTATCTTCCCCGACATCCAAAGTGTATGAAGATCTAGCTATTGTGTTTTTTTTCAAAAATTTTCGCTTGGTTAGAACGTCTAAAACCTTCAGTAAGCTTTTCCTCCTATTGAAAACGCACAACCTTGCCATCAGTTACCGCACTGACATACTTTCAGCTCCATCCTAACAGTGGTTTCGCTGAGTCTCCTATGTCTGCCAGGGTAATCCAATCAACTCCAGAATACGAAAAAACCACAGTAAGTATGTCTGCACGCTCTTTGTGGTGCGGACAGCAGTGGAATTCTTGTTTACAGCCCTGACTTAGTTTTGTGATTTAGCAGAGATGATTATATCTTTCATTATTCATAATTATCTCTGTCTGGATTTAGATCGACTATGGAACATTTAAGGTAAATATTACTGGTGACTGACACCAGGGAGCACCAAAAGTTGGATGTTGTCGAGTGTGGGGGTTTTCGGAACGTTAATGCTGAGGATTTTCTAGAATTACCTGAAAAAATGCAAAAAGTTCTAGAAATGAGAATGAGTTCAGGTAATTGACGAAATATTGTAAGAACTACAGAAAATGTGTCAGGTCACAGCATGCAAGGCTTGAAAGAAAGACAGAATATGGCAAAAAGAAAAAGTTGTATGTAGCAAAACCTCGCGTAAGGAATAACTGAGAAACAATTCAACGAAGAGGAAAGGGAAAGGGGTGACAAATCGAACATTCAGGATTATTATCTACTTTCGTCCGTGTAAAAATGCAACAGGGTGGAAAACTGAACCAATGAAATCATTGAACAAATAAAAAAAAAATATAGAATGCAAAATCAGTACCAGTTCAGATACCAAACCTTGTCCTTTCACAATTCAGCCATCAATGGAAATGTCACTGGTAATGTAGATCCGCGATTTTCTAATTATAAACATTCTTGCACATGCCAGAGTTTAGTATTTTATTGAAGATGAAAACATTGGATAATCAAGTTATGTTGTTAAGGTTGTTTTTGCTGTTGATTACTGTTGTGTATGATTTTGTGATAGTCTTTGTTCTTGTGGTGAGCAGTAATGATGACAGTGCAGTGTAGTATCGGTGGTGATGCTGTGGTCGTCATGGGTTTTGATGGTGGCGAATAAAATATTGATAACCACGATGATGACGATGACGCTGTTGATTAAAATGATTCTAGCAGCAGCAATAAACACACGCACACGTACACACATTCACACACACACACATGCAGGGTTCAGAACAAGAGTCCACAAAATGGAAGATACGGTTCTACAGGGGTAGAAAAGACAGTTCTAGGGACGGACAGAGGAACGGCCAAGTTTTTTGACAGTAAAGCAAGAAATAAGGATTGTTATTACTCAGTATGGAGCATTTGGGGTAAGTAAAAATGATATGAAATGACACATTTGATTCACTGACGATTGTTTAATTTGACATTCTTCAAGCAAAAAAAAAATTCTTAGTGCACTGAAGTTGAGAGTTCTGCCATAAAATCGTAACCGTATTTGATAAGCCTCAAATTTGGTGCAACATCCCATTTTAATGCCTTTTCTGTGAAACGTTTTGAAAAAAAATTCGATAGCACTGAACTGGGGAAACACTCATTCGATTTCACTCTGAACAGGAGGGCGATTGGTGAAACAGGGATGTTTACACACTACGTAAGAACAACTTTATTCAAATCTTGACGAATCCCCGTTTCATGTTGATATTCCAAGATTAGGTAAGAGGAAGACTTTGTTGCTACGAACCACAGCGCAGTTTTGCATAAGCCACGTGGAACTACAGTTCACAAAGTCACTGTGCCAGATTATCTTTTTGTCTTTTTTTTTCAGGTTAGCCATGAGAAAAAAATACATTGTTTGCTGGTCGAAGTTTGAGAAAAGCTGTGCATAAAACATAAGGAGTAGATATTACTGTTATTTGCAAAATGTACTAAAATAATCCACTTTGTACCTCTGAGTACTACTTGGTGTCCACAGTTTGAGAAAAGTTGTCTTACATGTGAAAACATTCCTGTTCCTTGAACTATTTTAACAATAATCCAGATTTTGTGTTGCCGACGACCACTTCTAAGTCGGAAGAAGTCTAGCATTCTCCCGCTTTCAGTGTTTAACAGCAGAAAAACGTAGGAGATCCATGAGACGGAACAAACCAATCCTAATTTGTTTCTTCAAATTCACTCAAAGGGTTACCAGTGGGACTACTGTAAGCGTATTGCATTCACAGAAATGGCTGTTACCTAGTGGCCAAGTGACACGGTCTACCTGTTTAACCTTCTATTGTCATGGTGAGAACCAAGAGAAAAATACATGATTTCAACGTGAAACTTCTTTGGTCAGCTGTGTTTTCACGTGAACGGAAACGGAAACGTCAAAGGAAATGTCAAAGATCCGCAAAGGAGTAAAAAAAAAAAAGAGTGTTTCCATGTGTATGGAAGGAGCGTTTCTGTACACATGAAAGCCTTCTTTTTATTTCGCCACCTGAAGGGTTTTTGAGGTTTCCATTTGCCTTTTTCGTTTCCGTACACATGAAAACACAGCTTAAGATGCATATCAAGTGTAAAGGCACAGAATAGCCACTGCCATTGTTTGCTTTTGTAATACTGAACGTGAATCCTAAATTACAAATATAACTAAGACAGTGGCGCATGCTCGATATTATGGAATGTTGAGCTGTAACCCTTACTGTTTTCCAAGAGGTGGTTGGCTAAAGTAAGTCTTACAACAGTAACAAAATTTAACGTTCCCTCACATGGATAAGTTTACTTGGACGAACCATAACTTGAAATGCTGAATTTTGTTATTTTTTTTAGGTGGTAGGGGTGAGGAACAAGCGATGTCTGTCTGATCCATGAGAATATGCAAGGTTTAAAATGGTACAGTCTCATCACCCCGATAAGGGTTATCTTCCTGTAGGTATGAATGCTCATCCTAGTTTACACGTCCTTATTCTTGCAGCGATTTTCATCAGTTCGGGTCGCCTTTCTATACCAAGAAATAAATAAATAAAACAGATAATAAATAATTGAATAAATAAAACGGATAATAATTAACTGCATAAATATTTACAGACAATAAATAAATGAGTGAATGAATGAATGAATGAAGGAATGAATAAATGAATGAATGAACAGCAAAAAAAAAAAAAGAATTATACATAAGTAAAAATAAATAAAATGAAAGCATGAATGAATGAATGACGGAATAAATAAATAAATGAACAAATCAGTACCTAGATAAATAATATTACCTTTCAAAATAGACAGGATCACTTCACGAAATAAACAAATTCATTGCACAGTTTGGTGAGAACAACATATTAGGTTCCTGACTGCCCTCCTGATGGACCTGTGACCACAATACAGGACAGGATTTAGAGCTGAATTGATGTAACCCATCCACACAAACGTTTTCGAAAGAGCAGGAGAGACATACCGGTTGGTATGAATTTGTATCATCATCAGAATACCAAACGGTAACCAGCAGATGACAAAGCAGACAACAATAGAACCGATAGTTCGCACCGCCTTCAGGTTGTTCTGCTGATTTCGTTCCGCATGATTTGTGACATTTCTTGTGCCCGAGAAAGGAATATTACTTGATTTTATCGTACCAGCTGTTTCATTTGACAAATTTGTTCCCATCTGTCTGGAAATTGCGTCATCAGGCTGCCGTGGCGTGTGTTCACTGGTTGTTGTTTCCAAAGTGGGCAGACTCTGGAAATCAAATTGAAACTTTGGTAATTCCGTCTGACCAGATTTCTGGAGTATTTCTTTGGAAGCGTAGGAATTCGCCATGGGACTGATTGAGTCGGTGATGTTACCGCTCTGGTCAGAATTGGCCAATGAAGGATCCTGGGCTGTGACACTTATGGAAGTTGCTGGTGCTGCAGACGCTGGAGTTTGACGTTGATCCTGCTGCAGGGTGGTCAGCGCTTGGAGTTGTGGTCTCCGCAAATGAAATCGTCGAACCTCACTGAAAACCAATAAATACAGTATGAAGATGGCCAGATTTGGGATGTAGAATACTGTGACAGCGCCAACGTAATTGACGATATGAGTGGCCTCGGCTCTGTCTATATGGTCAGTTTGTAGACATCCATTGGTTTCTACCTGTCGGAGTTTCGTCCATGGAGAAGACAAGGGTGTGACGAGGACCACAGAGGGGAAAATCCAGCAGCAACTGACCATGACCAATCCAATTCTACTGGTCAGTTTCCTGTACAACAAAGGTCGGCAGACAGCTAGGTACCTGTCCAGTGCCATAGACACCACGTGCAAGATGGACACAGTACAAAGATAACAATGCACCGTAAGTCTGGCTAGACACCAGCTGTCTCCCAAATAAAAATGTCCATTTTGGATGGTTTCGTAAGTGACCAGAGGTAGAATGACCAAGCCGAGACAGGCATCTGAACTAGCCATTGAGGCCATCAGTGCTTTGGTGATGCTGTTTTTTTTCTTACGACTGTCATGTATGGGGGCGACAATGATGATGCAGTTAGCGAGCACGATGAACAAAGCAAGGAGTATGACGAAGATCGAGAGAAATATAACGATGTTGAAGTCAAAAGAAACCGAGACTACAGGTGTGGACGTGGAATTACTGACGTTTCCAGTGGTTATATTTTTATCCATTTTGATTATGGAATGTCAAGAGTAAAACATTCTTGAAGATATTCAAGCATTTGATGTCAGTATTAATACAGAATAGTTTACTAGAAACTTTGTCCAATCGGCATTTAAAAAGACAAGAGTCGACATCACGGGTGGATTATCTTAATATGAAGCGGGCCTAATCGTAAGCCTTCCTTCAATAAGTTGATTCATTTAACAAATTATCGATATTTACGCGATATTTAAAAACAACAAGCACACTCAATTATGTCACCAGCTAAAGAAATTCAGTGAGGTCCCATTCCTCCGCCAGTCTAAAGGTGAAGGGGTATGTAAGCTGATCAGTCACATGGGAACAGATCGAAAAACATCGATTGGAAACTTTATTGTATCCTTCTAGCTGATGAGTCTGTCGATTTTCACGTTTCCATAACATCAAAAGAATCTGAGAGGTCAGTGAGGTTTAGAACAATATTAATTAGTGGTCTTACATCAAAGGTATACTCAAAGGGATGATCGCTAGAGCAATTGTCATCTTGCTCCAGTCACAGAAAAAAGCTTTTAGCCCACAGTGAAGAGACATGGTCTCTCTGTTTAATTTCCTCTCGTCACGACCAGCCACAACATCATACCAGCACAGAATTAAATTTTGGTCAAGCCACGCACAGTTGATCCATTGTCAATATTTGCTGGTATAATCTCGCAAATGGACTCTAAACTGAAAATTGAAACAAAGCCCCTAGCACGCCAATGAGGAGTGCTGAGCTGTAACTATTCCAAATGTTCGTTGTTTAAACTGAGAGAGTAAATAAACCGCCCGATGGCATGGAGAGCGAACATTTTAACTCTTGAGAGAGAAGTCAGAAGAATAAACGTTCATAACGATGGGTGTGATTAGGAAGGTAGGGAGTTTACTTTTCCTCTTTATCAGAACTACTTTTTTTTCTGCTGTCACAGAAAACACTGAAAACATCCCATGATAGGGTGCTTACAACACAGTTAACATGTGCCCCCCCCCACCCTCTGAGCTATCAAAAGTTATATATAATTTGAAGACTGTTACAAGTACGTATGCGCCACAACGTTTTGAGCCAGGGGTGCGTACCTATACGTCCCTATCCCTAACTTTGCCTTATCCTCAGCCCTAAATCTGATCGAATCCCCAAACCCTGTCCTTCACTCCTTTCAACCAAAATACAGGGGGAAAACAAAAAAAGAAAATCTGAAAGAATAATTAATTAACGCTTTTCTTAGGAGTATTTCGGGAGGATTTTGGGAGGAGCTCTCCAGCTCCCCAATCACTAAAGGCTTTAAAATGCGTACCCCTAGCGCAAACACGTTATGGGACGTACGTACTTGTAACAACATTCTTGTTTGAAACATTTTAAAAACTTGTTTCTCTAAAGACCCCATCCCTTAGAACCTCGTTAATCACTGAAATGGTTGGGACAGACAACCCAACTTTTTGTGCTGAATCACTCTGAAATGATGCCTTTTGTCTATTACTGTTCCTGAAACTGGAAACTTTCTTAAGCAAACTGCACAATGTCCATATTACCACAGTTTTCTCCCAAAACTGTAACGAATAAACATGTTTATCACGAGCAATGCCGTGTACTTCAGCCAATAGCCCAATCATAAACTATTCACATGATATTGATGTTTTTATAAGTTTTGGGGAGAATATTCAGGCTGATAAGAAATGGCGAAGAGGCAAGTAGGAGATGTGAATGTTACATTTCCTATATACAATATTGTTTCGAGATGGAAGGGTGACAGATTAGATCTATTCAACAATAAACAATATCCAGCAAATAAAATGCCGCCCATTGGCTGGTTTATAACTCCAATGGCAAGAAGGAAGTTTATTTATGAACAAAAATATGCAAAGCCGAAGAAAAGCCAGTCTTAAAGGCTATAAGAAAAGTGGGTGAAAACTTGTCTACATACAAGAATAACAATAATTAATAATAAAGAGAAAATACGTTGTATTCCCGAGATGGAGATGAAAACGTGATCGCAGAGCATAAAACAAAGTTTATCTCGCACAGACGCAGCCAAAGTCTCACACACACCACAAAAAAAAAAAAAACAGCCATAAAATTTTCAGCCGTGTGCGTATTTTCCCAGCCATTTTAGTAAAGTGTGTCGTGTAAACGCACACAAAAAATGACATGAGGTCAGGGGTATATACTGTACATGTAATGTAAGCTCGGAGCAATAAAATACACAAAAAAACCATTCTGAAGAAATGCCATAGAAATAGAATAAAAGTAACATACAGGGTGTTCAAAAAGTCCCTCACTATTTTGATGTACAACTTTCTTTGCGGGTAATAGACCAGGGACGTTCATCTTGTGGCAAATTCTAACTCAGTAGTTGAGATTTTTTTTTAATTCTTCATTTGAAGTTTTGAGTTGTTTTCTTCTGCTACCAGGCTGACTGTAGAACAGAGATATAAAATCACTGCATAGCAGGAGGTTTATCAAGCTGTGGTCGAAGTGCAGCGAAGATTGAGGGCATTCTAAGGACAACATTATGCACCGAATAGGAACAACCCATCACCCACACCCACCTGAAGTTTATGGAGACCAGATCCACAAAGGACAAATCCCAGTCAGGAAAACCTCAAAATGGACTGAGTGTCCGTGAGGCGTTTGTTTAGAGCTAAGGAAAGTCCATTCGGCGTGCAACTTGTTTCAAAAAAAGTCTGTGCCCACGTTCAGGTGCACCAGTGAATTTCTAGTAGACTCGTGAAGACATGTTTGATGCCAAAATATTCTCATAAACCGTAGACTCATAAACGAAACTGTGATTTGATTCCTCTTGTAATTGCCATTTTAATACATTTTTAAAAATATTGAGGGATTTTTTAAACACCCTGGGTACTCATTCTGATATGCTCATAGAAGTTTAATAGCTACTGTTTAAAACAACATGTTGTAAAGATCTATTTCATGAAAATTCAACAAATGTAATTTGCGTTTCAAAGTTAACTGAAACCCGTTTATATATTTGTTTGTCAGAAAAAACATGGAAAAGCTATCAATAGTAAGTGTGAACTTTGCTCTGCCCAAATAAAAACGATGTCGAATCCCTTCATACATCGGAACTGCTTCCTGAACGAAAATAAAACTCATTGTACAGTTTGGCGTGAAGAACAGATTAAATTCCTGACTGCTGTCCTGATGGACCTGTGGCCACAATACAAGACAGGATTTACAGCCGAATTGGCATAGCCCAACCACACGACAACTTTCATTAGAACAGAAGAGATTTGCCAGTCAATGGGCATTACTTGTATCGTCATTACTACATTAAGCGGTAACCAGCAGATGGAAAAGCAGACAACAATAGAACCGATGGTTCGTACCGCCTTCAGGTTCCCCTGTTGACTTTGTCCTGTAGGATTGGTGATATCACCTCTGTCCGTAGCTGAAATGTTATGGGATTTGTCCTGACCAGTTTCATTTGACACATTTTCTTCTTTGTGTTTGGTAATGACGACACCAGGCTGCCGTGCTGTGTGTTCATTGGTTATTGTTTCCAAAGTGGATGGACTTTGAAAATCTAACTGGACGTCGGATAATTCTCTTTGACTCGACCTCTGAATTAATTCTTTGGAAGTCTCCAAAGTATAAACAGCCGCCCCGAACTTGATTGTGGCGGTGGGATCACTGGTCATTCCAGTTCTGGTATAAGGAAGATTCTGAGTTGTAACACCTGTAGACCTTGTTGCTGCCGAAGACGCAGGACTTTGACGTTGTTGTTGCTGCAGGATGGCATGTGCTTGGAGTTGTTGTCTCCGTAAATGAAATCGGCGTACTTCTCTTAAAATGAGAAAATACAAGATGAAGATGGCGACATGTGGGATATTAAATGACGCCATAACGCTTACCGAGGTGACAATGTAAGTAACAAGGTAGATGGATTCATTGGCAGATTGTTGACATCCAGTGGCCTCTAGCTGATGGACCTTGAGCGACGAAAACAAAAAAGGTGCGATGGTAGTGAAGAGAGGTAACATCCAGCAGCAACTGACCATAACGGATCCAGTTCTAGTAGTCAGTTTTCTGTACAACAGAGGTCGACACACGGCCAGGTACCTGTCCAGTGCCATGGACACTACGTGATAGATGGACACAGCAGAAAGATACGCATCCACCGCGGTTCTCGCCACGCACCAGTTGTTTCCCAAATAGAATTGTCCGTTGTCAATAGTTTCGTAAATTACCAAGGGTAGGACAATCACACCGAGACAGGCATCTGAACTAGCCATTGAAGCCATCAGTATTTTGGTGATGCTGGTTTTTCGACGCCGGGTGTCACGTATGAGTGCGATGATGATGATACAATTAGCTGGAACAATGAATAAAGCTAGGAAAATCGCAAAAATCGAGAGAAAGACCACGATGCCGATATCGAAAGAAATCAAATTCACAGACTTGGATGTAGATTGATTGAAGTTTCCCTTGATCACATTTGTATCCATTTTTACGAATGAAACATGAAATTCAAATGTTCTAGAATTTATTTAATGATGATATTACGATGTTGTTATACGAAAGAGTTTAGTAGACACATGTCCATTACGACAGTTGTAAACACTCTGGCGGACGGATCCTATTGCAGTGAAATAAGTATGCCTGTAACAATGAATCTAAATTGCAGCCTAATGGATTAACAAATTGTCGATCACTCCCGGACGTTTGATACAATCTACTTTGATTGGGAACTTTTTAGTGGATCCCCATCCCCTTCGACACTCTGCAAGTATAAGGAGTATTTTTATCTGAATAATTCCCGTGAAAGGCGGACCTTACCTCGGAAGATGAACATTAGATAAAAGTAAGATAAAAATAATAATAATATAAAAAAAACAACAACCTCTGAGTGATCATTGAGGTACAGGCAAAACCAATGCTTTTGTGTGTTCTTTTTTAGAATGAGCGGGATCAACATCCATTTTGTCGAAAACTCGATGTTTCAAAGTTTGAGTGGTCTCTTACATCACACAAAACCATGTAGTGTTTTTGTTTTTCCACACTAAACCTAATAAAGTTTTTTTTCTTTTTTGGTAGTCTGTAGCTTAATTTTCAGTTTACTTCTTTGTGCTATGTAATCTATACTATGTATATTTGTGGACTTGAGATTTTTCATTGCAAAAGGCTTCTGAACCACTCAACACTCAGACTTCAAATTCTATATGGTGCATCAGATTGGATGTAAGGGTGCACATTTTTTAATAGAAGTCTCAAATCGGTGTAGTTTTTTTTTTATTGGAAATTTATTGTTTCCCCAATGTTAGATCTATTTCGAGTCACGGTTCGACATTTTAAGGTTTCATTGAAGCTGCACATGCGCATATGTTTGTTTTGAAGTATAAACCGAAAGACAGCAAAAGTGCAAATCCCTACCAGAAATGAGTGCGTTGTGTGCTGGTGCGCATGAAATCTGTAGTAAGGCTCGAGGATATGGGAAGTTTTCTAGACCGAAGAGAGAGAGAGAGAGAGAGAGAGACAGAGAGAGAGAGAGAGAGAAAGAGAGAGAGAGAGAGAGAGAGAGAGGAGAGAGAGAGAGAGAGAGAGAGAAAGAGAGAGAGAGAGAGAGAGAGAGAGAGAGAACGGTGGGTTCAAAGGTTTACCCGGATAATGCCCGGTGCCTCAGAATCAAAAAGCATGATCGAAACTTTCACTCGGTGACTACTTCGCCCCGCATTCGTTCTTCACTTTTTAAAAAAAAACTTTCTTCATACATTGTTGGTCAAAAATAAACTTTAAACATCACATCCATGTTTTTTGTAAGGATCAGTAGTGTGAAAAAAAGTTTATTGGTATTTGCATTGAATCTAAGTTCCGTCATTAACCTGACCTAGATCTAGATTAAGAGTTGGGCTCAAGCAGCCTGTGTCAGTGTGTGTTGTGTAGCGCTCGAAAAATGATTGTTGAACCAAGTATAAAATGTGTTCAGGTTGTTTGAAGAAGTTACTGTTGCAGTGCCTTTTGAAAATTGTAACAGCTTTATCAAGTCGGCTAAGCTTGGGGAAACTATGAGCACATCTGGCATTAAAGTATTTGTCGGAGAGAGAGAGAGAAAGAGAGAGAGAGAGAGAGAGAGAAAGAGAGAGAGAGAGAGAGGGGGGGGAGTGGGGAGTTTTAGTGTTTACCACATATTAGTGTTCACAACATATTAGTGTTTACCACATATTAGTGTTTACTACATATTAGTGTTCACCACATATTAGTGTTTACCACATATTAGTGTTTACCACATATTAATGTTTACCACATATTAGTTTTTACCACTCTGCAGTACTAAATGATTTTTAAAAAAAAATAAATCAGCCTACTCATTTTTTTTTTCACTGAGCACAAATTAGACACAGACTGTGAATCAGGCTGCAGGATAATGAATTAAATTTACATAATGTTTAATGTGACATTTGAGCCCTTGCAAAATTTCAGTTTAGAACCAAAAGGATATTTTTGGAGAGAATCGATACTGATTCCATTTTTTAAATGGCCTGAGTACAAGAAGTCAACAGAAAGGTAATCGATGGGGTGACCGTCACTGGGACAATTGTCAGCTACCTGCAAATCACAGGAAAAGCGTTCAGCCAGTAGCCCGTAAACACTGTCAAACTTGTCAGGATGAGCCACAAAATGTTATCAGTTCGGGGCTAAATTTTCATTGGTTATTTGAGTTGTCAATGGAGTTTTTCCAATGATGCTGTCTGCAGGTGCAATATTTCAAATGGGTTGTAAATTACTGGCAACTGAAGCAATGCTGTGGGGATGAAGTGTACTCCTTGCAGAGTGGAAACAGAATAATGGAGTTTGTACTGAAGTGGAAGCGTTGGGCGGTGGAGGGGGGGGGTGTGTCCTTATAATTAGCTCTATGCTAGACTTTTCCAGGATTCCATTCATGCTAAATGTGGGAGTTAAATAGGCTTCATATCTCACGGATTCTATTTTTTAAAATCTGATTTAATCTGCAGCCGTGCAATAACGGAATGTGACATGATATTACCAATATCTTTATTTATCTTTTTTTTTTTTTTTTGAACAATTACAACTAGATCTATTGAGTAAACATTTGTAATGATTTGCACACCACATTGCAAGAATGTTAACTGAGAAAATTCCCTCAGTTTAAAAGTTTGCAGTGATTTGTATTATTTGAGAATTTGACACCTTCTAAACGAGGAAGTCTGTGAATACTTCGAATTTTAAAAAAAAATGAAAATTCTGACTTGCGTGATTCGGTGCACGAGGAATCATTTAGCCTGGTTTACGAGCATTCGTATTTTCAGCTTTTTCTCAAATACCATGAATAATGCGTCACTTTGAAGATAAACACCTAATATTTCTAATGTAGCCTATCGACGGCGAAACTCGCAAACCGTGTAACTCTAAATTCCATTGTTTTGAGAAAATGGCAAAAAAACTCCTTTGCTGTTCAAATACAATCTGAGAATCATTCAAGTTAAACGGTTTGCACACATGACTAATACACCAAGAGTTTCTTTTTGAATTTTATTATAGAAAATATTGATATAGATGGTGCACAATCGTTGCGTGGTGCCATTTAGCAAAATGTCAGAGCTAACCTACTTTTGGACTTCCACGGTTTGCGAGTTTCACCGTCGCTATGCTTAGTATACGAAAAAAAGAATCAGTGTTTGAGATATAAAAAAATGAAACTATTGCCCATTGATACAAATTAACTGGATCTCACACCCCCAGTTAAATCTGATCAATCCAATGCACATTTGAATCGACAATGAACGCTGTATTCCGCTGTGGCAATTGTAACAGCCAATCAACAATCGGCTGCTCTTCACGATTTAGTCGCAAGCCGCGTTCAGTTTCGTGCGCACAATTTCCCGACCAGAAAATGAGTGGGTAGGGTTCTGGTGCCCATAAATTCTGTAGTAAGACTTTAGAATATGGGAAGCTTTCTAAACCAGAAAGAGAGAGCGAGAGATAGAAATACTCAGCACAGGCTACATAAGATATATTAAGTGTGTATCTTCATAGTGACGCAGCATTCATGGTATTTGAGAAAAAGCTAAAAATACGAATACCTGTAAATCGTGCTAATTGATTCCACGTAGAATGACCTACTTGTAACAACATTCTTGTTTGAAATATTTTTCAAATTTGTTTCTTGTATGATCTAACGACCCCCCCCCCCCTCCAAATAAAAAGACAACCCAAAAACCTACTTAATCCCTCTAAGGGTTGGCAAAGACAAGAGAAGGTGAGACTGGAAGGGGTGAAACCTAATTTTTTGTGATGATTCTGTCTAAATTGATGCCTTTTCTCTATTACTGTTCGTGATCGGGAAACTTTCTTAAACAAACTGCCCAGTGTCCATTTTACCACTCTTTCTCCCCAAACTGTAAAGAACAAACATGTTTATCCCGAGCATTGCCGGGTACCTCAGCCAATAGCCCAATCATAAATTATTCACATGAAATTGATGTTTTTGTAAATTATTGGAAGAATAATCAGGTACAGGCTGATAAGAAATGGCTAAGAGGCAAGTGGGCGATGTGCATATTACAGTTCTCATATATAATATTGTTTCGAGATGGAAAGGTGACAGATTAGATCTATACAACAATAAACAATGACAAACAAATAAAATGTCGCACAGTGGCTTGTTTGTAACTAGCAACATCAAGAAGGAGTTTATTTATGAAAGCAATATGCTAAGCCGGAGAAAGGCCAGTCTTAAAGGCTAATATAACAAAGGAGGCTGAACATTTGTTTACATATACAAATAATGATAATGAGAAAATACGTTGTATTCTCGAGATGGAGATGAAAACATGTCCACACAGCATAAAACAAACAGTTTATCTCCCACAGACACAGCAAAACTCTCACACACAGCACAAAAATAGCTACCAAATTTACAGTCACGTACGAATTTTAGTAAATAAAGTCGTATAAAGGCAGACAAAATACTGAGGTCAGGTCAGGGGTATGACTGTAATATAAGCCCGGAGCAATAAAATACACAAAAAAGCAATGCTGTTGTAAATAAATGCCATCACAGCAATAGCATACATTAACATACAGGCTGTTTAAAATCATTTTGATTTTTCATTTTCTTTGCGGGTACTGGACCAGTGACGTTCATCTTGTGGCGAATTCTAACTCAGTAGATACGATTGTTTTTGGTTTTACATTTGAAGTTTTGAGTTGTTTTCTTCTGCTACCACACTGGCTGTAGAACAGAGATGTAAAATGTATGCTATAGCAGAAGATTCATCAATCTGTGGTCGAAGGGAACGTCAAAACTGTCCGTGAGGCGTTTGTTTTGACACAAGGAAAGTCCATTCGGGGTGCAACCTGTTTAAAAAAAAACTCGTGCCCACGTTCAGGTGCAGTAGTTAATTTCTAGTAGGCTTGTTAAGAAATATTATGTTTGATGCCAAAAAATTCTGATAAACCGAAGACTCATGAGCGAAACTGTGATTAATTCCTCTTGTAATTGGCTATTTGAATACATTTTATAAAATAATGAGGGATGTTTAAAACACTCTCTGTACTCATTCTGCTATGTTGATAGAACTTTAATTGCTACAATACAAAACACCATGCTGAAAACATCTATTTCATGAATTTCAACAAATGTAATGTAAGTCAGTTTGTCAGTAGCAACATGGGAAAGTTATCAATAGTTGGGCACTTTGCCCTGCCCAAATAAAAAATATGCCTGCACTTTCCATACATCGGAACTGTTTCCTAAATGAAAATAAACTCATTGTACAGTTTGTCGTGAAGAACAGATTAAATTCCTGACTGCTGTCCTGATGGACCTGTGACCACAATACAAGACAGGATTTACAGCCGAATTGGCATAGGCCAACCACACAATAAGTTTGATCAAAACAGAAGAGATGTACAAATCTGTTTGCATTAATTGTATTGTCATAAGAATATTAAACGGTAACCAGCAGATGGAAAAGCAGACAACAATAGAACCGATAGTTCGTACCGCCTTCAGGTTCCTCTGTTGACTTTGTCCTGTAGGATTGGTGACATCCCTTCTGTCCGTTTCTGAAATGTTATGGGATTTGTCCTGACCAGTTTCATTTGACACATTTTCCTCTTTGTGTTTGGTAATGACGTTTTCAGACTGCCCTGGTGTGTGTTCACTGGTTATTGTGTCCAAAGTGGACGGACTTTGAAAATCTAATTGGATATCGGATAATTCTCTTTGGCTAGAACTCTGAATTAATTCTTTGGAAGTCTCCAAAGTATAGACAACCGCCGACAACTTGATTGTGGCGGTGGGATCGTTATTCCGTTCAGATCTGGTTTGTGGAATGTTCTGAGTTGTAACACCTGTAGACGTCGTTGCTACCGAGGACGCAGGACTTTGACGTTGGTGTTGCTTCAGGATGGCCTGTGCTTGGAGTTGTGGTCTCCTTGAATGAAATCGATGTACTTCTCTTAAAATGAGAAAATACAGGATGAAGATGGCGAGATGTGGGACGTATAATGACATCAAAACGCTGACCGAGGTGACAATATAGGTAACATGGACGCTGGATTCATTGGCAGATTGTTGACATCCATTGGCCTCTACCTTATGGACTTCTAGCCATGGAGACAAAAACGGTATGATGACAGTGACGAGAGGTAACATCCAGCAGCAACTGACCATAACAGATCCAGTTCTAGTAGTCAATTTTCTGTACAACAGAGGTCGACACACAGCCAGGTACCTGTCCAGTGCCATGGACACTACGTGATAGACGGACACAGAAGAAAGGTACGCATCCACCGTGATTCTGGTCACACACCAGTTGTTTCCCAAATAGAATTGTCCGTTGTCTATAGTTTCGTAAATGACCAAGGGTAGGACACCCAAACCGAGACAGGCATCTGAACTAGCCATTGAAGCCATTAGTATTTTGGTGATGCTGGTTTCACAACGCCGACTGTCACGTATGAGCGCGATGATGATAATGCAGTTTGCTAGAACGATGAATAAAGCTAGGAAAATCCCGAAGATCGAGAGAAAGACCACGATGCCGATTTCGAAAGAAATCAAATTCACAGATTTGGACGCAGACTGATTGAAGGTTCCATTGGTGACTTTTGTATCCATTTTAAGAATGAAACATAAAATTCAAATTTTCTTGAAATCATTTCATGACGATATTACGATGATATTATACGAAACAGTTTAGCAGACACATGTCCATTACTGCAGTTATAAACACTATGGCGGACGCATCCTGTTGCAGTGAAGTAAGCCCGGCTGTAACAATGAGTTGAAATTGTGGCGTAACGGATCCATGGATTATCGATCACTCCAGGACATTTGATACAATTTAGTTTGATTTGGGAACTCTTCAACGGATCCCCATCCCTTTCGACACTCTGCAAGGATAGATAGTATTTTAGCTGAATAGTTCCCGTGAAAATCGGACGTTGCCTCGGAAACTGAACGTTATGAACGGCCAGATAAAAATAATAATAGTATTAAAAAAAGTAACCTCTCAGTGATTATTGAGAAAGAGGGAAAACCAATGCATTTGTGCGTTTCTTTATAGAATGAGCGGGATTAACATCCATTTTATCGAAAAACTCGATTTTTCAAAGTTTGAGTGGGCTCTTACTTCACACAAAACCTTATAGAGTTCTTTTTCTTTTTTTATTAGTCTGTAGCCTGATTTTGAGTTTGCTTCTTTGGGCCATGTAATAAAAGATTATTAAAAAAATCAAATCTCGTAAAGCACAAAAACAGTGTTCAAAATAATATGCAATTCATTTTCTGCACTATTGTTTACTGAGTATTCACTGTTCGCTCTCCAGGTTAAGGTGAAAACACATATTAGTGTTTACCACCTGTCAGTACTGAATAACTTTTTTTTTTTTTTTTAAAGTCAGTCTACTTATTATATATATATATTTTTTACAGAACGGAATTTAAAAACAAACTGAGAATCAGGCTACAGGGTATAAAATTACCATAATATTCAATGTGACATTTGAGCCCGTGCAAAATTTAAGTTAAACCGAAGAGATATTGTTCCAGAAAATCCTTATTGATTCCGTTTTTATGTTTAAATGGACGGACTAGTAGAAGTCAACAGATGTATAATCAAGGGGGTGACCGCTGCTGGAACAACTGTCAGTTATCTGCAAATCACAGAAAAACCGTTCAGACAATAGCCTGTAGACACTGTCAAACTTATCAGGATGAGCCACAAAATGTTATCAGTCCGGGCCTAAATTTTCATTGATTATTTCAGCTGTCAATGAAATTTATCCAATGACGCTGTTTGCAGGTGTACTTTTGCAAATGGGTTGTAAACTACTGACAGTTGAAGCAAAACGCTGTGGGGATGAAGTGTACTTCTTGCAGAGTGGAAACAGAATAATGGAGTTTGTACTGAAGTGGAAACTTTGGCCTGGGCTGGAGTGGAAGGGGGGGGGGGGGAGGGTGTCTTTTTTACTGAGCGCTGTGTTAGAATTAACCAGGAACATTCATGCAAATGTGGAAGTTAAATCTTACGGATTCTATTTTTCAAATCTGATTTTAATTTGCAGCCGTGCATTAACGGAATAAGATGTTACCGGTAACATTATTTAACTTTAAAAAAAAATTACAACTATCGAGAAAAACATGTACATTGATTTGCATACGTGCATCTTAAAAATGTTACCTGAGAAAATTCCTTAAATTAAAAAGTTTGCAGTGGTTTATATTATTTGAGAATTTGACATCTTCTACACTAGGAAGTCTGTGATTAGTTCAAAGTTTTTTTTTTTTTTAATAATTCTGACACTGGCGTATTTCTGTCCACTTGGAATTAAGTAGCATGATTTACAGGCATTGGTATATTTAGCTTTTTCTCAAATACCATGAATAATGCGTCACTATGAAGATAAACACGAAATATATCTAATGTAGCCTACGTTTGGTATATCCAAAAAGAATCAGTGTTTGAGATATAAAAGATAAAGGTATTGCTATTGTCAAGTGAAATTTGCCTCCTTGTAGCTTCAGGCACATTGCTGGAAACAAACAGCTTAGTTGATAATATTGCAGTAGCGGTGATTTCCCGTTGGAAGCTTAATTCTTTATGAGTCAGGGAGGTGTGATCATTGATAAATTAATTGTTTTTTTTTTCACACTATGGCGTAGTGCTGGCATTGCCTCAGGCTCAATTACCCTGGGCACAAAATTCTTATGATCTCAAAATTTAAAAACGATCACTATTTCCCCTCAGGAGTTGCAAAAGAATTTCTCAAAACAAAAATTAATCGAAATGTATCACAGATTTACCATGAGCCAAGAAAGACTGAGTCTCCCAGCAAAGCTGTCAATTGAGATCTCAATGTAGATCTCATTAAGTATTGAGATATTTGCACAAATTTAAACCTGGAGATTTTAAATGAATTGAGTATACTAGCATTAAGCGCACTTGGCTTTAATTACACTGTTATTTTCTTAAAACAAAATTTTTGTGCTTTTTGTATGAGAGTGGGTGGGTAGGGGTGAGGTGGTGGGGGTGTGTAAAGAGGGTTCAATACTGGGAAGGCTGGAAGGACTCAGAGAGTGCTAACAGTTTCATGGGACAGGGGGCTAAAATACTTGCTTGTTGACAACCCTCACTACGCGACTGGCTGTTTCCACATCCCAGTATAAAGAAAGTAAAGCACGCCTAAGATTGATCAGTTGGAAACCCGTAAATTGTATTTTGATATCCCAGCACTAAAGCTTTGATTTTAAGGCGTTAAGAGTAGAAAGTGAAAAATTTGGGCCCTTTCTTCATCAGTATAACATTTTCGGGGGTTATTTTCTGGGGAGAGAGAGAGAGAGAGAAAGAGAGAGAGAGAGAGAGAGAGAGAGAGAGAGAGAGAGGGAGAGAGAGAGAGAGAGAGAGAGAGAAGAGAGAGAGAGAGAGAGAGAGAGAGAGAGAGAGAGAGAGAGAGATCTAAAAGATCTGGTCTGGTTCTGCAATTAGGCTCATAAAACTCACAGGTTTTTTTGAATGATCCCTTTGGCTGACCCAAAAACTGCCAGGAGAAATAATGGATATTAAAGTAGCGCTCTTTGTCTGCCGAAGGGACATAAAATTTCCTTTTCTTTTGTTTTGATGAAAAAGAATCTCCTGTCAAGTTTGAATGAAAATGAAGTATAAGACATTGGTGACAGTGTGTGCACATTTTCGATGTATTATGCAAACGCAGTGCATTATATTTGAAGTTTAAAAACCTGTGAAGTATATTACACAGTTTAGTATTTTGTGTTCTCCTTTCAAGCAAAATCATAAGTAACTCACATTTTCAGTTTGCCTTTTTATGGCATTGTATTACGTGCGGTGTCCCTTACGGAAGCGGCGATTTGGTTGGCAGGACTAACCTAAATAATAAGAATAATGTGTGTCTGTGTTCTGGGTTATTTCGGCAAAGAATGAAAATATGTGGAGGTGTGTTTACACTGGTAGGTTTTAGGAATAGAAAAAAGGAATGGGGGACTGTGTGGGAAGAATTCTCCTGGCTTTCCAACTGTTGCTTTCCGATTTCGCCCTTCGAAACATGACCAAAACAAACGATGCGTATCGTTTCTCATTCAGAAAATGGACCAATGCAAACAAACAGCGTTTCGAAAGGGGAAATCGGATACCAGAAGACGGAAAGCCAGGAGAGTTCTTCCCGCACAATCCCCCATTCCTTTCTTCTATTCCTAAAAGCTACCAGTGCAAACAGGTCTTAAGATACCAGATGATTTGGAAGGCTAAAATCATTTATAAATACAGTGAAGGAAAAAGTTAATGGTTATACAGATACATGTTTCAAAAATCAAATTGACTCGGGATGATTTTGGAAGGAGCCCTCTGCCTCTGAAATCACAAAAGGCTTTCAAATACGTACCTCCAGCGAAAAAAACTTGGGGGAATTACGTACTTGTAAAACAACAGTCTGGTTTGAAATATTTTTCCGAATTTGTCTCTCGTATGATCTAACGACCCTTCCTCTCCCCCTCCCCCCCCCCTCCAAAAAAAACAAAACAAAACAAAACAAAACAAAACAACAACACCTTCTTAATCGCTCACATGGTTGGCTAAGACAAGAGAAGGTGAGATGGAACGGGTGAAACCTAACTTTTTGTGATGATTCTGTCTGAAATGATGCCTTTTCTCTATTACTGTTCGTGAAACGGGACACTTACTTAAACAAACTGCTTAGTCTCCATTTTACCACCCTTTCTCCAAAAACTAACGAATAAACACGTTTATCCAGAGCAATGTCGTATACCTCAGCCAATAGGCCGATCATAAAATATTCACAGGATATTGATGTTTTTATAAGTCATGTTGAGAATAATCAATTACAGACTGCCAAGAAATAGCTAAGAGGCAAGTTAGAGATGTGAATGTTGCAGTTCCTATATAAAATATTGTTTCGAAATGGAAGGGTGACAGATTATATGTATACAACAATAAACAATATCCAGCAAATAAAATGTCGCCCATTGGCTGGTTTATAACTCCTATGGCGAGAAGGAAGTTTATTTATGAAAACAATATGCAAAGCCGAAGAAAAGCCAGTCTTAAAGGCTATGAGAAAAGTGGGTGAAAACTTGTCTACATACACAAATAACAATTTTAAAGAGAAAATACGTTGAATTCCCGAGATGGAGATGAAAGCATGGGCGCACAGCATAAAACAAACAGTTTATCTCTCACAGACGCAGCCACACACAGCACAAAAAAACAAAACAAAACAGCCATAAAATTTTCATCCGTGTGCGTATTTTTCGTAGCCATTTGAGTAAATTCAGTGGTGTAAATGCAAACAAAAAAGTGACGTCAGGTCAGGGGTATTTGCATGTAATGTAAGGCCAGAGCAATAAAATGCACAAAAAAGCAATACCATTCTGAAGAAATGCCAGAGCAATTATAGAATGAACGTTACATACAGGGTGTTTGAAAAGTCCCTCACTATTTTGATGTTCAACTTTCTTTGCGGGCACTGGACCAGTGATGTTCATCTTGTGACAAATTCTAACAGTAGTTGAGATTGTTTTTTTAAATCTACAGTTGAAGTTTTGAGTTGGTTTCTTCTGCTACCACACTGACTGTAGAACACAGATGTAAAATGTATGCATAACAGGGGGTTTATCATTCTGTCTTAGAAGTGCAGCGAAGATATCGGGCATTCTCAGACAGCATTAAGCATCGAATAGTAACGACCCATCACCCACACCCACGTGAAGTTTATAGAGACTGGATCCGAAAAGGACAAACCCCAATTAATAAGACTTCTAAGTGGACTGAGTGAAGAGAACACCAAAACTGTCCGTGAGGCGTTTGGTCTAGAGCTAAGGAAAGTCCATTCGGCGTGCAACTTGTTTAAAAAAAGGCTGTGCCCACGTTCAGGTGCAGCAGTGAATTTCTAGTAGAATCCTGAAGACATGTTTGATACCAAAAAATTCTCATAAAACGTAGACTGCTGAAAAAAAAAACAACTGTGCCTTGATTCCTCTTGTACACCGGAAATGTTTCCTGAATGAAAATAAATTCATAGAATAGTTTAGGGTGAAGGACAGATTAGATTCCTGACCGCTGTCCTGATGGACCTGTGGCCACAATACAAGACAGGATTTACAGCTGAATTGGCATAGCCCAACCACGCAGCAACTTTCATTAGAACAGAAGAGATGTGCCAGCCAGCGCGCATTAATTTTATCGTCATCAGAATATTAAGCGGTAACCAGCAGATGGAAAAGCAGACAACAATAGAACCGATAGTTCGCACCGCCTTCAAGTTCCTCTGTTGACTTTGTCCTGTAGGATTCGTGATATCCCCTCTTTCCGTTTCTGTAATATTATGGGATTTGTCCTGACCGGTTCTATTTGACACATTTTCTTCCTTGTGTTTGGTAATGACGTTTTCAGGCTGCCCTGGTGTGTGTTCACTGGTTATTGTGTCCAAAGTGGACGGACTTTGAAAATCTAATTGGACGTCGGATAATTCTCTTTGGCTAGAACTCTGAATTAATTCTTTAGAAGTCTCCAAAGTATAGACAACCGCCGACAACTTGATTGTGGCGGTGGGATCGCTGGTCGGTTCAGATCTGATTTGTGGAATGTTCTGAGTTGTAACACCTGTAGGCGTTGTTGCAGCCGAAGACGCAGGACTTTGACGTTGGTGTTGCTTCAGGGTGGCCTTTGCTTGGAGTTGTGGTCTCCTTGAATGAAATCGGCGTACTTCTCTTAAAATGAGAAAATACAAGATGAAGATGGAAAGAAATGGGATATTTAATGACGACAAAATGCTTACCGAGGTAACAATGTAAGTAACATGGACGCTGGATTCATTGGCAGATTGTAGACATCCATTCTCGACTACCTGATGGACTTTGAGCCACGAAGACAAAATAGGTGCTATGGCAGTGACGAGAGGTAACATCCAGCAGAAACTGACCATAACAGATCCAGTTCTAGTAGTCAATTTTCTGTACAACAGAGGTCGACACACGGCCAGGTACCTGTCCAGTGCCATGGACACTACGTGATAGACGGACACAGCAGAAAGGTACGCGTCCACCGTGATTCTGGTCAAGCACCAATTGTTTCCCAAATAATATTTTCCATTATGGATGGTTTCGTAAATGACCAAGGGTAGGACAATCAAACCGAGACAGGCGTCTGAACTAGCCATTGAAGCCATTAATATTTTGGTGATGTTAATTTTACTACGCCGTCTGTCACGTATGAGTGCGACGACGATAATGCAATTTGATAGAACGACGAATAGAGCCAGGAGAATTGCGAAGGCCGAGAGAGAGACCACGAAGCCGATATCGAAAGAAATCAAATTCACAGATTCGGACGTAGGTTGATTGAAGTTTCCATTGGTGACATTGGTATCCATTTTAGGAATGAAATATAAAATTCAAATGTTTTTGAGTTTATTTAATGATAAACTTATCATGATATCATACGAAAGAGTTTAGTAGACACATGCCCATTACGACAGTTGTAAACTCTGTGGCAGACGGATCCTATTGCAGTGAATTAATCCCACCTGTAACAATGTGTTGAAATTGCAGCCTGATGGACCAGCAACGTATCGATCATTCCCGGACATTTGATACAATTTACTTTAATTGTAAACTTAACAGCGGATCCCCATCCCCCTCGACACCTTGCCGGTAGGGACAACGTTAGATAAATAGTTCCCGTGAAAAGCGAACCTTACCTCGAAACTGAATGTTATGAGCAATAAGATAAAAGTAATAATAATAATAATAATAATATAATTTTTTGTCCACATTTTCTATATTATCGAAAAACAACCTCTGACTGATCAAAGAGGCACTACTGTTTACTGAGTATACACAGTTCGCTCTCCACGTTCAGATAAAAACATAACACTATTAGTGTTTTCCATGCTTCAGTACCGAATACATTTTTTTTTTTAAAGTCAGTTTACTTATTATCCTTTTTTTTTTTCACAGTGCGCAATTTAAAAATAAACTCAGAATCAGGCTACAGAATAATGAATAAAATTTCCATAATATTATTGTGACATTTTCGCCCTGGCAAAATTTCAGTTAAACCAACGAGGTATTGTTCGGGAAAATCGATATTGATTCCTTTCATTTTTAAATGGACGGACTAGTAGAGGTCAGCAGATGTGTAATCGAGGGAGTGACCGCTGCTGGGACAATTATCAGTTATCTGCAAATTACAGACAAAGCGTCCAGCCAACAGCCCGTGGACACTGTCACACTTGTCAGGAAGAGCCACAAATGTTATCAGTCTGGGCCTAGATTTTCATTGATTATTTCAGCTGTCAATGAAATTTATCCAATGACACTATTTGCAGGTGTATTTTGCAAATGGGTTGTAAATTACTGGCAGGTGAAGCAAAACACTGTGGGGATGAACTGTACTTCTTGCAGAGTGGAAACAGAATAATGGAGTTTGTACTGAAGTGGAAGCTTTGGCCGGGCCAGAGTGGGAGGGAAGAGGGGGGGTTGTCTTTTTTAATAAGCGATATGCTCGAATTTACCAGGATTCCATTTATACAAAATGTGGAACTTAAATATCTCACGAATACTATTTTTTAAATCTGATTTTATTTTGCAGCCGCACATTAACGGAATGTGATGTTAACAATATCATTATTTAATTAAAAAAAAAAAACAACTATTGAGAAAAACATGTACATTGATTTGCATACGTGCATCTTAAAAATGTTACCTGAGAATATTTCTTAAATTAAACAGTCTGCAGTGGTTTATATTATTTGAGAATTTGACATCTTGTGCAATAGGAAGTCTGGGATTAGTTCAAATTTTTTTTTTTTTTAATGATTCTGACTGATTGTGTTCCTGCCCACGTGGAATCAAGTCGCATGATCTACGGGAATTCTTTTTTTTTTTTTTTTAGCTTTTTCTCAAATACCACGAATGCTGGGTCACTTTGAAGATAAACACAAAATATATGTAATGTAGCCTACTTTTAGTATATCCAAAAAGAATCTGTGCTTGAGATATAAAAAAAAAAAAAATTAGAGTTCTGACTGCTATTATCAAATGAAATTTACCTACTTGTAGGTTCAGGCAGATTGCTGGAAACAAACATTTTAGTTGATAATATTGCAGCAGCCGTGATTTCCATTTGGAAGTTTAATGTTTTATGAGTCAGGGAGGTGTGATCATTGAAATATTAATTGGTTTTTCCACACTATGGCGTAGCGTTGGCAGAGCAACAGGGGAAGTTGCCCTGGGCGCAAAATTCTTACTGGCTCAAAATTTAAAAACTGCCATTGAAACAAGTTGGAAAAGAAATTTCTCAAAATATTAATTAATTGAAACGTATCACAGATTTACAATTAGCCAAGAAAGACTGAGTCACCTAGAAAAGCCGTCAATTGAGATGTTAATGTAGATTTCATTAATTAATGAGACATTTGCATAAATTTAAACCGCACGATTTTAAATGAATATAAGATTACTAGCATTGAGAGCACTTGATTTTATTTACACTTTTATTTTCTTAAAACACAATTTGTGTGCCTTTTTGTGTATTAGAGTGGGGGGGGGGGGGGTTGGGGGTTGGGGAAGGGAGGGGGGAGGAGGGTTCATAAAAGGGGTTCAATACTGGGCTGGCTGGAAGGACTCAGAGAGTGCTAACAGTGCTAACAGGGGGCTCAATACTCACTTTGTTGCGTGTGTTAACAACTCTGCTACGCTCCTGCCTCTTTCCGCATCCCAGTATAAAGAAAGTAGAGTAGGCCTAAGATTGATCAGTTGGAAACCCATAAATTATAATTTGATATCCCAGGACTAAAACTTTGATTTTAATTCATTAAGAGTATAAAATAAAAAATGTAAGGTTTTTTAGCGCAATCACAAGTAACTCACATTTTAGTTTGCCTTTTTAGGGCATTGTATTAACTGCGGTGTCCCTTACGGAGGCGGCGATGTGGTTGGCAGAACTAACCTAAATATAATGTATGTCTGTGTTTTGGGTTATTTCAGCAAAGAAAGAAAATATGTAAGGTACCAGATGATTTGGAAGGCTACAACCATATATTGCTGGACCAGACAACATTACTATTGAGATGCTAGAACAACTGGAGGAAATGGGAATAAACATCATAACCAATCTCCTGAATGGCATAATATAATATGGGACATATTCCAACAGACATCTCAAAATCAATCTTCATTGCTCTACCAAAGAAACCCACCGCATCGGAATGTGAACTTCACCGCACCATCAGCCTAATGAGCCACATTATAAAAATCTTACTGAGAATATTGATGGTGAGAGCAGGAAACATGAAGAAAGAAATAGCGGAAGAACAATGCGGACTTGTGGACGGAACAGGAACAACAAATGTATTATATTTTTTTTCCCTAATAGAACGCAGTCTGGAAACACAAAGATCTATACACTTGCTTCATTGATTACACCAAAGCCTTCGGCAGAGTAAGACACAGAGATTATAGACATACTAAAGAAACTGAATCATTACGGAAAAGACCTGAGAGTGATACAGAATATATACTAGGAACAAACAGCAGCGGTTAGAGTTGAAAATCAACCAATAAAAAGCGGCATTAATGGGCACAATATGAACAACATACGCTATGCGGATGATACCGTACTCCTAGCAGAATCCGAAGACCAGCAAGAACTAGCAGATGTGATGGTGAGAGAGTAAACAAATGGGACTAAGTCTGAATGCCAAGAAAACAGTAACAACGGTTTTATCGAGAAAGAAGGAGAGAGTACCGTGTAAAATCAAGGTAGAAGGAAAAGAATTCGCTCAAATAAATAAAATCAAATACTTGGGAGCTCAGATAACATCAGATGGAAGATGTGAAAAAGAAGTCAAAGATCGAATATGCCAGGCCAAATCAGCATTCCAAAACATGAAACATATCTTAACAAACAACAAATTATCAATCAGTCTCAGAAAAAGAATATTGCTGTCTTATATCGCATCAGTTTTATCCCCTCCCCCTGCCCCACCACACTCACAGTGGTCAATTTGAGGGGAAGGAAGAACAAGATAATAATTATATTTGTCCACATGCATTGGCAATAAATTCATTTGTTGCGGCAACTTTGCCACGCCATACTTACTTCTCTATGAAATCCTTGGGTTTCTTTGGTTGCTAACAACAACAACAACAACAACAAAGTAATAAAGAAAAAGGAAAAAAAAAACATGACACTCTCATCATCTCGGCGTGAGTAGGCAATCACACTACTCCATATAGCCCTAACCCCGACAACGATGACGTTCTCCAGACCTTTGCATTCCCAGTAGGTAAATTAGTAGATACGTTAATTGGTAAATCAACAGACAAATAAACATTAAATCAATAAAAGACAATGGGTAAAAGAAAATGAAAAAACAAAAATAAACCAATAACTAATTAAATAAATAAAAAAAAAGAAACAAAAGTAGGCCTACATTAGGCAACAGACAAAATTCGCAAATGAATAAATAAATAAATAAATAAATAAATACTATAGATAAATAAATAAATACAATCATGCCAGCACTCCAAACAGTACATGTATAAAGAAAAGTTTGCCTGAAGAATCAAAACTTATTGTATCGTCTAACGTGAAGAACCGATCAGGTTCTTGACTGCTCTCCTGATGGACCTGTGACCACAATAAATGACAGGATTTAGTGCCGAGTTGCCGTAGGCCATCCATACAAGGGTTTTGGAGAGAGCAGAAGGGATATACCAATTTGTGTTCATTTGTAATATTGTAATAATACAATAGGGTAACCAGCAGGTAGAAAAACCGACCACAATGAAACTGATAGTTCGCGCCGCCTTCGGGCTGCTCTGTTTACGTCTTCCTATAGGATTCGTAGCATCTCCCCTATCCGAGAAAGAAATATCATGAGATTTCATCCGATCAACTGTTTGATTCGACATATTTGTTTCCTTCTGGCTGGAGACGTCGTCATCAGACTGCCGTGGTGTGAGTTGATTGGTTGTGTTTTCCAGAGTAAATTGACACCGAAAGTTTGACTGAGCGTCAGACACGTCTCTTTGACCAGTACTCTGAATTAGTTCTTTGGAAGTTTTTGAAGTGTAAACATCCGCAGAAGGCTTGGTTGTGGTGGTAGGGTTATCATTCTGTCCAGGAGTGATTTGTGGAAGGCTCTGGGTTGTGACCTTTGTAGAAGTTGTTGCTGCTGAAGTCATTGGAGTTTGACTGTGATGTTGCTGCGGTAAGGCCTGTGCTCTAGGTTGTGGTCTCGGTGAATGAAATCGTCGAACTTCTCTTAAAACAAATATGTACAAGGTGAAGATGACCAGATGTGGGATTGAGGATGCTGATGAAAGGGTAACAGAAGCAACGAGGTAAGTGGTACTGGCTCTAGGTACATTGTCCGATTGTAGGCATCCATTGATTTCTACTTGTTGGACTTCCATCCACGGAGAAACCACGGGTGTGGCGAGAAGAAAGGAAGGTAACATCCAGCAGAAAATGACCATGACGCATCCAGTTCTAGTGGTCAGTTTTCTGTACGTCAGAGGTCGACACACTGCTAGGTATCTGTCCAGTGCCATGGACACTACGTGAAGGACGGACACAGCACACAGATAAGCGTCCACTGTTATTCTGGCCAGACACCAACCTTTTCCCAAATAAAAATGACCATTCTGAATGGTTTCGTAAATGACCAGAGGTAAAACGACCAAACCGACACAGGCGTCTGAACTAGCCATTGAAACCATCAAGATTTTGGTAATGCTGGTTTTCCTTCGGCGACTGTCAATTATGAGCGCGACGATGATAATACAGTTTGCGAGAACGACGAATATAGCAAGGAGAATCGCGAAGGTCGAGATAAGGACAACGATGCCGATTTCGAAAGACATCAAATCTACGCATTTTGATGTAGATTGATTGAAATTTCCACAGCTTACATTTTCATCCATTTTTACGAATCAAATATCCAATTCAAATGTCTTTTAATTAAATGTATTCGTCGATTGATTATACATTATAGCGAAACAGTTTACGCCGCACATTTTCATTATAACAGTAATAAACACAGAGACGGACGGATCCTACTGCAGTGAGCTGTGCCTACCAACAACAATGCCTTTAAATTCCATCCGATATCGATATTTGACATAATATAATTATTCTTCATCACTGATGAGGGAATTTGCAGTGGTCCCTCATCTCCTTGCGACATTCTGCAGGTAAGAGGAGCACATGTTTGCCGAACACTTTCAGTGAAAAACAAGTAGAAAAAAGGGTAAAGAGATCAAAAGGAAATGAATATTACGTTTGATCCTTCCAACCGGTGAACCTGACTCAGGTAACAGATCATTAAGGTACAGAACAAACCACTGCTAATAAGATGACATTGGGACAGAAGCAGTGGCGTATCTAAGGTATGGTAGGTATGGCACGGGGCCCCCACCCCCTCCGACGCCACCTGAAAAGAAAGGGAAGGGTGGGATGTGGAGGGCGCCCTATAGCAATTTTCTAAAAAGGTCAGGAAAGCCAAACTTAGATAGTGAACACAAAATACGTTTACTAATTCAAGAAGGTGTGGCAAAAATTTTCACGTTGTGATATCATTTGTTAATTAAAAGAATGACTTGTATTTTCTGCTTATATTATGGTAACGGTGGGACGGTCGCACTTTCAATGCTTGCCATGAGTGCTATTTTCCATAGATACGCCTCTGAACAGAACTGCACTTAAGGGGGGTGGCCACTAAGGTAGTTGTTGGCTTGAGGCAATTCACTGAAAAGCTTTCAGCCCTTAGTCCATGGACGCGGCCAGACACGCCAGGATGAACCACAAAACATTATCAGTCCGGGGCTAAAGTTTGATGGGTTATTTCCAATGTTTACCATGATCAACTTTATTCTGTGCCATTGCTTACGTTCGTAATTTTGCAGATGGATTGTAAATTATTTTTTAACCAAAATAATGCTGTTTGCCTAGCAGAATGTAGTGCTGAAGAGTGCACAGAATGGAAACATAATAATGGACTTTATTGCTGCAGTAGATGTCTTGGGCTGAGGGGGGGGGGGGGGGATTTTAGTGAACACTATGTTAAAGTTCACCATGATTACATACATACTACATTTGAGAGTTAAATGCGTCGCAAATCTTACAGATTCCTTTTCTTTTCTTTTTTGTTATTATTTTACTCTGAGGTAATGTACTAATGGAATTTGATATTAGTGAGATGATCTGAATTAAAAAAAAATTTTTTTTTATAAATTACGAGAATTGGGAAAACTGCATACATGACCGATTTGCACACCAAATCGTAAAAAAATGTTTCCTGAGAAAATTTTTACGTTTGCAGTAGTTTGTGGTATTTGAGAATGTGACTCCTTAGGGAAAAAATGTGATCATCTTAAAGTTGACATAAAATAACTAGTGAGTGTCCATGGGGAATCACTTACTGGCATTTGTTGTTTAATTGAACTTTAATTTAACTTTTATCAAAGACCATTAAGTATTCTGTCACTTTGAAGATAAACCAAAATGTATAATAAATATAATATAATATCCAATGTATCTCTAATATATCCCAAAAGTAATCAGTGTTTGAATTGTGACATTTGCCTGCATTTAGATTTGAGCTGATTGCTGGAAACCGTTTAGTTGAAAGTACTTTAATAGCTGTGATTTCCATTTGAAAGCTGCATTTTTTTTGTTTCCCCTTTTAGGTGTGATCATTAAAAATTTAACCATTTTTCTACGTTCGCTATAAAGAACTGATGGTATTTGTTGTCATTATGGAAATTTATGGAAACTTTAGTTTGATTTCACAGCAGCAACCGTTTGTATGTAAAGTTTTAAGTGCCGAGGTAATAAGCTTAGGACTTTTACTCTGTTCTTTCAATGAAAATTGTCCTATAGTAGTTAAAATTAGTGAATTGAGGAACTTTGAGACTTTTGAATTAAGAGAAGAAGAAAAGGGTCTGGCCTGCTTTTAACTAAAGACATGAACTTTTAGGTTTTCTTTATAATGCCATTTTCTGAACCAAAGGCTACTGAAGAGAAAGCTAATCTTATATGTAATAATGTTTAGCATTTTTTTGTTGTTGTTTTTTTTTGTCTTTGAGTGTCAAACATTTTGTGTGCATGTTTGTCTGTTCCACTTGCAAAAATTCGCCCACAAACAATGACAATGGATACACTTCGTGGTATCAATGATACGTAATTACAATAACCGGCCAATGTTTAGTTCCAGTTAATATCATTTCGCCCCCCAGTCCCACAAGAGAAAGTTAAACATTGTGATCGTGCCCGGATTACGAAGCTAAAAGCGTTTAGGTAGTGTGCAAAGCCAAATTGCTCCAGCGGTCAATGTGTTTTAGTTAGGGAAGCATATTGTGTGCACTGTTAATTTTGTTAATTTAGTTAATTTATCAGTGTGTGTGTATATATGTGTGTGTGCGCGCTATGTATCATACTTTCTGCTTCTGTAACTATATTGTTATGTATTCAATGATCAAAACAAATTTCCTTGTACAAGGACGAATAAAATTTATCTTATCTTATCTTATCTTATCTTGTGCACATCTGTAATGCGACGTCTAATGTATTAATTATGCACTAGGTTTTTGTACAAGCACTAACTTCTCAGGTGTTTCGGTTGTTACAAGATCGTCTCATCTCAAGAGCCACCACCATTGTGGTCAGTTGCTGCTCGAGTTTACCTTCTGTATATTTCTTCATCATGCCTTTCTCTTCTCCTTAGCTCAATGTCCGATTGTTTGAAATCATTGAATGTCTGCAGACAGGCATTATATCCAGAGCGGACGCCTCTCACGTGATTATCTGTGTTACCGATGTAACAGTGCCGTGCGTCTCATCCTCATCTTATATCTGTTGGTTTTCAGAGAAGTTCGACAACTTCACTTACCGAGACCAGAACTCGCAGCACAGGCGATCCTGCAGCAATACAAACCTCCAGCGTCTTTAGCAGCTACGACTTACAAAGGTGTCAAAACCCACAACATTCCACATTAATCAAGTCTGTGACGGCTGTCCAGTTTTCGGAAATACCCATGATCTCGTCAAAGAAAATTATCCGAGATTCAGTCAAATTTTCAGAGTCTGTCCACCTGGAAACAACAATCAATAAACACACGCCACAGCAGCCCGATGGAGCCATTTCGAGACAGATGGAAACCAATTTATCCAATCAAAAAGCCAACTAGGTTTATGTCACAAACGGGGTGGATGTTCTTAATCCAACAGGACGAACTCAACAGAGCTACCTGAAGGTGACCTGAACTATAGGTTCTATAGTTACCTGCTTTGGCATCTGCTGGTTTCTGTATACCGTTGGGTATTCTGATGACAATACAGATTGTCACCGCTCACCTGATAGACCTGTGACCACAATTAAGACAGAATTTTGAGCCGAATTGACATACTAGGCCATCCAAATATAAGTTTTGAATAGAGCTCAAGGAAATACGTAGTTGTATACACCTGTATAATCATTATGACGGTCAAGCAACATAATATCGCAGTTTTCGTAGAGGCAGCATAATATTTTAAAAAAATGTTACCTGCTATTGAGGAATAATTGTATTGGAAAGATTGTAGTAGAGTATTTATTTGACACTGTGTCTATGACAACTGACAATGAGGACAGGTTTGAAGGATGAGGAATGGTTGAATACCGGCAAGACCTAAAAGAGACGAAACAATCGAACTTCTAGATCTATGTTATGAAGAGGAGGATGGCGATGTCGTAGGTTCTACAGGCCTAGGGCTAGATCTATCGGAGTTTGACAATTAAGATTGTTTGAGAAAATGAGGTGCAAGCTGAGTAAGTCAGATCGTACGGCTGCTGGTGCGAAAAGAATCAGGTGATAGATGAATGGGTTGTTGACATCTCTGAAGACAAGATCGTAAACAAAAGCTTAAATAAAGATCTAAAGCAAGATGAGTTAACGGTGTGATGAAATCGGCCATGTGCATAACACCAAACTTTACAGGAGAGCTAAAAAACTGAATTCACTAAAGAGTTTCGCACAAATTACTATAATACTTAATTCAAATAATACAGAAATACTTTCTCCTCTTACGTGTCTTACAATAATGTTCAACGTTGGCAATTTTCAGAGAAAACAAGTTTTGAAAATAAAATGTTGGATATGGCCGAAGTCAAGCGGCACGATGAAATCGGCCTAGCGACATTAACCGTCCTGGCTGAAATCATCATGCCGGATCGAGGCCAGCCGCGGAGTAGCTGTTTCGGCCAATCGACATCTGGCGCACTGGCTGAATTCATCATGCCGCATTGGGTACCGTCGACCGAATTAATGGGCTTTGATGAACTAACACAATATTGTCGACGGAAATTTTTAACATCAACAACAAGAGGCAACCAAAGCAATCACAACACACAGTGATCAGATTAAGTGCAACAGCAACAACAAGCAACAATTAAACATTTATAAAATAAAACTAGAACAGAGATTTAAACAGATAATAATTAATTTAATCAAACGATCAATCTTCTTTAGAAAATGAGTGAAAGATGATAACAATGAAGATGATGATGATGATGACGACAGTAGCGACAAAATATGGCTAGAAAATTCAACATTCGTTTCATTTTATGAATACAAAAAAAAAAAAGAAGAGAAATATCTTTTAGATTAACCGACCAGAACATCAATACTATAGGTTTTATATCTTCTCACCCCTCCCCACTCCCTACCCTTTCTCCCCTTATATGTCATCTGTCTCGTCTTTTGTCTGCAATCTGATTCTCATAGCTGTAGTAAACCTTAGCGAATCAACATTTTTTTTTACTGATGAGGCAGTGAGTCATAGAATGCATGGCAGTCTTTGTCAATGACCCTTTTTAGCTCTTGCAGATGTTTAAATTTCGAAGCTGGGGTCTTTAGTCTCTCTTGGTGCCATACCTACCATACCTTGGGTACGCCACTGCTTCTGTCTCAACGTCATCTTATTAGCAGTGGTTTGTTCTGTACCTTAATGATCTGTTACATGAGTCAGGTTCACCGGTTGGAAGGATTAAACGTAATATTCATTTCCTTTTGATCTCTTTACCCTTTTTTCTGTTTGTTTTTCACTGAAATTGTTCGGCAAACATAGGCTCCTCTTACCTGCAGAATGTCGCAAGGAGATGAGGGACCACTGCAAATTCCCTCATCAGTGATGAAGAATAATTATATTATGTCAAATATCGATATCGGATGGAATTTAAAGGCATTGTTGTTGGTAGGCACAGCTCACTGCAGTAGGATCCGTCCGTCTCTGTGTTTATTACTGTTATAATGAAAATGTGCGGCGTAAACTGTTTCGCTATAATGTATAATCAATCGACGAATACATTTAATTAAAAGACATTTGAATTGGATATTTCATGTGACTTGATTTTATACCTTTTTTTCATGTTTATTTTAATGAATAGTTTCTTTTTATAATGCTGCCCTGAAAATATGGGACCATGGTAAGAAGAGGTTAATGTAAATAAATTAGTTTTGGTGTGAGATGACAAGCCTCGTCTAGCCTACATGGAGATCTTGTAAGCAGTAGATCTAATAGACACAGCTATAATGACAGCTCTGCTGTACTGCTGCATTTTATAATTACATCATGTCACAGTTGCACTAGACAGTAAAACTGACTGATTTGTTTGGTTCTTACTTCTCATGTTGTTGTATTGCAAACTGAATTACTGATAGAAAAATACTGTGTAATTTCATTTCTTTTTTAAAAAAAATAATTTGGTTCATGTATTACTTAATTCAGCCACAATAGTTTACATTAGCTTTTGTTGTCGTTGTTGTTGTTATTGTTATTGTTATTGCATGGGGGAGGGTCCTTCTAAGATCTGTTGAGATAACTGCACTTACTATGAAAATGAACAGTCTATGGCAGGAGTCGCCTAATTCTATTTTTTATATCTGAAGAAGAGTATAACACACTGGAAGGAGAATAGTTTTCTTTCAGCATCAACACCATCGTCCTACCAATTCCAACGCATATTGGGCACATTCCTTTTGTCACCTTTATCTTTCTGCCTTAGGGAGGTTTCAATTCAACCCGGTCAGACACAGTCAGATGTTGCCAACAAAATGTACACCTAAGAAATAATGGCAGAAGCTGACTATATCTGACCTGGCTTAGTATGACGGGGTTCATGCACTATTTGTCTGCCAGCATCTGAGTGTGTCTGACCGGGCTTAGTATGACAGGGTTCGTGCACTATTTGTCTGCGAGCATCTAACTGTGTCTGGCGGGCTTAGAATGGACCCCCCCCCCCCTTAATCAAAACGACATACACACGGCGTATGAAACATGCTGTGAATGAGGATTCATAGAGCTAGTGAAATTCATCTGGACATTTTGAGCAAATTCAGGAGCGGGGCAGCATCACACCACAAACAAAGGACAGCTCCAACACATCCCAGGGATTTTCGGTGGCGTTCAGAGTCATATCAGGCACAGTCCAGAGATTGCAGCACCCACGGCAGTGTTCGATAGGACGAGAACCCCCTTAGCCGATAACCTGTGTTGAGGGGGGGGGGGTTGTTGCTGTCCCGCTTCTGAATTTGCTAAAGCTCGTACAGGAAAAAAAATCACTGGTCCCGCACTGATAACATTTTGTGGCTGATCCTGACAAGTTTGACAGTGTCCACGGGTTATCTTTTGGCTGAACACTTTTTCTGTGATTTGCAGATAGCTGACAATTGTCCCAGCAGCGGTCACCCCCTCGATTACACTTCTGTTGACTTCTAATAGTCGGTCCATTTAAAAATGGACGGAATCAGTATCGATTTTCTCGAAAATATCTCTTTGGTTTGTTTAACTGAAATTTTGCAAGGGCTCAAATGTCACGTTAAACATTATGGACATTTTATTCATTGTTCTGTAGTCTGATTCTGAGTTTGTTTCTAAATTGCGCACTGTGAAAAAAACAGAAAGATAATAAGTAGACTAAGTTATTAAAAAAAAATTTATTCAGTACTGGCAGTGGTAAACATTAATATGTATTGTGTTTCCACCTTAACCTGGATAACGAACTATGTATACTCAGAGAACAGTAGTGCAGAAACTGAATTGCATATTATTTTGAACACTTCTTTTGTGTTTTACGAGATTTAATTTTCTAATTATCATTTATTACATGGCACAAAGAAGAAAACTCAAAATCAGGCTACAGACTACCAAAAAAAAACAACAACAACAAAACCCTGTAAGCTTTAATGTAAACAAAAACTCTACAAGTTTTATTGTGGATAAACAAAAACTATTTAAGGTTTAGTGTAGAAAAAACAACAAATATGTAAGGTTTAGTATAGAAAACAAAAACTCTACAAGGTTTCGTATAGAAAACAAAAACTCTACAAGGTTTAGTGTGGAAAAACAAAGGTTTAGTGTAGAAAAACAACTCTACAAGGTTTAGTGTGGAAAAACAAAAAACTATGTAAGGTTTAGTGTAGAAAAACAACGACTCTACAAGGTTTAGAGTGGAAACACAAAAACTATGTCAGGTTTAGTGCAGAAAAAAAAAAAACTCTACAGGGATTAGTGTGGAAAAACAAAACTGTACAATATTAAGTATGAAGTAAGAGTCCACTAAAAATTTGAAACATGGAGTTTTCATCAAAATGGATATTATTTTATCCCACTCATTCTAAAAAGAACACACCAAAGCATTGGTCTTCCCTGTACCTCAATGATTACTCAGAGGTTATTTTTTTTATATATTGTTATTATTATTATTATTATTATTATTATCTTATTGCTCATAATAATTATTCAGTTTCCGAAGCAAGGTCCGCCTTTCACGGTAACTATTCAGCTAACTTACTCCCAATACCTGCAGATGGGGGACCGCGGTAAAGTTCTCAATCAAAGTAAATTGTGTCAAATGTCCATGAATGATCAATATTTTGTTAATCCATTAGGCTGCAATTTCAGCTCATTGTTCCAGGCAGGCTTGCTTCACTGCAATAGGATCCGTCCGCCACAGTGTTTACAACTCCCGTAAAGGACGTGTCTACTAAACTGTTTCGTATAATATCATCGTAATATCATCATTAAATATATTCAAGAACATTTAAATTGGATGTTTCGTTCATAAAATGGATACAAATGTCACCAAAGGAAACTTTAATCAATCTGCGTCCAAATCTGTGAATTTGATTTCTTTCGACGTCGGCATTGTTGCCTTTCTCTCAATCTTCACGATTCTCCTGGCTTTATTCATCGTTCTCGCAAATTTTATTATCATCATCGCACGCATACGTGACACTCGGCTTAGAAAAACCAGCATCACCAAAATATTGATGGCTTCAATGGCTAGTTCAGACGCCTGTCTCGGTTTGGGTGTCCTACCCTTGGTCATTTACGAAACTATTGACAACGGACAATTCTATTTGGGAAACAACTGGTGTGTGGCCAGAATGACGATGGACGCGTATCTTTCTACTGTGTCCGTCTTTCACGTAGTGTCCATGGCACTGGACAGGTACCTGGCCGTGTGTCGACCTCTGTTATACAGAAAATTGACTACTAGAACTGGATCCGTTATGGTCAGTTGCTGTTGGATGTTACCTCTCGTCACTGTTATCATTCCTTTTTCCTCTTCGTCGCTCTACGCCCATCAGGTAGAGGATAATGGATGTCAACTATCTGCCAATGAATCCAGCGTCCATGTTACTTATATTGTCACCTCGGTAAGCGTTTTGACGTCATTATATATCCCACATGTCGCCATCTTCATCTTGTATTTTCTCATTTTAATGAAGGTACGTCGATTTCATTCAAGGAGACCACAACTCCAAGGACAGGCCATCCCGCAGCAACACCAGTGTCAGCGTTATGCGCCTTCTGCATCAAAAACTTCAACAGCAGTTACAACTCAAAATCTTCCATATATCAGAACTGAAAGGACCAACAATCCCACAGCCACAGTCAAGTTCATGGCGGTTGTCTATACTTCGAAGTCTTCCAAAGAATTAATTCAGAGTTCTAGCCAAAGAGAATTACCCGACGTCCAGTTAGATTTTCAAAGTCCACCCACCTTGGAAACAATAACAAGTGAACACACACCACTGGAGCCTGAAAACGTCATTACCAAACACAAGGAAGAAAATGTGTCAAATGAAACTGGTCAGGGCAAATCCCACAATATTCCAGCCCCGGAGGGAAGGAAGGTCACGAATTCTACAGGACAAAGTCAACAGAGGAACCATAAGGCGGTACGAACTGTCGGTTCTATTGTTGTCTGCTTTTCCATCTGCTGGTTACCGTTTAATATTCTTATGACGGCACAATTAATGCAAGCAGACTGGTACATCTCTTTTGTTCTGATGAAACTTATTGTGTGGTTGGCCTATGCAAATTCGGCTGTAAATCCTGTCTTGTATTGCGGTCACAGGTCCATCAGGACAGCGGTCAGAAATTTAATGTGTTCTTCACGCCAAACTGCACGATGAGTTTATTTTCATTCTGGAAACAGTTCCGATGTATGGAGAGTGCCGGCATAGTTTTTATTTGGTCAGAGCAAAGTTCTCAACCAGTGATAGCTTTTCCATGTTGCTGTTGACAAACAAATTTGTCGGAGGGTTTCATGGAACTTTGAGACTCAGTTCTTGAATTTTCATGAAATAGATGTTTTCAGCATGGAGTTTTCTTACCATAGTTCATCGAAGTTCTATCAACATATCACTTTGAGTATAAAGAGTGCTTCAAAAGTCCCTCATTATTTAAAAAAAAAACAACTTATTAAAATAGTAATTACAAGAGGAATCAAATCAACAGTTTGATTTATGAGTCTAGGATTCATAAGAATTTTTTGGCACCAGGCGTGTCTTCACGGGTCCACTAGAAATTCACTGGTGTACATCAACATGGGACCACCTTTTTTTGAAAAAGCTGTTCACCGTATGAACTTCCCCTTGCTCTGAACAAACGCCTCACGGACAGATCTGACATTCTCCTCACTTCGTCCACTTTGGGGTCTTCCTGACTGGAGTTTGTCCTTTACAGATCTGGTCTCCATAAACTTCAGATGGGTGTTGGTGATTATGTTCCTATTTGGTGCATAATGCTGTTCGTAGACTGCCCGGAATCTTCTCTCCAGTTCCACCACAGATTGATAAATCTCCTGCCATGCAGCAATTTTACATCTCTGTTCTACAGTCAGCGTGGTAGCAGACGAAAACAACGCAAAATTTCAAATGTACATTAAAAGAAAAATCTCCGCACTGAGTGAAAATGTGTCACAAGATGAATGCCGCTGGTTCAGTACCTTGTCTACATAAACTTCAGGTGGGTGAAATCACTTGGTTCTCACCATGACAAGAGAAGGTTAAACAGGTGGATAGTGTCACATGGCCACTAGGTAAAAGCTTTTTCTGTGAATGCAATAAGCTTACAGAAGCCCCACTGGTAACCCTTTGGGTGAATTTGAAGACACAAATTAGGACTAGTTTGTTCCATCTCATGGATCTCCTACGTTTTTTTCCGGTGTTAAAACTGAAGGCGGGAGAATGCTAGACTTCTTCGATTTAGAAGTGGTACAACACAAGTCGGCAACACAAAGTCTGGATGTTTTTTTTTCTCAAAATAGTGCAAGGAACAGGAATGTTTATACATGTAAAACGGCTTTTCTCAAACTGTGGACACCAAGTAGTACTCAGTGATATAAAGTGGATTATTTAAGTACATTTAGCAAATAATAGTGCGCAAAGATTTTTTTTTTTTTTTTTCATTCCTGCTGGCAGAAATGGATTTCTTTTTACTGTACTTCACCGACGAGGCCGTCAGTACGATGACTAAGAGCGCCTATGTGTGTGAAACTGAAAGTTTGTATGGATGAGAGTGCGTGTTTTAGTATGAGATTTGGAAAGTGTATGCATGAATCATTGATGCCATGTACAGCGCATTGAGTAATAATTTTGTTAGAAATGCGCTATAGAAATTCTATTTTAAAAATTTTTTTATTTACCCCCCATGATGTGCTCAATAATCATCACAGATCACTGATTCCAGTGATCAGTCCATTTAAAGGAGCAGGAGAATATGAGTGGAATTTGAATAATAAGGGGTCACCATGGTGTAATGTATGTATTTTAAAAAAATTATCATTATTTTCTGTTTGTTTTCCTTTTTTTTTTCTTTTGCTTGGAGAATGTCCCAATTAAACAGTCGTCAGCGAATCAAAGATGTCATTTCATATCATTTTTACCAGTCCTGTCCCAAACGCTTAAAACTGAGTAATAACAATCCTTTTTATTTCTAACTTTACTGTCAACAAGCTTGGCCGATCCTCTGTCGATCCCTAGAACTGTCTTTTCTACCCCTGTAGAACCGTATCTTCCATTTGTGGACTCTTTTTCTGAACCCTGCATGTGTGTGTGTGTGTGTGTGTGTGTAAATGTGTGTACGTGTGTGTGTATGTTTATTGCTGCTGCCAGCGTCGTCATAACCAACGTCGTCATCATCATTATCATGGTTATCAATATTTTATTCGCCACCATCAAAATCCGTGACGACCACTCAGCGTCACCACTGATACTACACCGCACTGTCATCATTACTGGTCACCATATGAACAAAGACTACCACAAAATCACAAACAACAGTATTCAATAGCAAAAATAACCCTATCAACAAAATTTGATTATCCAAAGTTTGGCGTGTACAAGAATGTTTATAATTAGAAAATTGCTGATCTACATGTAATAAGAATGAATAGTAACAAGGGTGAAGTCTTTGATGATCGCTTGACGTTAAGCTTTATTTCACTTAATAAAGACACATCATACCTGAAACGAAAACAAAACAGAAAACGTCGATAAGACATCTAGACAAACAAACAAGAATACATTCACCACATTCTCCCCCACCAAAAGATAAGCAATCGTAGCCATACATACATCTTTCACAAAGCACGTCTATTTCCATACCGGAAGACTGCCGGACTAATTAACTTAAACAATAAAGTCAAGACTTAGATCATCTTAGACCGCTTCTGAGGTTGTAAGGCCTAGTTCGTATGAAGGGTTGACGTTTCTCCAGAGGTTTCTCCTTTGTATGTGTCACGAGCGAGTGAGCGAGGGTCAGTAGTTACGAGAAGAGGGTTAGAATAAAGTTAACCCACGGGCCACGGGGTAAGGGAAAGCGTGCATGTTGTGAGTGGTGGGGGTCTGAATGAGGCGAGAGCGCTGTATTACTATCACTGCACACTAAGACGTCCTAGGGAGCGGACGCAGGAGAAAGCCCCAGAGGGCGAACATAAGGAGAGCAGTCGGAAGACTTGGGAGTAGTGTTTTTCCAGTGATGACTGGTAGGTGGAACGATGATTGATAATTATGATTGATGTATTATATTCGTCTATTAGCATGATGTAAATAAGTATATGTGAGGAATGTGGAAGTCCTTGATACTGTATATAGCAATGTGCGCCATGAGCGATAGATGTAAGTTAAGTTCATGGATTCGTAGCGAGAGTGAGTATTGTGTACTACGGTGGAGGTGTGTTACCGTAGGATGTGTGGCGAGTGAAAGGTGGACTATTGTGTGTACGCTTCATGAGTTGTAATGAGGGGTGAAGTGAATAGGAATGGTATGGTATTATACCAATGTAATGTTATTCTTGTAGGTGCCGGGGACGAGCCGAAGAGCCGCCTACGGCGAGCACAGGGGATAGGCCAGCATAGGGCCGGAGGCCACACATAGGCCAGGAAGGAAGCTGTCGGTGCAGGACAGTAGAGGCACATGAGTCGTGGCAGTCTGGCCAACGATAGGGACGTATATATGATCGTGAATGTGCTATTGAAATGCTAATGTGCTATTGCCATGTTGATGTGTTATTGAAATGCTAATGTGCTATTGCCATGTTGATGTGCTATTGGAATGCTAATGTGTTATGGCAATAGGAAGGGGCTATTGAGAGACTGCGGTGCCATTGAAATATTAATGTGCTATTAAGACATGGAGAGGAGAAGCTGAGACCGAAGTGTCTTTAAAAAGTAACTACCGGGTTGTGGACCCGAGGAAGTGTGCGTACGGGAGAAGGCCGTTGTACGGCAGTTGAATGGAATAATATAATGTATGTATTTGCGCTATTATCTTTATGTTTATGTATAATAAATGTGTGAGTCTGATGGGTTGTTCTGTTAAGTGTTATACTTGTTCGTTCGTGATTGTTGTCTCGTTATAATTATTACATCTCCCAGTCTGGGATTTGTGACACTGGGGGCTCGTCCGTTGTGACACTGGGGGCTCGTCCGTTGTGACACTGGGGGCTCGTCCGTTGTGACACTGGGGGCTCGTCCATTTTCGTAATATTTAGTTAGTAGGTATTTGTCAGTAGGCATTTGTTACTTTAGTTTTTGTGCACGTAGTACTTATCTTGTGGTAGGAATTTGTGCTGTTGTCCTTGTTCGTGGGATGAATGGAAATTTCATGATGGTATAATTTATGAATATGTATTGATGCATGTATTTTGATGAATATGTATTAATGTGTACTTAAATTTCTGCAGAGAGTGTGTGTGCCAGCCTGTAGAGGTCAAGCAGCCAGAGCTCCGAGAAAGGGGATGAACTTAAGTCTAGGGGAAAGTTAAGTAAAATTCAAAATTTTTGTACCCTGGATTGGGGGCTGTTCCTTTAATCTGTCTTTTTCTCTGTTTTGCTGTTTTTGTCGTTATAGATTATACGGGCGGTGGCGCGGGTTTGCTGTGGTGAGCGTAGTTTATCCTCTTCGGGAGGTGGGCTAAACTTGGAACCGCGTACATCACAGTGAACAGTTCTGTAGGGACCTGTATTTTTGTTTAGATTGTGCCGTTCCATCTTCCTCGTTGTTTTAGGAAGACGTTTCTCTTGTCCCTCTCTTACCTATCTGTAGATACGTTCTTTTTTTTCAGACTCTGTTCTTGTTCGTACCTTGTAGTGTAATCGGCGTAGTTAGGTTGCATTTTTTTTCCCATTAGTTTTTTTTTTAGAAGCTCTGTCCGAGTCTGGTTCGTTGTCTTTGATGTCCTTGTGGTCCTTCTTCTGAATTTCTTCATCTTTGTCTTTTCTATTCTTTTTTGTTATTTAATAGTGCTATACATTTTATGAACATAGAATTAGTTAGAGAGAGTATGCTATAAAATGTTCAGTAGGTAAATTTCTGAATTGTATTTGAGACAATTGGGTGTTGTTATATCTGGTGTGATCTCAGGTCTCTGGTCGTGTCGTTAGTGATCATACCGATAGGTTAGTCTTTTCCGTAATACATACCATAACCATAAATCTGTGAAATGGCGGATCTGAGTGAGCTCATGAAATTGGGTACGGAACTTGGCCTTGAGGGAGAGGAGCTGCGCAGCTGGATTAAAGAGCAGCAGGCAGAATTGCGCGATGAGCGTGTTAAGGATAGAGAGCGAGAGGAGCAGGAGAGGGAGTTAAAGTTAAAGGAGATAGAGGCGCAAGTAAAGATCGCAGAATTGGAAAGCAAGAAGAATGCGCCAACGGAAGCAGTTGAGCGGCAGGGGCAAAATAAAGGTGGCGTTAGGATTAAGCTGCCTACGTTCGACGACCGGAAGGACGACATAGACGCCTTCCTTTACAGGTTCGAACTGAACGCACAACTGCAATGGGGGGAGAATAAACAATTATGGTCCACGTACCTGGCTTCCTTGTTGCAGGGGCGAGCGTTAACCTACTTTAAAGAGCTACAGCGCGAAGACGTACATGATTACGATAAGCTGAAGTCTTTGCTGCTTCGCCGATTTGCGCGTACGGAGGAATATTTCCCGGAGCAGTTTAGGCGAGCACGTGCGGATACCAGGGAGGACTTTGCTGCCTTCGTCGCGAGACTAGCATAATATTTCACGAACTGGGTGGACTTGGCGCATGTGGGCGCGGATTTTGCTAAATTGAAAGACCTAATGATCCGTGACCAGCTGTACGCGTCGTGCCATAAAGATCTGGTGGCTTTCCTGAAAGAAAACGAACCCGCGACGGTGCAGGAGGCGTCTAAGTTGGCGGAAGCATACCGTACGGCACATCCGTCCAAACCAGTCGCGAGGGCGTACGTACAGGATGCTGGTTACGTCGCCGTGGTTGAGGGGTCGCCGGCAGGACATAAAGACAGGTCGCGTCAGCGTGGTGCCTATAATGGGCAAGCCCAGGGGCAACGTAGGGGGTATCACCAATCACCTGCATATGGATCCGGTAAGTTTGACCGAGCAGGAGGGCTAGGTCGCGGTAATGGCCGAGGGCGATTTGTGACCTTTGCCGATGACCGACGGCCTAGGGACTTTAGTTCCGGTCGCGATGGGTCACGGGGACCCAGGGTTAGCGGAGCACAGGGAGCGGAATGTTGGACTTGCGGACGCGTAGGTCATTTTTCACGCGATTGTAGGGCCGCGAATTGTTGGAACTGCGGAAGAGCAGATCACATCAGCGTGAATTGCAGGTAGGATAGCGGCGAACGTGGATGACAATCGCAGTGGCTCCAGTCCATGTTACCCTAATAAATTTCATCATGCGGCCGCGTGTGTTACATCGGACAACGGAGGCGGACAGTATTCTAAGTGTCCCAGTTGTGAGAAGTTATTATCTTCCGGTGTTTTACCTTGTGGGAGAAAGATCCCCGTTATAAATTCATGTCATACAGGAGGTGGTCTTAGGGTTTATCCGGGGTTTGTTGGGGACGAACTGGTCTCGGTTTTACGAGATACAGGATCTACTGTTGTGGGAGTGCATAGGGACTGCATTCGGGATTCACAGCTTACAGGTGAGACTGTCCCGTGCATCCAATTTTCAGGGGCCATTGAGAAATTACCCATGGCAAGAATAGTGATAGATACACCTTTCCTTAGCGGGGAAGTCGAAGCAGTCGTTGGTTGTTTTCCAGGCGCCCAGCTCATCATTGGTAATGTATCTCGGGTGGTTTCCCCTTCCGAGGAGAATGTGCAGGCATGGTCGCAATCAAAAGGTATTGATTTTTGTGCCGCAGTCGAGACACGTCGACAGGTACGTGATAGGAGTAAGATTAGACATTTGGCAACGCCAGCGGTCAACCTGGATAGCACACCACGGGCGCTTGGCGACATTACAAAAGGAGGACCCATCATTGAGTCCATGTTTTGAGGAGGCGCGAACGGAGAAAACGAGGAAATATAAGAACGGGTCGTCTTCCTTTGTTATTCAGGAGGGCATTCTGTTCCGTAAGTATGTAACGGTGGCCTCCATTTTAAAGCAGGTCGTTGTGCCAGCGTTGCTAATCGCAACAGTATTGCATTTGGCACATGATGTCCCATTAGCGGGTCATATGGGAATAGCTAGAACCAAAGAAAGGGTTCTAAAAATTTTTTACTGGCCATCTATCCACAGAGATGTACAAGTGTATTGTAAGACATGCAGTGCGTGCCAAAAGACGACGCATAAGGGTCGTACACCCCAGGCTCCTCTTCAAAAGATCCCCACGGTTTCGGAACCGTTTAAAAAGGTTTCGATAGACCGTGTTGATTTAAGAGAAAGATTATCTTCAGCGCGCACTATAGCAGAAGAAGCTTCTAGTACCGCTTCGAAAAGAGCAAAAGACTATAAAGATAGAGGTTCCAAACTGAGAATTTTTAAGCCAGGAGACAAGGTCCTATTGTTATTACCTACGGACCATAATAAGTTATTGATGACATGGAAAGGTCCTTATGTTATTGAGCGAGTTGTTTCAAAGGTAGATGGATCGAGTAAAGTTTTCCATGTTAATATGCTACAGAGATTTTATGAGAGACCACAGTATCTGTGTGCACAGACAAAACCAGAGGAGACTGTCTTCTCTATTGCTTGTACGGGGGTCGTAGACCAGTTAGACAGTGACGTAAGCGACACCGAGGCGCAGGAAGAGATACAAATTCAATTGCCGGAGTTAACTCCGACACAAGGTTACAGGGACGTAAAATTTAACCCTGACCTTACGAGTTCAATGAGTAGGGAACTTAAGACCCTGTTAGCGTCATTCCCGGAGGTTATTACGGATTTGCCGGGTCGCACTACAGTGATCCAGCACCAAATAAAGTTGACTTCGGATAGGCCAGTATCTCTTAGACCTTATCCGCTGCCTTTTTCTTCGAGAGATAGAGTTATAAAGGAAGTTGAGTCAATGTTGAAGTTAGATGTGATAGAACCATCAACATCGCCGTATTCATCACCCATCGTCCTCGTGAAAAAACTTGATGGATCGGTGCGGTTCTGTATTGATTTTCGAAGATTGAACACTATTACGGTAGGCGATAGGGAGCCTATTCCGTTTCAGGAGGAACTAATAGCTTCATTGGCCGGGTCCACGTGGTTTTCCAAGATAGATTTAACGAAAGGTTATTGGGAAATCCCTCTTACTGAGGAGTCTAAACAATACACGGCGTTCCAAACGCCCATTGGATTATCCCAATTTAAGGTCATGCCATTTGGGTTGGTAAACGCGCCAGCGACGTTTGCACGATTAATGAGACTGGTATTGAAGGACATACCTAATGTCGTGTCATTCTTTGACGATATAGCATGTCATACGTCGACATGGTCTGATCATATTCAGACACTAGCAGTAATTTTTCAACGATTACGTCATTTTGGGTTAACTGCTAAACCCGCAAAGATGGATTTGGCATGTCCAGAGATAGTATTCTTAGGACATATCGTGGGTAGAGGTGTTCAGAGACCTGAAGTAACAAAAATTGACAAATTAGTAGGGTTGCAAATCCCTAAAACAAAGAAACAAGTCAGAAGCTTAGTGGGAATTTTAAATTATTACAGAAAGTTCATTCCAAATTTTTCCTCCTTGTCATCTTCTCTTACTGATCTTACTAAGAAGGGACAACCTGATAAGGTCCAGTGGACGTCTGAATGTCAGACAGCATTTGATAATTTGGTGACAGCATTATCATCGTCACCCATTCTGATATTACCCGATTTTCGATCTAATTTTATCCTCAGAACGGATGCGTCGGACTCTGGTGTCGGCGCTTGTCTTCTACAGGAGAAGAACGAATGTTTACATCCTGTATGTTATGTCAGTAGGAAGTTATTGCAGAGAGAAAGAAAGTATTCTGTGATAGAGCGGGAGTGTCTTGCCATTGTGTGGTCCGTCCAGAAATTAGGACGTTATCTCATGGGTCGAGAATTTTGTATCCAGACAGACCACAAGCCACTAACGTTTTTGTCGAAGAATCGTTCGTCCAGCCCACGCTTGTCTAGATGGGCATTGGCTTTGCAGCCGTATACCTTCGTTATTCAACCAATTCCAGGAACCAGCAATCATATCGCCGACTACCTTAGTCGAGCCTAAGGGAAGAGTTCAGGAGCTTATACATCGGAGGACAGGAACATTGACAGGATCTGTGTGAACGAGTCGTCGACTTTAAAATATTGACATTATAAATATTATATGAAGAATGGTTGATAGATTGAGTGGTTTTGATTCTGTATTGGGTATTGTGTTTAGTTAGCTATTGATGAGGTGATACATATATGCATAGTGCAGGGCATATTGGTCCCCATATTTTTCCCTGATTCCGGTATTTTATGTGCTAGAGGCATTGGTAGGTCATTTTTATGTAAGTATTGCTCACGCTCACTCGTTGACAGTCATCTTGATGCGATTTGAAATTAATTGCATTAATTTTTTTGGGGTGGGGGATGATGTCACGAGCGAGTGAGCGAGGGTCAGTAGTTACGAGAAGAGGGTTAGAATAAAGTTAACCCACGGGCCACGGGGTAAGGGAAAGCGTGCATGTTGTGAGTGGTGGGGGTCTGAATGAGGCGAGAGCGCTGTATTACTATCACTGCACACTAAGACGTCCTAGGGAGCGGACGCAGGAGAAAGCCCCAGAGGGCGAACATAAGGAGAGCAGTCGGAAGACTTGGGAGTAGTGTTTTTCCAGTGATGACTGGTAGGTGGAACGATGATTGATAATTATGATTGATGTATTATATTCGTCTATTAGCATGATGTAAATAAGTATATGTGAGGAATGTGGAAGTCCTTGATACTGTATATAGCAATGTGCGCCATGAGCGATAGATGTAAGTTAAGTTCATGGATTCGTAGCGAGAGTGAGTATTGTGTACTACGGTGGAGGTGTGTTACCGTAGGATGTGTGGCGAGTGAAAGGTGGACTATTGTGTGTACGCTTCATGAGTTGTAATGAGGGGTGAAGTGAATAGGAATGGTATGGTATTATACCAATGTAATGTTATTCTTGTAGGTGCCGGGGACGAGCCGAAGAGCCGCCTACGGTGAGCACAGGGGATAGGCCAGCATAGGGCCGGAGGCCACACATAGGCCAGGAAGGAAGCTGTCGGTGCAGGACAGTAGAGGCACATGAGTCGTGGCAGTCTGGCCAACGATAGGGACGTATATATGATCGTGAATGTGCTATTGAAATGCTAATGTGCTATTGCCATGTTGATGTGTTATTGAAATGCTAATGTGCTATTGCCATGTTGATGTGCTATTGGAATGCTAATGTGTTATGGCAATAGGAAGGGGCTATTGAGAGACTGCGGTGCCATTGAAATATTAATGTGCTATTAAGACATGGAGAGGAGAAGCTGAGACCGAAGTGTCTTTAAAAAGTAACTACCGGGTTGTGGACCCGAGGAAGTGTGCGTACGGGAGAAGGCCGTTGTACGGCAGTTGAATGGAATAATATAATGTATGTATTTGCGCTATTATCTTTATGTTTATGTATAATAAATGTGTGAGTCTGATGGGTTGTTCTGTTAAGTGCTATACTTGTTCGTTCGTGATTGTTGTCTCGTTATAATTATTACATCTCCCAGTCTGGGATTTGTGACAGTATGTTTATCCGGAGACCCAGCTGGAAGTGTGAGGTCTTGAGCCATTCCCTCAACATCCAGTTCACCAGCTGCAGGTGCTTGAACAATGTCCACCTCATTCAATTCGCCAGATGTGTGTATGGGATCGTCTGATGTGAGTATGGGATCGCCTGACGGAATTATAGTCATTTCCCCATCATTCGGTTCACCAGTTGGCTCTGCCTCACCCCTTGGGGCAAGGTGTCGTAAGGATACAGTTGATTCTCTGCCATCTGGTAGACGGACGAGGGCATACTGGGGGTTAGCATCAATGAGCTCCACCTCGTCGACCAGTGGGTCGTACTTAGATGATCTCACATTCCGTTTGAGTAGTACGGGACCAGGCGTAAGTAGCCAAGAAGGTAGGGACTGTCCGTTTGTGTAGACTTCCGTTGGTATTGGAATAGGCGTTCGTGAGGAGTGGTGTTGGTTTCTGTGCAGAGCAGTGACTGCAAGGAGTGTAGAGCATCAAGCAGTACCAATTCCCACTGGGTTACAGCCAAACCTCGGGTCTTCAAAGCGAGGTTAATAGTTTTCCACAAAGATCCATTCAGTCTCTCTACCTGTCCATTTCCCTTGGGATTGTAAGGGGTCGTATTACTTGTTGCCACACCTTTGGAGTGTAGAAAAGATCTCAATTCCTCTGACATGAACGCCGACCCTCTGTCAGTATGAATATATTGGGGCATTCCAAATAACGCAAAGAGTTGGCACAGGCACTTGATGACAGTGGATGAGGTCATATCGGAGCAAGCAAAGGCAAATGGGAAACGTGAGAATTCATCTATCACTGTCAACAGATATTTGTTGTTTGAACAAGACGGTACGGGCCCCTTGAAATCCATACTCAGTCTTTCAAAGGGCTGTGTAGCTCTGATAAGAGTCCCTTGGTTGTTCCTGTAGAAACGGGGTTTCATTTCAGCACATGTAGGACATTTCGAAGTCATTGTTTTGATTTCTTCCACTGAATAAGGTAGGTTTTTCTGCCGCACAAAATGAGTCATTCTAGTAATTCCTGGATGACAGAGAGAGTCATGTAATTCCTTAAGTTCCTCAGTAGATCCGGCCTTCATTGCACCACACCGGGACAAAGCATCAGGGGCATGATTCTCAGGTCCAGGCCTGTAGACAATGTCATACACAAAGGGGGACAATTCAATCTTCCACCTTTGAATTTTGTCATTCTTGATTTTTCCTTTGTTGCCTTTGTCGTATACAAAAGCCACCGATTTTTGATCTGTGACTAACTTAAATGGAGCATTTATCAGGTAATGTCTCCATTTTCTAATTGCCTCCACGATGGCATAAGCTTCCTTCTCAACAGACGAGTGGTTCCTTTCACTAGACGTGAGTGTTCTTGAAAAGAAGGCCACAGGTCTGCCTTCTTGATTAAGCGTAGCAGAAATGGCCACATCGGAGGCGTCTGTTTCAACCAGGAGGGGTAAGGACTGGTCAATTGTTACGAGGATGGCCTCTTCCAATTCCTTCTTGAGGCTTTCAAAGTTGTGAAGTGCTGGTGGTGGGAGGGGGAATGTTGTGTTCTGTGTTAGTGTTCTAATTTTATCCGAGAAGTGGGAGATCCACTGTGAGTAATATGAAAATAGACCAACGGCTCGCTGCTGACTCTTGGCCGAGATCGGTGGTTTCATTTCTTTGAGTGCTGAAAGTCTCTCTGGGTCAGGACGAATTGAGCCTTTGGACACTCTATATCCCAGCAAGTCTAGTTCCTCCACACCAATGATACTCTTGGAGTCATTAAAAGTGACGCCGTATCTGTCGGCGGCCTGCCGGAAACGGAGAAGATTTCGATCGTGACTAACTTTGTCTGTACCACAGATGGTGACATTGTCTATGTAAGCAAAGGTGCTGTTGAGATGTTCAGTTTGGATGATATCATCGATTATTCTTTGAAAACAAGACACCCCGTTGGTGACGCCAAACGGCACTCTTTTGAACTGGTAAAGTTGACCTCCAGCTTCAAAGGCTGTGAAATGTTTTTCATCTTCCCTGAGGGGAATCTGGTGATAGGCACTCTTTAGATCAAGAGCACTGAAGTACGAGTGTTGCGATACTTTCTCGATCATTTCATCAAGCTTCTTTGTTGGGTAAGCGTCGAGGTAGGTGAATTTGTTGATTGTTTGGCTGTAGTCAACCACCATTCTCTTTTTGTGGTTTTCATTTGAGGTAACTAGGACCTGGGCTCTCCATGGCGAACTTGATAGTTCGATAATACCTTCGTTAAGAAGTTTTTCGACTTCTGAGTTGATGAATGTTTCGTCATGGTTAGAAAATCTTCTTGATTTCGTTGCAATAGGCCTACAACTGGGGTCCAGATTTCCAAACAGCGATGGCGATTTTACACGGGCAGCTGCGACACCGCAGACAATAAGAGGTGGATTGTTTCCTTTCATGAGAATCTTCAATTCTGAATGTTTCCCAATAAAGTCATGTCCCAAGATAATGTCAGCGCAGCTCTGTGGCAGTAAGGAAAGAGTAATGTTTTCATACGTAGTACCTTTGTAGTTCAGATCGACACAGCAATGACCCTGGGTTTTGTTGGTTAGCATCGTAGAGGCCATGCTGATCACAGTGGTAGAGGGGATAATGGACCATTTCAGCTTCTTTGCTATGGTTGCATTCACAAAACTTTCTGAGCTGCCAGAGTCGACGGGTGCTTTAAGAGGTTTGCCGTTCACTTTTACATTGATCATAGCTTTCTGTAGGCTTTCAGGTCCCGAAGCGGCAGTGGTTGTCGAAAGTATGACGGAAGCCTGCTTGTTCTTTGGATTTGAAGTCCCAGATAGTGATCGACAAACTTTTTGGAAATGTCCCCTCTTCCCACACGCGTTGCATAGAGCATCCCGGGCAGGACACTTTGATCTCGGGTGATTCCGCTTGAAACCTCAAAAGTAACACGTAGGGTGTGTTGCTGTTGATGCTGATGTTCCTTCAGCATCTACATCCGCATCAGAAGTGTTCACAGCTGAAGCGCAGGGAGGCACACCTTGATACGACATTGACTGTTTTCAGCCATTTCTAAAGATCTGGCTTTTTCGTAGGCTGCCTGCAGGTTTAGTGTTTTATTTTCCAGGAGTCTTTGGCGGATCTGGTTAGACTGAATGCCTCTGATGAAAGCATCACGTATGGAATCGTCTCTGTGTTCTTCGGCCGTTAGTGTAGTGACATACTATGCCGCGTGCTGTCGCGGTTTGCCGTTCCCGCGCGCGGCAGCTGCAAACCGCGTAAGTTTGAACCTGACATACTATGAGCGGCAAACCTCCCTCCAGTGCGTTTTTCTCACAACCATTGTCCCAGATAGCAGGCTGTTGCTCCACCATACTAATAATAACTTCCGCAGACATATTCGAAAAGTTCACAATATCTGAATATTATTTCTGAAAAAAAGAAACAGGACTGTGTGCGAGAAACGTAGTGCACCTGATGATTGCACTGCAATAAAAATCCCGCCGCGGCGAGCGGGATAGTATGTCACTAGCCATAGCCTAACATGTGTTGTCTCTGAAAACCGCTCCCGCGCGCGGTTGCGGTTCTCATTTTCCCGCCGACAGGCGCGGCAGAAAAAAATCAGACAGCGGCAACCGCTCCCGCGCGCGACGACGGTTTCTCTAGTATGTCAGGTCTCATAGGATAACACGTGTTGGCGGTTTTTTTTTTACCGCTCCCGCGTGCGGCAGCAGTTTGCCGCGTCTAGTATGTCACTACACTTACTGCCTTGAAGTTGCAGTCTTTTGCAAAGATCTTTAGTCTCTGTAGGTATTCGTCCAGGGTCTGTCCTGGTTCTTGCTTATAAGTGAACAAGACATGTCGGGCGAAGATTTCATTCTTTGGCTTTACATAGAAGTCGTTGAGGATGGCTATGGCATCATCGAATGTTTCGCTTTCTGCTATGAATTCGTATACCGCTGGAGCAACGTAATTTATTAGAGTGTTCAGTTTGTCCGGTTGGAGAGTGTCTACAGCAGACAAGAAGTTTTGGAAAGTGCGATACCAATGGTTCCACTGCTTTGTAGCTCCCACGGCATTTGGGTCCACATCAAAACGCTCCGGCCTCAAGAATCGCTCCATCGTTCCCTGGGTTGTAGGGATTCGTTATCAAGTGAAATAAATTGTAATAAGAGTGAATAGTAACAAGGGTGAAGTCTTTGATGATCGCTTGACGTTAAGCTTTATTTCACTTAATAAAGACACATCATACCTGAAACGAAAACAAAACAGAAAACATCGATAAGACATCTAGACAAACAAACAAGAATACATTCACCACACTACATTACCAGTGACATTTCCGCTGTTGACTGAATTGTGAAAGGACAAGGTTTGGTATCTGAAGTGGTACTGAGTTTACACTCTACAATTATTTTTTTGTAATTTGTTCAAGTATTTTATTGGTTCAGTTTTCAACCCTGTTACATGTTTTCAAGGTCGAAGATAAATAATAATGCTGGACGGTCGATTTGTCTTCCTTTCTCCTTTCCGATTTATTGAATCGTTTCTGAATTATTTCTTACGCGAGGCTTTGCTACATACACCTTTTTTTTTCTTTTTGCCATATTCTGTCTTTCTCTCAAGCTTTGCTGCGACTTGACACATTTTCTATACTTTTTATAATATTTCGCCCCTAACCTGAACTCGTTTTCATTTCTAGGACTTTGTATGTTTGTTGTTTTTTCCCAAGTAATTCCAGAGAATCGTCAGCGCTAACGTTCCGAAAACCTTCACATTTGACAACATCCAATTTTGGATGCTCCCTGATCAGTCGTCAGTAATCTTTCCCTCAGATGTTTCATGGTCGGTCTAAATCCAGAGATATGAATAATGAAAGATATAATCACCTCTGCTAAATCACAATAGCAAAGATTATCCAAAGATTATCCACGCTGTAAACAAGAATTGAACAGTGCCATCAGCACCACAATGAGAGTGCGAATACTTACTGTGGTTTGTTCGTATTTTTGGGTTGATTGGATTACCCTGGCAGACATGGGAGACTCAGCGAAACCACTGTTAGGATGGGGCTGAAAGTAGGTCATTGCAGTAACTGATGGCAAGGTTGTGCGTTTTCATTAGGAGGAAAAGCTCACTGAAGGCTTTAAACAGTTCCAATTCCAACCAACCCAAAAAATTTGAAAACAAGACACAATAATTAGATCTTCACACATTTTGGATGTCGGGGACAAAAGCCAAGAGGAAAAACGGGAAGAGAAAAACAAAGTCAAGTTATGTTGTTGCTGTTGTTGTTTTGAAAGTGTGTGTGTGTGTTGTTGTTGTTGTTGTTGTATAAAACATCTAGGGAATTAAATTGCCTTGGCGGAAGGGGGGAGGGGGGTCCACCAACGATGACCTCTCTTGCCAGGTACATACTCTCCGATTTATAACAGCTTTATTTTAGTTTAATTACAACAATATGAATAACAACCACCCATTGTTAAACTCGGCTCCTCAAATAGCTGATCCTTTTGAATACATAAGTCAATCTGCTTGGATAAAGACGTAATAATATATAAGAAGATAATCATTCAGCAACGCATGCCATTGGAAATGGACTTATGTCTAAAAACCGTTTTTCCGAGGAAAGGAAACATCAGAACATAATTCTTTCAAGCAAACATACCATATTTCATAAATGGTTAGGTCATCACAAAAAACAGCAACAATAACAGCAAAAATGTTTATTAATGTGCTAGCTATGGTAGAGAATTATGAGATGGCTATATAAGGCAATATATGGGTGTGATGGGCATGCCAAATAAGCAGCCAATCGGCGCTTTATCGAGTGGAAGAAAAAAAAGTAGTAATAAGATTGAATCGCCCTTAATTTGCAAAAAAAAATTACATTGAATATGATTAAGCAGCTACTTGTGGGCACCTCGTACATACTCTAGTTCTGGCTGATGATGAACCGGAGAATCAGTTTGCTTCTCCAGGAAAAGAGGTTTTTCATCTTAGTTCTTCCAAATCCTGAGTATACAACTGATCTCTCTTTTCGGAGATGAAAAAAAAAATCTGTCGCAAATCAGGCCCTCACTGAAATCCAAGCACGTCTAGAACTGGCTTTGTTTTAGTAGAAATAAACTAGTATTGTCCTAAAATATTATTTAAAAAAAAACAAAAACAGGAATCTTTGGGGTCTCTGCATGGCTTGAAGGAAAGTCAAAATAATTATAACAAATAGAAATGGTTCATGTTGCAATGCCTTGCATAAGGTATAATACAGGAACAATAAAATGCAAATTGAAGGCTCCACCAGCATTATTATGTTCACCAAGTTTAAAATAGGAACATCTGCCATATATGAGTGCAGCCGGTCTCCTCAAAACACAGAGCATATATTGCAGAACTACACACTCTTGACCCAAACCCATCGACCTGAATGTCAAACTCTATGGTGCTCTGCCAGAACTGCAGAAAACCATAGATTTTCTTAAAAGAACAAATCTGCAGGTTTAGATTTGGTGAACGACAGAAGAAGAAGAAAATTCATGCTTTCGGTCAACACATCTTCATGAGGGAATCTAGTTGCATGGTGACGTCACGTCATTGAGTTTCAATGAGACCTAGCTTCCTTGACAACTAGTTGGATCTAATTGAAGCTCATTGCCTTGACATCAGCATACAACATTAAAGTCGGACAGTGGGCGGTCGGCCTTACAGCACAGCACTTACGCTCTTGCAAAAAAGGGCACCGTTTCACTGCATGAATTTAGAAGGCCAAGAATGATTGCAATGTGCAAACAGTTACAACGGGTGAACTTTGTTTTACTAGATGATAACGATTTAGGTTAAAGCAGAATCCCGGACCGATACAATTTATGGCTCACCCTGACGAGAGATAGTTAAACGTGCAGACAGTTTCCCTTGATTAAGGGCTAACAGCTTTGATTTAAGTCATGCAAACTGACAGTACCCCAGCGGTCACCCCTTTATGTACAGATGTGATGTGATATCATTACTGGCCTTTTCTGTACACTATTGATCTATTAGGCCTTACGGTTGTCAAGAGACACAGTTGCTGTGAGACTTTCAAACTATTTTCTACTAGCTGAGGTCCCCGGCCCTGCCCGGGATAAATCGGTTTGAATATTAGTTTCAGCTCTGGGTGGTTATTATGGACCTGCTTCATCTTGCCTGTTCCTATTTGTTTATTTTATTTTTGTTTGTTTGTTTTTAAATAAGTCTTACTGCTCTGCCTTTGTGAGTTGACACCCTGCACATCCCGTACAACAGCATGATTTGCGCACGGGTTAGTGTGTTTGATAGCATAGAGATATTATAGTATCTCTATGTTTGATAGTGAACACACCGCAGGAAGTGATAACGAAACCTTAAAATGGCGAACCATGACTCGAAATAGATCTAAAATTGGGGAAACAATACATTTCCAATAAAAAAAGTACACCGATTTGAGACTTCTATTAAAAACTGTGCACCCTTACATCCATTCTGATGAACCATATAAAATTTGAAGTCTGAGTGTTGAGTGGTTCAGAAGCCTTTTGCAACGAAAAATCTCAAGTCCACAAATATATATAGTATAGATTTCCATATTCATCATATAGGAAGATCAAACTTACACAGTTTGTGATTAGTGGTCAGCGTTGTCTTTCTACTTGCTTGTTACTATCCAGTTCCAATGTCCCTTCAATTGAAGGGTATGACACGGGGAGAGGGGTGACCAGTGTGAAGTTCTCTCACTGAAGATAAAATGTGCTAAAAATGCTAAAAAATAAATCCAATATTTTGTTAATCGACTGGATCGGGACTACAAGGCAAGATTACAGGTAAGCCTATTTCATTGGAATATGTTCCGTCAATTGCTATGGTTGTAATTTCGGTAAGGAGATCGTTTCTGCTAAATAAATCTGTGTAATTGTTTTTAATTATATCAATGAATAAATTCAAAAACATTTTAACTGGGTATTTCGTTAGCAAAATGAATAAATATGTAACGCGTAAATTCAATAATTCAACGTTCGAGGCCGAAGTCTTGGTATCTTTCGATTTAAGCATCAAAATCCTTCTCTCGGTCTTTGCCATACTTCTTTCTCTGTTCATTGTGCTCGTTAACTGCACTATCATCGTCGCCCTCATACACGACAGTCGTAAGAAAGAAACCTGCATTACCAAAATATTGATGGCTTCAATGCCTAGTTCAGACGCCTGTCTCGGTTTGGTCGTTCTACCTCTGGTCACTTATGAAACCATCCAGAATGGACAATTTTATTTGGGAGAGAAATGGTGTAATGCAAGAATTACTATTGACTCCTATCTTTGTACTGTTTCCATTTTACACGTGGCGTCGATGGCGCTGGACAGATACCTGGCCGTGTGTCGACCTCTGATGTACAGAAAACTGACCACTAGACCTGCCTATGTAATGCTCAGTTGCTTCTGGATTTTTGCCTCTGTGAACTTCGCCGCACCCATGACAGCCTGGCCCACAGTGCAACAGGTAGAAATCAATGGATGCTTACAGTCTGGAAATGTATCAACAGCCAATGCCCTTTATATATTATATTCACCTCTGTGGGGCCTGCATCTACGGCCTACCTTCCAAATGTGATCATCTTGATTTTGTATTTTCTTTTTTAAGAGAAGTTCGACGATTTCATTCACGGAGACCAAAACTCCGGTCAGACGCCACCCTGCAGCAACACCAGCGTCAGACATCAGCGTCTTCAGCATCAACACCCACAAATGTCCCATCTGAGAAGGCTCCACATGCCAGACCTGAACAGAGGGGCAGTCTCCCAACTGGAATCAACACCAGGGCCGATGTCTGTGCTCGGAGTTCGAGTGAAAGAGAATTATCCGATGTCCAGTTAGATTGTCAGAGTCCGTCAACTTTGGAAATAGAAAACACGCCACAGCAACCCGATGATGCCATTTCTAGTCAGAGTAACGAAGGAAACATATCCAATGAAACGGTTGATCTGGTCAAAACCTGTAATATTCCAGTCTTGGGCAGGGGGAATGTCACGAATCCTGCAGGGCGAAGTCAACAGAGGAACCTGAAGGCTGTAGGGACTATCGGTTCTATATTTGTCTGCTTTTCTATCTGTTGGTTACTGTTTGGTATTTTGACGCAGATACAAATGAACTCAAATATGTATGTCCCTCCCACTCTTTCCAAAACGTTTGTGTGGATGGTTTTACATCAATTCAGCTCTAAATCCTGTCTTGTATTGTGGTCATAGGTCCATCAGAAAAGCAGTCAGGAATTTAGTCTGCTCTTCCCGCCAAACTCCATAAAATGAGGTTCGTTATTAAGGAAGTGTCTATGAAGTCTGTCGGAATGATTTTTATAACGACAAAATGTTATTTCCGGCCAGTGATAGCTTTTTCGGTGTTGTTGTTAACAAACAAAGCAACGGAAGATTTAATTTGCAAAACTCACTTTCAATATGTAAAAGTTTTACATACAGACTGATGTACGGTACTCAGCATCATGCTTTCATCATGTAGCAGTCAATGTGATGCATTATAATATAAGAATGGATATATTATATTTTGTACACACATGTAACATACATAATTTATTCGCATACAGTCCATCCGGCACTTAATCATTGCTTTTGCACGAGAATGTTCTCCTTATCATCTATTTTAAATACTATACTGCGAATATCTTATGGTCATTTTTTTTAAATTCTTGAATATGTTTACAATATTTACTAGGCGGGTATTTATATGTTCTTCTGATAATTATAGTTGTGCCATTAATATGTCATTTGTTTTCATTTTGCCTAGACATGTAACTATGTTATCCACAAATCACTGTGTCAGATGCAAACACATATGACATAACTACAAGAACCCTTAAGTATTTCAACTTATTTGTATATATTTATTCACATTTCACATAGGATAAAACTGAGCTTTTAAAGATAGACAAGTGAAAACCAGCGAATCTACCCAGATTTATTCTAATAATGAACATGACCCGTTGATTCATTTTATGAATTTTCTTTCACTGCCAAAGATATCGAAGGCACATCCGTTTCTTTAAGTGCATACATTGTGAATATTTTCTGTGACGACATGGATCAGTCGCTTGATGTAGTAATTATAAATAAATTTGGACCTCTCATTTTCGGCAATTAACGAGCAGAAGAGAAGAAATATCTTTGTTCTGTATGACTTACGAGACAATGCCAATTCCATGCAATAAAATAATTCAAAAAAGCGATACAATAAACTGAAAATATGAAATTCTGCACTTAAACATCATCCAATCTGTCCTTGTGTACGTACATCAACATATTCATTACCATTAGTAAAAAGGGTGTGTAAGTTTCATACAGGACACCTCCCTCTCTTTCGGTACACTTTTCATACACTGAGGGTAATCAATCCACCAGGATAGTTTCTTTATGGATGGACCAGGAGTGAGACTACATCAAACGTTCATAGGAGGGGCACAATCAAATTATTAGCTGGGCAATGCAGGGCAGTCTTTTTAGGTCGCAGTTCCATTAGTCACCCACTTGTCAACTGACTAGATTGTGACAATCCCCACTTTTCCTCGTCATTTTTGCATCAGCTTCCATTTCAACCTTGCAATGGCAACAATAAATAAAGACTTTCAAGAGGAAATTCCAACTATTCTAATACCATCAACCAAATTGTTTGTCTCCAACAATATTTCTGAACCATAAAAAGGCTGAAAAAATCAGAATTAAAAAAAAGTAAAAAGAAACTATCAAGCTTCCAGAGGATCCTCTAACAAATCGGTCAGAAGCTGACAACTGCAAACGAATTGTGCAACTTAAAATCAGCAGTTCCTCAGTCAATATTTCCAGCACCAAGAATCCGATTTCATTGTCTAAAATATTGAAAAAGAAAAAGATTAAACTAGATCACTGTCCTTAAATACATTACTTAAAATGAAAATGATTGACCAGAGTTTACCAAAAATCTGCCGCTCGTGCTTATCTCAAACTTCACAAAATAACTGAATATTTTGTTTGTTTTTGTTCTCCTGTAAACTATATAAACTTTACTAAATCTGGTTGTAAAGACCTGGACATATCGAAATGTCACAAACTGCAGAGGGAAATTAAAGACTTTTTCAGGATTTCTGAGACAACAGTGCTGGTTGCAACTGAAACAAAAACCCTATCTACTGGATTCAGAAAGTCATATTAATATTGAGAATCAATTGCTAATATTGATTTAAGAAAATTGTTTTTTCCCATTACTGGTGGATAGACCTGTCTCTTGAATAGTTACTGATTGCTCAGCCCTCATATCTACCATACTGAGTTTTTTGATGACCTCGAAACTAGTGCTTATAAAGAGAAAACCTCAGAGCTTCTCCACATTACACTGGAGTGTCATATTATATTATTCTACATCAATCCTTCAAGAATTACAGCTCAGCACTTCTTACTCTCTTGCAAACGGCATTGTTTCACAACCGGACATTTAGAAACTCCCAGAAAGGTTACACTTGCAAACACCGCCAGTCCATGACCTTTGCGCGTCTTTACGATAAGCAAATAAATTATTGTCTGAAGTTTACTATAGTCACACGTTATCATTGTATGGCTCACCCTGATGAGAGCAAGTTAAATAGAAAGACTGCGTCGCACGGTTATGGGCTAAAATCTTTGCTGTTTGTGATGCAAACCAGCATTATTCCAGCGGTCACCCCTTCTGTGCCAATGAGATGTCACAGCTATTTATTAATCAAATTGGGCATCTATACTCTACTGATGTCCTAGGTGTTTCTAACTCAATATCTGTTTCTTTTCATTTCCAGATCCACCAGTTACAAGAATCAAAGACAACCAGATTCCATTGTTTCGCATTAGTTACAGTCAGACCATTTATTTCAAATGATCCTTTCACTCTGATTGTCCCCGAGGCGGCAAGGGGTGACCAATGCGAAGCTACTCTCTCTGAAAATAAAAATGCTATAAAATATTATAAAATATTAACCCAGTGGAAATCAATGTTTCGTAAATGGACTGGACGGGTATGGGTTGGGATAAAAAGGCGATATTAGTACAATGCCATTTTCATTTCAGTGGGATCCCGCCGTAACTATGGCGTAAGGAGAACTTTTCTCGTGAATTAACTCATATGCTTAATATTCTTATCAAATCAACGAATAAACCCATGAACATTTTATTGGACTTTTCATTTTCAAAATGGATATAAATGTAACATGTGGGGACGTTGGTAACTCCACATCCAAAGCTGAAGTCTTTAGTTCCTTCGACTTTAGAATCGTAATTTTTCTCTCGGTCTTGGCCATACTCCTTGCTCTGTTCATCGTGCTCGCCAATTGCACGATTATTGTCGCCCTCATACATGACGGTCGTCGGAAAAAGACCAGCATCACCAAAATATTGATGGCTTCAATGGCTACTTCAGACGCCTGTCTCGGTTTGGTCATACTACCCTTGGTCACGTACGAAACCATCCAGAATGGACATTATTACTTGGGAGACGACTGGTGCAAAGCAAGAGTTATAGTGGACACTTATCTGTGCACTGCGTCCGTGTGTCACGTGATATCCATGGCTCTGGACAGATACCTGGCCGTGTGTCGACCTCTCTTGTATAGAAAACTGACCACCAGAACTGGATACGCCATGGTCAGTTACTGCTGGATTATACCTTTCATAACGACCGTAGTCATGCGTTTTTCTTCCACTTGGCTCAAAGTCCGACAGGCAGAAATCAAGGGATGTCTCCCCACTGGCACTGTATTCAGAGCTCATGGCACACATAGCTTCGACACCATAGCCCCTTTCCTAGGACACTACATATTCTACATTCTACCTCTGGGGCTCTTCATCTTGTATTATTTTATCTTTAGAGAAATTCAACGATTTCAGTCACGGAGACCACAACTCCGAGGGCAAGCTTTCCTACAGCAACACCAGCGTCGAACTCCTTCCTTTTCGGCACCAGCACCGCTTATGGCTGTCACATCGCAGGGCCTTCCACCTGTTAGATCTGAACAGACATGCAATCCTGCCGCCCTAATCAAGCCCATAACGGATATCTATACCTCGAAAACTTCCAAAGAATTAATTCAGAGCGCTTGCCAAAGAGAATTATCCTACGTCCAGTCAGATTTTGAAAGTCCGACTACATTGGAAACAAGAACGAATGAACAATCGCTAGGACTGCCCGATGGTACGACCCCTAGACAAAAGGGAAGAAGTCTGTGCAGTGAAACAGCTGGTCATATCGAATCCCGTAATATTCCAGCCCTGAACAGAAAGGATGTCACGAATTCTGCAGGACGAAGCCAAAAGAGTAACCTAAAGGCAGTGCGAACTATCGGTTCTATAGTCGTCTGCTTTTCTATCTGCTGGTTACCGTTTGCTATTCTGATACCGATACAACTTCACAAGAACGGTGAGGTCTCTCCTGCTCTTTCTAAAACGATTATGTGGATGGCTTACATCAACTCAGCTCTAAATCCTATGCTGTACTGTGGCCATAGGTCCATCAGGAGAGCGGTTAGGAACTTATTTTAATCTTCACATTACAGTGCACAGTTTTTTTTTAATTTGAGAAATGTTTCAGTATGATTAATATGTACGTTTCTTTTTTTTTTTTTTCTCAACAAAAAGAATGGAGCCCCAAATACACCATGGCAGATACGAAAACGATGTGTGGATTGATAACGACCGCCCGCCCTAAAAGCAGGGTGCTAGATGAGAATCGTGATGAAGATAATTATTACACATTATTGTCAGAGAAACATGTGTCCTAGGGTCAATTTCAGGTTTCTGTGTTATGTAGCTTTTTGTTTACAATCGAGCAAGTCGGTGATTCCGAAGAAACCCAGGAGTGCAAAAGTGTTTAAATAATGAGATCTGGTGGTCATGGAAAGCATACTTATTACTATTATTATTTCTCTATACGGTTGGATTATGCCCAACCCTGGAGATTCTAGTGCTTCGGGCTGACATCCCTTGTTTCACGTTCGTCTTAAAATGTCGACTTTTCTAGTTCTGACCTAAATTTACCCCAATACCAAGGCTCAATATCAAAGTTTAACCATCGAATGTTTAGAAGAATATAAATTCTCCAGAACAGGGTTGGAGAGCAGAATGTCTGATTATATTACTAATGTGGATCTTGGTGTCAAACAATAAATTTACTAAACCAGAACTGATGCAGGTGCGCGTGCCTGAAGATAACTTAGCCGCTCCTAATTTTTGGGTTTACTGAACATTTCTTGTCAAGAGGAGATGGAGAGAAAGATCGAGATTGTATGGTTTTTATAAACATGTGGTTCTCCAAGCAATGGAGACAGAAGAATTTGATTTTCAATTTCTCTGGTATTTGCATTAAGTTTCAAGTAATGATGCCCTATCTCTACTTGTGATGTATATGAACAAATCAACTTTGAAAAAAAAAAAAGAAAAAAGGAAATTCGTAAATATCGCACTATTTCTTATTGTTTTTATTTACTGTTATCATTATGAGTATTGTCATTGTTACTATTATTACCTGTCATTATCAGTATGTCATTACTATTAATAGTGTTATTATTATTAATAATAATAATAGTTCGTCCATCAGGTATGATGATGACCTTAACAACACCAGAGGAATAAAGAACAGAAATTGTTGAGAATTTCAACACATGGACAATAAAGAGAACTAAAGGACACAGAGGACAGAATGGAAAGACTGTTCTTCCATGACTTATGGCTTCTCATGTGACTGATAAGTCCTATTTTTGCCCTGCAGACCCTTCCGCATAAATGACAAGAGTGCTCCGTTGGTTCAGTACCACTGGGCCTTTTCTTGCGCCGTTCTCTTTTTTTGATAGCCTGCTGGACTCTGTCAGCTTCCCATGCTTTGCTGCCTCTGGCAAGGGCCGCCCTCCAATTTGCACGATCAAGCGAGAGCTTTTCCCACTCACTCACATCAATGGCAAAGGCCTTCAGTGATTGATTGAGAGTGTCTTTGTAACGTCTCTTTGGGGCCCCAACATTCCTCGTTCCATTGGAGAGCTCAGAGAAGAAGATTTGCTTAGGGAGTCTGGAGTCGGGCATTCTGACAACATGTCCTGCCCAACGTAGCTGAATTTTTTTCAGGTGGCAGAAGATGCTCAATTCCTTGGCACGATTGAGGACCTCAGTGTCTGGAATTTTATCCTGCCATTTGATCCTTAGGATCTTTCTAAGGCAGGCCAGATGAAAGTGATTTAGCTTTCTGGCATGCGATTGGTACACTGTCCAGGTTTCAGCCCCATAGAGTAGGGTGGGAAGGACCACAGCATTGTACACTTTCAGCTTAGTGTCTGTGCGAATGCCGGCAACATCCCATACTCTCTTTCGAAGCCTGCCAAATGCAGAGCTGGCTTTGCTGATTCTTGAGAGAATTTCAGTATCAACACGAGCCGCGGAAGACAGTGTACTACCAAGATAGGTGAAGTTCTCCGACACCTTCAGAAGACTGTCATGGACTTTGATATTTGGGGTCACAGGATACTTGTCGTCTGGAGTAGGCTGATGGAGCACTTCCGTCTTCTTTGTGCTTATTGTGAGGCCAAAGTTGTCACAGGCACTAGAGAACTTATCAACACAGTTTTGCATGCTATCCTCATCGTGTGCCAGAAGTGCACAATCATCAGCAAATAGTTAGTCACAGACTTGATTACTTTTGGTTTTGGTTTTTGCCTGAAGTCTCCTGAGGTTGAATAGACTGCCACCAGTTCGGTACTTGATGCTTACCCCTTGATGAGGAGAGCTAAAGGCTTCTTGTAGGATTGCAGAGAACATGATGCTGAACAGAGTTGGGGCTAAGACACAACCCTGTTTTACCCCATTTGTGACAGCAAAGGGCTCTGAAACACTGCCGTTGCTTTTGACTGCATTCTTTGCCATTCTTTGAACGGACGGAAGTCATCGGACCACAATGAAATTTCCCACCATACTTTTCCATTTTCTCCCATTTTCGTGAATAAATCATTATTAAAAACTGTAATTTGTCTAGACCAGATGTGTCCACATGGCTTATAGTAAAAAATTGGGGCAGTACCCGAGGTTTCAGAATATTTGGTCACGTAGTCAAGGAGTTTTAGGAGCTGAAATGTTCAACCTCTAGCTCCATTATATTATTATTATTATTATGTTATTATTATAAGCAGGGGTAGACAGAAAAAATTTCACTGAAAGCCTTATTTCATGGAGAATTCCTTCTTGAGGTTGGCTGATGACATATCCGAGTTGAGAGCCGTGATCGCCAATGTCTGTTCCAACAAGGGCAACTGATGATGATGATGATATTATTATTCTTGTTTTGTTTTTTTTAAATTTTGTTCTATAGTTTTCTTTATTTTGTAGTTAACTAGTCGATCTGTAAAATGTAAGTGTTTTTTTTTTCTGTCTCTTAAACTTTATGCACATTTCAGTAAGTTAATTAGGACTTTACTCACGGTCAATTTCCAAACGCTAAAATATGCGAAATTATGCCTTCTTTTTATGTTCTGTAATCTGATTTCATACCATATAATATGTGAGTGAAAAGATGGAAATGTATATGTGTGGAAAGGGGGGGGGGGGAGGATAGGCAAATAAAACATACAAATACACAGGCACGTTTGTTATTTCTTTTTATTCGTGAAATTAAATACACAATTTTGTGTTCAAGTCTTCATTTTGGAATGTTCGCTGCGCTTTCTATCCTTCGAATATATATACCACAGTTTACAAAGCTGTCACTTACTATAAAAAATGAAAGGGGGCAACGGTAGGGGAAGTAACTCAAATAATTTCAGAACTTCATTCTTGAACCATTCTGTCCCTAGTACCATCCACCGGGTTTATTGGAGCTGTTATTTATTATGAATTTAGTTTTTAATTCTCGTTTTCACAGCACTTCGATTTCATAATCACCGGGCTTTCATTGGGCCAGTGGACTGCAAAACGATTTTATTTCTAATGCCAATTTTCACTCGCTTCTTAATGAAGACGTGGAATAATGTCAAACAAAACTCATTTAATATCCAGTCATTTCTGAAATTACTGATATCCTTATTTGAACAACTGTCCTTTTATAAACAGTTGTGTTAAGAACCAGAAATGTTCACTTCTTCAGTAGTCTTCATTTCTAGGCGGCGTGGTGAATTGTGGTAACTGGACTTTTAAAAAAAACAAACAATTATTGGGGTGTTTCTTGTTGATAGCCCGCAGGCTATGTTAACATTTACGAAGTGTCTAAGCACACGACATATCGTGGAAAAAGCGTGGAGAGATTTTTTCACGACACGTTTTTCATCCAATCAGAGCTTACCGTTTTCTGACTCAAAATGGCGGCCCCCACTGAGCGGGAGGTCGGAACCTGGGGGGCGTGAGGGTCTAGTCAGTTTGTATCAATTGGGCGGTAGTCAGATTGACTAATCAGGCGAAAAGGGGCTGGGGTAGCTGTATTAAGTCGTGAAACGTCGTGAAAATCTTCACCAAGGCCATTTCCACGACATGTCGTGGAAAACTTCACGGAGGCGATTTCCACGACATGTCGTGAAAATAGCCACTTCCTAAAATTTAAGGGTTAAATTATGAAAACTGAGGGTTAAATGACTTTTTAAAACAATTTAACCATTAACTCTGATAGAGAAAGTTGTTCACTGTGTGGTCTCTCCTGCAAAAGAAAAAAAAATAAATTAAAAGATTAAAAAAATGTAACAACTGAGTTACGATTGTTTATCACACAACTCTCGAAATTACTGTAGCTTCAAAGCATGCCTTTTATATTTATTATTCAGTACAGTTACTAACAGCCGTATCACAATGTATTGTATAAGAGAGTAATGATTATACCATTATAATCAATATGCTACAGCTTAGATATTAGGATAAATGTTCACCTAAGAATAAGATACTCGTCTCTCTAACTGTATGCATTATATTCATATTATTCCTTATATAAACTTCTTCAGTACATCCTAATAGAAACTTCTTCAATAATAATGTCCTAATACAAACCTCCTCAGCGTGTCCTAATACAAACTTCAGTCAGTATGTCCTATTGCAAACTCCTTCAGTGTGTCCTAATACAAACTTCTTCAGTGTGTCCTAATACGAACTTCTACAGTGTGTCCTATTACAAACTTCTTCAGTGTGTCCTAATACGAACTTCTACAGTGTGTTCTAATACAAACTTCTTCAGTGTGTCCTAATACGAACTTCTACAGTGTGTCCTAATAGAAACCTCTTCAATGTGTCCTAATACAGACGTCTTCAGTATATCCCAATACAGACTTTTTCAGTATGTCCTACTATAAACCTCTTCACTATATCCTAATACAGACATCTTCAATATGTCCCAATACAAATTTCTTTTATATACCCCTAATACAAACTTCTTCATTATGTCTTAATACAAACGTCTTCAATATACCCTAGTACAAACTTCTTCATTATGTCCTAATATGAACTTCTTCAGTATGTCCCAATACAGATTTCTTCAACATGTCCTAATATAAACTACTTCATTATATCCTAATACAGACTTCTTCGGTATGTCCCAATACACATTTCTTCAATATATTTATCCTAATACAGACTTCTTCAGTAAGTACTAACACAGGCTTCTTCATTGTGTTCTAATACAAACTTTTTCAGTATGTCTCAATACAAACTTCTTCAGCATGTCCTAATATAGACTTCTTCACTGCCTACCCTAAAGTGGAACAGGCCACTTATGTGGTCATTTTATGTCCTAATGTGTAACCAGTCTCTTGGAAGGTTATTTATCATTCTATACAGAAGTTTCAAGTGTGGTGTAAAAATGAGTAAATATTGTGCCAGCAACAAAGATAACAATGATTATGTTGTATTTTATAAAGATCTCAGGTGAAAACCAATCGTAGCCACAAAATGCGATTTCACCATTATCCTCCTTACACACACCAGCTGGTACACCAGACTCGGCTCTGTAAAACCAACGTTTGAAAATAAACGACCAAAAAAAAAAAAAAAAGCTGCAATCACAAAATGTTAGAAATCATCCAGTCAGTTGCAAGAGGGTAAGCGGATCTCTAAACCATAAGAGTCGATTTGCTCAGTCTCATATAATTTGTGACTGTGGTTGCTATTTCTATGTGGTCTTCATTATTTAATCCAGTTTTGCGCGGTGGCGCACATTATAGAGCTTAATCAGTCTCAAAACAGGGAGCCTAACTTACACGATTTTGAGCTATTTTGTATGAATGTGCTAATCGCGTGCCTTTTAAAAGGAAATAAAGATCCTGTGTGAGTTTTTCAAGATGCTCCGAAAATTAGCAACTTAAATCTGTTTGGGCAAAATCAACGAAATCTTTGCCAATGAAAAGGTACTTCCTGATTTCAAGGAAATTAGAAGTCACACGATCATTTTAATTAGATCTAGAGGTCTGAAAAGGCCTAATTGGATGTCATCGTCAGAATCTGCAGTATCACAGGCTTGATACGGTGTTGTGAGCATGATTAACTTGATTACATTATTTTGGATACTTCCAAGTTAGATTTATATGTATTTCATTGAAAAAGGAATACTCAATTCTATGTATTCTAATGTTTTACAGCACATAATTCACTTTCCCTGAACAGATTAATTCAATACATCTAATCTCCTTTTTCTCGAACTCCAGATCCAAACATTACAGATCCCGGTAAATAATATAGTATAAAACCAGATCTAAATCTAGATTTAATGGTTCAGAATTGTCTTTGACACGGTCCTTTGTTGTTGTGGAAAATGCGTCTAGATCTAGTTCCACACTGCATTACAAACTTCTTCAGCACGTCACCATCTCACCATCTCATTGTCTCCCTTCTTTTCTATAATCGGTCGTATAAGAGAATTTAGTGAAGTGTACAAAAACCTAATGCGTGGGTAATACATTGACGTTGCATTACAGATGTGCACAAGAGGGTGACCGCTGAAGCAATTTCGCTTTGCGTCACTCATTTAAAAGCTTTTAGCTTGGTAACACGGACATTATCTCTCTGTTTGACTTTCTCTCGTGAGGGTGAGCGACAAAATGATATCAATTGGAACTAAACTTCGGTCGTTTGTTTTAATCACTTATCAGTGATATCACAAAGTTCATCCATTGTCATTGTTTGAGGGCGCTATTTTTGCAGGGGTGAATCCAAATTACACGTAATTGTAACAAAACAGTTTTCATAACAGAACTGAATATTGAGCTGAAACTCGTGAATGCGTGAAAACAGAATAATGTTAAGATACACTGGAGTGAGGCGATGGCTGAAGGACAGGGTGGTGTGGGGGTGGGGGGAATTCCGTCTCGATGAACACCACACCGTTGGGGATCGCCGGAATGCTGGGCGTGCCAAATGCGGATGTTTAAACAATTAACATTAATTAAATCTGTTCTTTGTCTCTCTGTCTCTGTCTCTGTCTCTGGCTCTGTCTCTGTCTCTGTCTCATCATCTCATTGTCTTCCTCCTTTTCTAATATTCTATCTGAGTGTCCGTCTCAATTTGCAATGCATGCTCCCCCTCTCTCTCTTCCTCTCTCTCTCTCTCTCTCTCTCTCCCCCCCCCTCCTCTTTCTCCACTTTCTCTCTCTTTCTCTCCCTCATTTGTACGCTCTCTTCAGAAACAGTGAGAGAGAATTAAACCCCTGTTCCAAGATTGTAAACCTGTGCACTGATTTATCCATATAGATCTATCAGCACAGGGAACATGGCACTCTTTATCGTGTTAAAATACAACAGAACTCAGAATAAACTGTAGAAGACAATGGGATGTCAAATAATTTTGGGGAATTCCCACTGCTCCACCACGAAATGCCTACGCCCACCTAAGAAAGAATTCAAGATACATGCGGTTATTCAGTCTTTTATTAAAGATCCGTGCACGGAAGGATCCAAACATCTGTTGCAAGATGGTTACCATCATTTGTGAATGCATCATTATTATTTTATGTCATTGTTCCGACATATCCCTTTTCCCCCCTGAACACACATACTCATGACAAGAAGACGTTAGTTTTCTGGACAACAGGGTTAACACATTATGATGTTCATCCTGTGGCTTGCTTCAAAAGTCATATCAAGTAAGCGAACAGGAAAAATTAATGTTGCAAAGGGATTTAGATCATGACGATGGGCAGGCAGACAGTCAGACAGACAGACAGACAGACAGACAGACAGACAGACAGACAGACAGACAGACAGACAGAAAGGTCACAGGCAAAATGATTAACACCCAAATGTAAAAAAAGACTATAAATTTTTCATTATTACAGCATTGCTTCAGTTATAAGTAATTTACAATCCATTTACAAAATTGCAACCGCAGACTAAGGGATTGCATAACACTGGCCATGGTAAACATTCCAAATAACCCATCAAAATTTTGCCTTGGACTGATAAGGGTTGGCGGTTCGTCCGGTCGTGTCTGACCGTCTGTGGGCAACGGGCTGAAAACTTTTTATGCGCACTGCGGCAAGCTAACATTTGTTCCAGCGGTCGCCCCTAAGTGCACTTCTCTCCAGGGGCATATCCACGGAAAATGGCAGTTATGACAAGCACTGAAACTGAGCCCCTATCCAAATACCTGATTCCCATCTTTACCATAACATCACCTGAAAATACAAGTCGATCTTTTGGTTAACAATTTATGCCCCCACGTGAAAATTATAGCTGCTCTTTTTAATAAAGTATTTTTCACATCCATGTATGGTTTGTCTGATCTTTCTCAAAAAATGCTCAGTAGCATCCTCCATCCCCCCTCCACCCCACAATTTTTTTTCAAGTGGCACTGTACCATACTTACCATACCTTAGGTATGCCACTTCTGCTGTCTCACCTCGATTTATTCCCAATGGTTTGTTCTTTACCTCAGTGATCTCTTACAGCTTTTTTTCGATTGTTGCACGAGTCAGATTCACTACTTAAAAGGATTAATCATTGTATTCAGTTCAAGTATTAAGCTCTTTACCTTTTTTTTCTACTTGTTTTTCACTGGAATTTTCGGCAAACATAGGTTCCTCTTATCTGCAGTGTCGCAATGGGGTTGGGGACCACTGCGAAGTTCCCTCGTCAGTGATGAAATCTAATAATTTGATTGCGTCAGATATCGACATCGGATGGAATTTAAAGGCATTGCTATTAACAGGCACCATTTCAATGCAATAGGATCCGTCCGCATCAGTTGTTTATTACTGTCACAGTGAATATGTGTGTCGTAAACTGTTTCGTGCTATATTAGATAATATACACTAAATCGTTGAATAAATTCGACTAAAAAACATTTGATTTGGATATTTCATTCGTAAAAATGGATGAAAATGTGAGCTGTGGAAATTCCAATCAATCTACATCAAAATGTATAGATTTGGTGTCTTTCGAAATCGACTACGTTGTCTTTCTCTCGATCTTCGCGATTCTCCTTGCTATATTCATCGTTCTCGCAAATTGTACTATCATCCTCGCACTCATAATTGACAGTCGTCGAAGGAAAACCAGCATCACCAAAATATTGATGGTTTCAATGGCTAGTTCAGACGCCTGTGTCGGTTTGGTCGTTCTACCTCTGGTCATTTACGAAACCATTCAGAATGGTCATTTTTATTTGGGAAACGACTGGTGTCTGGCCAGAATTACAGTGGACGCTTACCTCTGTGATGCATCAATTTTTCACGTGGTTTCTATGGCACTGGACAGATACCTGGCCGTCTGTCGACCTCTGATGTACAGAAAACTGACCACTAGAACTGGATGCGTCATGGTCATTTTCTGCTGGATTTTACCCTCAGTTGTCCTAGTCACACCCCTGGTTTGTCCGTGGATAAGAGTCCAACAAGTAGAAATCAATGGATGTCTACATTCTGACAATGTAACCAGAGCCCCTGCTATTTACTTTGTGGCATCTGTAATCGGTACATCAATATACTCCATCCCAAATCTGGTTATCTTCACCTTGTACATATTTGTTTTAAGAGAAGTTCGACGATTTCATTCACGGAGACCACAGCTCCAAGCACAGGCCTTCCCGCAGGAACATCAGGGTCAAACCCCAACGTGCACAGCAGCAACAACTTCTACAAGGGTCACAAGTCAGAGATTTCCACGTACCTGGCCTGAACAGAGTGGTAACCCTACCACCACAATCACGCGAGGGACGGATGTTTACACTACGAAAAGTTCCAAAGAAATCATGCAGCTTTGTAGACAAACAGAAGTGTCCGACGTTCAATCAGACTGTCGGAGTCAATTTACTCTGGAAAACACAACTAATGAACACACACCACGGCAGCCTGATGACGACGTCTCCAGCCAGAAGGAAACAAATATGTCGAATCAAACAGTTGATCAGATGAAATCCCATATTTCTTTCTCAGACGGAGGAGATGTTACGACTCCCAGGGTAGATGTTACGAATCCCAGTGTAGATGTTACTAATCCCAGAGGAGATGTTACGAATCCCAGAGGAGATGTTACGAATCCCAGAGGAGATGTTACGAATCCCAGAGGAGATGTTACGAATCCCAGAGGAGATGTTACGAATCCCAGAGGACGAAGTAAACAGAGCAACCTGAAGGCGGTACGAACTATCGGTTTCATCGTGCTTTGTTTTTATATCTGCTGGCTACCGTACTGTATGATGGCGACAATACAAATGCATACAACCTGGTACATCCCTTCTCCTCTGACCAAGACGCTTGCGTGGATGGCCTATGTCAATTCGGCACTAAATCCAGTCCTGTATTGTGGTCACAGGTCCACCAGGAGAGCAGTCAAGAACTTAATCTGCTCTTCACGCCAGACTGTACAGTGACTTTTGTTCTTCAGGCATGCGTTTCTGTTTGCCGTGTGTATAGGGGGAGGTGATAGTGGGTGTGGTTGGGATTGTGCTGTCGTAAATTTCTGTCCTTTAAAAAAAAATTATTTAAGTTGTTCATCTATTTAGGCCAACTTTAAATTCTTTACCTTTATTTTTTATTTATTAGTTATTATGATGGTTTTATTCTTTTGACCAATGACTTTTATTTATTTATTTATTCATTCATTACTCTTAGTTCCTACGCTTATTTAGGAAGGTATTTATTAGAAATTTATTTACCAATCTATTTATTTGCTGTTGTTATTTTTTAAATTAATATATGATTTATCTATTGATAATGCACTACGCTGGAGAACGTCATTGCTGCCCAGGACAGAGGTGTGTAGCATGGAATAATGTTTTGTTATCTTTTTATTGTTGTCATTTGCCACCAAAGAAACCCAAGTATTTCGTAGAAACATAACATGGCGTAACAAAGTTTTTCCCAACAAATTAATGTATTACCAATTCATCTGACAAACATCTTGTTCTTCATTCCTCTCAAATCCTCCATGTACGTTTATATCTCCCCCCCCCCCCTTTCACTTCCTCTTTTTTTTTATTTCCTCACATCCAATAAAAGTTTGATCTCGAAGTTTAATAAATGGATATTTGGCAAAGCATTAAGTTACTCAAGTTCCTGAACCCTAGGTGAGAAGGAGGATGTCTGTAATTATCACTCGTGTCGACCATGGTGTCCAGTCAGTGCCCTTTGAGGGGGTAACTAGTAGCAAGATAGTCAGTTTACCTCTAAAATACAAACTGTTGCACTTTTTGCATATTTGACTACTTTGATATCTCTATAGTGTAGACACCACACGGGCTTGATAATGTGATTGTTCTATGTTAAAAACAAAATAGCACTGAAACACCCCGACAGCTTTTACTGATTAGATTTGTTAAAATCTTCGAAAGCTAGTTTCTCGAGACTAATTTTTTCACAAACCTGCTTCAAGAGAATCTTAAAATCTCAGGAACTAAATGTTTAAGATTCTTGAAAGTTTGCATGGAGAAATGAGTAGCTGAGACAATAAGCTATTTAATTTGCGAAAATTTGCATGCAGTTGGCATTATGAGCCAACACTCATCCCGTACGAAAATAACATGCATGAAATTGGAACCCCAACTTTTTAATTTTATATCATCATTGATTTGGAAGAAAGTGAAGTAACTGGTAGCATATTACCTAAGATATAAATTAAAGGAACTGCACTAGCTTACATACCATTCTTTCTGAAATTTAACATCATGTGAAAGTTGTTTGTGTGTGTGTGTGTGTGGGTGTGTGTTTTGATCCAGCTGATCAAAATCGTATTTGTCACTCAGTATCATCTTCTGAAATCATGTCAAACCATAACACAGGTTTGGAAAAATGAAAAATCATATGATAGAGAAAATGGAAAATTTCAGTTGTTTCCCTCCACCCCCCCCCCCCGCCCGAAAAAAAAACCCCAACCCATTTGCAATGACCTTGACATAACCTAGAGCTATGCTACTTTATGGTCGGTTTTAATGTAATTTGCATCACTTGTCAAGAGGAGTTTAGGTGTGACCGGGATTATGAAAGTATTTTACTATTTTTTGACGCAGTAATGTGAAAGTGTCCGTTGTAAAAGCTTTCCATTGTCCATCTTAAACTTCAGATACATGTGATCTGATCATATAAACTCTCCAATGTCCATTTGAAGTTGTTTGGTTATACAAGCTGCCCAGTATCTACATAAGGTGCCTGACAATTTGTTTACAACCTAAGGTAAATTTGGTTGTACATAATCTTGATATCAATATCCACCCTAGTCTTAGGTAAAATTTGTTGTTTTGACCTACCCGCCGTTGATCTATAAAATTTTAATGTTGATGGATAAGGTTACATATAGTTTATGTATAGTCAACATGGAGTTTTCGTCGCATAGCACGAACTTTACACACACTTTAATAACATTTTCTTTCTTCAATATGGATATACAGTTGAATTTGTTTTCATACTAATCCCAATATGGAGATCGACCACATTCTATCCTTGTCTTAATCATAAATTCACAGCTTTACGTGACACGCTGGTATGGTGTTTCCACTCCATCCCCCACCCCCTCGCATAATTTATCAGAATATCATGTGACTATTTTATGGTTATTCAACTAAAAGTCTTCCTTATGCATTGAATAAACTGTGTGGAATTACTGGGTTTTTTTTTGTGTTTTCATGACATGCAGGCCTACTTCTGTGTGGTTATTGCTGTAAAATTTATTATTTCTTTTGTTCGGTGTAGTCATCCTGCTGTTCCGTCTGTTATATACTTAGAGAACATCATTGCAACTTGATTTTAATAGTTCCATGATAACAGGTAAACTATTTTACAACAGAAACTAGTTATCTCTTTACACTTTACAATGTCCTCTTTGGTACTCCAAATGAACCTATTTTTGCACTAATACTGATCTAATTCAAATATTTCTCAGTTATGTGTGGGAAAATTTCAGTCTTGACGCTTTTTCTTACACGTTGTATCAATAGAGGTGACAATCAAGACATTTTGCCTCCTAAATATAACAACCCATAGTCCTCAACTCGTTATGTAATATGTGTTTGACTGTGCCACTGTAAAAATCATGACATTAAAATGATGTCTCTAACAAAGTCCACCTGGCATACAGCGTGTTATTCATTTTCGATAGAAATGAGAACACAAAACTGATAGCTTGAATTTATTACATTTTCGTGAAATGGATGTGTTCAGCACAGGGATTTCGTACTGTAGCAGTTACGGTTATATATTAGAATTAGTATAATGTTATTATGGTATGTTGCAGTATGCTATTAACACTTGTGTTTCAATTACGATGGTGTCACACTTTTGTGCATTCTCCTAGAATCTCTGCATTGCGTCAGCCCCATGTGCTCCCGATCTGAAGTGGCTGTTTTGTGTGCTGAAGTTTGCATGAGCTATTGAGATGAGATCTTTTTGTTTCTCGGGGGCCTCAGCACAGTGCTGTTGGCCCCCTGTTCTTGATTGGTTTTCTTTCTTGTAGAACTTTTTCTTCTTGTTGTTTGTTGTTCGTTCTGTTGTCGTCTGTGGTCTTTTCTGGTCTGGTTTTCTGGTTTTTTATTTTATGGTGTGCGCCAAAGTAAGGACAAGACAAGTGAGAGCAGAAAAGCAGTTCTATAACACTGTCCCTTTCAGGAGTTTGATCCCTTTATTGCCAATGAAACATTGTCACTCATTGACTGTTTTCCTCTAGAGCCCCAGTTAAAACAAGTTTGCACGAATGGAGTTGAACATGTGGCTGTACATTTTGGCTGTTTTTGTGCCCCTGTGAGTGATAAACTGTTTATTTAAATCCGTGCGGCACTCATATTCCCTTCATCTCCCTCTTGCGAGTTCAAGATAATGTTCTTATTACTCTCATTATTGTTTCTGCCATCATTATTATTGTAATTAGACATGCCTTCATCCTCTTGTGTTATATTAGTCTTTAAGATGGGGTTTTCTTCGGGTTAACATATTGTTTTTATAAATACATTTTTTTCTGCCTGTTGCGAGATACATATAAAGAGCCTTTGGGGGACATCATATTTTGATTCACACTGTTTACTATTGTAAAGATCTAATCTGTCACCCTTCCATCTCGAAACATTACATAGGAATATATAGAACTGTAACATGCATATCTCACACTTGCCACTTGCCGCTTAGCTATTTATTATCAGCCATCAAGTGAATATTCTTCCCACGACAATATGGAAATATCAATATCATGTGAATGTTTTATTTTAAGGCAGATCAGGCTACCAGCTGATGTACTCGGTGCTGCTCGGGACAATTCTGTTGATTTGTTTCATTTTTGAGCTTATTTATTATTCTGCTTCCACTCTGCTCCCAGTTAAAAAGTACGAATTCCGTGCTATAAATACTATTATCCAAAATTGCATTGTTTTCTTACCTGGACTTTAAACTCCACCAGACTGATTACGCGTGCAAACAATGTTAAAAACTCTTGTTGGTCGATAAACGTTTCGTTATAGATTTAATGTTATCTTATGGCGCACCATGCCGAGAGGAAGTTAAACATTTAAACAAATGTCATTGGCTGAGGGACTAAAATCTTTTATGAAGTTGACAATTGCCACAGTGGTTACCCCTTTGACCATGCCTTCGATGAAACATTCATAAAGTATTAATAAATTGACGAAATCTTATATATAAAAACAACAAAAAAAAAAACCACCACCAAAAACTGTGGGGTCGCAGCAAGGCGAAAACAACGTCAAAATTGGGCAAAAAGAAAAAAAATTGTATGTAGCGAAGCCTCGGGTAAGAAATAATACCCAAACGATACAATGCAAAACTGAACGAGAAGACAGAAAATGCCCGATATTTCGGCTAGCGCATTCATCAAGGGAAGAAAAGAAAAAAAACAACATCAGAAAAAAAAAATATGGAACAGATAAAACAATGGAACAATAAAAGATTTCAGTAGGAAATGTATAGAACTGTTCAGTTCAAGTCAATCATTCACCTGCAGAGCTTGGCAAGGGGATGGGCGACCACTGTAAAGTTCACATTTTGTAATGAAATATATTTGTTTGAGTCCCTTGTAAAGATCGATACTTCACTGATGGTGTGAACTGTAATTTAAAGGCAGTGTTTCATGTGGAAACATTTCACTCCAGCGTCATTCGCCCTTACTTGCGTTTGTGATTATCGTATTGAGCATATTTTAAGGAAAATATTTTGTATAGAATTATCACCAAATCATTGATGAAAAAGTCAGTAGTGTTCTTTTCTTGCCCAAAATGGATGAAAATGTGACGTGCAGAAATTTCAGTCAAAATGCGCCGAGATCTGGAGTCTTGATTTCTTCCAACTTCAGCGAGGTAATCTTTCTCTCGGTCTTCGCTGTACTCCTTGCTTTGTTCATCATGCTCGCTAACTGCACTATCATCGTCGCCCTCATATACGACAGTCGAAAGAAAAAGACCAGCATCACCAAAATATTGATGGCATCAATGGCTAGTTCAGACGCCTGTCTCGGCTTGGTTATCTTACCCCTGGTCACCTACGAAACTATTCAAAATGGACAGTTTTATTTGGGAGACGACTGGTGTAAAGCTAGAATCTTAATGGATTCTTATCTTTGCACTGTGTCCATCTTGCATGTGGTATCCATGGCATTGGACAGGTACCTGGCCATATGTCGACCTTTCTTTTACAGAAAGCTGACTACTAGAACTGGATATGTCATGGTCAGTTTTTGTTGGATTTCATCCTCAGTCAGTATGGCAATACTTTATTCTTCTCCCTGGCTGAAAGCTCGACAGGCAGAAATCAATGGATGTCTACAGACTCGCAATATATCCAGAACAGACGCTACTTACAGCATAATCTATGTGGGTGTCGCAACAGCATTCTACTTACCAATTCTGGTCATTTTCATCTTGTACTTGTTAGTATTCAGAGAAGTTCAAAGATTTCATTTACGAAGACCACAGCTGCGAGCACAGGCGATCTTGCAGCAATATCAATGCCAAACGTCAGCGTCTTCAGCAGCAACAACGTCTACAAATGCTACTAACCAAAATCTTCCACATGCCAGATCCAAACCCAAACAAAGGTTGGTTGTCTTTGCTTCAAAACCTTCCAAAGAATTAATCCAGCGTTTTGGAAAAAGAAGATCATGCGATATTCAGTTAAATGTTGAGAGTCCACCAACGTTAGAAACAGCAACTAATGAACACTCACCACGGCAGTCCGATGGCGTCATCTCCAGACAGCGGGAAACAGATTTGTCCACTGAAACGGCTGGTCAGATTAAATCCCGTGACATTCCAGTCCCAGATGTCACGAATCCCGCAGGTCGAAATCCACAGAACGACATGAAGGCGGTACGAACCGTCGGTTCTATTGTTGTGTGTTTTGCCATCTGCTGGTTGCCGATTGGTATTCTGATATCAATACAAGCAAAAGCAGATTGGCGGGCCCCTCCAGTGCTCTCGAAAATGTTTGTATGGATGGCCTATATGAATTCTGCTCTAAATCCTGTCCTGTATTGTGGTCATAGGTCTATCAGAAAAGCCGTTAGGAACTTGTAGTTCACGCCAAGCTGTATAATGAGTTTATTTTCATTCAGGAAAGAATTTCAGTGTACAGAAGTGGCGGAATAGTTTTGATTTAGGACTGGCCATGGCTCCCAGCCAGTGACATTTTTTTCCATGTTGCCGTGTACAAACTAATAAATTGTAAATGAATTTGATAATAATGGAAGATTCATCTTCAGCCGGTTCAGTGTTACTAAACTAGATGTGGAGGTTTCGTCATGTTGTGAACAATGTAATAACATCGGTATATTGGAATGAATATCATAAATTTTCTCAGCACTAGATAGAACCATCATATTTCACACTTTTCATTTGCCACTTAACCATTTCTTAATAGCTTGTAAGTGAATAGTTAGCTCGCATTTTATCAAATATCATGAGAATATTTTATGGTTATTTAATAGAAATTACTTGAATACTTTTGCAGTCAACAAATTACCTTTGTGTATACGTCTTAGACTTTCTTTGTTCTAATTGAACTGTACATACATAGGTTAACTAATAATATATTTTATCCAAATAATAATATACGGAAACATTTATAATAATTAAATTCATCCATACCATTCCCTCCCTCTCCTCCCTCATCTCCCCCCCCCCCCCCAAAAAAAAAACAACAACAACCGCCGACCGGCGCTGCACTGTGGCGACGACGTGCCTGCTCCAGTTATCACTGGGCTGCAATGGCACAAAGGCAAATTTCCCAAATGGGATTAAAGAGTTATACAAATACAAATACAAATAAAACCTGTACAGTGACCTGGTACAGGTCCTTCCCATTGTACAGCATTTCATTTTCTCTTACATGAGGCCACCTGGATTCTTTTAAGGACTGACCTGTGAAACCCTCTATTTTTTTGCAGTAATTTGCCAACCTTGCAAACATCAGTTCACTGAATTTTAACAAATTAACGTGATCTGTGTATTCTTGTTCCCTACCAGAGTAAACAAAGATACTTTTGCACCTGATTATTCATCATTTGCGAGAGAATTTGTATTACCATATTGAACGGAAGTGCCTGAAATATACATAAAATGATGGGAAACTGCATGCACTTTGACGCGGTATAACATTTTTTTCCTTGTACTTTCCACCCTTTGTTCCTTCATTCAGTTCATGATGTCATTTTAATTTTTGGGGGGTAAAAATTCTATTTTTAATCTCATGACTTACTGATTTAATAACTCATAAATCTCATTTTACTATTATGAAAGTCAGTAAACTATAAAGTAACCATTTCTAACTAAAAAGATACCAAATGATCCATAACGATTTCATACACAATCCTGATATCTCTGAAAATATATAGCTACTCTATGCATTCAAAAGCAAAAAATATCAGAAATCCCAATCATTGTCACAAAGTTGTGGTCAGATGATATATATAAAATTCATCATCTTCTTCCCGTTTCTAATATCTTTTGTTTTTTAGGTCAAGCATTTGATAAATCCAGCCCTTCAAAGTTAGATTTGAACTATGGACTTAAACAGTACTCCACGCACTGATATTTTCTGTTACTACGGATACTGTTCGTGATATATAATTAACTGTCTCAAAGATATTGACTGTTTCTAATTTATTCTAAATGGAGCATATACGGCCGCCTCTGTGGGATAATTGTTTTTTATTTTTCATTTATTTATTTGTTTATTTATTTGTTTATTTATTTGTTTATTTATTTATTATTTATTTATTTATTTATTTATTTAAGTTCCCCAATATTTAAGATATCTACAAACGTGTAAAATACACAGAATATTCCAGCTGTTCAAACTGAAATGTAAAATCCTGTCAGCTGATGATGAAAAGACCGAAACGGTTCGAGAACAGCCGACAACGCAGAATTCAGTAGTTGAGAATTCCGGAATATAAAAGACTTCAGTTGGGTCCGATCCACAGGATAGTCCTTATAGACATCCATGAATTTATTTACTTGATTGTCTATATACGTATTTCGATAAAAAAAAATTCTCTATCTTTTTCCCTATATTTTTTTCCTAGTCTACATGATTATTTTCTTTTTTCTATCTACTTATATACTTTAATTCCATTTACTTATTTACATATACGCATCTATTTACTCATTAAACTGTTCTTTGAATTTTGTGCTTAAATTTATTCATTTATCTGTAATCATTGAGTCATGCAATGAATGAATACATTGCAAATCGTATTTCAATCTGAAACGAAGTCCACTCAGGGCGCCATCAGTTTTATAGCCAAAATTAGAGGACCTTTTCCTACAGAAATTTGCTTTCACTTCCTCCTCTTACACTTCAACCCTTTCTCTTTTTATTATTTTTGTTTTTATTACAGATTATTATTATTATATTATGTGACAAGTTTCATGTGACCGTGTGGATTGTTGAAATTTTTTTGACGCAAACGCCCCAAATCTTCTTTCATTTTCCCGGCCCCCATTCCCCCTTTCGCACATCCCTACACTTCCCTGCAGCCACAGATAAACAACCTGACATTAAAGAACAGACAAACAGACAGACACACCGAGAAATAGAAAGACAGGCACAGTGGCGGACAGGCAAGCAGGTATTTCTACAGACACAAGGTCAATGAGCAAGACGAACAGGGAGATGGATGTTCTTGACGGTTAAATTTTTACTACGTTAATGATTTTATTTTTAAACTTTGGTTCCGCATAGACGAGGCTGACGTACCAGCTGGTGTATAAGGTGGATAACGGTGAAACCACATTTTGTGTCTGCGATTGGTCTTTCCCTCTGATAAAGAGAATATTGATTGCACATAATTGTTGTCGTGGTTGCTGGTACAATATTTACTCATGATTACATCAAACTTGAAACTTCTAAATCGAATGATAAATGTCTGTCCAAGTTACCGGTTACATCTGAGGATATCAAATGGCCACCAAAGTAATCACCGTGACCGGTTACCATTATCAGGATATTAAATTACCACCTGAGTGATGAGTTACATATCAGGAGAGACACTGAAGAAGTTTGTTGTAGCATCTGCAAGCTATCCCTTGCCCTCCCCCGTTTCTTGTTACACTGGTGAGCATGTGTTCATTTCTTGTTGACGACCGCCAGATTGTACTGTACTCCGTGACCTGACCTTCTTTTCTAGTGAGTAGTTTTTTTCCTCGCTCGCTTGTTGTCAGGTGTTTTGACTCGTTCAGTAAATATTAGTATGTTCCCGAACATTCGATAACACTGTGGATAAGGATGTTTACGCCAGATTTGGCCTTGAGTGATGTAACCTGATGACGTATTGATGCGTGATTGGTTAGTTTGTGCGAGGGCAAAGGTAACGTTTATTTCGGGAACTTTCTGTAGGAATGTTTATATATATAGACCTGTGTGAGTGGTTGGTGGGGTGAGTAAGTGAGTTTCCTTTTGTGTGGCGTAGATATTTAGTTTCGCTGGTGTCTTCCTAGTAATTTATTGTTCACTATACAGTTATTAAACTTTAGTATTATTTAATCTATCGTCGGATCTCGTGTTTATTTATTTTACAGCTGTAATAGTTTCGTTTTCTAAAGGGTTGTAGTTAGATCAACTAACTCCCCCCTACTATAACGTGCTAGAACAACCTCAGCTGTTACATATTGGGGGCTCGTCCGGGATCCGACCATATTCGAGCGGACCAGATCAAAATTACTAGATTTATTTACATAGTTTATTGTAGAATATCATCGACAAGCTATCTACAACATGTCGGAGGTTATTGGAAGGCTTAGCCAGGAAGCGGACGCTATGGAGCTCACTGGGCAGGAGAGACGGGACTACCTCCGTGAAGGCCTAGAAAGAGAAAGACAGCTGGAGGCTCAACGACAGGAGAAGGAGGCTGAACGACAGGCTCATGAGAAGGAGGCTGAACGACAAGAGAAGGAGGCTGAACGACAAGAGAAGGAGGCTGAACGACAAGAGAAGGAGGCTGAACGACAGCTGGAAAGGGAAAAGATGAACCACGAGTTGGAGATAGAGAGGATGCGCCAGCAACGTGGAGGCAACGACTCAGCGCAGAAGACCGACGACCACGCCAGTTCCAAGAGACCCAAGCTACCTGCATTTCAGGACAAGAAGGACGATCTGGATAGCTGGTTGCTGCGGTTTGAGAGGTTTGCCGAGACAGCTGAATGGCCCAGATCCACCTGGACGACATCATTGTCTGCCCTGCTGACCGGGAGAGCTTTGGAGTGCTTCTGCAGACTACCGATCGACGAAGCCAAGGACTACGACAAGGTCAAGGAAGTGTTGCAGAAGAGGTACAACCTGTCAGAGGACGGATACAGACTCATGTTCAGACAAGGTAAGCCTGAAGATGGAGAAGATGTTGGAATGTTTTTGACCAGGATCAAGACCTATTTAGAGAGGTGGATAAAGCTGTCGAAGACGGAGGAGACCTACGAAGGAGTGAGAGATCTGTTCGTCAGAGAGCAATTCATGGATGCCTGCCCACCAGACCTTGCAACCCATGTGAGGGAGAGGAAACCAAAGACGCTACAGGACATCGCAGATTCAGCGGAGGCGTACCTGGTAGCGAGGAACCGGACGCTCAGCGGGAGCGCCAGACTGCAGAGCCGGCCAGTGCGACAGAGGCCCAACGGAGACAGAAGCCCACAGGTCTGCCATAGGTGCCAGAGGCCGGGACACAAGGCGACGGAGTGTCGTGCAAAGTTAAACGACAAAGGTGAGTTGAAATGTTACCTTTGTGGAAAGCCAGGCCACGTTCGGAGGATGTGTCCAGCCCAGAAGGATATGGGACGAGGCAAGCCGAACAAGGCGGCGGCGGCCGTAGTTATAGCGGCGGACGAGTCGTCAAGACAAGATGTGACGACGGCTGACACCAGCATCAACGTTCAAGCGGTAATGAAGGACGGGAAGCTACAGTTAGCGGTGCCTGTTACGTGCGGAGGATGCAGTGACGGAAGGACCGTGGAGAAGCTGAAGTTACCGGTGATGAAGGGCTTGATTGGAAATCGAGCGGTAGATGTCCTAAGAGATACCGGCTGTGAAGGTGTAGTGGTGCGGCGAGCACTGGTGGACGACGGACAGCTCACCGGTGGGAAGAAACTTATCGCGAGGATCGATAACTCCTTGCTAGCGGCGGAGGAAGCCGTTATCGACGTGAAGACGCCTTACCTGACGGGCAAAGTGACGGCGCTGTGTCTCCCGGAGACCATCTGCGACCTATTAGTCGGGAACGTGGACGGAGCGAAGGATCCGTACGACCCTGATACTGAGGTGATGGTAGGAGCGGTGACCACGAGGGCCCAGGAGAAGAGGAAGGACCGGTCTACGTCGCTGAAGGTGCCGAGGGCAGAACGGCACGCGGGAGTGGATAGAGAGGAACTTATCCGACTCCAAGAAGAAGACGAAGTCATTAGGAAGTTAGAGCAGAAGAAGATCGCAACTAATAGAGGCAATAAATCTGTTCATTTTGAGAAACATGGAGGAGTACTGTACCGGATCTACAAGGACCTGAGACAGGCGACGGTTATAAGGCAAGTGGTACTACCCGAAAAACTGAGAGAGTATGTACTGAGTGTAGCCCACGACTCGATCGTCGGAGGACACCTCGGCGTGAAGAAAACCAAAGACAGAGTTATGAGCAATTTTTATTGGCCTGGAATTGAAGGTGACGTCGCGAGATACTGCCGCTCATGCGACATATGCCAGAGGACGGTGAACAAAGGAGCGACCCCAAAGGTGCACCTGCAGAGTATGCCAGTAGTGGACGTACCATTTAGGCGAGTGGCCGTGGACTTAGTAGGACCTATCGACCCCCCAAGTGAAGGTGGACATCGGTATATCCTGGTGTATATAGACTACGCTACTCGTTACCCCGAAGCCACACCCTTGAAGAAGATCGACGCAGAAACGGTAGCAGAAGCCTTAGTGAACATCTACAGCCGTTTGGGTGTGCCCGAAGAGATCTTGTCGGACCAAGGGACCCAGTTTATGTCAGATGTCATGAAGGAAACGAATAGACTACTGGGAATTCGACAGTCGACCACTACAGTCTACCACCCTATGTGCAACGGGTTGGTGGAGCGATTCAACGGCACGCTGAAGAAAACATTGAGACGACTGTGCGCAGAGCAACACAAGCAGTGGCACAGATACATCAACCCGCTGCTCTTCGCATATCGTGAAGTTCCCCAAGAGTCGACCAAGTTTGCCCCATTCGAGTTGCTGTATGGGAGAACTGTGAGAGGACCAATGCACATTTTACGACAACTATGGACCAAGGATGTAGAGGAGCCGGAAACGAAGACCAGTTACCAGTACGTCATGGAACTACGTGAGAGGCTGGAGGACACATGGAAGTTAGCGACGGAAGAACTCTCCAAGGCTCAAGGTAGACAGAAGACCTACTACGACCGGAAGGCGCGAGAGAGGAAGTTCCGCCCCGGAGATGAAGTGTTGGTGCTACTGCCGACGAACACTAACAAGCTCCTAGTCCAATGGAAGGGACCATATAAGGTAGTCTCAGTTGTCGGTGTTAACGACTATAGAGTCAAGATGGGTGCAAAAGAAAAGACCTTGCACGCCAACCTCCTCAAGAGATACATTCCAAGGACGTCAAAAGCAGCAGCAGTGGCAATGGAACCGAGACCTATTGTGACCGAGATGTGTGGGATGGACAACAGTAGGAGAGATACCACGCCTGAACATGTCAACGCCATAAAGGACGGCGGCGGTGATAGTGCTGAGACTGTACTGGCAGAGGACGACATGATGGACAAGAGTCAACCCGTGGAGTCAGCTGGCATGACAGTCATCGAGGACTGCGACCTGGAAGGCGACAACGGTGGAACGACGGAGGACCTTGCCGACCTAGGAAGCTGGGACCAGAATGAAGGCTACAGAGATGTCCAGTATGGAACGCAACTGACATCGGAACAACGTCAAGAACTCTGCGATGTGGTGAAGAATTACCAGCACGTCTTCACCAATCTCCCTGGATGCTGTCAGTTGGGTGAACATCGCATCGACCTGACGACAGAAGTACCAGTTCGTCAACGACCATACCCGGTGCCCTACGCTATGCGCGACTCATTGAAGGAGGAGCTTAGCACCATGGAACGGCTGGGCATCATTCGAAGGAGCTCATCAGCTTATGCTTCACCTATTGTTGTCGTCAAGAAGAAGGACGGATCCAACCGAGTCTGCATCGACTACAGGAGGTTAAACAAGATCACAGTATTCGACCCTCATCCGACAGCAGCGCCATCAGAAGTGTTTCAGAGTCTCTCGAGAGGAAAATTATTCTCTCGGATTGACCTGAGGAGCAAGGGATACTGGCAAGTGAAAGTTCGAGAGCAAGACATTCCCAAGACGGCGTTCGTCACCATGGGCGAACACTATGAATTCATTCGGATGCCTTTTGGGATGATGAACTCAGGAGCCACGCTGAACAGGATCGTAAAGCCATTGATCCGTGGAATGAACAATGTGACAGCATATGTGGACGACCTGCCGATTCATACAGAGACATTCGACGAGCATGTGAAGACTCTCAAGGACTTACTGCAGAGGATGGACCAAGCTGGATTAACTGCAAGACCATCGAAGTGTCTGATTGGAACGTCTGAAGTAGACTTTGTTGGACACTTAGTGGGAGAAGGTATGATTGGCCTGTTAGAAGAGAATGTATGTAAGGTACGGGACGCACCCAGACCCACCACTAAGAAGGAAGTGAAAGCATTCTTAGGATTAGTGGGATATTACCATGAATTTATTCCTAACTTTTCAGCGATTGCATCACCATTGTCTGATTTACTTAGAAAGGGTCAGCCCAATATAGTTCAGTGGGATGAAACGCAGGAGAAAGCGTACACCTCTTTGAAGAATGTCATTATCTCCAAACCCGTGTTATGTTTGCCAGATTTTTCCAAAGAGTTTGTCTTAGCAACTGATGCATCAGATCGCGGATTAGGCGCTAATCTTATGCAGGAACACGAGGGAAAGTTGTACCCTGTGGCATATGCTAGTCGTAAGCTATTGCCTCGTGAGACAAAATATTCGGTCTCAGAGCGCGAATGTTTAGCTATTGTTTGGGCTGTAAAAAAGTTTACTTTGTATCTGTATGGAAAGGAGTTTGTGCTCCAAACTGACCATCGGTCATTAGAGTTTTTGAACTCTGCCAAGTTTGACAGTCCAAAGTTATTACGATGGAGTTTATTTTTACAGTCTTATCGATTCAGGATTCACTACGTAAAAGGCAGAGAAAATGTCTGTGCCGATTTCCTGAGCAGGGTATTTTAAAGTAGTACACTATCAGTGAAATGCATTGTAACCCATACTTTTGCCTACTGGATGAATTTCTAGGACGGCAGTATTGTACTGTAATTGGGGACATAGTTCATCTGTGATTGAATATTGAATTGATGGCTGATAGAGAGTCATGATGTGTTAGTCACATTTTGGTTTTATGCTATGTCATATTAGTTACCAATGGAACTTGGTGTAATTTTTGGAAAATGTAACCCAAATGGGGACTGCGAGCAAGCAGTGTTTGTGTTATATTGCATTGTTGTAACTTGTGTTGACCTAATATGATGAAGAAAAGACCCTAATCAGTGGTCGGTATGTATTGGTATTTTTGCCATTGTACGTATGAGTTATACATTTTGGAGATGACCATGTTATGTACAACAAGTTATATGCTATGATTCGTGCACGAAGCATTGTGTAAACGATGGGCCATCGTTTCACCTTATATGATTTGTAATAATATCATTGACCATTGTTTCACCACAGTGGTGGCGTTGTGTTATTTTGACTAGTAGGCCTACTGTTTACTATTGGGAAGCAATGACGGTATTGTATTAGTTATGGTATTAGTGATGCAAAGGATATTGCATTGTATTGTATTTGCGATGAAATTTGGGAAGGCACTGAAATTGTTAATAATTGTAATAGAATTAGCAACTACCTTTGTGAGATTGGGAGTACTGTAAGATTGTTATTTCAAGATATTGCAGACGCTGAATAATGTTTTGGAGTTGAAAAATATTCAACTTAAATTGGGGAGTTGTGTAGCATCTGCAAGCTATCCCTTGCCCTCCCCCGTTTCTTGTTACACTGGTGAGCATGTGTTCATTTCTTGTTGACGACCGCCAGATTGTACTGTACTCCGTGACCTGACCTTCTTTTCTAGTGAGTAGTTTTTTTCCTCGCTCGCTTGTTGTCAGGTGTTTTGACTCGTTCAGTAAATATTAGTATGTTCCCGAACATTCGATAACACTGTGGATAAGGATGTTTACGCCAGATTTGGCCTTGAGTGATGTAACCTGATGACGTATTGATGCGTGATTGGTTAGTTTGTGCGAGGGCAAAGGTAACGTTTATTTCGGGAACTTTCTGTAGGAATGTTTATATATATAGACCTGTGTGAGTGGTTGGTGGGGTGAGTAAGTGAGTTTCCTTTTGTGTGGCGTAGATATTTAGTTTCGCTGGTGTCTTCCTAGTAATTTATTGTTCACTATACAGTTATTAAACTTTAGTATTATTCAATCTATCGTCGGATCTCGTGTTTATTTATTTTACAGCTGTAATAGTTTCGTTTTCTAAAGGGTTGTAGTTAGATCAACTAACTCCCCCCTACTATAACGTGCTAGAACAACCTCAGCTGTTACATTTGTATTAGGACATACTGAAGAAGTTTCGTGTTAGGACATACTGAAGAAGTTTGTATTAGGACATACTGAAGAAGTAAAGTTAGTATTAGGACATACTGAAGAAGTTCGTGTTAGGACATACTGAAGAAGTTTGTATTAGGACATACTGAAGAAGTAAAGTTTGTATTAGGACATACTGAAGAAGTTAGTATTAGGACGTACTGAAGAAGTTTGTATTAGGACGTACTGAAGAAGTTTGTATTATTTGTTTGTATTTGTATTTGTATAACTCTTTAATCCCATTTGGGAAATTTTGCCTTTGTGCCATTGCAGCCCAGTTATAACTGGAGCAGGCACGTCGTCGCCACAGTGCAGCGCCGGTCGGCGTTTTTTTTTTTTTGGGGGGGGGGAGATGAGGGGGGAGGGGGAGGGACTGGTAGAGATGAATTTAATTTAATTTTGCCCGGGCAGCGGCCTGTTCGGCCTGCTCTTTACGATTTCCAACTGCCAAGGTATCTTTAACGTGCGCAACGTGCACACGGGCCCTCCGAATTTTTTCGGCCTTATCCGAGAAGACTAGGTACTCGATCCTACCCCTCAATAGAATCAGGGACACGAAAATATGAGAAAAATCCCAAACTTCCAACATGCCTGCACGGCCCAGGTTTCGAACCCGGGACCCTTGGCACGAGAGGCGAGCACCTTGCCTCTAGACCACCTTGTCCACCTTAGGACGTATTGAAGAAGTTTGTATTAGGACGTACTGAAGAAGTTTGTATTAGGACACACTGAAGAAGTTTGTATTATGACAAAGATATTCATCAAAAAGATGAATAGTATGCATACAGATAGAGTGGTGCATTTTGTTTTTACTCGGACACCCAACCTAACGTGAACAGCAAGGCAGGCTGTAACACTTGCACAATTCATTGTGATACAGCAGTCAGCAAAATAATGTTAACTTTAAAATATGATGGTAAATTACGGAATTACAAATACATGAACAAAAGGCATACTATGAAGCTATGGTGATTTCGAGGCTGTGTGGTAAACAATCATAACAACGTTTTTGCAAATTAATAATATTATAATATAATAATAATTATAATAAATTATAATAATAATATAATAATATTTCAGGAGAAGGAAAAAACGCTGAACAACTTTCTTCATCAGATCCAATAGTTACGATGCTTTAAAAAGGTCGCCCTAACTTATAACACAAACTATGGGCTGTCATGGGCTACAAACGTAACAAAGATCTCAATGAAAAAAACAACAACAACAACACAATAAGTCGAGTTACAATTATTTCCCATGCGGCCCTCGATTTGAAAAAATTAACACACTGTCAAAGAAGCCAACATTCCTGGTTCTTAAGACCACTGTTAACAGAAGGACAGATGACGAAGTTAGGATATCAGTTATCATAGAAATGACTGTTTTCTATATAAGTTTTGTCTGACGTCATTACATCTCTACAGTAACAGTTGAGAGATAATTGGCATTGTAAATAACATGTTTTTTGCAGTCACTCTGGCCCAAGAAGATCCTGGTGATTATGAAATGGATACAGTGTGAAAATGAGAAATAAAAACTAAATTCATGAGAAATAATGACAAAAATGATCCCGGTGGATGGGACAAGGGAGATAATGGTTCAAGACTGAAGTTCTGAAATTGTTCGGGTTACTTCCCCTACCTTTACCTCCCTTGATGCCATTGCAGTGTGTGACAACTTTGGGTTGTGTTATCAATTTCACGAATAAAAAGAAATAGCAATGTTGTGTGTTTGTGTCTGTATAAGTGTGTGTGTGTGTGTGTGTGTATGTGTGTGTCTGTGTGTGTGTGTGTGTGTGTTATTTGCCTATTCCCCCCTCCCACCTCCGCACATACACATTTTCCATTTTCACGCTCACTTATAATAATTATACTATGGAAATCAGATTACCGTACCCAAAAAGATGGTGTAATAATGCACATTACGCACATTTTGCATTTGCAAATTAACTGCAAGTAAGTACTAATTACCTGATTGAAATGTGCATAAACTTTAAAAGAACAATAAACACCTATATTTTACACATTTCCTTGTTAACACTACAGAATAAAGAAAACTAGCATAAATTCTTTAAAAAGGAAAATAAACTAACAGTAATGATAATAATATAATAATAATAGTACAATGGAACTAGAGGGTGAACATGTAAGTATCTAAAACTCCTTGACTGCGTGACCAAAAGTATTGAAATTTGGTGTACGGCCTCAATTATTGACGATAAGTTACGTGGACACGCCTGTTTTTTAGTTTTTAATATGATTTCTTCACAATTTACAGAGCCCTTAAAGACGAGAAGGATCTTGCATGTGTCGAGAATGGAAAAATTTGGTTGGAAATTTCATTGTGACACTGTGTGACAACCGTTCGACGAAAGGCACTTTAGCCCGCAAATAATAATAATGATAACAATAATAATGAATGATAAACTAATGTGTCTAATAATAATAACAACACTGACGCTAATTACAATGATCATAATAAATACCCAAAAAAATAAAAATACTGCAATACTCACAAATTTTTTTTTTCTTCGTTTTTTGAAATTTTGACTTGTTCGTAACCGCAAAAATGATACCAGCACGAAAACAGAAACTGTTTCTTTGGTGGTGGTTTAAAACGAAGCATTTAACATCGCGGCGTCGATTTTGGATACACCGCACATACAAAGAACGAGGACAAGTCAGGGAATTGAAACTGTTGCCATAAATGCTGCAAGACGAAGAAAAATGTCTAGAATATTTTTATTATGAGGAGCTCCCTACCACCACAATCCCTTTTATCAAAATCATCATTATCATCACCATCATCATCAGCATCATCGTCATCGCGTTAATCATTATTCTCATCACACTATCGTTGATGAATGTATAATCATAACTATTATCGTAATATTTTCATTCTTTTCTTTAACTTATTAACGCTTATATTGCTATTGGGTAAAAAAAAACAAAAAACACGCAACGGCAAATAAAATACAATTACATCGATTGATCTAAAATCTTAATCCTTCATTTAGTTCAGGGGCAACTTGATCGTAGAGAACCTGCTCGTATCCCCTATTAATGTATTTTGTGTCGGTTTTGTCGTACACAATTGGTTGAGCCCTGACACTTTAAAACAATTCATCCATGCTACATGATTTATTTCTAACAAAGAAACGAAGAGTCTGGTAGTTAGGCTGCTACATACAAATGCAACACATCAGTCTAGGCTCCGCGTAAAAGAATAAACAGACGTGTGAATTGTCTGTAACTAAAAAGTCTGACATGCGAAATAGATGACGTTAAAAACCGAGCGGAACGGATGCTATTGACAACTATACAGAGGCAAAAGGGTTTTACTTTTTCATACGTCAATATCCGTAAAAATAGCTGATCGGATGCTGTGGACTAGGCCAGTTAATAGCTCACGTGGTTGGCACGTACAAAAAAAAACGTGAAATGGAAGGGGCGAAAGCTAACTTTTTGTGCTGATATCTTTCAGCCTGAAGTGAGGCGTTTTGTCTACCACTGTCGCAGAATGAGACAGTTCCTTAAACAAATTATCCAGTGCGCAATTAACAGCTATTTCACTCAAAGATGTAACCAATAAATAGGATTATTTCGAGGAACGCTTGATGCATCAGCCAGTAGTCTAATCTGCCTAATCTTATTATAAAAAAGAAAATATTGGCGGGAGTAATTCATTGTGGTGCAATTTTGACCCCCAATTTCGCTCGACGCTACGGTGTGGGGGTGGGAGGTGGGGGGGGGGGGTCCATTTAATGAGCACTATGACAGTGTTCACCACGATTCCATGCATGCTAGAAGTGAACGTTAAATAGGTTGCAAATATCACGGATTTTGTTTTTCCTTAACCTGGTTTTGATTTCAAGTTGTGCATTAACGTAATGTGATATTGCTCATATCATTTTAGATTGAGAAAAACGTGCACATCGGTTTGCACACCACATTTTAAAATTGCTACATGAGAAAATTCCACAACTGTAAAGTTTTCAGTGGTTTGCAGTATTAAAGAATTTCACATCTTCCACACTAGAAAGTCTGTTATTACTTGGAAGTTTTTTTTTTTTTTTTTGTAATTCTGAGTGGTGTGATTATGTCCAGGTGGAATATTTTGGTATGATTCACTGGCATTCGTATGTCTAGCTTTCTTGGACTCTATGAATGTGTCACGTTGACAATAAAAAAAAAATCACACATAAAAATGATACTCAATTTATCCCTAGTATTATCCAAAAAAAGAATCAGTATTGGATATTACTTATGCGAAAGATATACAAATAATGCCGTTGCTATTCTCCAGTGAAATTAGAATACCTGTAGGTTCATGCAGATTGCTGGATATAAAAACTAGCCACAGTGAAGCCGATAGTTCGTACCGCCTTCAAGTTGCCACGGTTGCTTCGACCTGCAGGATTCCTGACGTCATTCCCTTTGTCCGGGAAAGGAATATTATGAGATTTTGTCTGATCATCTGATCTTATTTGATTCGACCGATTTGTTTCCTTCTGCCTGGAGATTGCGTCATCAGACTGCCGTGGTGTGTGTTCATTGGTTGTGTTTTCCAGAGTAATAGGACTCCGGAAGTCTGCCTGAATCCCAGACAGTTCTCTTTGATGACAACCCTGCATGAGGTCCTGTGAAGTTTTCGAGGTGTAAACATGGGTCCCTATTGTGGTGGTACCGTTCTGTTGAGGCCTGGTATATGGAAAGCTCTGGCTTGTGACCCTTGTAGACGTCTTTGCTACCGTACACGTTGGGGTTTGACTTTGATGTTGCTGCGGTAAGGCCTGTCCTCGGAGTTGTTGTCTCCGTAAATGAAATCGTCGAACTTCTCTTAGAACAAATATGTACAAGATGAGGATGATCAGATGTGGGAGGGAGAGTATTGTTGTGACGATTACAGAGGCAGCAAAGTAAGAGGCAACGGCTCGGGATACATTGTCAGAATGTAGACATCCATTGATTTCTACTTGTTGGATATTCATTCACAGAGAAACCAAGGATGTGACTAGAACAACTGAGGGTAACATCCAGCAGCAAATTACCATAACACATTCAGTTCTGGTGGTCAGTTTTCTGTACAACAGAGGTCGACAGACGGCCAGGTATCTGTCCAGTGTCATGGACACCACGTGAAAGATTGATACAGCACAAAGATAAAAGCCCACTGTCATTCTGGCCAGACACCAGTCGTTTCCCAAATAAAATTGTCCATTCTGAATGGCTTCGTAAGTGACCAGAGGTAGAACGACTAAACCAACACAGGCGTCTGAACTAGCCATTGAAGCCATCAATATTTTGGTGATTCTGGTCTTTTTCCCACGACTGCCATCTATGAGTGCAACGATGATAATAAAGTTTGAGAGAACGACGAATATGGCAAGGAAGATTGTGAAGGTCGAGAGAAAGACAACACTGCCGATTTCGAAAGATATCAAATCCACAAATTTGGATGCAGATTGATTGAACTTTCCATGGGTCGAATTTTCATCCATTTTACGAATGAAACATCCAATCCAAATGTTCTTTAACTTAATTTATTCAACGAGGTACTGTAAATTATTTATTCTAGTACGAAACAGTTTACAAGACATATTTTCCTTAGGACAGTAATAAACCGCCGTGGGGAACGGATCCTTCAGCAACGAATTGTGCTGCTAAATGCCTTTAAATTCCAGCCGTGCCGATCAATAAGATTTCAATATTTGGCACAGTTTAATTTGATTTCATCACTGACGAGGACATTTTACAGTGGTCCCCTACCTTTTTGTGATCTTTTTCAGGTAAGTGGTTGCCTAGGTTAGCTGAACCCTTCCAGTGAAGAGCAGGTGTACAACAAGTAAAAAGCTTGAATAGAAAACTGAACACCATGCTTCGATTCTTCAGGCTGGTAAACCTGTCTACTGGAAATGAAAGGACTTTGCAATTTGACATTCTCACAGACTCATATGACAACAGAAAAAAGCAAAACTGGAAGGGATCACTGACATACAGAACAAATCACTGAGCTAATAAGGAGACAGAGAGAGAAAAGCAGTGGCGTATTTAAAGTTAGGGCAGGTATGACACGGCGCCACTTGAAATTAAAGACGTGGAGGTGAGGTTGCCACTGAGCATTTTCCGAGAAAGGTCAGACAAACAATACTCAGATCGTGAAACTATGCTTTTCTTCAGATTTAAAGAAGGTGCAGCTATATTTTTCATGCATTAGTATTTTTTGAAAAATTAACGAGGGCGACCTCTAGATCTTGCTCTCAGACAAGCCGTACTTGGATAGTGAAAAAATATCTCCGTAATTTAAAGAAAGTGCGGCTACAACTTTCGTGTGGTGGCATACTTTGTAAATTAAAAGAATGACTTGTATTTTTCAGCTGATGATATGATAAAGATGGGAGTCAGATGTTTCGACAGGGGCGGAGTTTCAGTGCCTGCCATAAGTGCCATTTTCCGCAGATACGCCCTTGAACAGAAGTGCGCTTTTGGGGGGGGGGGGGGGGTGGGGTGACCGCTGGGCAATTGTGAACTGGCGGCAAGGCCTAGAAAAAAAAACGTTTAGTCCTTAGTCCGGAGACTCGGTCGGACGGATCAGGATGAAGTGCAAAGCTTTATCAGTCCAGGATCGAAAATATCATGGGTTCTTTCCACTGTTTACCATGACCAAGATTACCCAATGCCATTGTTTGCGGATGAAATGTTGCAAATGGATTGAAAATTACTTGTAAACGAAGCAATGCTGTTGGCATGACAGAATGAAGTGCTCAGTTGTAATTCTTGCAGAATGGGCAAAGAATAATGGAGTTTATACTGCAGTGCAAGTATTGGGGCGGGGTCCTCTTAATGTGCACTACGTTAGAGTTCACCACGATATCATGTATACTAGATGTAAGAGTTAAATACGTTCCAAATATCACATTTTAAAAAATTATTATATATTGAATTTGAAGTTATGATATTGGAACGGGATTTTCCTGCTATCCTTTTAATTTAAGAAAGAAAATTACAACGACAGAGAAAAATGTGCACATGACTGATGTGCACACCAAATCGTAGAAACGATTCCTGAGAAAATATCCTTTTTAAAGTTTGTAGTAGTTTTTAGTATTTGAGAATTTGACACCACCAGTGTCAATGTTCGAGGTGAGTAAGGTCTTGGGGATAATAGCGCATTCGACTAATCGAAAGGCCACTCACACTCGTCCAGGCACAATCATAATAATTAATAACACACTTGTTGAATATATATATCAGGCCTGAAGGGCCATACTACTTTATTACTACGGATACAATAGGTATGATTGCAGATACAATAATGTGTTTGCAGATACAATAGATAGGATTGCAGATACAATAAATATGGTTGCAAATACAATAGATAGGATTGCAGATAAAATAAATGGGGCTGCATTAATTAGTGGCTACATCAAAGCCCTATTGTGGGAACTCCAGCTTGTCGCTGAACTTATTAACTGTAATTCAAGAGTTCTAATCTCACATGGGATACAACTAAGGCATTCGATATAACATGAGATACAATCTCTACGTACTACGTCTACAAAAGATTATTTTTCTATGAATGACTTCAATACTTCTTTCTTTCCGCACACACTATCATTCTACACTGTATTAATCCTGTCTCTATTGTGAGGATTGCCAGGTGGCTTTCCTACTACTCAGCTTCGTCACTGGGCTGATCTAGTAATTCCTGTCTCTATTGTGTGGACTTATGAATTGCCTACCATTATACGCTCGTAGCCAAGTACGAGCGTAGATCCAAAGGACACGGTTCGCACTTTTGGCCTAGTGCGACGAGGCGTTTATCAATTCTCTGGATGAGGACACGGTCACTCCACTTCGACTTCACTTGTGTCTATTCTGTCTGTGCTCGACTCCTATTGTCAGGCCCTGGAGCTCGAGCCGAGAGGAACCTCACTGGATCGAATGATTTCCACAGCCGTTCTCTGCTTAAACAATGGCGACTTAAGCTTATATATCTCCAGCCAAACCCCGTGAAAGTTTCTTGTCTCACCTTCCGAAATCATGCCGGGTTCACGTGCCCCGTGCATAGCTTACACAACTCACCGCCTTAAGGCGTGAGTCCACTAACCTATAAACTCCCACCTTTTTATTCTAAGGGTCGGATCACCCTAACACTACTCACTGGATCCCAAAAATGAGATCATGACACATCCCCCACCCCAGTTAAAATTTACAATTTTAACGATAAAAAAAAATTTGGGGAAACTTAATGTCATGAGCCCCCGATATAACCGAAGGTTCACTTAACTGAACTTATATTAAAGGTGAAAACTGAACGTGCATTTTTGATGGACAAAACTTGCATGAGAAATTTACATGCATCGTTCTGTAGCAAGGTCCGTCTGTAACAAATAATGAATCACAAGTTTTTCCCTACGGAATATACATCAATGCATATATCACAATTTGAATGCACACATGGTCATATCCACAAACATCCGTACTGAATACATTTAACAATCAACAATGAATAATTCTAACAAAATTTTCATTCGCTGGCATTTGTGGCTCTGGATGCCTGGTCTGCCATGGATTTTTGTCATCTGACCCGTGGGCAACAGCGTGTGGGTTGTCCAACAATCCGGGTCCTGGTCAGTCGTTACACTGTTGGATAAAGGAAAGCACGGAAGTGGTTTAAAGTGTCCCAAAATCAATGGACAATAGTATGTGATTCCATCCCCGGTCTCCGAATGAGATATCAACAGTTTCTCCAACCCCAATCTTCACAGAGTAGTCGTGATAGTAGATCTGCCTGGAAATTTTCTCCCCCAGGAATGGCCTTTAAAATAAATCTATATTCCTGGAGTGCCAGGCTCCACCTAGTGAGCCGAGCGTTTTTGGCTCTGTTTGACTTGAGAAACAATAATGGCTTGTGGTCGGCTTCTATAACGAATTCCGACATGAGCAAGTACTTGGAAAACGCGTCGACCGCGTACACTATCGCCAGACATTCGCGTTCTATTATTGGGTATTTTCTCTCTCTGGGAAGTAATTTCCGGCTGGCATACATGCAAGGCCGCAACAAACCATCTCTCTCTTGGACCAAAACCGCTCCAATACCCTGGTCCGACGCATCCGTGCGGACGGTAAATGTCACGAGCAGAGTTAGGGTATTGGGGAGCATTCGACTGCACGAGAGGCAGCTAACTCACACTCGGACACAACCACACAAGAAAAGTATTAAACAACTAGAGTATCTATATATGTCAGGCCGGTCAGGCCATGTTTTACATAAATATTAATAAACAAAACAAAAGACAATAGAGGTATATTCAAAGCAATAAATTCTAATTACTAACTTAATCTATGATATTCATGTAATTATGGTTCCTTATTGGATGTACTGCAATCAATAGCAAATAGGTATATTATAAGAAACTAGATATCAATTTAAAGTGACAGTTGAGTCGCCACTGGCCAGTCGCCAGGCAAACTCTCCCTAAATCATATGGGCTTGAATGTTAGGAGAGCCCAGTACGTTCCAAGCCTACAGAAGCACACTTCGGCTTGTAGGTAATTACGCAGTTGCAAAAAACTATTTATATATATGCACAATCATTATTCAATTCATCAACAATGTGCCATATTACTTCAATCATACTATGGAAATAATTCTATAACACAGGCCACTCGTCGTCGAGTGCCAGCTGGGGTTTCCTTAGACTTCCTATGAGGCTGTGGTTCTCTCTCTATCTCTGATCTTTTATTCTGCTTGAACAAATAAGATATATTACCATTGGTCACGCCTACTGGTAGGCGCGAACATCAAAATAGCGCAGCGTGGGCTTTCAAAGGTCAGCCCACTCAGACCTTTCTTTCTAGAGCTCAGTCAGTCCGTTAGCAAGGACTTCTAGTCTTCAAATCACACAGTTCAGGTACTGGCCAACCGGATATACATCACGACACGATGTTTCTGCTCGTCTGTATTCAACAAATCTGAACGTTACACGATGTTTTATACTATCTGGCTACCCAGCAGTGCTAGTCCGCTGGCCCAATTAGTTCAGCTATCTCATAGGTCGAAACCTCCCATCATTTTAATTGTAGTAATACGTCTGCACTATTCTACCAGCCAGTTAACGTGCAAAAACTTGTCTAGTCATACTTAACAATGTCAACTATCCCCAGCTTGTTTCACCCCTACTCCATTACTTAATAACGAACATTAAAACCGACAAGCGTGCATCTAACAGTTTAACTTTACATTTATTTACTCACCAACTATAATTCGCGAGGGCCGTTCAAGGCCACCAGCCAATTTCTCATGGCCCTGGTAAAACAACAACAACTCACTCTCTGCGTGAGTTTTAACAATATCCGAATCATGACACATCCCCCACCCCAGTTAAAATTTGCAATTTTAACGATATAACTGATTATCGTAAGGGGTAGGCATGAGTCGAGAAATTGCTCGAAAGGTGAACTTAACTAGGTAATAACTAAGACTACTACAAAAGTTGAAAAAAACCTACAGGACGGGTATCCTTGATGGACAAAACTTCATGAAAATCTTAAGGCTCCGTCCAAAAGTACATATCTCTCTGAGGATTAAATCTTACCTCTAAATACGTAGACATTAACAATCATAACTCGAAAATTTTAGAGTACAACATTGCTCCTGTGCGAATGTCATCAGGAATGCATACATACAATGAATAATACTCAAGAAAAGATAACTATAGTAGCATCGATGGCATTAGTGGATCTGGACTCCTGGTCTGCCATGACTTCTCGTCCTCGACCCTGGGCAACAACGTCTGGTGTGGCCAAAATACGGGTCGACGTCAGTAAAATAGCTGTTGGAACAAAGGAAAGCACAGGGGTAGGTGAAAAGTGTTCACAATGGGTGAACAATATGTGATACCATCCCTCGGTCTCTGAATGAGGTGCTAATCCTATCCAACCCCAGTACATATGACAGACCTAAATAGGAGAACAAAATTTCTGGTGCATCACACTAGAAATTTCGGCATAGTTAAACCTAATTAACATTAACAGACGCGTCCGTAAGATAATTTAGTCTGATGTTCTCGTTTAAAATCCGCGTAGCCCTCGTCTTGAGTTAAGAATTACATAGCGCTTCTCGCATTTAACAATAATCTAGATATCAAATAACATTACACTTAAATTTTTCCAATATCCAATCCGGTATAGATGAGATGACACGAAGCGATAGCAGTTAATTTAATGCGCCGTTTCCGTACGCAAGCCATGCACACGTCAAGTGTCACAGTCATCACGGTTATATAGTCATAATCGGTTCAATTCAATATCCATATCGGGTATGTTCTTAGGTAACTCATCCACTGGCCACATGGATAGTCACAATCATAATCGGTTATTCTTACTTGTCATATATAGTATTACGTTAGATGGTCCACGAAACGCGGAAAACCATAGTCATAATCGGTTGTATAAAAAACAACTCCACACTTCTCCAAAACTTCTTAAAACGCGACCACGCAGTGTCCTCTGTTACCACTGCAAAAAACTCTCAAAAACGCGAACACGCAGTGTCCTCTGTTACCACTGCAAAATATCTCAAAACGCGAACACGCAGTGTCCTCTGTTACCACTGCAAAATATCTCTCAAAACACGAATACGCAGTGTACTACGTTACCACTGCCAAACATCTCTCAAATAATCGAAAAATACCAATATCATCCATCCCACGAGGCAATCTCATTATTGCTCTCCTCGGGTCGACGTCATACGCAGACGACTAAAAAAAAGTATCCTCAATATATAAAATTCACATAGCTCTTATATTGATATCACCTCGACACTGATACAGACTCTTCCCCTGAGACAATTTATTGCTCCTTCGGGCGGCGGCACCAGCCGACAATAAAACCAATACTCACTACTCATCACTACACAAAAAGGTCACCTCTCTAAACAGTCTAATACTGTCCTCTCGGGAGCCCGTCAATTTAAAGACGAGATCGGTATAAATTAATAATTAGAAAGAACTGGCAGTGTACTCACTGCACGGATTCCAACAATTCAATAATAGTTGTCACTTAAACAGTGTTGTCACTCTACAGCACAGGAGGGTTAATTCTTAAAAACGTTTCCCTCTCACGAAGCCAAGTTACCTCTAAAAACCCCTCAACGTGTCAAAACACGTGAATCAATGGAAGTATGTAATCAAAAAAAATATAAAAAAATAAGTGTAACCAAGAAAGGTAAAGACTATATAACGAATATATAAAAAGGTAATACATTACAAACAAGACGCAAGAGGAACAGAACGAACGATAAATTACAATAAGACGCTAGACTAACAGAAATCACGAACGACAACAGACCCGACTAACCTGAAACTATGTACAGAAAGGTAAGAAAAGCACAAGAGAGACGTCTTCCTAAAAGTACGAGGAAGGTAGAACGCTAACAATCTATACGAATAACAGGTCCCTACAGAACTATTCAAGGCAAAGCATACCTCACACCCGGTTTAAACCACCATCTAGATCGACTAGTCTGGCAAGAAAGGTAAGCTGAGTCTCGATCCCTTCCAACCTCCCGCGTATCTAATCTAAACACAAAAGAAAAAAAATAATGCCTGTCAAAAGTAGGGGAGCTGGAACGACGAACCCCTCAAACGAAGACCAATACAGATGGTTCACTTAACTGGGTGAAATGGACTGGCTCTTTCCCTTGGTCCACAGCGCTGGTCTTGTCTTTTCCTGTTACTAGCTGTCAGTCCCTCGTAGTGGTCCCAGGACCAATGACGAGAGGACATGCCAGACATGTGGGGGAGAAACAAAAAAAATTAGCAGTATACAAAACTATAAACTACAAAAAATGACATAAATAACAATGGAGTCTAGAGTGGTATCCCTGCAGATGTTGACGGGGTCCTCTTCAGATATCAGTTTAGATGCTAGTGGTGTCCTCTAGATGTCAGTGGTGTCCTCTAGATGTCAGTGGTGTCCTCTAGGTGTCAGTGGGGTCCTCTAGATGTCAGTGGGGTGAGGATGTCCCCTACAGATGTCAGTGGGGTCCCCTCCAGATGTCAGTGGGGTCCCCTCCAGATGTCACGAGCAGAGTTAGGGTATTGGGGAGCATTCGACTGCACGTGAGGCAGCTAACTCACACTCGGACACAACCACACAAGAAAAGTATTAAACAACTAGAGTATCTATATATGTCAGGCCGGTCAGGCCATGTTTTACATGAATATTAATAAACAAAACAAAAGACAATAGAGGTTTATTCAAAGCAATAAATTCTAATTACTAACTTAATCTATGATATTCATGTAATTATGGTTCCTTATTGGATGTACTGCAATCAATAGCAAATAGGTATATTATAAGAAACTAGATATCAATTTAAAGTGACAGTTGAGTCGCCACTGGCCAGTCGCCAGGCAAACTCTCCCTAAATCATATGGGCTTGAATGTTAGGAGAGCCCAGTACGTTCCAAGCCTACAGAAGCACACTTCGGCTTGTAGGTAATTACGCAGTTGCAAAAAACTATTTATATATATGCACAATCATTATTCAATTCATCAACAATGTGCCATATTACTTCAATCATACTATGGAAATAATTCTATAACACAGGCCACTCGTCGTCGAGTGCCAGCTGGGGTTTCCTTAGACTTCCTATGAGGCTGTGGTTCTCTCTCTATCTCTGATCTTCTATTATGCTTGAACAAATAAGATATATTACCATTGGTCACGCCTACTGGTAGGCGCGAACATCAAAATAGCGCAGCGTGGGCTTTCAAAGGTCAGCCCACTCAGACCTTTCTTTCTAGAGCTCAGTCAGTCCGTTAGCAAGGACTTCTAGTCTTCAAATCACACAGTTCAGGTACTGGCCAACCGGATATACATCACGACGCGATGCTTCTGCTCGTCTGTATTCAACAAATCTGAACGTTACACGATGTTTTATACTATCTGGCTACCCAGCAGTGCTAGTCCGCTGGCCCAATTAGTTCAGCTATCTCATAGGTCGAAACCTCCCACCATTTTAATTGTAGTAATACGTCTGCACTATTCTACCAGCCAGTTAACGTGCAAAAACTTGTCTAGTCATACTTAACAATGTCAACTATCCCCACCTTGTTTCACCCCTACTCCATTACTTAATCACGAACATTAAAACCGACAAGCGTGCATCTAACAGTTTAACTTTACATTTATTTATTCACCAACTATAATTCGCGAGGGCCGTTCAAGGCCACCAGCCAATTTCTCATGGCCCTCGTAAAACAACAACAACTCACTCTCTGCGTGAGTTTTAACAATATCCGAATCATGACAGTAAATGTATATTTAATGTTTGGTAGTATCAGCAGCGGCGCGCTGGAAAACAGTCGCTGCACGGTCTCAAGTGCTACGGTACACTGTGTGGACCAGAGTATCTTATTTGGCTGATCCTTCCGAGTAAGGTCGGACAACGGTGCCGTAAGGGCAGAAAAGTTAGGGACAAAATTCCTGTAATAATTTATCAGGCCTAACAGGCTACGGACCTGTTTCTTCGTATATGGGGCCTGGAGTTTTAAGATGTTACCATTTTTGCGGTTGTCCGGTGTCTGGACGCCATGAGCGATAGTGTGCCCGAGGAAGTTAATCTGTGCATAACCCAAAAACACTTTACTCGGTCTGGCGGTGAGTCCGGCCTGTTGAAGCACAATAAAAACCTGTCGGAGCGCGTGCAGGTGGCCCGTCCAATTCGCATGATAGATGCAGATATCGTCGAAATAACTAACGACGCAATGCGAACGCTGCAGCAGGATGTTCATCATCCTCGCGAAAGTGGCGGGGGCCGTTACCAGGCCAAATGGCATGTATCTCCACTGCATCAGCCCCATAGGGGTCTGAAATGCCGTGTACTGTTTACTGTTCACCTCCATTGGAATCTGCCAATAACCCTTAGATAGGTCTATTTTTGAGAAAACGGCAGACTCTGCCAGACGCGAAAACAGGTCCTCCTGGTTAGGGATCGGTTTCGCGTCGTAAATCGTGATAGTAGTTAGTTTTCTGTAATCTATACAAAAGCGGACGTTCCCGTCGCTCTTCTTTGCCAAAACGATGGGCGAGCAGTACGGGCTCGCCGATCGTTCAATCACTCCCAAGTGGAGCATCTTCTGTACTTCGGCCTCAATAGTTACCTGCTCGTGAAGCGGACGCGGATATGGTTTTACGAACACGGGCACGTCTGTTTGTAAACGGATCACGTGTTGTACCAAGGACGTACTGCCCGGTAAATCCGTAAATATGGGCGCGAACTCTCGAACAAGGTCCTCCATGTCCCGCTTTTGCTCTTGGGACAGTTCCGGGCTAATGTTGACGTGCGTCATGTTCTCGGTGGCCTGCAAAGTCGGCAGGGATCTATTCATATTTAACGGTTCGTGGTCGTCGTCATCTATGGTGACAATCGCGGCGTTAGCCTGCGCCACAACGTGGCAGGACTGACCCTGCCGATCCCGATCGTCAACGTAATATTTCTTTAGCATGTTAATGTGGAAGACCTTATCGCGTCCCCGGATGGTAATTAAGTAGTTTACCCTAGAGAGTCTCTTTTTAACTTCGAATGGGCCCTTCCAGGTCAAGAGGAGTTTGTTCCTCGTTTCAGGTAACAGTATAAGGGTCTGATCTCCGACAGACAGGGTTCGCAATCTGCTACCCTGATCGCGATATGTTTTGAAAGTGTTGGCCCTAACGCATGCAAAATGTTGGGCCAACTCGCATGCATTATGAATTCTCTGTCGGAGATCGACAACATACTGATACGCGGATCGCGTATCATTTCCGTCGGTGTCTGAACCGGCGAACAGGTCATGAAGGATGGCCATTGGCCCACGCGGCTTACGTCCATACAATAGTTCGAACGGGGAGAACCCCGTGGACGCATTGGGGAGCTCCCGGTAGGCGAACAAACGGCTGGCAGCCGACGGTACCAGTCATTCGGCTTGTCGACGGACACGCGTGCCAGCATCGCCTTCATACTGGCATTCCAGCGTTCGCAGCACCCGTTCGATTGCGGGTGATAAGGGGAAGTCAGCTTCTGTCTTATTCCTGCCAGCTCAAGTACGTTCTTAAACAACTCCGAGGTAAATTGTGGTCCCCTGTCAGATAACAGCTCGGTCGGGAATCCGACGCGTGAAAACACGGTGACCAGTGCCTCGGGAACATGGTCCGCTGAAATTTCTTTAAGGGGCACGGCCTCTGGCCATCTGGTTGCATAATCAATAACCGACAGAATAAAGCGATAGCCTCTATCTGACTTCTGTAGAGGTCCCAGATATCGTCTATCTATGGTGATAGTGCCCTCCAGTGTTAGGGTTCTGGACTAAAGTCCCCTCTAGCTGTTATGAAGAGGGTCTTCTCAATGATGGTATTATGACTGCATTTAAATCGAGAGGTATTTAATATTCAATCTTTCGTACCATGCCACACACTAAGAACAATCTGAATAAGTTTCATAAACAGACCTGCAGGGCCACAAATTTAATTACATTAATTACCCTAACAATTTTGTCTAGATCTATTACATAGTGAATACAACATCAGCAGCATCAAATCTAAATTCAATAATATGTCACTCGAAGTCTTCTCTAGATTCCTATAATATTATGATAATTCTGACTCACTAACAATTTAAGTACTAATTATATATCTCTCAGATCTGGTCTGCCTACGATATATCAATCAATATACTGGCAATTCCCAGCCTCATCCAGACAAATCAATCCCAATTCACAGATGCGTATGCCATACATTCATACTAATTTCAAGTCAATATAAATCTTTGTCTTGCAGTCTTGGGTAGCATTCCTAATATATGCGGCAATCCTGTCCGAGTGGATAACTTATGTTCAGCTCCTCGTTCATTGTTGAGTCATCAATGGACAAACACTTACGCTTGGTCCCTGGTGTTAGAAAACCAGGGAGCGATGGACAATAGCAGTGGGCATATCTCATTCAAGCATATGACTTCCTCTCAAATGTCTATAGTGGACTAGACATGACATCGAACAGACTTAGGATTCTTCAGGCAGAATCGTGCCGACGCCTGCACAGATTGGAGTTTTCTGTATGGAGTAATGGACATAGGTATGGCTACACTTTTATACCGTGCAGCCACCTGCAAACTACCGTCCAAATCCCTAGATTTGATTGGTGCATCCATGCGAGCTCATCTCGCAGTATTAATATATTCTACGTGGGAGTTGGTCACGGCCTTGTACTAAAAACAGACAAGGTCAATTTAAAATGTCAAAACAATTACTGAAATCTTTAAACCCTCGTGCTTTCTACATTTTATGTACGAATTTCTGAACGCGACTAAGCGTCTTAAACTATCTATCCTTATTCACCCCTTCTCTTCCCTTCTAAGTGTTCATCAAAATTGTCACGAGTGGAGTGAGTGCAATTAAGGGGATTGCTACAGAGCGGGTGTAGAGTAAGAAGGGCTCACGGCAGACAGGTAGGGAAAGACGGGAAAGGAGGAGAGTAAAATTAACGCACGTAGACAAGTAAGTTAAGCGTGCTGTTGTGAGTGGTGGGGGGTCTGAATGAGGCGAAAGCGCTGTATTACTATCACTGCAAGTTAGAAGGTCCTACGGAACGGACCTGTGGATAAGAGCCCATCGGGCGGACATAAGGGGAGCAGTCGAGAGACCAGTGAGAGAGTTTTTCCAGTGATGACTGGTACGTAGAACGTTGATTGATTATTATGATTGATGTATTATATTATATTCGTCTATTACCATGATGTAAATAAGTAGATGTGAGGAATGTGGAAGTCCTTGATATTGGATATAGCAATGTGCGCCATGAGCGATAGATGAAAGTGAGTTCATGGATTTGTAGCGCGAGTGAGTAGGGTGTACTCCGATGGAGGTGTGTTACCGTAAGATGTGTGGTGAGTGAAAGGTGAACTAGTGTGTGTACGCTTCATGGGTTGTAAGGAGAGGTTGAGTGAATAGAAATGGTAGGGTATTATACCAATGTAATGTTATTCTTGTAGGTGTCGAGGACGGGCCGCAGAGCCACCTCGATGAGCACAGGGGATAGGCCAGCATAGGGCCGGAGGCCACACATAGGCCAGAAGTGAGGCTGTCAGTGCAGGGCAGTGGAGGCACATAAAGTCGTGGCAGTCAGGCCACGGACAGGGACGTAGATATGAGCGTGAATGTGATAATGTACTATGGCCATGTTGAGGGGCTAGTGAACTAATAATGTACTATTGACATGATAATGTCTATTGAAATGATAATGTGTTATTGCCCTGCTGAGGTGCTAGGGGAATGCTAAGGTGTATGACAATAGGAAGGTGATATTGAGAGACGGCGGTGCCAGTGAATTATTAATGTGCTATTAAGACCCTGAGGGGAGAGGCTGAGGCCGAAGTGCCTTTAGGAGTAACTACCGGGTTGTGGATCCGAGGGAGAGTGCGTGTGAGAATAAGGCCGTTGTACGGCAGTTAATTGCAATAATATAATGTATGTAATTGCGCTATTATCTGTATAATTATGTTTAATAAATGTGTGAGTCTGATGGATTGTTCTGTTAAGTGTTAAACTTGTTTGTTCGTGATTGTTGTCCTGTCATAAACTATTACATCTCCCAGTCTGGGATTTGTGACACTGGGGGCTCGTCCTGTTTACCTGTGGTCATTTTGACATTGTGTATTCGTTATATCTAGTTGTTTTTCTGTTGTGCTAGGAATTCGTGCTGTTGTCTTTGTTCGTGGGATGAATGGAAATTTCATGATGATATGATTTATGTATGTTTATGAATATGTATTGATGCATGTATTTTGATGAATATGTATTAATGTGTACTTAAATTTCTGCAGAGAGTGTGTGTGCCAGCCTGTAGAGGAGACAAGCAGCCAGAGCTCCGGCATACGTCAAGTTAAATAAAACGCTGATTGAAAGTTAAGTAAAAGTCAAAATTTTTGTGCCCTGGATTGTGGGCTGTTCCTTTAATCTGCCTTTTTCTCTGTTTTTGCTGCTTTCGTTGTAATTGATTGTACGGGCGGTGGCGCGGGTTTGCTGTGGTGAGCGTAGTTTATCCTCTTCGGGAGGTGGGCTAAATTTGGAACTTCGTTCATCACAGTGAACAATTCTGTAGGGACCTGTATTTTTGTTTAGATTGTAGCGTTCTATCTTCCTCCTTGTTTTAGGAAGACGTTTCTCTTGTCCCTCTCTTCCCTATCTGTAGATACGTTCTTTTTTTTCAGACTCTGTTCTTGTTCGTACCTTGTAGTGTAATCGGCGTAGTAGGTTGCATTTTTTTTTTTCCATTATAGTTTTTTTTGTAGAAGCTTTGTCCTAGTCTGGTTCGTTGTCCTTGACGTACTTGTGGTCCTTCTACTGAATTTCTTCATTCTTGTCGTTTCTATTTTCTTTTATTATTAATAGTGCTATACATTTAATGAATATAGAATTAGTTAGGAAGTAGGTAAATTTCTGAATTGGGTATTGTTATATCTGGTGTGATCTCAGGTCTCTGGTCGTGTCGTTAGTGATCATACCGACAGGTTAGCCGTTTTTATAATACATACCATAACCATAAATCTGTGAAATGGCGGAACTCCAACAACTAATGGAGTTGGGTAAGGAACTTGGCCTGGAGGGGGAGGAGCTACGCGGCTGGATTAAAGAACAGCAGGCGGATTTGCGCGATGAGCGTGCTAAGGATAGAGAGCGAGAAAAAGAGGCTCAAGAGCGACAGAGAGAAGAGGAAAGAGAGGCTAAGGCTCAGCAACAAGAAAGAGAGGCTAAGGAAAGGGAGCAGGAGATAAGGTTAAAGGAGATAGAAGCCCAAGAGCGGGAGATAGAGGCTAGGGATAAGCAACAGGAGAGAGAGGCGCGAATAAGAATCGCCGAGTTGGAAATCAATAAGAATACGCCAACAGAAACAGTTGAGCGGCAGGTACACAATAAAGGTGGTGTTCGGATTAAGCTCCCTACGTTCGACGACCGGAAGGACGACATAGACGCCTTCCTTTACAGGTTCGAACTGAACGCACAATTGCAATGGGGGAAAATAAGGAATTATGGGCCACGTACCTGGCGTCTCTATTGCAGGGGCGAGCGTTAACCTACTTTAAAGAGCTACAGCGCGAAGACGTGCAAGATTACGATAAGCTGAAGGCTTTGCTACTTCGCCGATTTGCGCGTACCGAGGAATATTTCCGGGAGCAGTTTAGGCGAGCACGTGCGGATACCAGGGAGGACTTTGCTGCCTTCGTCGCGAGACTAACGGAATATTTCGCGAACTGGGTAGACTTGGCGCATGTGGGCGGGGATTTTGCTAAACTGAAAGACCTAATGATCCGTGACCAGCTGTACGCGTCGTGCCATAAAGATCTGGTGGCCTTCCTGAAAGAAAACGAACCCGCGACGGTGCAGGAGGCGTCTAAGTTGGCGGAAGCATACCGTACGGCACATCCGTCCAAACCAGTCGCCAGGGCGTACGTCCAAGATGCTGGGTACGTCGCCGTTGTCGAAGGGTCGCCGGCAGGACTTAAGGACAGGTCGCGTCAGCGTGGTGCCTATAGTGGGCAAGCCCAGGGGCAGCGTAGGGGCTATCACCAATCACCGGCATATGGATCCGGTAAGTTTGACCGAGCAGGAGGGCTAGGTCGCGGTAATGGCCGGGGGCGATTTGTGACCTTTGCCGATGACCGACGGCATAGGGACTTTAGTTCCGGTCGCGATGGGTCACGGGGACCCAGGCCTAGTGCAGCACAGGGAGCGGAGTGTTGGACTTGCGGACGCGTGGGTCACTTTTCACGCGAGTGTAGGGCCGCGAAGTGTTGGAACTGCGGTAGAGCAGATCACATCTAGCAGGGTTGCTAATCCCAAAAACAAAGAAACAAGTCAGAAGCTTAGTGGGAATTTTAAATTATTACAGAAAGTTCATTCCAAATTTTTCCTCCTTGTCATCTTCTCTTACTGACCTTACTAAGAAGGGACAACCCGATAAGGTCCAGTGGACGTCTGAATGTCAGACAGCATTTGATAATTTGGTGACAGCATTATCATCGTCACCCATTCTGATATTACCCGATTTTCGATCTAATTTTATCCTCAGAACGGATGCGTCGGACTCTGGTGTCGGCGCTTGTCTTCTACAGGAGAAGAACGAATGTCTCCATCCTGTATGTTATGTCAGTAGGAAGTTATTGCAGAGAGAAAGAAAGTATTCTGTGATAGAGCGTGAGTGTCTTGCCATTGTGTGGTCCGTCCAGAAATTGGGACGTTATCTCATGGGACGAGAATTTTGTATCCAGACAGATCACAAGCCACTAACGTTTTTGTCGAAGAATCGTTCGTCCAGCCCACGCTTGTCTAGATGGGCATTGGCTTTGCAGCCGTATACCTTCGTTATTCAACCAATTCCAGGAACCAGCAATCATATCGCCGACTACCTTAGTCGAGCCTAGGGGAAGAGTTCGGGAGCTTATACATCGGAGGACAGGAACATTGACAGGATCTGTGTGAATGAGTCGACTTTAAAATATTGACATTATAAATATGATATGAAGAATGGTTGATAGGTTGATTGGTTTTTGATTCTGTATTAAGTATTGTGGTTAGTTAGCTATTCATGATGTGACACATATATGCATATTGCAGGGCATATTGATCCCCATATTTTCCCCTGATTTCGGTATTTTATATACTAGGGGAACTGCTAGGTCATTTTTTTTAGTGTAGGTATTGCTCACGCTCACTCGTTGACTGTCATCTTGATGCGATTTGAAATTAATTGCATTAATTTTTTTGGGGTGGGGGATGATGTCACGAGTGGAGTGAGTGCAATTAAGGGGATTGCTACAGAGCGGGTGTAGAGTAAGAAGGGCTCACGGCAGACAGGTAGGGAAAGACGGGAAGGGAGGAGAGTAAAATTAACGCACGTAGACAAGTAAGTTAAGCGTGCTGTTGTGAGTGGTGGGGGGTCTGAATGAGGCGAAAGCGCTGTATTACTATCACTGCAAGTTAGAAGGTCCTACGGAACGGACCTGTGGATAAGAGCCCATCGGGCGGACATAAGGGGAGCAGTCGAGAGACCAGTGAGAGAGTTTTTCCAGTGATGACTGGTACGTAGAACGTTGATTGATTATTATGATTGATGTATTATATTATATTCGTCTATTACCATGATGTAAATAAGTAGATGTGAGGAATGTGGAAGTCCTTGATATTGGATATAGCAATGTGCGCCATGAGCGATAGATGAAAGTGAGTTCATGGATTTGTAGCGCGAGTGAGTAGTGTGTACTCCGATGGAGGTGTGTTACCGTAAGATGTGTGGTGAGTGAAAGGTGAACTAGTGTGTGTACGCTTCATGGGTTGTAAGGAGAGGTTGAGTGAATAGAAATGGTAGGGTATTATACCAATGTAATGTTATTCTTGTAGGTGTCGAGGACGGGCCGCAGAGCCACCTCGATGAGCACAGGGGATAGGCCAGCATAGGGCCGGAGGCCACACATAGGCCAGAAGTGAGGCTGTCAGTGCAGGACAGTGGAGGCACATAAAGTCGTGGCAGTCAGGCCACGGACAGGGACGTAGATATGAGCGTGAATGTGATAATGTACTATTGCCATGTTGAGGGGCTAGTGAACTAATAATGTACTATTGACATGATAATGTCTATTGAAATGATAATGTGTTATTGCCCTGCTGAGGTGCTAGGGGAATGCTAAGGTGTATGACAATAGGAAGGTGATATTGAGAGACGGCGGTGCCAGTGAATTATTAATGTGCTATTAAGACCCTGAGGGGAGAGGCTGAGGCCGAAGTGCCTTTAGGAGTAACTACCGGGTTGTGGATCCGAGGGAGAGTGCGTGTGAGAATAAGGCCGTTGTACGGCAGTTAATTGCAATAATATAATGTATGTAATTGCGCTATTATCTGTATAATTATGTTTAATAAATGTGTGAGTCTGATGGATTGTTCTGTTAAGTGTTAAACTTGTTTGTTCGTGATTGTTGTCCTGTCATAAACTATTACATCTCCCAGTCTGGGATTTGTGACAAAAATCACGGGGTCGAGAATTGCACTGTCACTCCTAACTTATACATTTATTCTATCTCGCCCCACTTTCTTTCCATCTCTTAGAAAAAGTGTTTCAAAACACAAACTGTTCACGAGAACAGTTCAAGGACAAATTACGCTGGTTATAATCAACGAGACCGTGAAAAATCAACTCCTTGCAAGTCGTGACCCAGCACGGCAATTATCGTACACTTAAACCATGACAAATGTCGACGGCAACCCGTTCAAAAGGCGTTGAGACAGTTGGCATCTCCTCTAGAGGCGCCCGCGAAGCTTTACCTCGAGGAGTCCTCTTTTGGCAGGTGTCACATCGCGACACGTAGCGGTTAATATCCGCGTATACGCCCGGCCAAAAGAACTGCGACAGGACTCTGGCTTTCGTTCTAGCTTTTCCCTGGTGGCCCGATAACGTAGTATCGTGCGCAAGACGCAGGATGTCTCGTCGAAAGGAGCTGGGTATCACCAGCTGCATTATGATATCGCGCTTGCCTCTATAAACGCGGTACAACAAGTCATCCTTAATACAGAATTTAGTCGTGTTCGGCTCGTCAGGATGAACCTTTGCAAAGAGATGACTCAGAGACGAATCTGAGCGCTGCTCATTATAGAACAACTCCGGGGTTACATTTAAATCCACGACAGTCGTTCGTAACGCACCGTCAGCTTGGCGACGGGCCTGCTGTCGCGTGCTAACACATGCAATATCCCTCTCCTCGTCCCACATCTGAAGTTTATTGTAAGGGATGTCTTTAACCTGGGGTATGTTCCCAATTATCAGGTCCGCCACCGGATTCGGCAACACGCAGGCGGTGACCACTCCAGTAAGAAAGGGTGTGTCTATGTACACTTCCGCAAGACGGAAATGCTCTCTCGATCCCCCAAATGTAATACACGTTGCTTTTCGGTCAAGGAGCTGCGTGGGGCGAACAAGGGATTCCCGCATGCCGATGGTGGTACATCCCGAGTCCCGCAACACTGATGCGCGGGTTGCGTTTACTTGACCCTCATATAGTGTTAAAACGCCCTGCTCGTGGAGGGCTGACATAACCGGTACATCTTGTGACGTCTTCACAATAAACAATTTGTCTGGACTCTCATGCGTGAACACGACGGAACACGCATTTGCTATTTCCCGCCTCACTCTACAGTCCTTAGCAAAGTGACCTTTTCTGCCACAGTTATAACATTTGAACTGTCTATCGTAGGCGCGATAGAACTGCCTCGGTGGTTCCTCATAATGTCCATAACCTGGTCTGCCCGCAGGGAATGGACGTCCCAGCCGGGGTTCACGGCCGCGTGAGAAGTTACGCGGGTCGGGTTGCATTCTTCCAGCTGGCGGTTCGGAATGTCCGCGAGGAGGTGGTTCCTGTCGAGCGGGCGCTCGAGGTTGTCTCGAGCCTGTCGATGTTTTAGTGCCCACTCCGGCGTAAAAAGGTTCATTAGATTTGGCCTTGGCCAAGGAGCGACTAGGGTGAGCAGCTGCATACTGCTCCGCTATTAACGTTATTTCGGCGGACGTCTTGGGAGCGCGCTCTTTCAGATGCGCGACCAGGTCCGCATGGCAGGATGTATATATCTGGTCCTTTATGACCAAATCGTACAGTTTAGTAAAGTTGCCATCCTCTACCCCAGCCAACTCAATCCATCGATTGAGAAGGTGCCGGAGACGGTCCACGTAAGTGGCAAAATTCTCGGAAGGTTCTGGCTTACAATCCCGGAACCGTTTATGGAACCCGTCTTCCGTGTGTTGAAACCTCTTTAGAAGGGCGGTTTTAAGTATATCATAATCTTTAGCGTCGTCGACATTGAGGCCATGGAAGACCTCCAATGCTCTGCCGGTTAACAGGTTCGCAAGGCAGGAAGTATATTCGCTCCGCTGCCATCCGGCGCAGGCGGCGTGTAACTCAAACCGGTGGAGATAGGAGTCAATCTGGTCGACCCTATCTTGAAACGTAGGAAGCTTCGGCTTAGACGATTTGCTAGACTGCGCAGTCGGGGGCGCGGCCCGCTGGGTCTGATCCAGCTCCATCCGTTTGAGAGCCAGTTCGTGCTCTCTCTGCGCGGCTCTATCTTCTTGTTCTCGTTGCGCGGCTTTCTCTGCTCGCTCCGCGGCTCTATCTTCTTGTTCTCGTTGCGCGGCTTTCTCTGCTCGCTCCGCGGCTCTATCTTCTCTTTGTTGTTGCGCGGCTTTCTCCTCTTTCTCTCGTTGCGCGGCTTTCTCTGCTCGGTCCGCGGCTCTATCTTCTCTTTGTTGTTGCGCGGCTTTCTCTGCGCGGTCCTCCTTTATTCTTTGGTCTACCCAAGAAGCTCGCTGCTCCTCTGGGATGCTGAACTCTTTGGCCAGCTCTAAATACTTCTTTAGGTCGGCCATAATGTTGGTCGACAACGGGAACTAAGTCTCCTTGAGACTACCACACTTTTAAATCGGTGTGTTCAAACTTACCAACTCCTCAATCCCTGAAGACAGTATATACTTTGTCCTCTTCGGGTGTTCGTTTCTTTACGTTACGAATCAACAACAAATTCTCTACTGTTCAACCGAATAGCGGTTGATTATCCTCGTGATCACTTCCTTTATATATATTCCACTCACTTCTTCGTGTACAACTTGTACACCGCTTGGCAGCGTTTCCTCTGCTCTTAGATTGGCCTAATTTAATACTCCCAATCTGATCTCTTATGGCCTCTAAGCCTCAACTCTCACTTTCCAGATTATACGTCAACGTGTCCTTGACACGCGATTTCTCTCAGGCAAGAATATTATAAAGATAAATATAAGTATAATATGGTAACGCTATAAGTGAAAAGAAATTATACAGTGAACACTACCCAACGACACAAAGGACGAACGATAACAGACCCAATCAAGCCTGAAACTATCTACAGATAGGTAAGAAGAGCACAAGAGAGACGTCTTCCTAAAAAGTACGAGGAAGATAGAACACCACAATCTGAACGATAAATGGATCCCTAACAAAGAACTATTCAAGGCAAAGCAGATCTCCCATCCGCTTTAAACGCCACCTAGCCCGGCTAGTCTGGCAAGAAGAGGTATGCTGAGTCCCGATCCCTTCCAACCACCCGCTTACTCTAGCTAAACACAGAAAAAAGGAAAAATGCCTGTTAAAGAGAGGGGAAGAGAAACGTGTCAACCCCTCAAACAGACAGAATCGGATGGTATCACTGAACTGGGAATTGGGTGTCAAATTTCCTCACTCCACAGCGTACGCCCCGATGTATGTCTTTCACTTTCTGCGAGTCGATGTCCTGTCCGTTCCTCGTTGTTGTCCACGGATCAGTGACGAGATGTCCATGCAACGGAAAAAGAACACAAATTAGCGGTATACAAAGATAATATGGGTATAACTAACTAATCTAAAAAATGTAAGTCAATATAGGTGAGCAGAAGCTCGGGGGGAGGCAGAGCACTAGGATAACAGTTTTTAAGAGAAAATAAGTATTAGGCGGACGAAGGTTGTAGTGCCTAGTTAGTGCTCAAGAAAGCAAAGCGGGAGTGAAAGAAGGAAGAAAGAAAAATGATCAAGATGGGACTAGAACCCGCGACCTCTGCTACGGCACCCGTCGCCTTGCCAAGAAGAAAACAGATCACTTAACCGCACGGCCACTCCGTCTCCATAAAAGAGACGATCGTGGCCGAACTGTTTCACGGTGTTTCTTGCTGACTTGAGTATTCCTTCGCTGAGACCCAACCCACTTGCGTCACCCCTCCCCTCCCTGTTCTCTCTTTTTCACCCGCCTGCCATTGGACAATACGAACATCTAGGACAACGAATACAAGATGTAGGCCTCCGAGTTTTATCAAACGGAAGTCAATATAGGTGAGCAGAAGCTCGGGGGGAGGCAGAGCACTAGGATAACAGTTTTTAAGAGAAAATAAGTATTAGGCGGACGAAGGCACTACAACGGAGCCAAGTACGAGCGTAGATCCAAAGGACACGGTTCGCACTTTTGGCCTAGTGCGACGAGGCGTTTATCAATTCTCTGGATGACGACACGGTCACTCCACTTCGACTTCACTTGTGTCTATTCTGTCTGTGCTCGACTCCTATTGTCAGGCCCTGGAGCTCGAGCCGAGAGGAACCTCACTGGATCGAATGATTTCCACAGCCGTTCTCTGCTTAAACAATGGCGACTTAAGCTTATATATCTCCAGCCAAACCCCGTGAAAGTTTCTTGTCTCACCTTCCGAAATCATGCCGGGTTCACGTGCCCCGTGCATAGCTTACACAACTCACCGCCTTAAGGCGTGAGTCCACTAACCTATAAACTCCCACCTTTTTATTCTAAGGGTCGGATCACCCTAACACTACTCACTGGATCCCAAAAATGAGATCATGACAACCAGGTACACTATGGCGAAGAAGTTATGGAAAATATTCCAGACATGCCTGGAGTCAGCATAAATGGGCACAATATGAACAACCTACGTTATGCGGATGACACCGTACTCATACCATAATCGGAAGAAAGACCTGCAAGAACTAACAGATGTGTTCTTCAGAGAGAGTGAACAAATGGGACTAAGCCTGAATGCCAAGAAAACAGTGACATGGTTATGTCGAGAAAGAAGAAGAGAGTACCGCGTAAAATCAACTTAGAAGGAAACGAACTCTCTTAAGTAAATAAAACCAAATACTTGGGAGCTCAGATAACATCAGATTCAAGATGCGAAACAGAAGTCAAAGATCGACTTCGCCAGACCAAAAGAATACTGCAGTGTTATATCGAATCAATTTTATTGTATGCCTGCGAAACCTGGACGCTAAACACAGACACAGTAAGAAAACTGGAAACAAGAGATATATTATGTGGTTTCTGAAAAGAATGCTTAGTAGTCCATGGACTGCAAGGAATACAAAATTTAATGAAGAAGTGTTGAGACAAGCAGATGAAAAGAGGACACTCCTAAACAAGGTCAGAAAAAGACAGGGAACATTCTTTGGACATGTAATGAGAAATTGAGGACTAGAACATTTAGTAACAACAGGGAAATTCAATGGAATAAGAAGCCGCTGACGACAACGCATAAATATGCAGGACGACCTAAATTCTTGGCTGGGAATGCACACCACCAACGACATCATCAGGGCTACAGAAGATCGCGAGAGATGGTGGGTCATGATCGCCAACGCCTACCGGCAGGGCACTTAATGGTGATGACACTATGAAAAATGTATTTTCGCCAAAGTTGTTGTAAAATAACTAGTGGCGGGATTTTGTCCACGGGAAATCACATACTGGTGGTATTCGTTAACTTTAGCTATCATTAGACCCAGGTCTGTTAGATCTACCACTGACGAGACCTGCATGTAGGCCAGCTGTATGGATAGTAGATAATAAAAGGCATAATTATTTCATTGTGTGGGTACTTTTGATCTTCTTTAATAATTTCAATACTTCAATGATCCCGAGGAAACTTGCAGTATTTTCAAACCTTGGACCAGTTTCAGCAATCCTTATGGTGTGTATTGTGTATGAAATGAGAATAAATCCTGCTAAATTGTATTGGCTTAAGTTAAACAGAACGTACCCGTTGCTAAACACAAACATTGCTCGTCATCTACAATCTCAGTGTTCTCAAAAACTTGATTCTGAAATCAACTGGGGGTCCCAAGCTTCTACTAGCAATAACATATTGCAAGATATTAGTGAAACTAGTGTCAGATGAAAGGGGACAAATATATCTTTTATTATGTTTCAATAACTCCAATACGTAACAGTAACATTAACCTTCAGCCTGTCAACCTGATCTAAATTTTAACTGATGAAATAAAACGTTGCTTTTCATCACCTGCAGAATGGCCGACACTGCAGATACATTGGCTGGGAATGGTATAAACGTATTTCAGTTTTGCCAGAATGTTTTTATTAAAAGGTCACAAAATTAAAACGAAGATTAAAAAGACATTATCAAAATTTCAGAGACACCAGAACTCACTGTAAGTGGAACATTGAAGTGACATACTGAATTCAATTCTCAAGATATGACATGAGAAACAGAATAATTATTAATGAGAGGAAAAAGTCAATGTGTTTGTGATTACTGATGGACGCATTCCTCAAGGCTCATAGTTTTCAGATGACTACCAAAGTGATGCTCAAATGAAGAGAACACCCCCCCCCACCACCCCCACCGCCTTAATTACACCAACTGCAATTCTTTTCTCTTGTTTCTTCCCAGTACAGTACGAGTTTGCCCAAGCGGGTACTATCAGAACCCAGTACGAGTTTGCCCAAGCGGCTACTAACAGAATTTGATGGTAATGTCAAGGCGTTGAGTTTCAGTGAGACCTCGCTCACTAACCAACTAGTCGAATCTCATGGAACTTCAAAGTCGAGATATCACCATACAACTAGCCAGCCAATCAGAATCGGCCAGGGCACGGCGGGCATTAAACTCAGCACTTCATACATCTCGAATGCACAGAGATGATTGTAATATGCAAACAATGATAATGGGTAAACTGTGCTCTCGGACGATATGCGATTAAAGTTAAGTCCCAGACTGATATCGTTCAATGGCTCACCGAACGAGAGAAAGTTAAACAAAAAGATCGGTGCTTTTGATTATAGGCTTAGGGTTTTAATGTTTGTCGTGCAAAGTGACATTTCTCCAGCGGTCACCCGTTATGTACAAATATGGTATTATGACATTGCCGTGTTAATTTACCAGTGTTTTCTGTATGCCACTGATTTCTAAAGTCTTACGGTTGTACAAGATACTGTGAGAATTTCAAACTATTTTCCGTTTCCACATTCATCAGATAGAAAGATCAAAAACAGCTTGTGATTAGTGGTCAACATTGTCTTTCTTCTTGCTTCATGCTATCCAGTTCAAATGTCCCTTTATGAGGAGGGTATAATACGGGGAGAGGGGGTGACCAGTGTCAAGCTCTCTAGCCAAATGTAAAATGTGTAAAAAATTTCATTATAAAGTCACAGAAAAAGATCAATGCTTTTTGTAATAGACTGGAACAAAGAGGCAGGTTACAGGTTATTTCATTGCAGTATATTCCACGCAGATCTGGTTCTAACTGCTCTAAGGAGATAGTTTCTGCTAGATAAATGTGTATATTTGTTTTCAGTACTTCAGTGAATAAATTCAAGAATATTTCAAGTGGATATTTCGCTAGCAAAATGAATGAAAACGTTACCAGCTGGAACTTCAAGAATTCAATGTTCGAAGCCGACGTCTTGATATCGTTCGACTTAAGCATCGTAATCTTTCTCTCAGTCTTTGTCATACTCCTTGCTTTGTTCACCGTGCTCGCTAACTGCACTGTCATCGCTGCCCTCATACATGAAGTTCGTAAGAAAAAAAACAGCATTCCCAAAATATTGATGGCTTCAATGGCTACTTCAGATGCCTGTGTTGGTTTGGTAATTCTACCTCTGGTCACTTACGAAACCATCCAGAATGGACAGTTTTATTTGGGAGAAGACTGGTGTAATGCAAGAATTACTGTTGACTCTTATCTATGTTCTGCATCAGTCTTTCACGTGGCGTCGATGGCTCTGGACAGGTACCTGGCCGTGTGTCGACCTCTGATGTACAGAAAACTGACCACTAGAACTGCATACGTCATGATCAGTTGCTTCTGGATTTTCCCCTCTGTGTTCTTCACCATACCCGTGACACCCCTGGCCAGAGTCCGACAGGTAGAAATCAATGGATGCTTACAGTTTGGAAATATGTCCAGAACCGATGCCATTTATATATTATCCTCTGTGGGCGCCACAGCAATGTCCAACATTCCGTTTGTGGCCATTTTTATCTTGTATTTTTTGGTTTTAAGAGAAGTTCGACGATTTCATTCACGGAGGCCAAAAGTCCGAGCACAGGCCATCCTTCAGCAAAACGGGCGTCAGACTTCAGCCTCTTCAACACCAAACACTTCTACAGATGTCTCACTTGAGAGGCCTGCAAATGTCAGATCTGGACAAAACGACAACCTTCCGATTGGAAGCAAGTCCAGGGCGGATGTCCATGCTTCGAAAACGTCCAAGGAAATAATCCAGAGTTCTAGACAAGGAGAATTTTCCGACGTCCAGTTAGATTTTCAAAGACCGCCCACTTTGGAAACCTCACCAATAGAACACATGCCACAGCAGTCTGAGAACGCCATTTCTAGACAGATCGAGGAAAGAAAGGTGTCAAATTTAACTGCTGATCAGGTCAAAACTAGTAATGTTCCAGCCTTGAGCAGCGGGACTGTCACGAATCCTGCACTGCAAAATCAACAGATCAACCTGAAGGCGGTACGAACTGTCGGTTCCATTGTTGTCTGCTTTTGTCTCTGCTGGTTGCCTCTTTGTATTCTTATTCAAATACAAATGAACTCAAATTGGTACGTCCCTAGCGGTCTTTCCAAAATGTTTGTATGGCTGGCCTATGTCAATTCGGCAATAAATCCAGTCCTGTATAGTGGTCACAGCTCCATCAGAAGAGCAGTCAGAAATTTAATCTTTTCTTCACGCCAGACGTCTTAACGAGACATTTTATGACTTCAAGGAAATGGAGAATGTCATAATTTCTGTAACGACAAAACTTTGTTCCCGGCCACTGGTAGCTTTCCCGTGTTAATGTTCACAAAAAAAGTGTCGGGGGATTTAACACCTTCAGCATGTTAGATTTTCACACACGGACAGATGGACTTAGCATCAAGCTTTTATCATATAGCTATCAGGGTAATATCAATGTATAAGAAAGAATAGGCTTACATATTGTATTTTTTGACATAACATTCATATCGTCGGTCAGCTGTTGGAACTTCGATAAAACTATCTCTTGATGTTGCTGTTGGGGGCCTTTGGTATATTACATAATTACATAAAAATCGAAAGCTGAACATTGAACACAGCCCTGTATTTTTCTCTGTTGACCTTTGTAGTAAGACAACCGCCAGCAAACAACAGCTTCAAATGTTAGTTTTAACGACAGTTCCTACTGACGAAGGAAGATAAGCTTATTTCACACATTCCACCCGGCTGTTCAATCTTTTCTTAACACTTTACAAGTGAATGTTATCATTTATCGTAAATATATTCGTATGAATATTTTATGATTGTTTAAAAGGAATTTATTGAATACTTTCACAATCAATAAAATCCGCGTGTATAATATTTTATGTTCTTTCTTTATACTCTTAATTAATTGTAGAATTAATGTATTATTTTCTGTGTATTTTTAATTAAATCTTATTGTGCAATTACTGAATTATTCATTCATTTTTTTGTCCAGACATGCAGCTTTGTTATCCACAACTCACTGTGACAGATGCAAACATTTATGACACTAGCACAAGACCCCTAAACAATTTGTCTTTTACGTAGATTTCTTTATATTATTTTCACATAGGATAAAAGTGATTTTTTAAAGCTTGACATATTTATGAAAACCAATGATTCTTCCCACACTAGTTTGGACAATGAACATGACCCGTCGATTCATTTTATATATGTTTTTCATTGCCGAAGTATTCAAAAAGCACAGTCATATTATATGTGTAACGTCCCGACAAAGCGAGGTACTTTGTGTATTTTAATAGTATGAAGATATTGCTTTCGCCAAATATCTAATAAATGTCACAAAACTGAAAAGGGAAACTAAAAGACATTGTCAAGACTTCTGACACAACAGGGCTCGTTCAAACTGAAATTAAAAAAAAACCATTATCTACTGGACTCAGAAAGTCATGAACTTGAGAATCAATTGCTAATATTAATAATTTTGTTTCCCTATTACCGTTGGATGGGCCTGTCTTGTTGAATGATTACTGGTTGCTCAGCCCTCATATCAACTCTATTGAGTTTTCTGATCACCTCGAAGCTAGTGCTCATAAAAAGAAATCCTCAGCGCTCCTCCTCATTTACATCCACTAGAGGGTAATATGCCATTATTCTCCATCAACTCTGCAAGAGTTATAGCTTAGCACTTCGTGCTGTCTTGGAAATGGCATTGTTTCACAACATGAAATTTAGAATTTCAAAGAATGATTACACATGTAAAACATAGGCAGCAGATGAACTTTTCGCGTCTTGATGATAAGCAAATAAATAATTGTATGAAGTTTACTATAGTGATACAGTATCATTGTATGTCTCACCCTGAAGAGAGGGCTAACAACGTTGTTGTTATTGATGTAAACTAACATTATACCATCGGTCACCCCTTATGCGCAAATGAGATATGACAGCTATTTATTAATCAACTTGGGCATCTGTACTCCAATGATGTCTGAGGTGTTTCAACCTCAATATTGGTTTCCTTTCATTTCAAGATCTGTCAGTTACAAGAATCTAAGACACCTAGTTTGCATTTTTTTCTCCCTGGAGTCAATCAGGCTATTCACTTCAAGTGATCCTTTCATTCTGATTGTACCCCAAGAGGAAAAAATATTTAGGGGGTGGGGTGTGACCAATGCAAAGCTCAATCCCAGAAGATAAAAATGCTCTAAAATGTTATAAAATAAAAACCCATTGGAAATAAATATCTTGTAAATCGACTGGACCGGAATGGGTTGGAATTAAAAGGCGGTGTCAGTGCAAGGTCCGTTTCACTGCAGTGGGATCCAGCCGCCGCTATGTTCGTAAATGGCCTGAGGTGAACGTTTCTAGTAAATGAATATATATATAATAATATATATATTTATTTATTTATATATATTATACGTAACATTAACTAGAACCTCATGGGGGAGCCGGACAACAGAGAGTCTTCAGAGAAGAAACCCCCCCTTGTTCAAGTGTTTCGGCCCTGAACTCCTTACACTCTAAGGGGACCGGGCCACACCTAGGTCATGACTCCCAGGTGCCTCTCTGTTGCCTTTTTTCACTAGAAAGTGTCTCCGGTCGGATTCGAACCCGCGTTTTTTAACGCTAGGGGAATTAAAAAATACGCTCCCGTGTCGTTGGGAAATTTAATCCTTATGTAGCACGCGTTCGTTTCTTCGGTTCCAAATCCACCTTGAACAATTTTCAGCTATCAGAGCGATGGTTTTTAGATATACATATATTTTTTTAGAGCTCAGATTACAATGCTATTTGGCATGCATTCATGTTGTGCATGACTCGATGACTCGAGATCACTAAATAGGTACACGATTGAAGAAAATTGAAAAAAAAAAAAAAAAAACTAAAAAAAACCCCAATAAACCCCCCAAAAAAACTCACAAACTAGAAAGACAAAACTAATTTTAAAAGTACAAATTTCCTACATAGGTATTAGCACATAAATACGTAAAGGAGGCCAAAGTGAGCAGTTAAATAAAAATTAGATAAGTATGAAAGTACGTACATGAAAGAGGCAATGATCAAGTACATAGATATATACTGCTGTCTAAAAATGGAAGACTCACCTTCAGCCGGTTCAGTGTTACTAAACTATGTAGCGTCCTCGTCCTACGGGCTAACAATGTTGTCCGCAGCCCTCGGCGACCCCTCGTGTGCTAGTTTTACTTCTCTGTGATGTCTCGCTGTGTGACGTAATTGTTTATTGTAGGCCTATCGAGAATATACGATATCATTCATGTCGGAGTAATTACGCTAGGTTGGCCTTGGAGTGACGCAATTCTGTGACGTGTCTAAGTGCGATTTCTTCATGCATCCCGTAGTTTCTGAATTTCCCGTTCGTGAACGTTCTATTTGGATGGGTGTATATAAGGGACGGCAAGCGGGTGAGGGGGTGTGCAAGAGTAAGTTATTTCGCGTGTGCGCAAGATCCAGTCGCTCTGTGCGCGCAAGACCAATTCTACGCTTTTGTAGATATACCTGCGTGCCTTCCCTGTAAAGTGTAAGTAGAAGTTGTGAGATATCCAGCGTTCACCTACAGTTATTAAAAGTTAGTGTTAATCGTTCATCTGATCCTGTTTTCATTTATTTCTACAACAGTTCGAGACAGTTTCGTTTTTAAAGGGTAGTAGTTCAGATCACCTGACTCTCCCTATCATAACGTGCTGAAATTTACATGAACTGTTACAAACTAGATGTGGAGTTTCCGCCATGTTATGAACAATGTAATAACATCAGTATATTGGAAAGAATATTATAAATTTTCTCAGGACTAGATAGAACCATAATACATGTAATATCCACATTTCACACTTTTCACTTTCCTCTTAACCTTTCTTAATTACGTGTAGGTAATAGTCTCCCCAAATTTGACCAAACATCATGAGAATAATATTTTTTGGCTATTTAATAGAAATTACTTAAATACTTTTGTAGTGATTATTATTATTATCTTTGGCTACACATCATAGTCTTTCTGTATGGTACATAAACTGTACACCTAATATGTTAACTAATATTTTATCCAAACACACTGTCAGACGGAAACATCTATGAAACTTATACAATGATCCTGAAAAGGTCCTTCCTATGTACATCAGCTCACTTTCTCTTAATATATGGGGTCAATTTGCTCCTTTCAAAGACTGACCTGTGAAAACCTCAATTTATTTTTACTCTAAATTAGCAGAGCGTGCAGAATCAGTTAACTGAATTATTAACGTGCTCTTTGTATTCTTTTTTCTACCAGAGTACACAAAGATACTTTTATTTACACCTGATTGCCCATCATTTGTGAGAAGATTTTGTCATTACATGAATCTCTTGCTCTGTTATTATCATTACGTAAACTTATTTACACAGCAATGTCAATATACATCATAAAAACAATAATGTTCTTTCCGTCTAAAAATTATGGAATGATAATTCTGGACTTCAAAATCTAAGGTGTCTTTGGCTGTTATCTGCAACATTGTACTCTAATTTAGTATCTGATGGGACTGCTTTCCCTGGAATTCACTGCGAGCGAAAATAATTCAGACTGCACTTTTCATGCTAGAGCTAGTTAAACAGTATCAGAGAAAGATCTATGAATTTTGAACATGGCTTTTTACACATAATATTGAACATTTTCCTTGATAAAGCAATCATTCCAAGTTCTGTCATTTGCCACATTTTCCACATCTAATTCCTAATGTTCCTTGCACGCTCTATCCCTATCTCTTTTTCCTCTCACAAAAGCACTCTCTTTAAAAACAAAGAAAGAGAATTAGATTTTATTTAAACAGCTCAGATTAATACTCTGTGTTATTTATGATATCAAGAAAGGGAACAGAGAACTCTTCATCACTTTGAAATACAATTAAATTCAAAATTTTCACATGAAAGACAATTTGGGAAAAACCAGCAGTTTGGGGAATTCCTTCTGCCCCTCCAGGAAAATCATAACTCTTTTCTTGCTTAGAACGCTGAACCAAGGTACAGTTTTTGTTGGCACTGATTTTCTTTTAAAACTAACTGAAAGTAGTTCTCTGTTAAACAATTGCATTTACTGCTGAAAATGTGTTATTGGCGGTACAAAACAGGCTCTAGGTCTTTTCCATAGCTTGGTGTTTTGAATTGCAAGGTTGGTATTAAAACGTCTTATCCCGATTTGAAACTCATCACAAATTCTTGGATGAGAGTATTTAAAAAAAAAAGTAAAAAAAAAAACAAACTCTGTGGCATCGCAGCAGGGCTGTGCAGAAGGTTAAAAAAGGACACTGTAAAAGAAAAAATATTACCAGCCCCCTGCAAGGAATTAGGCAAGCTTCCGAGAATCAAACTCTTCGTTAAATCACACAAGAAGTAAAAGATATATTAAAAAACAACAGCAAACATACAGTGAAACTTTTAATCGCGAAATATCTTTAGTTTTGTTTTTTACCAAATTTTCACTGTTTTTTTAAGTACCTTATCATTGGATGTTAAAAGTTGTCATGCTTTCAATGATCACATTTCTGTGACAAAGGAAATTAAAAGAAAGTATCAGACATTATAAAAGCGATTTGTACAACTTCCTCAGAGAACTCAAAGATAGTTACCACCTCCAGAAGCAAGCGGTTTTCACCTAAATTTCCTTAAAATAATGGTGTGTGAGATGGACGAATAAAACTTTGGGTATTTTGTTGCATATTGCACAGCAGGGACAATTTTCATACTTGTGCCTTACCTTCTCCACTCCGTGTTTTTATTTAACATCCACAGTCTACTTTTTCCTGTTTATTATTTTGTACTTACCTTCTCATGTGCTTCACCGAATCAGTACGTCAAGATGTCTCCAAAATACGCAGACTAAATCTAATTGGGCAAAATGAACAGGGTACTTCTCGACGCCAAGACAATGGTAAGTTAGAAGACACAGCATCATTTTAATTAATCTAGATCGAAACAGGGCTATTTGAATGTCTGAGTCAGAATCTGCAGTGCTGCAATTGTGAAACTGTGTCGTAAGCCGGATCAACTTGCTTGCATTTGGATACTTCCAAGTTAGAATCTAGATCTCCATGGTTCAAAGAGGAATATTCATTTATATGGATTTTAATGTTTATATCACAGAATTCAGTGCACAGGAACAGAATATTTCAATAGATCTAGATCTACATTTAATCTCTGTTGTTGTTTTTTTCGAACTGCTGATCCAAGCATTCCTGGTGCAGGCGACCTAAACTGGATAAGACTAGTTCTAGATCTAAATCAATGGTTCAGAGGCTGTTGATGTAGAACCTTTGTTCTAGGTCTTGATCTACATTGCATTAGAATTTGTCACCAATAACAATAATCTGCAGTCAAAATAAGATTTAAACATCCAACACTTTTTAACAAAGATTTCCATCACCTGTGACCGCAGATCATTATCTACTATATTTTGATTTTGATTTTTTTTCTACAACACCTGATGAATTGTGATTATTTTGCAAAAATAAAGAGAAAATAAGGTAATGAGATTTGATTTGCCTGTTTCTACTTCCAATTAGGCACTATGATATGATCGTGCAAAAATATCCACCATTTAACTGTACACTAAGGGAATTGCCTGAAATATACAAATTTTAATGGAAAACTGCATGCACTTTGATAACATGTTTTTTTCATTGTGCTTTCCACACTTTTTTTCTTCATTGAGTTTGTGATGAGGTTACTTTTAATTTTTACTTTTGTAGTAAAAAATCTATTTCGAACCTAATGATGTACTGATTTTATAACTCATAAATCTCATTTTACTTCTCTGAAAGTCAGTAGCCCTCGAATTAACCATTTCTAAGCCAAATGATACCAAATGATGCCTGGTGATTTCAATCTAATCCAGATAACTCTCAAAATAAAAGTGCTACCCATTGCATTCAGAAGAAAAAAAAATCAGTAAACCCAATCATTGTCACAAAGCTGTAGCCAGATGAAATGTATGAAAAATCATCATCGTCTTCCCTTTTGTAATGCATTAATATATTGTTTCTTATAGATACAGGTCAAGAATTTGATCAATCCAATCTTTTAAAGTGAGATGTGAACTATGGAGTTAAACGGTACTCCAAGCACCTGCGAGGCCAAAACAAGTCCATCTTACCAGTTCCGTCAAAACTGTCTTGAGTCACATGGCAGAAAGAGAGACCTTATCCACTGAGTCGAAACAAACTCCACCCAGTGCGCCATCAGTTTTAGAGCCAAATTAGAGGATAGTTTTTCTGCAAAAATTTGCTTTCACTTCCATTTGTTACACTTCAATCGCTCCTGTTTTCATCATCATTATTTTTTTGTTCTATTACAGATTACATATTGTGTGACAAGTTGTATGTGACTGTGTGGATTGTCGAAATAAAATGGGATTGATGTAGTTCAATGGTTTTCACTTTTGTTTTTCACGCAATCGCCCCGTAGGCCCCAAAATTTTCTCTCCCCCCCCCCCCCCTTTTTCCCATGCCCCTACCCTTCCCTGCACCCACAAATAAAAAACCTGAATGGACAGACAGACAGACAGATAAATAGAAAGATAGACATGGCGGCGGACAGGCAGGCAGGCAAGCAGGACTTAGCAGGTATGTGTACAGATGCACGGTCAGTCAGGAAGACGAACAGACAGATGGATGTTGCTGACGGTTTAATACATAAATGATGGTTAATTTATACAGACACTTGGATAGATAACCCCCCCCCCCCCCAAAAAAAAAGAGGGGGAACGTGGCAGTAGAGAATGGCGTAGTGACAAACAGTCTCACATACAGTAAATACTTAGGCACAGAGATTTTGGTTGGTGGGTGCTTTCAGTAGGGATCTCCTTCTGTCCTTTCATCTTCCTACCACAATTATTGCCATTATCATCACGACATGCTTTCTTCAAGCTCAAATTCAAAACTCACAGAGAATCTTTATTTCCTTTTAAAATCTACAAAATTCGCCATAAATGCAATTGCTGAAATCTGTATTATTGTGCTCCCTGTCATGATAATGACTGAGCTCTATAATGTGCGCTACCACCGTAAAACTGGCTTAGAAATTGAGGACCATACATTGAAGAGAAAAAAACCCAACCATAATCACAAATCATGTGCAACTGAGAAAATATATTCTTAAGTTAAGGTTTAAAGATCCACGTGCCCTCTTGCACCTAAAAGGGTGATTCCCAACATTTTGTGATTGCATTTTTTGTCTTTTATTTTCAAACTTTGGTTCCGCAGAGACGATGCTGATGTACAAGTTGGTGTATAAGAAGGATAACGGTGAAAATCACACTTAGTGACTGTCATTGTTTTGTTTTCCCCTGTGATCTTTGTATGCAGAGAATATCATTGGGTGCACATAATATTGTCACCCTTGTTGCTGATACAATATTTAGCCTACCCATTTTTACATCACACTTGAAACTTTTTAACAGAATAAAATTTAATGACTATCCAAGTGACTGGTTATACTTAGGATATAAGAGGGAGCAACCTAGTGACCGGTTACAATCCCTTCCCCTCCCCTCCCCCCTGTTACACATCAGAATAAACACTCAGGAAGTTTGTTTTAGGCCATACTGAAGAAGTTTGTATTTAGATCTTAGGACATTATGAAGAGGTGTGAATTAGAACATACTGAAGAAGTTTGTATTAGGACATGCTGAAGAAGTTTGTATTAGGACGTACTGAAGAAGTTTGTATTAGGACACACTGAAGAAGTTTGTATTAGGACCTGCTGAAGAAGTTTGTATTAGGACATACTGAAGAAGTTTGTATTAGGACATATTGAAGAAGTTTGTATTCGGACATACTGAAGAAGTCTGTATTAGGACATACTGAAGTAGTTTGTATTCGGACATGCTGAAGAAGTTTGTATTAGGACATACTGAAGAAGTTTGAATTAGGACATATTGAAGAAGTTTGTATTCGGACATACTGAAGAAGTTGGTATTAGGACATACTGAAGCAGTTTGTATTCGGACATGCTGAAGAAGTTTGTATTAGGACATACTGAAGAAGTTTGTATTAGGACATACTGAAGAAGTTTGTAATCGGACACGCTGAAGAAGTTTGTATTCGACATGCTGAAGAAGTTTATACATGTATTAGGACACACTGAAGAAGTTTGTATTAGGTCGTACTGAAGAAGTTTGTATTAGGACACACTGAAGAAGTTTGTATTAGGACATACTGAAGAAGTTTGTATTCGGATATGCTGAAGAAGTTTGAATTAGGTCGTACTGAAGAAGTTTGTATTAGGGCATACTGAAGAAGTTTGTATTAGGGCATATTGATGAAATTTGTATTCGGACATGCTGAAGAAGTTTGTATTAGCTCGTACTGAAGAAGTTTGTATTAGGACACACTGAAGAAGTTTGTATTAGGACATACTTAAGGACATAATGCAGACGCTTATATTAGGACGTACCGAAGACGTTTGTATTAGGACGTACTGAAGAAGTTTATATTAGGACGTACTGAAGAAATTTACATTAGGACGTACTGAAGAAGTTTGTATTAGGACGTACTGAAGAAGTTTGTATTAGGACGTACTGAAGAAGTTTGTATTAGGTTTTAGGACACAAGATATATGATGGCTACCCTAGTGACCGGTTACACATCAGAATATGAAATGTCCACCTGAATCATCTGTTACATATCAGGACAGACACTGAAGAAGTTCCTATTGGGACATACTGAAGAAGTTTTGTATAAGGTCTTAGGACATATTGCAGGAGTTTGTATTCGGACATACTGAAGAGGTTTACATTAGGACTTATTGAAGAAGGCCTTAGGAATAGGGTCTTAGGACATACTGAAGCCGTTTGTATTAGGGCATCCTTTAGAAGTTTGTATTAGGCATAGGTATACACTACTGAACTAGATTCCACGCGTCGCTTCGCCAGCCGTCTCTTTCTCTGCTTCCCGACGCGAGCCGGAGTGGTCCGCATTGAAATCCCATCTCACCATCGCGGTGTGGGCTGAGCGCTCGATGCTGGCCTAGGTAAGGGGTTAAAAAATAGCGGTGCTTGTGATTGATTTCGTAACTCTCATTTGTATATAGTCGCTCACATACCAGTTCCGTACACTTCGACATAAAATTGAATAAAATTCCTCGATTGAAAACAAAACCAAAAAACAAACAAAACAAACAACAACAACAGACTGATTCAACCGACACAACTCAGCACAACTACAATGTAAAGCCAATGGTATTAATGTGCATGACACGGTGCGTGAGGGTGGGGTAAGCCCAGAGGGAAGACAACGGATGATGAGAATAGATAGATAGATAGATAGATAGATAGATAGATAGATAGATAGATAGATAGATAGATAGATAGATAGATAGATAGATAGATAGATAGATAGATAGATAGATAAATAGATAGATAGATAGATAGATAGATAGATAAACCTTAGAGAGACAGAGAGAGAGACAGTGATAGAAACAGATAGAGAGAGAGATAGAGGCAGATAGGGAGATATATATATATAGAGAGAGAGGGAGATAAAATAGATAGATAGATAGATATATAGATAGATAGATAGATAGATACATAGATAGATAGATAGATAGATAGATCAGATCAGAATAGATCAGATCAGAGTAGATCAGATCAGAATAGATCAGGATAGATCAGATCAGAATAGATCAGAATAGACTAGATAGATAGATAGATAGATAGATAGATAGATAGATAGATAGATAGATAGATAGATAGATAGATAGTACACAGACAGACAGACAGATAGACAGATAAACTTTCTCATAGACAAAGACCTACACGCTGCTCCGTTTACAAACACGATGACTCAAATAATGAGACGCGACCCACCCCAAGATGGCCGCCAGCGCCTTCTAACAATCCCTTTCAGTCCCCGGCGTGTCTGGGCATTGGTATTAGGACATACTGAAGACGTTTGTTTTAGGACATAGATGATTCATATAAAACAATATGGTTATTATGCATCCAGTTAGAGAGACATGTATCTTGCTTTTACGTGAACGGTTATCCTTATGTAAACAGTAACGGAGGCTATAGCGTATAATGATTACTCCTTTGTACAATTCATTATGAAAGAGCACTCAGCAATTGTTATTGTAAAATGTGATGGTAAATTACAGAATTACAAAAGTAAATACTAAAGGCCTGGTATGAAGCTGCAACGACTTCAAGGTTGTCTGGTAAACTATCCTTGTTACTCCGTTTTTACAATTTTTTTTTCACGAGAAGCAAAACACTGAACAATTTCCTTTACCAAACTAAATGGCTACAATGATTTTAAAAACGTCGCCTCAACTTAAAACACATTCCACAGGTTAGTATTGGGTACAAACGTAACAAACATCTCAATTAAAAAGAAAAAAAAATCGAGTTACGATAAATTACCGTGGTGCCCTCGATATGAAAATGAAGACAATGTTGGAGAAGTCAACATTCCTGGTTCTTAAGGCAATTGTTCACAAAAAGTCAGTTTTTCAAGTAAGAATATCAGCTTATCGCGGAAATGACTCTGTATTTATATTATATAATCTGTACATATAATTACGTATTTTTTGACATCATTACATTTCTACATTAAGAACTGAGAGAAAATTGGCGTTGTAAATAACATAGTTTTGCAGTCACACAGGCCCTATTAGAACCTGGTGATTATGAAGTTGATATTATGTGAAAACGAGAATTGAAAATTAAATTCATAAAAAAATAACCACGCCAATGAGCCCGATGGATGGGACAAGGGAGATAATGGTTCAAGAATGAAGTTCTGAAATTGTTTGGGTTACTTCCCCTCACCTTTGCCTCCCTTGATGCCACTGCAGTGTTTGACAACTTTGAAAACTGTGGTATTAATTCCACAAATGAAAGGAAATAACAATAATGTGTAGGTGTGTGTGCGTGTATATCTGTGTTTTATTTGCCTATTCCCCCGGCCACCTCCTCACACAAACATTTTCCATTTCAGGCTCACAAATTATGTAACAAGGAAATCACTTTGAGTTACCTAAAAATGCGGCGCAATTATGCACATTTTGCCTTAGGAAATTGACCGCCACTGAAGTCTTTATTGCCAGAACGAAATAATTATGCATACAGTTTAAAAGAAGGAGAAGAAGAAGAACAACAACTCTTGTATTTTACAGATCCCATAGTTAACAACAAAATCAAGAAAACTGTAGAATAGTTTTTTTTCAAAGGAAAATAAACTAATAATGATAATATATGATGATAATAATAATACTACAATGGAACTAGAGAGTGAACATTTCAGCATATAAAATTCTTTGACTACGTGACCCAAAATTATAAAACGCCGTTATATATTGTCTCAAGTTTTAACTATACGTTACGTGGATACATGTGTTTTAAACAAACTTCAGTCTTTAATAATTATGCTTTATTCTCGGTTTACCGAGCCGTTAAAAAAGAGACGCATTTTGAAGAGTTGAAAATGAAAAAGTATGATTGCAAATTTCATTTTACTGTGTGACCACTGTTCAACGAACGACATGTTAGGCCGTAATGATAATGATAACAATATTTATTAACATAATTAAGGACCAAATGATATGTGTAATAACAATAACAACACTGACAATAATCACAATGACAATAATAAATAAAAAAAAAATAATGCGATTACTAACACTTTTTTTTTTTTTTTTTTGAATTGTCCATAACCGCAAAGTTGACACAAAGCACAGGAGGCATTTAACATCTGATTGTCGATTTTTGGATACACCACATCTACAATCAATGTGGACAACTCGGAGAATTTAAACTTGGGCCGCAAGTGTTGCAAGGCGAACAAAAAACATATCTTCAATATTTTCCCATGAGGTGAGCCCGACCATCACAATCCCTTTCATCAAAATCGCTCACGCGGTTGGCAATGGCAGGAGAAAGTGATATGGAAGGGGCGAAACCTTTATTGTTTATGCTGATTCCTTTCTGTCTAAAGAGAGGGGTTTTGTCTACTAGGCCTACTGTTCGTAGAATGGGACAGTTACACAAATTATCTAGTGGGCCTTTTACCGCTATATTTCTCAGAAATGCAATCAATAGATAGGATTATTCCGAGCGAGGCTGTGTATTTCAGCAAGTATTAAGCCTAATCTGCCGAATCATAAAACATTCACGTGATATTGATACTTATTTTTTTAATAAGTTATAGATAGGGATAATAATTATTCACTAGCAGGCTGATAAGAAACAGATCAGAACCAAGGGGGAAGTGTTAGACATGCATGCTACGGTTCTATCTATTCCTATGTATAATATTGGTGCGAGATGGAAGGGTGACAAATTAGATCTACACAACAGAAAACAAATATAATTTCGCCCAGTGACTCGTATAATTATAATCTCGTAGCAGAAAAAAAAAGTTTATTGCAGAACATAGGATTGTGAAAATATGTCTACCTACAATGGTAATGATAATGAAAACAATTACAATAAGAAAGAGAAACTGTCTGTAATCCTTTTACACAGTACATAACAGAGGGTTCAACAGAAAAATAATTTTAAAAAAAATCTTCCCAGCCATTTTAGTTTTCAATACCTAGAAAAGCCCGTCGAGAAAACGCACAAAAAATATTGACGTCAGGAAAGGGGAACTTAGTTCTGGAGCCATGTAGAGATTCTTGGAAACTGTAAAAAATGACAACGCCATTCTAAAGAAACACAATAGTAATAGCATACAATGACAATATGTAGGCCTACTCATTCTAATATACTTATATAGATGTAATCGCTACCGTTCGAAAATCTCATGCTGAAGACATCTATTTCATGAAAATGTAACAGATTGAAGCTGAGTCTCAAAGTTCTGTGAAATATTCCGATAAGTTTCTTTGTCAACAGCAACATGAAAAAGGTATCAATGGTTGGGAACTTCTCTCTGTCCTGTTAAAAACTATTCCGGCACTCTCCATACATCGGATCTCTTTCCTGAATAAATAAACTCATTGTACAGTTTGGGGTGAAGAACAGATTAAATTCCTGACTGCTGTCCTGATGGACCAGTGGCCACAATACAAGACAGGATTTACAGCCGAATTGACATAGGACATCCACACAAATATTTTGGTTAGAGCAGGAGAGATGTGCCAATCTGTATGCATTTGTATAGTCATAAAAGTAAAAAACGGCAACCAGCATATGGAAAAGCAGACAACAATAGTACCGACAGTTCGTACGGCCTTGAGGTTCCTCTGCTGACGTTGTCCTGGAGGATTAGTGACATCCCCTCTGTCCGCGGCTGGAATATCATGGACCTTGGCCTGACCAGTCTCTCCATCGGACACATTTGTTTCCTTTTGTTTGGAGATGACGCCCTCAGGCTGCCGTGGTGTATCTTCAGTGGATGTTGTTTCCACAGTGGACGGGCTCCGAAAATCTAACTCAACGTCCGACAATTCTCTTTGACTAGAACTCTGAATTAATTCTTTGGAAGTCTTCGAAGTATACATTGCGGTAGTGTGATCGCTGCTCTGTTCCGATCTGGTATGTCGAGGGATCTGGATTGTAACATCAGTAGAAGTTGTTGCTGCCGAAGACGCAGGACCTTGACACGGGTGTTGCTGCAGGGTGGCATGTGCTCGGACTTGTAGTTTCCGTGAATGAAACCGACGTACTTCCCTTAAAATGAAAATATACAAGATGAAGATGGCGAGTTGTGGGATATATACTGCTGTAGAAACGCTAACGGAGGTGACGCTATAAGTGACATGGGCTCTGGATTCATTGACAGACTGTGAACATCCGTTGATTTCAGCCTCTTGGACTTCGAGCCAGGGAGAAGAAAAGGGTATGACAATAGTGACGAAAGGCAAAATCCAGCAGCAACTGGCCATGACAGATCCAGTTCTAGTGGTCAGTTTTCTGTACAACAGAGGTCGACACACGGCCAGGTATCTGTCCATTGCCATGGACACCACGTTGTAGATGGACACAGTGCAAAGGTAAGTGTCAAGAATAGATTTAATTCATAAATGTTTCCACTGACTAAATTTTTGTGAGAGAGCAGTGAGTAATTTTTACAAACGTAATTATTGTGCGAGCCAGCATAACTTGGTCTCGTAAACAAGTTGTTTTGAACATTTTTTTTTATAATAGATAGACAGAAGATGTGGGGAAGGATAGACGGACAGCGTAGGTGTGCATGACTGAGCACTTGTTGTATCTCGTGTTTTGAACTAGGTTTAGTAAAGAGGGAAGGGGTGAGTAGGAATTAAATGTTATTGAGACGTCTGTTGACGTACAGAAAAACCGTGATCCAGAGTAAAAGCTCGGGGTTTTGAACATGTTAAGAATTTATTGCTATAAAATTTATATTATATTGTATTGAAGTAATTCGACCTTTGATGTCGACCCAAGGTCGTTGCGTAGGGCTGTTCCTTAAAATAACTCAGTTCGGCAGCTGAGCTAGAAGTGGTTGCACCAATCACAATCCAGGAATTAGACGGTAAGCTGCAGATGCAGTCCAGTATTTAAGGCCATACAGAACTTAGTTCTGGGCCACATGTAGACAATCCATTTACGAGGTGGTCGGCGATAGTCCTCAGCCAGATGAGAGACATAGAGACGCAGTTGAGCAGTCCATTGTGAGGGGCCTGATTTAAAGCTCCAGAGCCTAAGCTACTTGGTTTGATATAAACCCACAGCGTTTACATCCAGCGCTCTCACTCCTAGTGAGGGCCGCATGGTGAGAGTCTATACTAATTTGTAATGATGAAAGTGAACCGTTCTACTTACTTTTGAAGACAGTTTCAGAGCTACCGCCAGACAACGCATGGTTGTACAAGCATTCTCCATGGCGTGTCTAGAGGAAATGTCCATATCATAACATGTCTCATTGAATTAATAGAATTTAAACTGTTATATCCGTCGCCACGTGCGCGGATTCTTTTTGCCATATAACTCATATGACCTGCAAGTAGTTAGATTGAATACGTTAGTCTTTATAAAAGCTGTAGTTTCATTAGTTAGATTCAGTTGCCTTTGAATTGATATTTATATTTATAATTATATTTGTTACATTAATTCCTGTAATTAAACTGCCCTACAGTTCGGCTAAAATTGAAAGCAATTGATTTATTTAGTTTTTAGAGTGCAAGTATTTATTTTTGTGTGTTCGTCGATTGTGGGAGCGGACCTCGAAAGAGTGTCAGTCGAAATATCCCCATGTAACCCACATCGCGACAGTAAGCATCCATGGTAACTCTCGTTACACACCAGTGGTGTCCCAAATAGAATTGTCCATTTTGGATGGTTTCGTAAATGACCAAGGGTAGAACGACCAAACCGAGACAGGCATCTGAACTAGCCATTGAAAGCATCAGTATTTTAGTGATGTTGGTTTTACGACGGCGACGATCTTGTATGAGTGCGACGATGATAATACAGTTTGCCAGAACGATGAATAAAGTAAGAAGAACCGTGAAGACCGAGAGAAAGGTAACGATTCCGGTTTCGAATGAAATCAAATTTACAGATTTGGACCTGGATTGATTGAAATTTCCATCAGTCACATTTGCATCCATTTTACGAATAAAATATGCCATTTCCAATGTTCCTGAATTTTACTGAAGGATACCACGATGATTTTATATAAAACAGTTTACTGAACACATTTCCAGTACGACAGTTGTGAGCACTGTGGACGATGGATCCTATTGCAATGCAGTCGGCGTAACGGTAATAACGCTTTTAAATTCCAGCCCAGTCGAAAATCTCCCGATTTTTGATATAAATTTGTTTAGATTGGGAACTTTACAGCGGTCCCCCGTCCTCTTATGATACTCTGCAGGTAAAAGGGAATACTTTAGCTGAATATTTCCTTCGCAAACAAGCCCCCTCCCCCCAAATTCTTTACCCATGAAATTGAATAAAAAAGCTTGATTCTTATAGTTGGTGAATTTGTCCACTGGAAAAAAAAATGTCCTGGATATTGCCACCAACTGGTATAAGATAAAAATAATAATCTAAAAAAAAAATTTTTTTTTTAAAATTGGAGAGATCATTGACATACAGAACAAACCAATGCTTCTCTTTTTTTAGAATGAGAGGAGTCAATGTCCATTTTATTAAGAACTCTGTGTTTCAAGATTTGCATGGGCTTTCGTTTCACATTACACTTGTAGAACTGTTTTGGTCGTCTGTAGCCTGATTTTGAGTTTGCTTATTTGCGTCATGTAAAAAGAAATAAATAATGACAATTAAATAAAATCTTATAAAAGAGAAAATTAAACTGTAGGAAACACTAAACAGTGTTCAGCGTAATAATATTTATACAATTCAGTGCATACAATATCGTTTACTGAATATACACACCTTTCTCCATTTCAAGGTGAGCGGAGGTTCTAGTCTTTCTCACAGAATAATACTGCAAACATTATTATTATTATTATTGTTATTATTTTAAATATTTCGATCTACTTGTTATAGTTAGATAATTTTCGTGAACATCGATGTTGAGTCAGCTCACTCTAAAATAGACGGGCTATAAGAAGTTAACGTTGTAATAGAAATAAAATGCCCCACGGGGGGAGGGGAGGGGAAGGGATCGCTGCGACAATTGTCAGCTTGCGGTAAACAACAGAAAAAAACGTTCAGGTAATAGCCCGCAGACAGGGCCAAAGTTGTCAGGATATGCCACAAATGTTATCAGTTCAGGGCTAAATTTTGATTGGTTATTTCAATTGTCTATCAATGTTATCTAGTGCCACTGTTTGCAGGTGTAGTGTTCCAAATGGGTTACATTCAAATTACTTGCAACTGAAACGGTGTTGTTTGCACGAACTGACACTCTTTGCAGAGTGCAGACAGCATAATGGAGTTTATACTGCAGTTAAATGATTAGGCGGCTGTATGTGTGTGTTTAGGGGAGGGGGGATCCATTTAATGAGCACTATGCGCTAACCATGCATGGTAGAAGTGAAGCTAAATGTGTTACATATAAATGTCACCGATTTTTTCACTTCACCTGATTGCAATTTGAAGTCGTGCATTTACGGAATGTGATATTACTTATATCATGTTGGATTGAGGAAAACGTGCACGTTGACTTGCACATCACATCCGAAAAATGTTATCTGAGAACATTTCCTAACTTTCAAGTTTGCAGAAGATTGTATTATTTATGAATTTAACATCTTCTACAAGTTGATCATGACAAAGTTGTTTTTGTTTTTTTTACAATTCTGAATGGCGTGATACTTTCCAAAGTGGACTCTTATTAGCGTTTGCATCTTTAGCTTTTTCGAACACTGTGAATCTGCCACATTGAAGATAAATCACACCTTAATATCGGGTGAGAAAAAAAAAACAACAAAAAAAAAAACGCTGCCCCGACTGACACCAAATATCTCGCAATCCTTTTGATGAACCCGTGAGAAATTTTGATAGAGTTATGTCCATTATAAAATTATGTGTAATGCTATGTTAACATTTCATCAAGATTTAATTATTACTTTTAAAGATATTTTAGATTAAGTGAGTTTCTGTCAAAAATTAATAAAACAAGCCAGCTGATCAAGAACGATGAAGATTTTAACGCAAATTCAGCTATCCAGCGCACAGCAGTTAAGTATTTTTTCTCCATTTTTCTTGTATCAAATCCGTTCCACCTAATGGACATAACTCTGCTAAAATTTCTCATGGATTCATTAAAAGGACTGCGAGATAGTTGGTGTCAATGTTGTGGCAGTTTTTAAAAATTTTTTTGATAGCTAGATATATTCAATATATCTCTAGTATATCCAAAAAGAATCAATATTGGATATCACTTTGATTTGCAAAAAAATATTTTAGTTATGTGATCTGTGAAATGTTTTATAGAGTTTTGTATCTGTGCTCTCCTCTTTGTCGAAATTATTTTAAGAAACTGACACTTTCAGTTTGCTTTCATATGGCATGGGTTTACGTACGGTGCCCCTTAAGGAAGTAGCCATTAAGTTGGCAGGACTAACCTAATGTGCGGATGTTTTCTTGATTATTCCGCAAAAGAAAGAAAAAGTACCAAGTCTCCAATCAAATCCAATCAGACGATATGGAAGGCTATACCCATCTACAAGAACAATGAAGAATGTAATGGTTTTACAGATCCATCTTTTAAAACTCTAAATCGACGCCCGAAGCTAAATTGAATTAAGAACTATCTATGGTGGATTTTGTTAAGGATAACACTTCAGTGTCATAATGTTGGTAGAGGCATAGTCAAACACGAATTACATAACGAGTTGAAGAATATGGGTTATTATGTTACGGCCAGATGTTTTGATTGTACAGAAATGAGAAATATTTAAATTAAAACAGTATTAGTGCAAAACTATTTTCAGTTACAGTACAGTGTGAAGGAGGACCTTGTGTATCACTGGATTTAATTGCTTTCATGGTACTGTTAAAAGGTCTCTAGAATATATAAAAGAGAACAGGATCACTAAAAGGAAATAAAAAGGATAAATTAACATTACGGTACTAACAACTCATAGGTCCTGCTAATAATGAAAATACAAATACATGTAATTCCACTCATTGTATTCAGTGTATAAAAAGGGAGTTTTTGTTGAATAACCATATAATATTCACAAATTATATTTTGATGAATTCAACTGTATATCCATATTCAAGAAAGAAACTGTTATATACAATTAATACAAATATAGGCTATTCCCTACTGTGTGTATAAAACTCGTGTTACACGAGGAAAACTCTACACGGACTAAATCTATACATTATAATCTCACCCATCAAAATTTCATAAATTATCGGTGAGGAGATCAAAACAGAAAATGTTACTTGCGAATAATATGGACATTGAAGATCTTGTGTAACTTGTTGGACAAAATTTCCAAATTGTAACGAAGTTGCTAGGCACTCAATGTTGACATCGCAGACTTTGCATGACCAAAATAATTACTTGAGATGGACACTGTAGAGCTTAAACTGCCCAAACTACAGGGGCCTAAAGTTTAAGGTGGACATTGGAAAGCATGTATAATGACAACCTTTACACAACTGCGTACAAGACAGTAAAATACTTTCACAATCTTCGTCAAAACTAATGTCTTCTTGAAAAGTGAAGAAAATTATATTACTAAAGCCGGCTATAAATGTAGCGTGGCCTCAGATCATACGTATCTAATTACCACTGATTTAAGAAGGGAGTAAGGTGTTGGGTGGGGGGGGGGTACTAAAATTTCTCATTTCCCAATTTACATGATTTTTCTGCTTGCAAACTTTCTGCTATGGTTTGACATGATTTCAGAAGATGGTAATGAGTGACAAACACCATTGTTTTGGTCCTTTGCTGTGGCTACAACCGCTACATTGAGAGATAAACAACACACACACACACACACACACACACACAAAACATTCACAATAATATTAAATTTCAGTCTTTTTGGAAGTTAGTTTCGTGCCCTCAATTCATATCATTCACTGGTCACTGATCCCATAACCCGCCGGGGTCGAAGGGGCGCTGCAGTGATGAACGTTGCACTAGGTGGCTCCATTTGTGGCGGTTGTGGGCGAGTGTCTGGGTTGCAGGAAAGCTCATCTTGGTACATTCCGCAATGTTATCTGCCCATTTCTTCCTCGGTCTGCCTCATCTTCTCTTCCCCTGCACTGTTCCTTGTAGTATGGTCTTAGAGAGCCCATCTGATCTTGTCACATGTCCATACCATCTGAGCTTCCTTTTCTTGACTGTGGTCAGCAGGTCTTCATAGTGCCTTATTTGTCGGGTGATAGTTTGTCGGACTTCTTCGTTGGTGATGTGGTCCTTGTATGAGATGCCAAGAAGTCTTCTGAGGCATCTCATTTCCACTGCCTGGATCTTTCTTTGCAGCTCTGCATTCAGTGTCTAGGATTCGCATGCATACAGGAAGATGGAGGTGACCAGCGCATGCAGGAGATTGAGCTTAGACCTGAGAGAGATGTTTCGGTCTCTCCAGATGGGCTTGAGCTTCGCCAATGCTACTGTTGTTTGTGCAGCTCTTGCGAGGATTTCGGTCTTTGACCCTTCTTCACTAATAATGGCTCCGAGGTACTTGAAGTGGTCAACAGTCTCAAGTTCTTTTCCACTGACTGTGATTTTTGTAGTGATTGGATGGGCACTGTTTGTCATGAGCTTTGTCTTCTCGGCACTGATCTCCATGCCGTATCTGGAGGAGGTTTTATTCAGGTGGTTCACCAGATTGGCTAGTTCCTGTTCGTTTCCTGCCAGTCCATCGATGTCGTCGGCGAACCTGAGATTGGTGATTGTCCGCCCTCCAATGCTGACTGTGCCAGTGTGTTCTTCTAAGGCATCAGTCATTATACGCTCTAAGAAGACGTTAAACAGTGTCGGCGACAAAAGACAGCCTTGACGGACTCCCACTGAAGTACGAAACCATTCTCCCACCGTGCCTTGGACAAGTACTGGGCTGGTGGTTTTCGCGTATAGCTCCTTGATGATCTGGATGAGCTTTTGTCCCATATTGTATTTCTTCATCGTGGCCCATAATGCGCCATGCCATATGTCAAGAGCAGGTTAAGTTTATAAATGCCGTGCTAGGCCACGGGCTGAATTCAGAGTTTTTTTAAAAATCTAGTGAAGTGTCCTTGAGCTGTTCTCGTGAGCAACATGTTTTGAGTGGGTTTTTTTTTTGACATAATAGCTGTAGATGGTTAAAAAGGAATATGTGTAGGTAAACCAGGGATGGCAGAGCAGCTCCAGTTCGTGATTTAATAGCATTGTTAGAGGGTGTGAGGTGGTTGTAATTGACTGTTGACATTCAGTGGTTCGTGAAAGCACGAATTGTGCTGAGTCAAGTTAATAAGATTTTTGGATTTAATTGTTATTAACCTATTTAGAAGACGACATTGTCTGTCTTAGTGCAAGGCCGTAACCGACTTACACCATAGAATAAATTAATACTGCGAGCTCAGCTCGCATGACTGCACCAATCAAATCTAGGGATTTGGACGGTAGTTGCAGGTGGCTAGACATTATAAAAGTCAGCCCATACCTATGTCCATCATCACATGCAGAAAAGTATCCACTGCGGAGTGGTCGGCTAATTTCGAGCCAGATCGGAACAGAGACGCAATAGAGCGGACCATCTATATGAGGAGCCTAGAAATGACGAGCTCCAGCTAATAGCTACCCGGACTTTGTCCACCATGCAACGCTCTTGTTGATATTCCCTGGTTCTTGATGGCCAGGGAAAAATGGTATGCATTGTAATTGTATGTCAGAATTCAGATGTTACCAGCAGTATGAGAGTCTGCTCCTAGAGTCACAGCCAGGCAGTGCCAGTATTAGAATATATGACAGGAGCCATTGCAATGGAGCTGGCGTGTGCTGAGACAGCGAAGACTATAATTTGTATTAAATATCCTATAAGTCATTAGTTATATTTGATCCAGTACTAGGACCTTTTAGTCCATTCTAAAATTGTATTCTCATTTTGCAGTTACCCTGACGGTCATTTCATTTATATATGTTATCTTATGCAGCTAACTCAATACATTATTGTGGCCCTACAGGTCTGACAAAACTAATTCATTTGAGTTGTTAATTAATTCCAGTAGGAAAGTTACTGTGTTCGTCGAGTGTGTGTTTTCCTCTTGAATTGCAGTCGATTGCTATAAACCACATTCGCGACACCATACCCGGTCGAATGCCTTCTTGAAGTCAACGAAGACGTGGTATATGTCCCATTGTTGCTGGCTGTACTTCTCGCACAGAACTCGCAGGTTGAATATCTGTTCTGTTGTAATTAGCTACTTATTATTTCGGAATCTGCCAAATTAATGATTTAACACAGATTCGAAATTTGGGTCCCAATTTCATACATATTAATTTTCATACAAACGGATTATTGGCTTATAACGTCAACTGCATGTAACTTTTCGCGAAATTAAAAAGCTTATTGCCTCAAATATTAATTTCCCCATGCTAAATTTCGCGAAGACACCTATCAGTGAAAGGGAGTTAGGGTGTTTTGAGAAAATCACGTTCATGTCAAGACTGTAATGTATACATTCTGGAAATATCCAAGTAGTGAAAGACCCAAAACATAAATAATAACCAGTATTATGTATTTTGGAAGTAAATTAATAAGTTGTGAGCACCCCCCCCCCCGCCCCTCCCCAACAGACAATGATTTGACGATTTGACACCACGCTCAACAGTAGTTACAGTCATTCTCCTCGCCACCCAGGGTTGAGGATCTTGAGCAACTTATACTTTTTCCAAAATTCCGTTCTTTAAACTACAGGACGAGACTGGTATATTATTATGTTTGTGTGTGTGTGGGGGGGGGGGGAGGGGGAGGGGGAGGAGGGAAAGGGTCTAAACGTATGTGGAAAGTTTGAGAGGAATGTCCAACAAGAGATGACTGTCAGGTGTACTGATAATGCACCCACTGGTTGAGAAAACTTTGCCACGCCCTTTCTACTGAAGCCTGGGGCTTCTTCAGTTGCAGACAAAAAATGAAACAACTACAGCAAAAACCAAACAACAACAACAAAAAAAGTAATGGACAAAAAATATTCACAGTATTCTGGACATACGATAACCATGACACTCTCATCATCTCGGGCCTTACCGTAGTGAGTGTGCGATCATCCATTCCATACACCCCTATCCTTGGCAGCAATCATATTATGTTCTAGCCTTTTGCATTCCAGGTAGATAAATAAATAAATAAATTAATTAATTAATTAACCTTCGCCGTAGGTCGGGGGTTATTAGAGACACCGCGCCCTCTAAAATGTGCTCTCATTAATTCAATTTTAGTTCTAGGAGCTCGATACTCCACATATTCCTCAATGACGTCATCGCCCATCGACTCATTTATATTCAAAATTGAAAAGCATTGGAATCTTTCCTCACCAATGCACGTGCATTTCTACTACCTTTCCAGTACATTGCGGGGTCTGTCCCGACCCCATGTTTTATATAGCAAAATATTCTTCATTCCTTCCCGTACGTCGTGGGGTTTGACATGACCACATATTTTAAAGAGCATTTTATTTTCACCATTCGATGCCACGACGCAGTTCTATGCTGAGCTGTATGCTGCTCGCCCAACGGGGTTGACCATAATTGTCTCCTGCTACAACGCCACCAAAGGCGGTGTTGATGTTGTCACAAATCCCAGACTGGGAGATGTAATAGTTTATGACAGGACGACAATCACGAACAAACAAGTTTAACACTTAACAAAACAACCCATCAGACTCACACATTTATTAAACATAATTATACATATAATAGCGCAATTACATACATTATAGTATTGAAATGCACTGCCGCACAACGGCCTTATTCTCACACACACTCTCCCTCGGATCCACAATCCGGTAGTTACTCCTAAAGGCACTTCGGCCTCAGCCTCTCCCCTCAGGGTCTTAATAGCACCCTAGTAATTCACTGGCACCGCAGTCTCTCAATATCACATTCCTATTGTCATACCCTTAGCACTCCCCTAGCACCTCAGCAGGGCAATAACACATTATTATTTCCATAGCCATCAACATGGCAACAACATAATATCAGTTCACGAGCCTATCAACATGGCAACAATATAGTATCTCATTCACTCTCATATCTACATCCCTGTCCGTGGCCTGACTGCCACGACTTTATGTGCCTCTACTGTCCTGCACTGACAGCCTCACTTCTGGCCTATGTGTGGCCTCCGGCCCTATGCTGGCCTATCCCCTGTGCTCATCGAGGTGGCTCTGCGGCCCGTCCCCGACACCTACAAGAATAACATTACATTGGTATAATACCCTACCATTTCTATTCACTCCACCTCTCCTTACAATCCATGAAGCGTACACACACTAGTTCACCTTTCACTCACCACACATCTTACGGGAACACACCTCCATCGGAGTACACACTACTCACTCGCGCTACAAATCCATGAACTCACTTCCATCTATCGCTCGTGGCGCACATTGCTATATCCAATATCAAGGACTTCCACCTTCCTCACATATACTTATTCACATCATGGTAATAGACGAATATAATATAATACATCAATCATAATAATCAATCAACGTTCTACATACCAGTCATAACTGGAAAGACTTCCACTAGTCTTCTCGACTGCTTCCCCTTTATGTCCGCCCGATGGGCTTTTATTCACAGGTCCGATCCCTAGGACCTTCTAACTTGCAGTGATAGTTATACAGCGCTTTCGCCTCATTCAGACCCCGCCCCCACTACTACTCACGACAGCACGCTTAACTTGCTGTCTACTGTGAGCCTTTCTTACTCTACACCCGCTCTGTAGCAATCCCCTTAATTGCACTCACTCCACTCGTGACAGATGTTATGGACAAAAAGGCTGCTGCCCTGTCTAAACGGAGAACTACAAAACGTTGGCCAATGCAACTTTTCTACAACATGCTAGACGTGGCCAGCAATCCTGCACTTGCAATATTCAGGTGCAGGATGCCAGAGGACTCCACAGCCCACAAGGACAACCGAAGAGGGTTTCAAATATCGATTGCATGCAGGCTCTGGTTGAAGGTCAGGTTCGGCCTCGAAGCCTCCAGGCAAATCTTTCAAAGACCACAATGCAGTGCCAGCGCTGCAAAAAGAACGTATGCCAAGATCATGTTGTCCAACTGTGCACAGATTGTTCCTCAAATTTAATAGATCTAAGTGGATAAACAGCCAAGCGTGTAATCTATGTCATTCAGCGTGTCATTCAGATTGTAAAGATTGAAAGAAACATTTTTGTTCAGACACTATTTAAATTGTATTAGGAACACACCACAGTAACACACCATGTGTGTCAGTAAAATGCTATTACATTGTACTGTTATGTGGGGTAGTACCAGATCCCACGACGTAAGGGGAAGATGAGACGAAGAAACGCTATGTAAAAACGTGGGGTCGTGACAGACCCCTCAACGTACGGGAAAGGTAGTAAAAGGCGACGTAGGGCGAGTGTTAAAAAGCAGGCAAAGAAACAAATAATCGGTATGTAAATAAATGCATTGGTAAATAAACAGATACACAAACAATAATGAACAATAAGTGCATAAAAGTATATTGTTATGGGTAAAATAAATAAAAATCCAATAATAAATCAATAAATAAATCCATAAATAAAAAGAAATAAAAGTAGACCTAAATGGTAAACAAATTCAATTTAAAAAAAAGGCAAATAGATAATAAATAAATAAATAAATAAATACAATTATGTCAGCACTCCCACAGAATACAGAAACACGTCTCTACAAACAAAAGTCATTGTACAGTCTTTCGTGAAGAACAGATTAAGTTCTTGACTGCTCTCCTTATGGACCTGTGACCACAATACAGGACCGGATTTAGAGCCGAATTGATATAGGCCAGCCATACAAGCGTTTTGCTCAAAGCAATGGGGGTGTACACAATTGTAAGCATTTTCACTAACGTCATCATACCCCAAGGTAACCAGCAGATATAAAAACAAAGCACAATGAAACCGATAGTTCGCACCGCTTTCAGGTTCCTCTTGTTGCTTCGACCTGCAGGACTCGCGACATTCCCTCTGTCGGGGAAAGGAATATTATGAGATTTCATCTGATCATTGGATCTGATTTGATTAGACTGACTTGTTTCCTTCTGCCCAGAGATTGCGTCATCAGACTGCCGTGGTGTGTGTTCATTGGTTGTGTTTTCCAGAGTAATAGGACTCCGGAAATCTGCCTGAACCCCAGACAGTTCTCTTTGACGACAACCTTGCATGACATTCTGGGAGGTTTTCGAGGTGTAAACATGCGTCCCAGCTGTGGTGGTAGAGTCGCCGCTGTGTTGAGGCCTGGTACATAGAAAGCTCTGGCTTGTGACCACTATAGACATTGTTGCTACCATACACGTTGGGGTTTGACTTTGATGTTGCTGTGGTAAGGCCTTTGCTCGGAGTTGTTGTCTCCGTAAATGAAATCGTCGAACTTCTCTTAAAACAAATATGTACAAGATGAAGATGACCAGGTGTGGGATTAAGTATATTGATATGACGATTACAGAGGCAGCAAAGTAAATGGCAACGGCTCTGGATACATTGTCAGAATGTAGACATCCATTGATTTCTGCTTGTTGGACCTCCATCCATGGAGAAACCAAGGGTGTGACTAGGACAACTGAGGGTAAAATCCAGCAGCAAATTACCATGGCCCATCCAGTTCTGGTGGTCAGTTTTCTGTACAACAGAGGTCGACAGACGGCCAGGTATCGGTCCAGTGCCATGGACACCACGTGAAAGATTGATACAGCACAAAAATAAAAATCCACTGTAATTCTAGCCAGACACCACTCTTTTCCCAAATAAAATTGTCCATTCTGGATGGCTTCGTAAATGACCAGAGGTAGAACGACTAAACCGACACAGGCGTCTGAACTAGCCATTGAAGCCATCAATATTTTGGTGATTCTGGTCTTTTTCCCACGACTATCATCTATGAGCGCGACGATGATAATGCAGTTTGCGAGAACGACGAATATAGCAAGGAGAATTGTGAAAGTCGAGAGAAAAACAACGATGCCGATTTCGAAAGATACCAAATCTACAGATTTGGATGTAGATTGATTGAACTTTCCATGGGTCGAATTTTCATCCATTTTACGAATGAAACATCCTATCCAAATGTTCTTTAACTTAATTTTGTCAACGATGTACTATAAATTATTAAATCTAGTACGAAACAGTTTACAAGACACATGTTCGTTAGGATAGTAATAAACCGCCGTGGGGAACGGATCCTTCAGCAGTGAATTGTGCAACTAAATGTCTTTAAATTCCAGCCTTGCCGATCAACAAAATTTCAATATTTGACACAGTTTAATTTGATTTCATCACTGACGAGGAAACTTTACAGTGGTCCCCTACCTCTTTGTGATATAATTATTTAGGTAAGTGGTTGCCTAGGTTAACTGAACCCTTCCTGTGAAAAGCAGGTAGAAGAAGTAAACAGCTTGAATAGAAAACTGAACATTATGCATCGATCCTTCAGCCTGGACTTTGACATTCTCACAGACTCATATGACAACAGAAAATAACAAAACTGGAAGGGATCACTGACATACAGAACAAACCACTCAGCTAATAAGGAGACAGAGAGAGAAAAGCAGTGGCGTATTTAAAGTTAGGGCAGGTATGACACGGCGCCACTTGAAATTAAAGACGTGGAGGTGAGGTTGCCACTGAGCATTTTCGAATAAAAGTCAGACAAACAATACTCAGATAGTGAAACTATGCTTTTCTTCAGATTTAAAGAAGGTGCAGCTATATTTTTCATGCATTAGTATTTTTTGAAAAAATAACCAGGGTGACCCCATTGCTCTCAGACAAGCCGTACTTGGATAGTGAAAAAAATACTTCCCTAATTTATAATTTCGTGTGGTGACATACTTTGTAAATTAAAATAATGACTTGCATTTTGCAGCTGATGGTATAGGAAAGATATGAGTCAGATGTTTCGACAGGGGCGCAGTTTCAGTGCCTGCCCTAAGTGCCATTTTCCGTAGATACGCCCCTGAACAGAAGTGCACTGAGGGGGGGGGGTGACCCCTGGGCAATTGTGAACTGACAGCAAGACGGAGAAAAAACGGCTTTTAGACCTTAGTCCGGGGACTCGGTCGGACGAGTCAGGATGAAGTACAAAGCTTTATCCGTCCAGGAGCGAAATGTTCATGGGTTGTTTCGATTGTTTACCATGACCAAGATTACCCAATGCCATTGTTTGCGGTTGAAATGTTGCAAATGGATTGAAAATTACTTGTAAACGAAGCAATGCTGTTGGCAGGACAGAATGTAGTGCTGAGTTGTAATTCTTGAAAAACGGGGAAAGAATAATGGAGTTTATACTGCAGTGCAAGTATTGGGGCGGGGTCCTCTTAATGTGCACTATATTAGAGTTCACCACGATATCATGTATACTAGATGTATGTTGCAAATGTCACATTTTAAAAATTATTATTACTTGAATTTGAAGTAATGACTTTGGAATGTGATATTACCGATATCCTTTTAATTTAAGAACAAAATTACAACATTAGAGAAAAATGTGCACATGACTGATTTGCAGACCAAATCGTAGAAACACTTCATGGGAAAATATCCTATTTAAAGTTTGTAGTAGTTTTTAGTCTTTGAGAATTTGACACCCTCTATACTGGGAAGAATGTATTTACGTCAAAGTTATTATAAAATAACTAGTGGCGTGATTTTGTCCAGGGGAAATCAGTTACTGATATTGGTAACTTTAGCTTTTATCAAATACCAGGATATTCACACTATGAAGATAAACTACACCAGAATACATCCAATAATACTATATCTGATATATTCCAAAGCGAATCAGTGAATGGACTTTTTATATGGAAATAGTATGAAAAATATATTGATTGTTGTTACTCAAATTGCATGTATATAGTCATGCATAAGAAGATCCAAATACTTCTTGCAAAATGATTATCGTCATCTGACTCAGCACACTCAATCACCGATTTAAACAATAGAATGGCTGCATCATTATTACTTTCTGTCTTTGTTTCCATCTTATACATTTTTTCTCTGAACACACACACAAGATATTTCTTGGTTAAGAAACAGTAATATTAAACATTTACAAGACTGTGTTTAAGTTTTATACAGATTCATTCATCTTTCCTACCCCGAACAGCAATGTCCGTGGCCAGCAACAATAATAGTAACAACAGTAACAACGGCTACAGTAAAATAACTAATTATAAATATTCCCTGTATTAATTAATCCATAAATCAAACTGGTGTTTTAATAGCGGGAAAAATAAATTACCTTGTATTTTTCCATTAGTAATTCAATTTGAAATACAAAGCTATGAGGAGCATAAAGTAAACATGTTTGCACAATCAACAAATCAGTGAGGTCTGCTCGCTGGCATTACTGTGACACAATGTAATTACAACAGCAGAGCTATCATTAGACCAGGTCTATTAGATCTACCACTGACGAAACCTGCATAAAGGCCAGCTGTATGGATAGAAGATAATGAAACGCATATTCCATTGTGTGGGTACTTCTGATCTTCTTTAATAACTTCAATAATTCAGTGACCCCGAGGAAACTTGCAGAATTTCCAAATCTTGGACCAGTTTCAGCAATCCTTATTGTGTACATTGTGTATAAAACGAGAATAAGTCCTGCTAAATTGTATAGGGATAGATTAAACAGAACGTACGCGTTGCTAAGTACAAACATTGCTCATGTGCAATCTCAGTGTTCTCAAAAACTTGATTTTGAAATCAACTGGGAGTCCCAAGCTGGCACTAACTATAACATATTACAAGAAATTATTGAAACTGGTCTCAGATGAAAGGGGAGATATTTAATATCTCTTCTATTATGTTTCAGTAACTCCAAATACCTAATATTAACCTTCAGCCTGTCAACCTGAACTAAATTTTAACTGATGAAATAAAACGTTGCTTTTCATCACCTGCAGAATGGCCGACACTGCAGATACGTTGGCTGCGAATGGTATAAAAGTATTTCAGTTTTTCCAGAATATTTTTATTAAAACGTCACAAAATCAAAAAACGAAGACTGAAAGACATTATCAAAATTGCAGAGACACCGGTAATCACTGTAAGTGGAACATTAAAGTGACATAATCAATTTGATCCTCAAGATATGAAATCGAGAAACAGAATATTAATCAGATCAAAAAGTCAGTGTGTTGGTGATTACTGATGGACGCCTGTAGGATGAGTATTGATTCCTCAAGGCTCATAGTTTTCAGACGACTACCCAAGTGATGCTCAAATGAAGAGATCCCCCAGCCCCCCTAATTACACCCAATGCAATTCTTTTCTCCTGTTTCTTCCCAGTACGAGTTTGCCCAAACGGGAACTAACAGAATTTGATGGTAGTGTCAAGTCGTTGAATTTCAATGAGACCTCGATCAATAACTAACTACTCGGATCTCATGGAACTTCAAAGACATGACATCACCATACAACTTGCCAGCCGATCAGAGTCGGCCAGAGCAAGGCGGGCATTAAACTCAGCACTTCACACTCTCTTGCGAAATACATTGTTTCAAAACATTTCGAATGCACAGGGATGATTGTAATATGCAAACAATGATAATGGGTAAACTTTGCGCTTCGATGATGATCGATTTAAGTTAAAATCCCAGACTGATATCGTTTAATGGCTCACCGAACGAGAGAAAGTTAAACAGAAAGACCGGTGCTCTTGATTATGACCTTACTGCTTTCATGTTTGTCTTATAAACTGACATTTCTCCAGCGGTCACCCTTTTATGTACAAATATGGTATTGGGACATTGACGTGCTGATTTACCAATGTTTTCTGTATGCCACTGATTTCTTAAGTCTTACGGTTGTACAAGATACTGTGAGAATTTCAAACTATTTTCTAGTTCCACATTCATCAGATAGAAAGATCAAAACTGTTTGTGATTAGTGGCCAACGTTGTCTTTCTTCTTGCTTCATACTATCCAGTTCAAATGTCCCTTCCTTAGGAGGGTACAACACGGAGAGAAGGGTGACCGGTGTGAAGCTCTGGCGCTGAAGATAAAATCTGTAAAAATTCTACTAGAAGATCGATGCTTTGTTAATCGACTGGAACGAAATTAAGAGGAAAGTTATAGGTAGGCTTATTTCATTGCAATATCCTCATTGTAGATCTGTGATTGTAACTGCTGCAAGGAGCTAGTTTCTGCTAAATGTATCTGCATAATTGTTTTTATAACGTCATTGAATAAATTCAAGAATATTTCATCTGGATATTTCGTTAGCAAAATGAATGAAAACTTCAGGGGTTGGAACTTAAATAATTCAACGTTCCAAACCGAAGTCTTGATATCGTTCGACTTAAGCATCGTAATCATTCTCTCGGTCTTTGTCATACTCCTTGCTTTGTTCATCATGCTCGCTAACTGCACTGTCATCGTCGCCCTCATACACGACGGTCGTAAGAAAAAAACCAGCATCACGAAAATATTGATGGCTTCAATGGCTAGTTCAGACGCCTGTCTCGGTTTGGTCGTTCTACCTCTGGTCACTTACGAAACCATCCAGAATGGACAGTTTTATTTGGGAGAGAAATGGTGTAATGCAAGAATTACTATTGACTCCTATCTTTGTACTGTTTCCATTTTACACGTGGGTTCGATGGCAGCGGACAGATACCTGTCCATATCTCGACCTCTGATGTACAGAAAACTGACCATTAGAACTGCATACGTCATGATCAGTTGCTTCTGGATTGTTCCCTCTGTGGTCTTCATCATACCCGTGACACCCCTGGCCAGAGTCCGACAGGTAGAAATCAATGGATGCTTACAGTCCGCAAATATGTCCAGAACCGATGCCATTTATATATTGTCCTCTGTGGGCGCAGCAGGATTATCCTACATTCCGTGTGTGGCCATCGTTATCTTGTATTTATTGGTCTTAAGAGAAGTTCGACGATTTCATTTACGAAGGCCAAAACTCGGAGCACAGGCCATCCAGCAGCAAAACGAGCGTCAGACTTTAGGCTCTTCAACACCAAAACATTCTTCAAATGTCTCACTTGAGAATCCTGCAAATGCCCGATCTGAACAAAACGACAACCTTCCAATTGGAAGCAAGTCCTGGGCGGATGTCCATGCTTCGAAAACGTCCAAGGAAATAATCAAGAGTTCTAGACAAAGAGAATTTTCCGACGTCCAGTTAGATTTTCAGAGCCCGCCCTCTTTGGAAACCAAACAAATAGAACACATGCCACAGCGGCCTGATAACGCCATTTCTAGACAGATCAAGGAAAGAAAAATGTCCAATATAACGGCTGATCAAGTCAAAACTAGTAATGTTCCAGTCTTGGGGAGCGGGGCTGTCACGAATCCTGCAGTGCAAAATCAACAGATCAACCTGAAGGCGGTACGAACTGTCGGTTCCATTGTTGCCTGCTTTTGTCTCTGCTGGTTGCCTCTTGGTATTCTTGTTCAAATACGATTGAACTCAAACTGGTACGTCCCTCCGGCTCTTTCCAAAATATTAATATGGCTGGCCTATGCCAATTCAGCTCTAAATCCTGTCCTGTATTGTCGTCACAGGTCCATCAGAAGAGCAGTCAGAAAATTGATCTTTTCTTCCCGCCAGACTTCTTAAGGATATTCGTTACTATTTCAAGGAAATGAAGAATGTCACATTTTTTGTAACGACAAAACTTTGTCCCTGGTCAGTTGTAGCTTTCTTATGTTATGTTCATAAACAAAGTGTCGGACTTACCTCCAGTATATTATATTTTCACACACGGACAGATGTACTTGGCATCAAGCTTTTACCATGTACCAATCAAGGTAATATCAATATAAAAGAATGAATACATATTTTTGTACATATCATGCATATCGTCGGTCGGCTGCTGGAACTCCGATAAAACTAGCTTTGGATGTTGTAATTTGGTATCTTACATCTTCTTATTATAAAAAAAAATAGTGATGGGAGTAATTCATTGTGGTGCAATTTTGACCCCTTTTTTGCTCGACCCTAGAGCCTAAATGACAGTTTCAAAAATTATAAAATTAATTTTCCTAAGTGTCAACGAATCCAGTCCAATCGCTTTTTGTGTCGACCGATTATGTCCATTCAAGTTTCAGGTATTTTTAAATCAAAAGTCTCAAAAATGTACAATACAATGATCTTTGTTTTAGCTCCCAGTAGTAAGCTCACAACACAGGAAACGATGTAGTAATACGTGTTCAGTTCGTTCCGGGCAATGTCCCTACCAGAAATGAGTGCGCTCTGGTGTGCATGAAATCTGTAGCAAGACTGTAGAATAATCATGGGAAGCTTTCTGGACCAAAAAGAAAGAGAGAGAGAGAGGGAACGGTGGGTTCACAGCTTTATCCCGGTAATGCCGGGAACTTCATCTAGTCTTATTATAAAAAAAAAAATAGTGGTGGGAGTAATTCATTGTAGTGTAATTTGGCCCCTTTTTTTGCTCAACGCTAGAGCCTAAATGACAGTTTCAAAAATTATAAAGTTAATTTTCCTAAGTGTCAACGAACCCAGTCCAATCGCTTTTGTATTGACCGATTGTGTTGATTCAAGTTTCAGGTGTTTTTAAATTGAAAGTCGTAAAAAAAGTAAAATACAATGATCTTTATTTTGGCTCCCTGTAGTAAGCCCACTGCACCGGAAACGATGTACTAATACGCGTTCAAAACCGTGGGGGCAATTTCCCAACCAGAAATGAATGTGTGAGGTGCGCATGAAATCTGTAGCAAGACTGTAGAATACGGGAAGCTTTCTAGACCAAATGAGAGAGAGAGAGAGAGAGATGGAACTGTTTAGGGGTTTATCCCGGATAATGCCGGGAACTTCATCTAGTATTATAAAAAAAAAATAGTGGCGGGAGTAATTCATTGTGGTGCAATTTCGCCCCTTTTGTTGCTTGACTCTACAGCCTAAATGACAGTTTCAAAAATTATAAAATTAATTTTCTTAACTGTCAACTAATCCAGACCAATCGCTTTTGTATTGACCGATTGTGTTGATTCAAGTTTCAGGTGTTTTTAAATAAAAAGTAAAAATATAAAATACAATGATCTTTGTTTGGGCTCCCTGTACTAAGCCAATCGGACCGGAAACGATGTATTAACACGCGTTCACTTCGGTGCGCGCAATGTCCCTACCAGAAATGGGTGTGTAGTGCTCTGGTGCGCATGAAATCTGTAGTAAGAAAGTACAATAATGTAAAGCTTTCTGGACCAAAAAAGAGGCACATGGAACGATGGGTTCACAGGTTTATCCAAAATAATGCCGGGAACTTCATCTAGTAATCGATATAAAAATAACAGCAAGGAAAAAAAAATTCACTGCTGCGAGGAAGAAATGCCCAGACCTGAAAAAATTACATGTGAAAGATAGTTCTTTTTGCTACTATGTCTATTCCTTTGACATGAAAACGAAGTATCGTAATTTTGTAATAAATTAAAATAGACCTAAAAATATCGAATAATGCTTTCTCCTCAACAATGATGGCCTCCCTCCTGCCTTTGTTTTGTTTCGACTTTAGTACCGTGCATGTCATAAAAAGTAACCATACCAAGCTTGGTGCGCAGTGTCCTGGCGCGCATGAGTTCTGAAGCAGGACTGCAGATTACTACCTTTATTGTAAGAGAGAGAGAGAGAGAGAGAGAGAGAGAGAGTACGTCATCGAATAATGCTTTCTCCTCAACAATGGTTCCCTCCCTCCTGCCTTTGTTTTGTTTCGACTTTAAACTTCCGGTTGCGTTTCAAAGTTTGAAGGCATGATTTTCTGTGCCGTGTGCCTTATGCACGGTACGGGCCATGCGCGTGTTACTGTGCCAGTTGTGAGTTGTTTTCTTCCTAGATCTACATAATCTGTGTGCTGATTGTGCGTGTTGTTTGCAACCCGTTCTTTGAATGGGTCCTTACACTAGTTACATAAAAAGCTACAGCTGAACAGTGAACACAACTCAGTATTTGTCTCCCTTTGCCTTTATAGCAAGACTACCATCCCCAAACAATGGCCTCAAATGTTCGTTTCAACGATATTTCTGCGGACGACGGGGGCTGCACTGTGGCGACGACGTGTCTGCTTCAGTTGTAACTGGGCTACAATGACACAAAACCAAATTTCTAAAATGGGATTAAAGAAGTATACAAAATACAAAATACAAAATAGTTCACACATACCACTCGGCTCTTAAATCATTTCTTAACTCTTTACAAGTGAATGTTATCATTTAGCGTAAATATTGTCTTTTGAATAGTTTATGGTTATTTAATAGGAATTTCTTGAATACTTTCACAGTTAATAAACTCCGCATGTATATATTATATATGTCCTTCTGTACATTTTTAATTAACTGTGCAATTAGTGTATAATTAGTCTAAGCGTGTTATGTATTTAATTAACTGTGTAATTACTGTATTTTTTTTATTTTTTTTTGGTCCAGACATGCAGTTTTGTTATCCACAACTCACTGTGACAGAGGCAACGATTTATGACACTAGCACAAGAACCCTAAAGCAATTTGTCTTTTACATAGATTTCTTTATATTTCACATGGGATAAAACTGATTTTTTAAAAGATAAACATATGAAAACCAGTGATTCTTCCCACACTGGTTTTGATAATGAATATAACCCGTCGATTCATGTTATGTATGTCTCTCATTGTCGAAGTATTCAGAAAGCACATACATGTATCTTAATATAAAGTGATATTTTGTAAATGGTTTCTGTAAAGACATGGAATAGTTGCTTCGGTGGGATGTAGTAATTAATGAACTTGGACGATTCATTTTCGGCAGATTAAGCAGCAGAACCGCAAGGGAAATCTTTGTTCCGTATGACTTACTTATCACCACAGCTACGTATAAATTCAAACAAGGAATAAAATAAATTGAAAACATGAAATTCTGCACCTTACAATGGTCTAGTCTATTCGCTAGCACAAATTTCAACACTATGTAGAATTTCTCACCTGGTGGAACTGTCAGCTACAGTAGTTCAGTGTGCAATTCTATTGTCTAATTTATAGTAAAGGTTCATGGAGAATAAAAATGAGCATTACCGTGACTTCTTTTAGATCAATGAAATTAAATATGAGGTGAAAAGAAATTGAATCTCTTTATTTCAGACCTTGAAGTGTTTGTTAGACGCTGAATTTGAGTGTTTCAAATATTGTTTATGAATGCTTTGTTCTATTACTTTTGTAAAAACCTTTCTAATAAACCTGCCATAAATTTGTTTTCTAATGGTTAGATTAAGAAGCTTATCATTCATTTCTCATTAGTTAAATATGACAATAAATTTGTAGAATTCGTCAATCTCCAGACCCGTACGTCAATGGAACAAGGATGGTTCATTAGGTCTTCTTCCTCAATACATTCATCAGTAAATACACATAAACACATTTATCTGTCTTACGATCCCACTGCAGAAATACATTTTGAGTTGAAGAACCTAGCTGTGAATGAAACAAAAATAATCAAGATGTTTATGAGTGACCTGTGAGAGTATTGTACACTTTGCAATTGTTTGCAAGGAGATGGTAAGTAACGTAATGCAAAACAGTTACTGATATTTCAGAGAGAGAACAAGTACTCAGAATTCATTCCTCTTCACCAGCTGACACACACGGAAAGTATAAGGTACTTACTTGTTTAAAGTTACATGGCATAATGACTGTTGATTTATCTGTCACAACACTACAAGACACACTCATCCCATCAATACATAACTGGAAGAACTGTTAGTCCCCTGTAACCATGTTTACGCTAAATAATTCATGTACCTGGTGACATATATGGAACCCTTGAATGATGTAAACCAGATCTGCAGGCTGGCAGAATCAAAGGAAGGAGATTCCTAGGCGTCAATCTATGGTGAATTGCCTTGACTGGTTCTGCTCGGCAGTCGTGGTCATAGTCAAAACATTTCACCATGAGACTCAAATGAAAATATGCTCCAGCTGCTTGGCAAAATTATAATTCCAACAAACTACAAACATGGGCCTCTCACTCAATAGCGCTGGACCTCATTTTTTTTTTTTTACATTCATGTTCTGTTTGTAATATTTTCTTGTGTATGCCTATTCACAGGCTGATGACTCCGCAAATACATTTGTGTGTGTCGCGAACTTTCCTATTCATTACATTGTATTATGAGATGAAAATAAACCCTGCCAAATTGCATAGGCTTCAGTGAAATAGAAGGTCCCCGTTGCTGTGCAGAAACATTATTCCTCTTCAATCGCGATTTTCTCAAAACTCTGATTCTGACACCAACTGGGGATCCCAAGCTTCAACTGGCAATAACATATTTCCACAGACTGACGAAACTGGTGTCAAATGAAAGGGAACCAAACACTTCTTTTGTCTTATTTCAGTTACTCAATAAAATTAAAATATAACTTCAACTTGTTCTCATTTCAACCTGAACATAACGTGTATTGAATGAAACAAAACACCCCTCTTTTTTACTTGAAGAATGTCCCAAACCGAAGACAAGTTGGCTGCAACTGACATAAACCTTGTTTCAGTTTTACAAGTTCTTAAGACGCCATAAATTTTACAAGAAAATTAAAAGTTACTGTAAAATTTCTGAGATGCTGTAACTGGGACGAAAGTAGTCTATTGAACTCAGACGTTCAAGGTATGAACTACTGATGGCCTGTTGGATGATTATTGATTCCTCTATGGTCATATCTTGTAGACATAATTTTCAGATGTTCAGCATGGGGAAATTTCCGACCTCACCCCCAGTCTTACCGGCTGCGGTGTAATTCTTTCATACTGTTTCTACTCTTCAAGATTTGGCCCAGGCCAGCACTAGCCGGTTTCGATCCACGGTCTAGTTGGATGGTAACATCACGATATTGAGTTTCAATTGAGGTTCTCATAAAAATTCAATGTCATGACATCCCATACAACTAGTCGGCCCACTGAAATCGACAAGGGCGGGGTGGGCCTTGCAGCACAGGACATCGTACATTCTTCCAAAATGCGTTGTTCCACTACCTGAATCTAGAATGCACAAGACTGATTGTGATCGGCAAATGATGACAATGGATGAACTTTGCCCTACTAGCCAATAAGCGATTGAAGTTAAAGCAGATTCTCTGACTGCTATCATTTTATGGCTTGCCTTGACGAGAGCAAATTAAACACAAAGATTTTCTCTTGACCATGTGCTAAAAGCTTTGATATTAGTCACGCACATCAACATTACGACAGCAGTTAGCCCTTTGTGTACCAATTAGGATATCATTCATGTCAAATAATGTCCCTTCAATCGCAAGGTTCACAAGGAGAGAGGGGTGACTAGTGTAAAGCTCTCTCACTGAAGATAAAATATGCCATAAAATGTATTAAACTAAATCCCGCATAAAAATCAAAACTTTGTTCATCGACTAGACGGGAATTTAAAGGCAGGATGACAGGTATGCCGAGTTCATTGCAATAAGTACCTTCGGTTACTGTGCTCTAACTGCTGTAAGGAGATCGTGTCTGCAAAATCATTTTTATTACATCCATGAATACATTCCAGAACATTTCAATTGGATATTTCGTTAGCAAAATGAATGAAAACGTTACGAGCTGGAACTTCGATAATTCAACGTTCGAAGCCGAAGTCTGGATATCGTTCGATTTGATCATCGTAATCTTTCTCTCGGTCTTGGTCGTACTCCTTGCTTTGTTCATGGTGCTCGCTAACTGCACCATCATTGTCGCCCTGATACATGACGGTCGTCGGAAAAAAACCAGCATCACGAAAATATTGATGGCTTCAATGGCTAGCTCAGACGCCTGTCTCGGTTTGGTCGTTCTACCTCTGGTCACTTACGAAACCATCCAGAATGGACGTTTTTATTTGGGAGACGCCTGGTGTGAGGCCAGAATTACGATGGACACTTATCTTTGTAGTGTGTCCATCTTGCACGTGACGTCTATGGCGCTGGACAGGTACCTAGCTGTGTGTAGACCTCTGATGTATAGAAAACTAACCACCAGAACTGCCTATGTCATGATCAGTTGCTGCTGGATTCCTTCCTCCGTGACCTTCCTCGCACCCCTCACATCCTGGCCCAAAGTCCGACAGGCAGAAATCAATGGATGCTTACAGTCTGGAAACGTATCCACAGCCCATGTCAATTACACATTCTCTGCGTTCGCTGCGGCAATAGCCTGCATCCCCGGTATGATCATCTCGATTTTGTATTTATCGGTTTTACGAGAAGTTCGACGATTTCATTCACAAAGACCAAAATTCCGGGCAGACGCCATCCTGCAGCAACACAGGCACCAGACTCCAGCCTCTTCAGCACCAAAACCTACAAATGCGTCTTCTGAGAAGACCCAAAGTGCCAGACCTGAACAGAGCGGTAATCGCTCAATTGGAATCAAGTCCATGACGGATGTCCGTGCTTCGAAGGCTTCAAAAGAATTCATCCCGAATTCTACTCAAAAAGAATCATCCAAAGTCCAGTTAGCTTTTCAGAGTCCGTCCACTCTGGAAACTACAACAATAGAGCACACTCCACGTCAGTCTGACGACGCCATTTCTAAGCAGATTAAGGAAAGAAACGTATCCAATGCAACGACTGATCAGGTCATAACCTGCAATATTCCAGCCTTGGAGAGAGAGAATGACACGAATCGTGCAGGACGAAGCCAACAGAGCAACCTGAAGGCGATACGAACTATCGGTTCTATTGTTGTTTGCTTTGCCATCTGTTGGTTACCGATTAGTATTCTGGTGCAAATACGAATGAACTCAAATTGGTATATACCTCTCGCGCTTATCAAAACGTGTGTGTGGATTGCCTATGCCAATTCGGCAATAAATCCTGTTCTCTACTGTCATCACAAGTCCATCAGAAGAGCAGTCAAGAACTTAATCTGTTCTTCACGCAAAGCCTCATAATGAGATTCTTTATTAATTAAGATGTTTCGATCTATGGAGACTGTTAGTATAATTTTGGTAACAGCCAGTGATCGTTTTTTTTTTTTTTTGTGTTGCTGTTCACAAACAAAGTGTTGGGGGATTTAATTCGTAGAATTCTGAAACTGACCTTCAATGTGTTAAGTTTCACATATAGACAGTTGTACTTAGCATCAAGCTGTCACCATGTAGCGTTAAGGGCAATTTCGATATATATTAGAATGGACATATTATACATATTTCACACTTAATCTTTTTCTTAACACCTTGTATATTAATCCTTTCTCAACACCCTGCAAGTATGTGTTCTTGCTATCATTTATCGTTAATATTTTTATGGGACTACGTAATGGTTTATTTAATAGAGCTTTCTTGAATGCCTTTACACTTCATACGCTTAGCGTGGATTTGTAATATGACTGTGTCCTTCCGTATATTTTTAATTAACTGTGCAATTAATACAGTTATGTCATTTGTTCTATTTTCGTCTACACATGTAAGTATGTTATTCACAAATCACGGTTTCAGATGCAAGCATTTTAATTCATGTCTTTAACACAAGAATCCTAAGGCAATTTACCTTCTGCATAGACATGTTTACATTTCCCATGGGATAAGACTGGTATTTTAAAAACAGATTTGTAAAAACCACTGATTTTCTTCCATTGTGGTTTTGGTAATCAGTACGACCCCTCGATTTACTTATTTCACCACCAGAGATATCAAATGCACATCAGAATCTGCATTTTAAGGTGCCACTTAGTGAATGTTTTCTGTCACGACATGGATTAGTTCCTTCATTGATGAATTTAGACCACTCATATTCGGCAAATTAAGTAGCAGAACCACAAGGGAAATCTGTGCTCTGTATGACTTACAAGAGAATGACATCTCCACAGTACAGACAAATTCAAATAGGGAAAAAAGTAAACTCAAAACATGAAGTTCTGCACTTTACGATCGTCCAGCCTATTCTTTGGTACAAAGGTCAAACCCCATGTAGAATTTCACAACAGGTGGGACTGTGTTTGCCTAGATTTATTGTTAGCTTGGGGAGTTCAGAGTGTAATTGAAGGGTTTGATGGCAAAATGAGATCAATCCTTTTTCTCGTTTTGACAGAAGGACATTTTGGTTCCAATAAAACCCCTTATTGTTAACATTTGTTTACTGAGCTTATCATGATTATTATAACATATGCTTCAATTCAAATACAAAAAAACAAAACAACAACAACAACAACTAAAATATTACTTACATTTTGATCACCGCCCTGATGATTTTTTTAAAAACAAAATGAGATAAATCTATTGACATTTTACCACAAAATTTGTGAAACGGCTGGCAACCTCCCTCTAAATGTAGATACGTGAAGTGGTCAATCTAAATCTAGAAGCTCCCTAAGTTAAACTCTATTTTTGAATCAATATTTAATGTCTAGATTTTAGGTCTAGATCGAGATCTAGAATGATCTATGCTGGATTCCTTAAAAGACCCCACAGATCGAATGGAATCTTACCTTCTACTTAGTCTCTAGATCTAGATCTAGAACCTGACCTATCTAGATGTAGATCCTATTGTATAATGTTGTTTATAAGTCATAAGTTTAGATGTAAGCCTAGATCTAGATGTACGATGAATGAAGGGATACCATTTGGATTTGCCGAATTAAGTAAAAAAATAAAAAAGATGTTTATCGCATTTTACATTTTCGTGGATTTCTATCTTTGCATATATCGCTTTTTTGTGGATTTTTTTTTGTAATTATATCATGTAACTCACATCGAGGTATCATCTATGAACATATCGCCAATTTTGTAAATATGCTACTGTCAAATTTACCTACAAAGCACTATTACCGCAAAAGGGCCATGAAAATTCAAAATGACCACTACCATGGCATATTTTAGATCAATGAATATTTGACATAACAGTTAACACATACCGGTGAACATATTCCCACAGGACAGCAATGTTGTTTTTGGAGAAAAATCTTGCATTAACCATTTTGCTGTTTTGATGTTCTTCAGTTGAATAAAGAGTACTGGTAGTTAAAATTACAAAGAAAATATGCATTTTTTTTCGGAAATGGCCACCCATGAAGTAAGGGCGCTCAATTTTGGCTGTTTTTTACCCCCTCCCCCCTATAAAAAAACCTACCGCTTTATTCTTCCAAATGCTTGGCTGCACCCTCCCACCCCCACCCCCAGCACCTCCATGTACAGGCATACAACCATTACAATGTTAAAGGTCCATGACAACGCCTCGGTATTCTGACCGGTCGACCTTATAAATCTGCATTTTGAAGGGACTATTTGACTACATCATCAAAAACGTGGCCGATAATTCAGTTTTATGGTCCTACGCCTTCTTTTGATGAAATTATACTTTATAAATAAAACCGGATTTTTAAAATTTATTCCAGCAAATAAGACTATGTACGTGTTGTGCAGAACACCTCCTCCCTCCAAGTAAGCTCTCCATACACTGGGGCGGGGGTATTCCTTCACTAGACTACGTACTTTATAGATAGACCCGAGCTGAGACTACAGGCACGTCAGCATGTCAATCACGTCATGAACCTGGGCAATCTACTGCAGTCTGTGTAGGTGGTAGCTGCATTTAAAATGTTTGGGTCTTAGCTAGCTGCTTTGTCAATGCCCAGTTTGTAACAATCCTGACTTTTGTTTGACATTTTTATACCACCTTATATTATGACCTCGCAGGTTGTGCGGTAAGAGAGTTACATTTACAGTGAGAGGTCCAACCTGTCAAGCTGTCAATGAACACATTTCTCTGCAGAAACAACAACTAAACTAATAAAGTCAAGTTACAATTAATACCACCAACTAAACTGCTTTTCTCCAGCAGTATTTCTGAAATCATTAAAACACAGGCAAATTTCGCGACATGAGAGCAAAAAAAATAAAAAAATTTATTCATGTCCTTCAAGGATTAAATATTTCTTTTGGATTTTTCTGATACGATTAATTCTCGAAACGAAAAATAAAAATGCAGTGATATTTGCTAACGTTAGCCGTGTAAATGACAAGAAATACTTTTCCACAGAACGAAGGTAATAATGCCACTCAAAATTTTAAAAAAAAAAAGCAAAAAACAAAAATACGCTCTAGCTGCCAGACAATGCTCTAAAAAGTTGTCAGATTCTCAGTACTGCTAACTGTGTGCTCAACTTAAAATCAGAAGTTCCTCATTTAACATTCTATGGTATTGTTTGCCAATCAGACAAACTATTTCACAAATTAAAAAAAAAAAACATTGAATGAGACCATGCAAAGTCCATAAATACATGGCTTAAAAAAGTGAGATGCCAAAGTGAACAGAAACCTGCAGGCTATGTTTACTCCAATCTGGACAAAATATTAAGTCAATAAAATGTTTGTTTTTCTTCTGCTGTAAAATATTCAAAACTTTACATAATGTTGTTGTAAAAGGCCTAAGCATATATATTTCTGCTCTACAAAATTTTGTCGAACAGAAAAGGAGAATGAAAATACACTTGAAGTCGCCTTAACTGGAACAAGCTGCTGAGCTTAGGCTGTTAATAAATTAAGAATCAAATGCAAATATTTATTAAAGCATTTGTTTTTCTGATTAGTGTTGGGCCTGCATATTGATTATTGATTGCTCAACCTTTGCATCTACTTTATTATGTTTCCTGATTACATTGAAACCAGCGCTCAGAAAGAGATAACCTCAATTCTTCTCAAACTATAGCAGATGAACTTTACCTATCTTGTGGTGAGCAAATAAATTACTGTCTGAAATTACCATTGGACCAATATTAATGTATGGCTCACCCTAACGGGAAAAGGTTAAACAGAAAGACTGTTCCTCGTGGCTAGGGGCTAACTGACATTACCCCAGCGGTCACCCTTTATGTGCAAATGTGATGCAACAGTCGACATATCAGTCAAACAGCTTCTATACTCCACAGATGTCTTACTTGTTTCAAAATGAATTTCATTTCCAGATTCACCCGTTTAATTAATTTTTTTTCTACTGGGTGACACACGGGGGCATTCAATTCAAATGGCCCATTCAATCGGAGATGATGACAAGAGGCAAGGGGTGACCACTGTGAAGTTCTCTCGCTAAAGATGAAATGCTGTAAATACTCCGTGGAAATCAATATTTTGTTAATCGACTGGGCGTGAATTAAAGTCGGTGTCACTGGCATGTCTGTTTCATTGCGGTGGGACCCAGCCGTCACTATGTTGCTAACTGGCCAAAGGAGAACATTTCTAGTACATGAATCTGCATAACAATTCCGATCAGATCAATGAATAAATTCAAGAACCTTTTATTTTGACCTTGCTTTACAAAATGGATGAAAATGTTACGCGAGGGAACTTCAGTAATTCCACCTCCAAGATTGAAGTCTTGATTTCTTCAGACTTCAGCATCGTAATCATTCTCTCGGTCTTCGTCATACTCCTTGCTTTGTTCACCGCGCTCGCTAACTGCACTATCATCATCGCACTCATACAGGACGGTCGCAAGAAAAAAACCAGCATTACCAAAATACTGATGGCCTCAATGGCTAGTTCAGATGCTTGTGTGGGCTTAGTCATTTTACCTCTGGTGGCTTACGAAACCATCCAAAATGGACGTTTTTATTTGGGAGACGTCTGGTGTGAAGCGAGAGCGACGATGGATGCATATCTTTGTTGTGTTTCCAGCTTTCACGTGATGTCCATGGCATTGGACAGGTACCTAGCTGTGTGTAGACCTCTATCGTATAGAAAACAAACTACTAGAAATGGATACGCCTTGGTCAGTTGTTGCTGGATTATACCTTCTCTGTTCCCCATGGTCATGCCTTTTTCTTCTCCATGGCTCGAAGTCCGAAAGGAAGAAATTAACGGATGTCTGAACATTGACAACATATTCAAGGCCCCTACCGCTTACAGCTTCGCCGACGTGATGGCTTTCACAGTAAACTACATGTTCTGCCTCGAACATCTGGTTATCGTAATCTTGTATTGTTTTATTTCAATAGAAATTCGACGATTTCATTCACGGAGACCACAACTCCGAGCGCAGGCCTTACCGCAGCAACACCAGCGTCAAACTCCTTCGTCTTCAGCACCAACGAGTGTCACAAACCAGAGCCTTCCGGGTGCTAGATCCGCACAGAGCGGCCACCCTCCCTCCCTGATCAAGTCCATGACGGTTCTCTACGCTTTGGAAACAACAAATAATGAACATATGCCAGGTCGGCCTGATGATACGATCTCCAGACAAAAAGAAACAAATCCGTCCAGTGCAGCAGCTGGCCATAACAAATCATGTAGTAGCCCAGTCCCAGACAGAGCGGATGCCACGAATCCTACAGGACAAAGTCAACAGAGCAACCTGAAGGCGGTACGAACTATCGGTTCTATTGTTGTCTGTTTTTTTATCTGCTGGTTACCCTTTAGTATTCTGATGCCGATACGACTGCACACTATTTGGTATGTCTCTCCTACTCTTTCAAAAATATTTGTGTGGATGGGTTACGTCAACTCAATTCTAAATCCTGTCCTGTATTGCAATCACGGGTCCATCAGGCGGGCAGTCAGGAACTTATTCTATTCTTCACATCAAACTGCACAGTGAGTTTTTTTGGTGTTTTTTTTTTTAATTCTAGAAGTGTTTTTGTCAATTATGGTCAGACTTGTTCTTTAAAGAAGAGTGGAGCTCCAAACACACCATCGCTGACACGAATAGACTGTGTGAATGGGGAATGGTCGCTCACCCTACCAGCAGAGCATTTGATGAAAAGCTGGATGATGTTACACATTATTGTCAGAATAGAATGAGTGGGATATGTTCTAGCGTTAACATCGGTTGTGTGTGTTTTATTTCCTTTTAGTGTGCAGTAGAAGAACACGCCTGTGAATCCTTAGAACTCTGAGGATGTACAAACGTGAATAGATTAACAGATTGGTGATCATGGAAAGACTGCTATATGTTTAATTATCTCTTCAAGAATTGATACGATTGGATTATGCTCAATCCTGGGTATTTCAGTGCATCGGGCTGACATCATTCGTTTCACAGCTGTCTTAAAATGTCGACATTTCCAGTTCTGACGTAAATGTATCCCTACAGCCACAGCTTAATCTACAAGTTTGACCATCGAACTTTTAGAAGAATGTAGGTTCCCCTGCAAACGGATGGAGAGTAGTACAATACGGATGTGGAGCGAGATGTCAAATATTAAGCTTATTAAACCTGGTGCAGCTGCCTGCAGATAACCTAACAGCTCCAGAATTTTATGTTAGTTCAAAATTTCAATTTTTGTCAAGAGGAGATCAAGAATAAGATTGAGATTATGTAGTTTTATAAAAGTTTCGTTCTGGAAACAGTAGAGACTCAAGTTCTCCGATCTTTACATAATCTTCAAGTAATGATGCCATCTCTCTACTTAAGTGATACTGATGAACAAATCAAAAATTTTAAAAGATATAAAAATCGATAAGTAACGCCGTACTTTTTAATTTATCAGCAATAATGATAAGAATAATAAGAATAATAATAGCAAAATGTGTAAGCGCAGGCTGTTACCTGTGCTATGGCTTGATTTGATATATTTTGAAGTTCAGACACAGATAATAAGATGTTGGCTTTCATTTTGTTTCTGAAAGTTGGTATACTTAAGCACAGTGAAATTTATGGCCGAGGCCGTGATTCCACAACCAAAAACAATGCCCCAGTTTATCTTGCGCAGAGAAGAATCATTTAAGATTTAATCATTACTTCGGTGATGCTTTTTTACAATAAATTCAATAGTGTTGTGAACAGCACTGGGTATGTCTGACACTATAGTTATGAAATCTCATTTTCAGCTCTGGAGTTACGGTTGTGGAGTTGCACTTTTGAAAACTGCCAATGCACCATCGCATCACTTGAGGAATTAATTTCCTGATTGACTATGTTGACTCAATGAAATCATCGTCTGGCGTCAAAAGAAATTGAATAAATTTCGGGGAATTTAGGGGTATCATTAATCACAATGTTGCAGGATCTGCATGTTCAGTAATTTCATTTGCTATATGACATAAACATTTTATTGCTGAGTTTGATCATTCTGCATTAGAATTTGATTATTTGCACACATAGAATTATGCTTATGCTAGCTGAGTTCCCGGCCCTGCCCGGGATAAATTGATTTATTAGTTTCAGTTCTGGGTGATTATTAGGACCTGCTTCATTTTGCTTGTTCCTTTAGCTTTATTTTATTTTTGTTTGTTTGTTTTTAGATACGTTTTACTGCTCTCCCTTTGCTCGTTGACGTCCTGCGCGTCCCGTCAGCATCCGTCAAATGGCTATGATTTGCGCACGGGTTAGTTTGTTTGCACATCGCAGGAAGTGATAACGTCATGTATTAATGGAAAAGAAATATTATAAAAATTTATATTGAGAACACAAACCTGTACTTTTGGCCTTGCAGCGTCAATCTCCCAATTCCAGACCCTTTCTTTTTCCTTGTCGAGGCACATTGAGAACACACATACACAGTTTCATACTTGATAGTCTTAGAACTCAATCTCATCATTCAAACCAGTCCTAACCGGAAGTTGTTTAGTGAGTGTGATACAGACACCGGAACCAACCTCAATTACGTACATTTGCCGAAAAAATAGACCGAACGCCAATGTGTCGCAACCTAGACACTAATACAAACGTTCTGCGAGTTGTTAATTATTTTTTTATTTTCTGTGCCGTGAACACGACCACGGTCTATACTAAGCGCTGTATAAAATCTGACGGCCACCAAATCAGCATTAACGGAAGAGTAGCGAAAGGCGCGCTGCAGTTGTCGTAAGGTTTCACTTTTATTAGTATAGATGTTACATTTCGTAGTGAAAGTTCACATGCGTGATACCCCAGCTATGAGTGTGATTCCACAACCGAAGACATAGGGTGAAAATATTAAATAACTAGATTCCCAACCGGGCATTGCCCAGAATAAACAATAATGTGCCTCCACCTCTCTCTCTCTCATATAATAAAATTAATAAACAACAGCCTTATTTCAGAACTCATGCGCACCAGAACACTACGCACGAAACTGAACGCTTGATACGGTTAGTTTTTATGACATGCACGGTGCTATATATATTACGAAACAAACATGAAAAAATACAGATGTTACATAGCAGTAAACATTGTTATTTTTTAAAAATACATGCTTGAAGTAAACAACTTTTAATTATAGCCACCATCTTCTTTATCTCAATAATTATTGCCACCTTCCTGCCAAATTTAAGGCCTGAAGAGTGTATAGTTTTGTCAGTTGGTCATGCCAAAGGTTGCAAGTTACTGAAATATATAATAGATGCAAGGGTATAATGATTTAAAATCTGACTATAGATGGAGATAAGGATCTTATCTATACAACTAAGCCACACTTGGCGTTGCCCATTCAGTAAATTCAGAACATCTATTCTATTGTTTTCTTCACATTGTACTTAACCTAGGGAAGCGAAGAGAATAATTATCATATACATACAAACAACAGTAAACAATTGTTATTTCTTTTTATTTGTGAAATTACTGCCATTAATTTCAAAGTTGTAACCTGGGACGATGATTTTCAAGGGATGCAAAAGGTAAGGGACAAAATCACAATAATCTCAGAACTTGATATATATGAACCATTACCTCCCTTGTCCCATCCACCAGGTTTCATTGGAGAGCTGTTATTTATATTGAATTTTGAATTTTCATTTTCACAGAGGGTCCATTTCATAATCAACAGGTTCTCATTGGTCCAGCATGATTGCATATTAAGCATACTATTTTGTTCTGCAATGTCAAGTTTCTCTCATTTCTTAATGCAGAGGCTGCACTGTAGAAAGTGTTTGACAATGATGTCAAACGAAACGTACATCAAATACAGTCATTTCTGTGATAAATGACATCCTTACTTGAACAGTTGCCCCTTTGTGAACAGTTGTGTTAAGAACCAGGAGTACTGGCTACTTCAACAGTGTCTTCGATGGCCGTGACTCGACTTTTTATTCTTTTTAAATTGATATATATTTTTGATGTGCTTGTAGCCCTTGGCAAGCATCAGGTTGCGTTATAGGCTTTGGGGGGGGGGGGGAATAGATTATGAAAACTAAAGGCTGAATAACATTTTTTTTTTAAATCATATGAACTACTACGTCAGATAAAGAGAGTTATTCAGTTTCTGTTTTTTTTTTAATTCCTGAAAGATTTGTAAGTCTGTGTGGTCTTCATTTTCTCTACCAATTCCACTGTCGATGGTGTACATAGAGATATGATCGTGGCTGTTGTATGTTTTTGTTTTTTGTTTTTCGTGGTAGTAGTTGTTTTGATTTCGTGACGAATGTTTTAAACCGAAATATTGATTTGACTTCAATTTTTCTTTGTGTTTTACGTATAGTTTTGGTATTATTTGTCACGTAAGGCTTTGCTACATACAACTTTCTGTTTTTGCCCCATTTTGACTTTTTTTTTAAGGGCTCAGGTTGAAATGCGATTTGGAATGTATTCAAACCGTGCATGACTCAATGATTGCAGATCACCAAATAAAGAAATAATAGGCACCTAATTAAGCAAAAAGAGATGAACAAATTAATTTATTTTTTTTTCTAATGTGTAGATGCCTATAGAGGTGTATTAATTTTTGTATGTAGATACGTGAAGGAATTGCTAGTGAAGAATTGAGTAAATAATTAAATGAGTCTGAGAATACACAGATAAACAAGTGACTATACAGCTGTCTATGGGGGACTATTCTGGGGATCGGATCCAACTGCAGTCTTTTATATCCCAGCCGTATTTTGACTTAGCATGCTAATTGTTAAAGGAAATAAACATTCTCTGTATGTCAGTTTTTACTGTGTGTAATACAGTCTGTTTCTACGTGCTGATGGGCAGTACTTCTGGTTTTTTTTGTCCCATCTTCCCCCCCCCCCCTTAACTATCTGTCTGATTGTTTGTCTCTTTTCATCATCTATGTAAGCAGCCGGCAGCACCATCCATCTGTCTGTTGGTCTTCCTGTCTGACTGATTGTATGTCTGTATACATGCCTGCTTGTCTGCCTGCTGGTCTGTCTGCCTTTCATGTTTTTAAATTTATCTGTTTCTTTATCTCTCTTATGACTGTCTGTGCGGTGCAATATCCATATCCATTTTCGGTCTCAGAGTTTTGAGGATGATAGTAGATCAAATGCGTTTGTTATTGTATGTAAGTGGGAGATGATTAGATTTTATGTTAATCCTGTTTTTAATTTTAGTTCAGCGCCTTAGAGCATATCAATTTTTTTTTTCGGATTTGAGGAGCATACAAGTTTATCATTGCTTTCATCATAACATAGTATACACACACATTTCTTTCTCCCCCCCCCCCACCCCCCCGCCTCCCCCCCCAACCCCATACACACACACAAACCTGACACCGGAGCCAGCAAAAAAAAGTGACATAAATGTTTTATTTGACCATCTACCACAACAGCATGAACAAAATTATTCCACAAACCACAGCAGCGGCAGATAGCACAATATTCTCCATAACACTAGATCACAAACAGCTTACGCAGCATAGCAAAAGTAGGACAAGTAACGCACTCACCCCTCGCCCTGTCCAATCACTACAGCAAACACTTACCACCTTTACTTCAAACAATCCACACACTCACATAGAAATAGTTATATATATCTATCTGTAATCAAGCACAATAATCATAATAATAAAACAGGGAGGGGGTCAGGGTGTGAGAAGTGAAAGCAAATCTTTGTAAGAAAACCATTTACTTATTTTTGTCCTAAGGCTGACAGCGCGCTGAGTCAAGTTTGTTTTGACCAGACCAAGTGCGCGAGGTCTCTTTCTCCCCCAGCTGTCTCAAGACAGTTTTGACACGCCTGAATAACTGAGACAGACTAGTTTCGGTTTCGCCAGTGCGCGGAGTCCCCTTTCACTCCAACTCACTTTAAAATCGAGACAAAACAAGTTTGATTCATTGCCCTACTAGCCTTAGTTGTTTCAGTCACGCCAAGTCTAAGCCCATAGTTCACACTTCGCTTTAAAGCCGAGACAAGGCAAAATTTGATTCATTGCCCTACTAGCCTTAGTTGTTTCAGTCTCGCCAAGTCTAAGCCCATAGTTCACACTTGTCTTTAAAATTGAGACAAAACAAGTTCGATTCAGTACTCCACCAGCCTCCGAATTAGCTGCTTCAGTCTCGCCAGGTCTAAGCCCATTTTAAAATCGAGACAAAACAAGTTTGATTCAGTGCCCCACCAGCCTTAGAATTAGCTGCTTCAGTCTCGCCAGGTCTAAGCCCATTTTAAAATCGAGACAAAACAAGTTTGATTCAGTGCCCCACCAGCCTCCGGATTAGCTGCTTCAGTCTCGCCAGGTCAAAGCCCATTTTAAAATCGAGACCAAACAAGTTTGATTCAGTGCCCCACCAGCCTTAGAATTAGCTGCTTCAGTCTCGCCAGTTCGAAGCCTATAGTTCAAATTGTACTCTAAAACCTTCACAAAGCAAGCTTGATTCAGCGCAGTGCTCCAGACCCCGTTTTAACCCTCTGGTCCACATGTTACTTGAAAACCGAGACCAAACAAACTTGATTCAGTGCGCTACCAGCCCCTCGATCTGGCCTTTTGCCACTAAAAGTTTTACCTATAACATTTTTTTGTATTGGCGTTGTTGTAGCTCTTACTGGTTTTATCGTTCTTGTTTTGTTATTATGATCTTGAATACAGAGGAACAAAACGGCAATATAATGACGTTTAACTTCTTACAGTAATGCTGATACAAGCGATTGTCACAGTGATACGGTAGATGACAAAATGAGGCACACAGTAATTCTCTATTTACTTATGATGCAAAGTGCGCCCTGAAAGAAAGTTTCCATCCTCTATAAAATCCCCAGTTTTTATATCTAAAAAAAACAGAAGAAAACACCAAACTCACATGGAATCAACAGCAACGTCATAGCTATTCAACCTAGCACACGATGAAAGATACAGACGATCATTTTTGCTCTCAGCAATTCGTCTCTGCCAAGACATTACAGCTAAATGTGTGCCATTTATATTTCTAAGGTTCCATGCCATGTAACTCCGCGTAACGTGCCTGTTACTGAGTTATAATAATAACATAATTATGATTTTGCAGTGGTACGTAAGATGTATGTACCATGCCTGTGCTCTTATACGCCCTGTGAAAGGGACTTTCCCTCATGGGATGATCAAGCGATTCTTATCTTATCCTATCTATCTTAGGGCAAAGACACTAGAATTGATAAGATGAGGCAGATAGTGCTTTTAGCGTGCACAGATTTCGCACCGCCACCTAGCGGCAAACGCTCGGGAGTCATGAAAAGTGCTGTATTTTACAAAGTCAAATAGGGAAAATATTGAATTTTGTTCACTGTTCAGCTATCGCTATAGGCCTTGATTGACGTCACTTATTGTGGAGTTATAGCCTCAATTGCTGTGGGAAAACTCTGGCTATTTTTTCTTTATTTTCGTCGCAGTAGCACTGTCACAATTTTGCATTATATAAAATTTACTATTATATCAAGAATTCTTTTAATACTATGCGCCGTTGGCCCCGCCGCCGATCAGCGCGCAAATTGTGTGCACGGTTTTTTTTAGTGGTGCGAAGAGGACAGTGTCTCATCTTATAGTTTCGAGTACCTTTACTTACAGTGACCGCCAATGTCAGTGCATGTTTTCGTACACTGTTACCAGCTGTCAAATGCAGTCACCAGATTCCCTTTGCTCAGTCTCGAGATGGCAGAGACTCGTTTACAATGCAACGACGTCTTCGTGGTTCTAAGCTCTGTCCCGTGAGATTTTGTTTCATCTGATGGGAACATGTAAAAACTATTAGGTGCCAAATCTGGACACAGGCAAGAAAATAAAATAATAATGAAAATTAGGCTGGTGGGAAAATTTTAAATAATAACAGAACAAAGCAAGAACGAAATGCAACAAAAACAATGTTCATCTGAAAATGGTGAAATAAAGAAATAACAATTTAAATATGTAATTCACAATGAGAGAGAGAGAGAAAAGGAGGAGAGAATTGGGATGAAAAAGGAAGAAACACTTGACAAGGTATTGAAGGAAGTGTAGACTGAGAGTGAGAGAGACGAGAGAGAGATGGCTTGAGAAAGAGAGGGAGACCATGAAATGGTGGAAAGAGACAGAAGGAGAAACAAAGAAAGGAGTGAGAAAGAAACAAAGAAATAAAGAAATAAAAGAGCGAGAGAGAGGGGCAGGAGGGGAGGAGGAGAGGGGGAGAGAGACACAGAATAAGAAAAGTAAAACAAAAAAATCAAGACCGAGAAATTGCGTGGGGGATAGAAAAATATATTTTTTTAAAAAGAGGAAAAATGGGGAAATACGGAACGAAGGTGAGAGGAAGACAGAGAAATGAAAAAAAAAGGAAATAAGGAGTAGGAGGGGTATGAGGGGGAAGAAACAGAGTGAGAGAGGACATAAAACGAGGAAAAGCATAAAAGCCATGAGATGAACAGAAACGTGGAAGAACAAAGGCAAATACAGAAAAGGAGAGAGAGGGGAGAATGAAAGGGAAGGAAAGAAACAGAGAGGGAGAGAGAGAAAGAGTGGGAGAGAGAGAAAGAGAGAGAGGGAGAGAAAGAGCTAATCTAGAATATACCGAGGATCTGAGGACAAAGACAGTGACAGAAATGTGTCAAAAAAAAACAAAAAAAAACAATTGACAGGCGGAATGAAGGGAAAACAGCCACTACCACCAGCTCTTGTCAAATGAATCAGAAAAAAAGTATCGCCAACGATACCAGTAGCAACAACAAGTAGATTAATTTGACGATTACGATCCATGATTTTGATTGTCAATGTTATCAATGAAGTCGAATTATCGTGAATTACATATTATATCATTAATATCGATATCACATTAGTTGGCAAACTCATGAATACTTCATAGGTGTTTGTAGCCAGTCAGAAAACAATTGCGGTATATACACATAACATCACATGAATTATATATTATTATATTACAAAGCTTTGACACGGCAGTTCTCAACTTTTTACGGGCAATCGCCCCCATAGGCTCAAATATTCTCTCCTTCCCGCTCTTAACTGTGTTTTCGTCCACCCTATAGATCAAAATCGTCCCCCGGGGGATCGGAGGAGAGCAGGTGGTATTGCCCACCTTGAGAACCACTGCTTTAATATAAGGCTGTTGTTATAAGTACGCACGGTCCCTGAGCGTTTTCCTCTAAGGACACGCACGTATACTATGTCGTCTATCCCTAACCCCGTCCTTATCCTCAACCCTAGATCTTATCCACTCCCTAACCCTGGCCCCTTACCCTTTCAACCAGAAAGAGGAAGAAACAAAGAGAGAATCTGAAAGAACAATTACTTAATACTTATTTAAGGCCGTTGTTAGGAGCAATTCGGGAGGAGCTCTCTAGCTCTGGATTAACCAAAGGCTTTAAAATACGTAACTCCGAGCGTAAAAAACTTGGGACACGTACGTACTTGCAACAACATTCTTAAATATAATAAAAATAGTACATCGTTTTTAGATTGGAATTGACAATCATATTCCAGCCCTCCTCGTCTTTCCAATATCGAACAACTGATAGACATGTCAATAACGAAAGTATAATGTCGGAAATGATAATGATAATTCGTATTAATAATGGAGTACATAAATTTTATATGAGGCGTATCTTCACACAGTGGATCCACAGCGTTTTACAATGAAATAATAAAAGTATGCATACTCACACACACACACACACACACTCTCTCTCTCTTTCTCTCTCTCTCTCTCTCTGTTTCTCTCTCTGTCTGTCTCTCTCTCTCTCTCTCTCTCTCTCTCTCTCTCTCTCTCTCTCTCTCTCTCTCTCTCTCTCTCTCTCTCTCTCATAATATATACGTTTATGTTCTACATAACATACAAGGCTTGATAACAAAATAAATCAGTACATTGTACTCAGTCTCTTAATTTCCTGTGCTCGTAGACCATCAGCCTCGAGTGAGTATACGTAATTTGCATTACCAAATGAGATACCCAGGATTTTTCAGGGCACACATCTGTGCACCCATTCTCTCTCTCTCTCTCTCTCTCTCTCTCTCTCTCTCTCTCTCTCTCTCTCTCTCTCTCTCTCTCTCTCTCTCTCTCTCTCTCTCTCTCTCTCCTCTCTCTCTCTCTCTCAAATTTGTGCCACATTGAAATACTCCCACCACTATTTATAATACGGCTCACAAGATGTGCGTGTGAAATAAATACATAAAATAACAATTCATCTCAGGCCACCCAATGACCAAAACCGACGATACTGGTGGCGTTACTGTAAACGAGTTGTTGAATAATATCTACATGTATTTACATTGATGAGGGCGATGATACATATTATAAAATAGGTGGGGTTGGGTTGTTTCGGGAGGAAGTGGGTGGAGAGAGATGAAGAAAGTCATTGTACACTAAGTCGAGTCTGTTTTGAATCTCTTTCAACTCAATGCGCTAAGTCTCTCTTTCGGCCAACAGAATCAAGACAGTTTTGACGAACCCTGAGCCGTTGAACAAACTTAGGAGTGCAGCAGAGTAACGCTGGTGTAGGCGCCAGACTGGTGGCCCGCCGCTCATGAGTGTTGCTTCACAGTGGTACAGTAATCACTGCCCTCTGAAGGCGCCTCTATATTTTGCTGCACATTAGCACAGTAGGCACTGCCCACTGGATGCAGCGGCAGTGTCTATTGTGCTAGAACGCTGGATGCAGCGGCAGTGACTATTGTGCTAGCCCGCTGGATGCAGCGGCAGTGTCTATTGTGCTAGAACGCTGGATGCAGCGGCAGTGTCTATTGTGCTAGAACGCTGGGTGCAGCGGCAGTGTCTATTGTGCTAGAACGCTGGATGCATCGGCAGTTACTATTGTGCTAGCCCGCTGGATGCAGCGGCAGTGTCTATTGTGCTAGAACGCTGGATACATCGGCAGTGACTATTGTGCTAACCCGCTGGATGCACCGACAGTGGCTACTGTGCTTGCTTGAAGCAAAGCAGGGGCTGGTGTGAAGCAAAATGTGTGGGCGGCAAACCTCAGGTCTGGTAACTACACCAGCTTTGACTGGTTCACTCTTAAGTTTCGGTCTCGGCAGTTCGCGAGGTAAAACGTTTAACTTCATAGTCCATGTCGCACACTAAACCTGAGAAACAAGACAGACTTGGCTCAGTGTGCCACCAGTCCCAGTTGTGAATCTTGTGCGCAAAGCTGAAGACACAAATATATTATAGTTGAGGCTAGCAGAAGAATGAATGATCCGAGCCATAGGAAGATTGTCAAAGTGATCCAGTGACCATTTTTCTTTAGATGAGGACGTACAGCCCTGGTGGCCTTTGTGGCGTCATTGCGTGAACAGCTGTCCTTATGTGGACACTGGCCAGAATCGCCAGAAATACTGTTGTTTTCGACCGTTTCTCAAAATTTCACACATCAAAGTATACCTTTCGTTTTCTTACTTCATTAGTTTATGGTCATTTTAATTTTGGCAAAGCATTTATTTTTGCTGATTGCCATACCGAGGGCAGCATGGTAAAATATCGACTTTTTTTTTTTTCTTTTCTTTTGAAAAACTTTTTTGGCATGTTTGCAACCTTTAACTGCTCGTATAATTATTGTGTTATAAGTCGGCGGTTAAATTCGGGAAATGTTTAAATATCTTAATTATTAACGCCTTGCCTGCCTTACAGATTTCCACTAATATCAAAGATACTAGATTGATAAGATGAGACAGCTCGGGGTTTCCGCGTGCACGGGTTCGCAACGCCACCTAGAGACTTGTGAGTCTGAGAGATGTAAACAACTCCATTTTTTACAAAGCAGAATAGAGAAAATGCTGAGTTTTGTTCAATGTTCAGCTCTCCCTCTAGACCTTGCTGGACGTCGATTCATTTGTAATTACAAAGTAAGTCGCCGTTGGTCACCTCTGGCTATTTTTGTTTTCCTTTTTAAATGTGGTAACAATTGTCACAATCGTTTCATTAATTTACCATCATACCGAGGATAGATTGAGTATATTTTTAGAATAACATGGGACATAGGCTGGATTTTCCATTCATGACGTAACTCGCGCGCCCTGTCTCCCAGCAGCAAATGCAAGTGAGAAAGTAAACAGTATTGGGAACTATGAAGAGTTTGAAACAGTTTATGAAGTTTTCTATAAGAACAACAGACTAACACTGGATTTTCCTTCTTCTCGTTCTTTTTCCTCATCTTTTTCTTCTCCAGATTCACGAAAAATACATCATACTTCATTAAAAAAATCAACCGTTTCATCAGAGACGCATAGCAGCACAAACACCTCCAGTCGAGTCCCTAGTGATGTCGGTAGGTTGAAAATAACTTATCGCCAGAGAGGCAGGGGAAACAGCACGCGCATTACTACTACTAGATTTACACCTATGCCATCTCGTGAAAAATCTGTTTCTCTCTCTCTCTCTCTTTTTCCCTACTTCATCCGCTATTCTATGTGCTTTTCTTTCTTGCAATTTTTTTTATTAAGTAGATAAAGCATAATAAAATTTTATAAATATTTTGATGTGAAATTGCCCCTGGAAGCGGAATCGATCGGTGTTATGTATTATTTTCTGTGCAAATCCATTGTACCAAGGCCGAAAGTGGGTGGTGTCTGTGCCGAATAAAAACGCTATTTTAAGAGGCCGGAAAAGGGGAATGACCAATCTTATCAATCTAGTATCTTTGCCCATACGCCGGGTAAAAAAGAGGAGAAAACAAGCAACTCTAAAAAATTACACACCATAAATCCCGCGCTTTCAAAATACACGTAAATAATGAAAGTAAGTAGGGGAGCTAAATAAGAAATACAAAACAATCATAATTCGGGGAATTGTCACCACATGATCACTAAAAAAATGCATACGAACTAGGACTGGAACACTTGAGGGCACATGGTTGAATAATGAGATTAGACAGCCTGGAACAGTTCCGGGCCAAGTAGCAGAGAAGGTGTTACGTCTGATAAAGAATGGAATTCAGTGTTTTGCTTCTCCTGAAAAATGTGTAAAAAACTGAGTTACAAGGATAGTTTACCACGCAGCCCTCATATCACAAATGATGAATTATACAAGGGAGTAATCATTGTATTAAATAAATTTTACAAGGGAGTAATCATTATATCATGTTACAATCTCCCCTTGTTGTTTACATATGGGCGTGGCGGGCATCCTTATGCACTCTGGGATGAGAGAGGATGGTGAATAAGTAGCATGGGGAAGAAAGGCGTGCCCACATAATTCATGTACAAAGGGAGAGGGAGAGAGAGAGAGGAGAAAAGAAGAAAGAATGGGAGAAGAAGGGGCAGTAAGAAGAGAAGGAGAGGTGGGGTGACAGGGCCGGAGAGGAAGAGACGGGGGTGAGGGAGTGGAGGAAGAGAGGATGATGAAGAAGGGGAGGAGGAGGAGAAAGAAAAAGGAGGAGGAAATACACAGAATGAGAGAGAGAGAAAGAAAAGGAGAGAGAGAGAGAGAGAGAGAGAGAGAGAGAGAGAGAGAGAGAGTGAGCTCTTTTTTCAATTTGAAATCACGTTTTCAGTAAAACGGTTGATTACATGACGTTTTCTCCCATTTAAATGGATACAGACTTGTATCGACAACACAACTGATTGTAAGTAATAAATGTTGTAGATAAGAGAAGGGTGGTACGGGGGTGGGGGTAGGATGTAAAAAAAAAATCATGAAGAGAAATGAACATTCGAATGCTCTAACATCCAATCACTTTGGTGAGATTTGTTCCTTATGGGATGTTTTGATTCATGTTCTAAAATGCAGACAAATAACAAAACAATAAAGATCCTTTCAAAAGAAGAAAACTTCAAAACAAAAACATTGTATGACAACAAACGAATTTGTTTACACAATAATTGTCATTTTTCACAATATAACCATATTTTACAACATTTTTTACACATCATCATGTTTTACAAAGCCATCATACACAAACATACAATAAGAATTTCTTACCAAGCAAGTAGATTTTACATTTGTTTTCAACAGTATAATTTCTTACGGAACAACAATACTTTACGACTTTCAGTTTCTATTTACGGCACCAGCCATATAGTCAGCAGGACAGACCACGCGAGAGTTTGGACTCGTCGCGTGACAGGCTGGAGTCGCGACGTCTGGCGCCGAGGTGGAAAAGTTTCTTGACTTGGTCCCGGAACTGGGAGTTGAACATGCCATAGACGATCGGGTTGGCGCAATTGTTGACCAGGTACGATCTGGCAAAGATATTAACGGCAACCTGCTCTGTAGGAGTCAGGGAAGGGTAGAAACCCGGGCCTCGATGTTGCCGGATAATCATGATAATCAGAAAGGGCAGAAAAGTCACTACGAATACGGCCGTGATGGCAAACAGCATGAGAGTCGACTTCGGTGGGCGTATTCGACTGTTTCGCCAGGAATGACTGGCCGCGTGCATGACTTTTACACACTTGGTCTCGCCACTGTTGCATTCCTCGTGCGATATCGCTGCTGTCTCGTGGTTGGGCTCGAATACAGAATCGTCCCCTCCGTTTTGTTCCACGTGAGTATGGTTGGTTTCATCCTTCTTCTTGTTGAGTTTTTTGTTTCTTCTCCTCTGTAGCATTACCCGGCCAATCAGAATGTACATGATGGACAAAATCAGTACACAAGCACTAACTCCGCACCACAAGTAAATAAAAAACGCCAGCGGATATGGAGTTTCGTCCATTTCGTTTCTGACGGCGCACATTACACCGAATATGTATCCTTTTTCGTTCTGAGAACTGGGTAATGGGACCTTTTTGCTCCCGTACAAGATCAGAGCCGGCCAGGATACGCCGACTCCGATACACAGAGAAATCAAACAGAAGATCTTAGCGCCCGTAATCGTGATGGCCTTGCGATGAGGATGGCAGATTCGGATGTAGCGGTCAAGGGCGATGACCAGGAATACAGCGGAAGTGCAGTTGTTGATGACGTACGTGATGAAGCGAGACATGCGGCAGAAGCCGGCGTTGGGGAAGTAGTAGAAGTGGAACATGGCGTAGATCTCTGTAGGCATGGTGATCAGGCAGTTGAGCATATCCATCCAGGCAAGGGTGAACAGGAAAATTCTGGGGAGAAACAAAGTACGATCAAGCATTTTATATAGGATAAGCTCAAAAGCCACACTCAGCGCGGACCCCTAGCCATTCCACCACTGCCCCGTCCGTCACTTTCTACCCTCTCTACATCTGTCAGTAGTCTGTGTCTTGGGTATTCTTGTGTTCTAATTTAGAAGCGAGCACGTCGAGTAGTTTAAATCAGCCGGCACGAAGTGGTCACACCACATTCAAGTCTTGTACTCGTAAAAAAAGGGGGATCTGAGGCAAGCAGTCAGCGACACAAAGCAAGCTAAAAAAAACTGAAAAAAGCAATACAACATTCCAAACGTAGGTACATCCTCCACGGTATTTGAAATCTATATGAAAAATTAATTGATTATTGTAGTGGCCTAATACAAAATCCTTTTGCGTTCAAAGGTCGAGAATTTGTGAATTATATAAAATACGGATAGATATAAATTTACGAACAGGATAAAAAGTGCCCAAGTCTAAAGAGTAGCGAAACTCCACATTTGATTGCAGTAAAGAAAGTTTGAGCTTGTCTTTCTCTTAACTTACATCTAGACACAGGTCTGAGAGTAACAGATACAAAACAATTGGTTTACTCCCAGCTAACAACCCTACGTCAAGCCCACCTAGATTTCCTTAAGATTGGCAGCATTGCAATAGGGGCCGGTTCCCAACATCAGACCGACGCCGGCGCAATGTCGTAACCAGCAGATCTACGTACGGACGATGTTATTCTTATGTGCAAACTTGACGTCAGCCCTACACGTCTATTTCTCTAGGGTTGCCGGATGGGTTTCGACTAGAGCAATTAGACTTTCATTCCATTGAAGGACAGGAAAGCACTTTACCTGCCGAGAACTGGAAAGTCCCGAACATGCTCAAAAGGTTGTCTCAGTTTCCAGGCAAATGTGAACTTTAGAACATGCCTTATTAATTCATGGGCACGTATAGAAAAGACCATGTCAGTAGAAACAACATAAAGTGTGATGGTCCATATTGGAGGGCAGCCCTCCACATTGGTGAGATGTACGAGTTAGCTAGAAAAGTGTCATCGGCAGAAACGGAGACGGAGGATGTGGTTATGCCCATAATATTCTGAGCTTTGGGTGCTGTGAAGCGAGAAATTAAAGGCCCGGTAGTGAATTCAAAAGTAAATAAATAATAAACAAATAAATAAATAAATGAATAAATAAAAATTCGGGTTTCAGACCAAGCCGCTAAAAGAATCAGAAATGAATATTACGAGGAGAAGCATATCACTATATAACGCCTGGCCCACTGACCTAGTTGTTGTGTTCTGCCATTTCCAGCCGTAGATATAAATAGCCAAAGGA